>OY744519.1:60927373-60937373 GCA_963556195.1 Sepiola atlantica
TCCCTTATTATTTTTATTGCTTTGTTTTTATTTTCTATTCTTGTCGTCGTTGTCGTATTATTATTATTATTATTATTAGTAGTAGTAGTAGTAGTAGTAGTAGTAGGAGGAGGAGGAGGAGGAGGAGGAGGAGGAGGAGGAGGAAGAGTACAAATGGTTATTTTATTTCGTCGATAACATTTTAGTTTAACCATCCGTGTTGCTTGCATTTCTGAACTAAGCATTGTTATTAATTCGAAAGATTAAATAAATAAAACGCTTTTAAAATATCAATTGTCAAATTATTAGTGTTATCTTTATTATCATTATTAATATCATAATTATTATGTGCTCACTAGAAGAAATCACACAAGTCACTGTCAGTGATTGATCACCGACAACAACCAATTTGTTTCCCCTTGAGTCTGAGTGACAATAAGTCTCTCCAGATTTTCAGTATTCTGCACCTCTGTTTGATAAACACCGGAAATTACCATGCAGTATCGCAACAGCCACCTTCCGTTGATTTCTCGCTGGTAACGACCATTAGTCTACTCTGGGAGTTGGGTGTCAATAGGCCTCCCCAATGCCCCAGTATTCTCTGCACTCTTCCAGTGGAGGTCTGGTTAGTACTCTCCCTCTTCAGTCTCCTCATCCTCCTTTACCCATCAAGATTATTTTGTGTGGTATCAGCCGGGGCTGATGCCAATTTCTTTTTTTTTTGATTTTGGGGGTTGAGGCAGTGTATGATATTTATTGCAGTTTCTGTTCCTTTGTTCGTGCAGTGGTGTTCGTCCTATAGTTTTGTTTTCTTCCTATTGTAACTTCTATGTCACTGGGTACTGGTCGTAGTTTATGCAGGTAGGTTTCCGCATTCGAAGATTTTCCTTAAGATTGCAGCTGTTTCGGTTATTGATGTTCTTTGTATAGTCCTAGTGATCGCTTTAGTTCTAATTTTATCCAGTTTTTTACCCATGTTTTTGGGGACTGTTCCTAGTGCTCCTACGATTATTGATATTATATTTACTTTCTTCGTGCTCCATATCCCTTTCAGTTCTCTGGCGAGTTCCGTGTATTTGGTTCGTTTTTCCGTCTCTTTGATCTTCACTAGTTGGTCTGCTGGAACGGCAAAATCTACGATTTGGCAGGATGTTTTTCTTTTTGTTGACTATTATGACATCCGGTATCCTTGCTTGTATGTGTGTATCTGTTTCCACCTCCATATCCCAGAGGATTTTGCGATTTTTATTTTTCAGTATTTCTATTAGTTTGTACCATTTGTCCGCGTGTTCGAAATGCAGTCGTTTGCATAGTTTCCAGTGTACTGCATTTCTAACGCAGTCGTGTCTGTTCTTGACTTAATATGATTTACTGTTTCGTCTCCTTGTTCACACAATCTTCATTGACTGTTTTCCTAGGTGTTATCTATTTTAGCTTTAATGTAGTTAGTCCTAATCGCATTGTTCTGTGCGGCTGTCAGTAGAGATTCCGTTTCTCTATTCAGGTATCATTTTCGTAGCTATGCCCAGTAACGTTGGTTGGTATCTTCTCTGGTCATTCTTATGAAATGTCCATGTAGCTGTTTTTCTTCACACTTTTCTTTTCTTGTGTTTTTGTTTCTTGTTTCTGTGCTTCCCGAATTGTTCATTGCGAAGGTGTCTCTTGCCGCGACGATCAGCGTTTCTGTCTTCAGCGTTATATATTTCTCCAGCTCTTTTTTTTGTGTGTTTTCCACACAGTCTTCTATACTTACCAGTCGTCTTTTCGGGTGGAGTCTGCCCGTATGGTCTTTTGGGTGTATTGCGTTGTACATGGGCATTAGTTTTCTCGTCTTCTGGTCAAAGTATTTGAGTTCTTCTTTAATCCAGTCTATGTGCAGAGTAGCTTATTAGTGATAATGCCCAGGTGTTTATTCCTTTGACATAATTTCGTTTCTAAGAGAGATGTTGCTCTTCTCAGATATTCTTTTCCAATCTTCTCTTTCATTTCTGTAGATTCCAGAACTGCCAACTATTTATAACTATCCTGTTCGCCTAGCATCTTCATCTTCCCTTGCTTGAGCAGTTCGATGATGTCTATTGTCTCCAGTTTTTTCCTTTTTATCTCTGGGAGTGCACACTTTTCCATTCTAAATTCCATTTGAATGTTTTCGTTGAAGATTCCGGTGGTATTTAACAGCTGTTACAGTTCCTTGTTGCTTTTTGCAAATAGCTTCAAGTCGTCCATGTACATGAGGTGGTTTATTCTTTGTTCTGTGTCTGTAAATTTGTATCCGGCATCACTTTTCCCAAGTATGTAGTTGAATGGCACCATGGCTATGATAAATAGTAGTTGTGGTAGGCAGTTTCCTTAGAAAATGCCTTTGTATTTTTATCTCAGTCAAGTGTTGTCCTTCAGCTATCAGTTCTAGTCTCAATGATCCCATTGCTTTCTTAATAAGATTAATAACCATGTCGGGTATCTTGTACATTTTAAGCATTCAATTATCCATGGTTGAGGCATTCTATCGTAGGTTTTCTTGTAGTCAATCCATACCATGGATATGTTTCTTTTCTGCTTTTTATCTGTTTCAGGGTCTTTTTAACAGATCATGCACCCTCTTTTCCCTTTCCGGCACCCTTTTTGTTTACTCGGGGAGCAGTCCACGATTGTTCAGGGAGTAATAGATTTGTTCTCTTAGATTTACCGTTACGATTTTCCACATTATTGGTAAACAGGTTATTGTTCTGTGGTTGCTAGGGATCTTTCTTTTTTTGGCGTCTTTTTGTATTAGCGGTGTCATTCTTTTGGTCCTCCACTCCTGTACGTCTGTTTTGTGGATACATTCTATCAGCTTCTGTGTTAGCATATCATGTAGGGTCGTGATTTTTTTAAACCACGTATGCATGTATTCCATCGTGGCCTGGTGTTTTCCAGTTTGCCATTTTCCTTGGGTTGTCTTAATCGTTTATTAATTCATTTCTGTTACTGTTCCTTCCTCAATTTCCGGTAGTTCATCTTTCATTTTTTCAACCATTTGACATTTTTGTGGTGTTTTTTAGACTTTTCCCATATCTTGTTCCAGAAGTGTTTCATTACTGTCGGGTACGGTTGTTCTGATGTTGTTCTTTCTCCGTTTACGTTTTTTGTAAAACTGGCTTTCATTGTTTACAAAAGTTCTATTTTGTTTGTGTTGTCCCGATTTGTATCTGTATCGTCTCAGTCTTCCTACTATTGCTGATATTTTTTTGTTTTAGTTCTTCATATGTCTTATTTAGTCTTTCCTTGCGAGTAATATTTCTGTTCTTCCATTCTTGCGAGTCAGATTTCCGCTCTTTCATCATATTATTATTATCATTATCATTATCATTATCATTATCATTATCATTATTATTATTATTATTATTATTATTATTATTATATTAGCAGTAGTAGTACTATTTTGATTATTTCACACTCCCTTTGATCCTCATACCCGTCGTTATCAGTGATCTCTTGCATAGAAAACATAATTATTATCTCTGGAATCTGAGTGGTTTTAAGTCTCCCCGGATTTGCTGCACTCTCTGCATATTTCGATAACCATTTAAACTTATTTTGCATTATCACAACACTTGTTTACCATTGATTTCTCTCTGATAACGATCGCTTGAATGGTGACAATCATTCCTGTGATTATATATGAAGTAAAGTGAGATATTTCCCTATTTCAATTCCAGAAATGACATTTTGAAAATCTCTTTCGTCAGTCGCTAGCGCCATCTATTGGTTCTTGTTCTGAAAAAGAAGAAAACATCAATTCAAATCGGTTTTGGCATGTTTATATTTCGGGTTTGATTACTAATGCCATAGACTGAGTCGGAGGAGATAACACCCTCTCAGTTATAAATCCTCTTCCAGCTACTAGACTTTTGGCTAAGATCAAAGTGTAGTATCTGTTCCGATGGATACTGCACCCCATAGACTGGTATTGTCTTGGTTTTCGGGGTTTGATTTACGCCGGTCTATGGGTCTGTCCTGTGCAATTCTAGGAGGTCCACCCTCCCAGGCTTCGCCTCCCCTCTTTGGGCAGGAGTAAGTTTATTGCTCTCAGTTATAAATCCTCTTCCAGCTACTAGAAGCACCGGGTACCAATATTTCGTTGGGCATATACATTTTAGGTACATCGCTTGTTGTTGTTATTATTATTATTATTATTACTATTATTATTATTATTATTATTATTACTATTATTGTGATTATTATTATTATTATTATTATTATTATTATTATTATTATTATTATTATACAAATATTCCTATATTTTGAACCTTTTCATATTGCGATATTCACCGTTTACTTGCTTTGAAGCATCATTCAACATTGTTATTTTCTTAAAAGCTTACATCGATAAAGACTTTTAAAAAGCAAACGTCTAAGGTTTACTATTACTAGTAGTAGAAGTAGTAGTCGAAGTAGTAGTAGAAGTAGTAGTAGTAGTAGAAGTAGTAGTAGTAGTAGTAGTAGTAGTAGTAGTAGTAGTAGTCAAAAGTTTTTTCTTTCTGATTTTCAACCCTTTTGGGGTTATTTAATGTCAAAACACAATACGCATTGTAAACGTCTCATTGATTCGTTGGTTTATCTTTTCATGGCATATCAGGCCTTTTTGTTTTTTGCTTGTTGTTTTTTTAATGCCGGCACACAATAACTATTCTAAATGGTTCATGTTATGCTATTATTTGAACACGAGTGCGATTTTACCCATAGCTGGAGGGCATTGTGCATTCATACCATTCCCAACGGCATTGAACAGAATAGATCCGACAATTTTTCATTTGTTATAAATTTACTCGTCGGAAATATTTTACTTTAACTTTGTTTGTGTGCCTGATTTTTGCTCGCATTTAGCAAGATTGGTGTTTTTTGAAACTCAAATCAATAAGAGCAGCTTTAAACTAAAAACTGTCAAATAATGATTAGTTTCCATATCTTACACGAGCCCTTAAAAGTGATCGTTCACGGATAAAAACAGGTGGTCTTAACTGGAGTCTGAGTGACAACAAGTCTCCCCAGATTTCCAGTACTCTTAACTTCTTTTGCTCACCTTTACAAAACCACTTTGCGTTCTCGCAACAGCAGTTTACAAGTGGGTTCTATCTGAGAACTGACGATGGCTTTCCCTGTAAGTTTATTTATTATCATAAGCCTCCTGAGGATTTCAGTACTCTTCGTGTCCTTCCAGTCAATGAGTGGATGGTGCTTTCCCTCCTTGGTCTTTCTATCTGCTCAGATTCTCCAATGCAATTTCATGTCGTACCAGCCAATGTTAGTGCCAACGCGTTATTGGGGCGTATCTGGGAGGGGACACACATGTAGGGATTTTTTTTAATCATGAAAAGCTTCACACATTCACGTGTCATCCTTGCGTTACGATTTTAGTATGTATTAGCTATCGCTTCGCACAGTTCACTACTTGAAAACAATATTCTAAATAGTAGATATTTTATTCATAAGTTTTTTTTGTAAAACACGGAACCAAAAAATCGCATTTATTTATATAAATAGATAAATACTAATATTTAGGTAGCTGTGATACAACTTCGTCTTTTAAATGAGAAAAGGAATTGAATAGAAAGAAGAAATCAATTCGCCTGAGCTATAAAATGTAGGGACGGGGGACTGTTTTACAAACAATAAAAAGTAAAGTTGGCGCCCCGAGAATGAGGAAGAGAGGGTGAGAGAAGATGGGGAAATGAGAGGAAGTGAGAAAGAGTATTGGAAGGGGAGCGGGTGAAGGGAAGAAGAGGATAGCAGTAACCTAATCCCTCTCTCTATGAACTCTTATGCGTCAGTATATACTTCTTTCTAGCTAGCTATGGTATATTAGTTTAATTTAAATGACATTCCTTGAAAAGTAATGAGTATATCTCAAGAAAGGTCTTCGTAATTCATCCTTTTTAATTATTGTTAATATCGACGAAACTATTGTATATATACATATATATATATATATATATATATATACATATATATATATATGTATATACATATATATACATATATATATATGTATATACATATATATACATATATATATGTATATATATGTATATACATATATATATATATATATACATATATATATATATATGTATATACATATATATACATATATATATATGTATATACATATATATACATATATATATGTATATATATGTATATACATATATATATATATGTATATACATATATATATACATATATATGTATATACATATATATACATATATATATATATGTATATACATATATATACATATATATACATATATATGTATATACATATATATATACATATATATATATATATATATACATATATATATATATATACACATATATATATATATATATATATATATATATATATATATATATATATATATATATATATATATATATATATATATATATATATGAGAAATATTACAATAAACTTACAAATTAATAACACCAAAGATTAATTTTTATAGACGGTTTAAAAAGTAGTTATGCAAATTAGATAGAGGTGTGAATGTATTTCGCTTGTACTATACATATACAGTATTTCAAAGTATTTTGCTGTATTTTTTTATTAAATAATAGCAATTAGTTTTGATGGTTATATAAGAATGATACATTTTTTTAAATTTCGCATTTGTTCGTTTCGATATAGTGCCGAAGCGCGTGCTATCATTACACTCACTAAGAGTTTTCACACAAGTCAGTATCAGCAACTGCTCACTGACAATAACCAGTGGCGTTCCCTGGAGTCTGAGTGACAGGTCTCCCTAGATTTTCTGCACTCTCTACTTCCTTTCCATAGCTAATGCAAATCACTTAGCATTATCGCAACAGCCGTATACCATTTATTTCTCGTTAGCCACGACCGTTGGTCTTCTTTGGAATTTCAGTGGCACTAAGCCTCCCCAAGTACTCTGCGCACCCTTCCAGTGGAGATCTGGTCAGGGCTGAGTCTTTTCATCCTCGACGCTTCATGAGTTTTGTGTGGTACCAGCCAAGACAGATGTCATCATATGCATGCGTGTTTATGACTGAATTGTTACTTTTATTTTATTTAGGAGAGGGGTGAGTTATGTAATGGATGTCTAGCCGTTTTAACTTTCCTTGGGCTCGTGTGTTATTCTGTCTATGTTTGCTTCTTTTTTCTATTTAAAATTGTCTATGGTAGATTCGTGTTCGTTGGTTAGTTTACGCATCATCATCATCATCATCATCATTATTATTATTATTGTTGTTGTTGTTGTTGTTGTTTTTGCTGCTGTTGCTGCTGCTTAACGACTCGTGACCCGTTGGGTCAACGTTGATACATTATATCTTACTATATGCATTTAGTGATTTGAACCGATTGTTACGGTAAATAAATTCATTCGAAAACATCGTAAATTTTAAGAAAAACTCGAAAACCTGGGTTTCAATAGATTTGCAAATATCTTCACCTTTTGTAAATGTATACGATTTTAATTATGAATATCACTGTAAACGATGTGGCTGAAACTTTTTTATTTATATTGGAGTTTTTTTGGTTTTTTTCCCCCGGAGATTCATACGAAAAACATCTTTTCGATTAGTTCTTTGATTGTTGTCTTCACTGAACATCTGGAAAAAAAATTAATCTTGGAATAATTCTTTGATCCTTTTCGTTGTCATTTAGTTTTGTTGTTTTTTTTTCGGTTTTTATTGTCAGTTTGAATTTCACATAATTATCTTGTACTAGTGGACACCCTCGGTCACAAATGATGGAAAAAACATTAAATAATTTATTAGTATCATTTCTGATTACCTAAAAAAACAACCGTTGACGTTTTATTCAGATTTACAGTGGAGAATTGCTTTCCGAATTCATTTCACTATTTGAAATGGGTTCGTCTAGAGACTAGAAAAAAGTATGTGTTTTACTCGCTAACATTTGTGTGTCGGGACGGATATATTATATTTATTATATAGAAAAATACAAATAAATACACATTGGTGTTTATTATAGAGCAGACAATATTTTTGCGATAGTAAATACATTTACTTAAAAGCAATTAATTTGACCTAATCAATTGCAATTTCAAGTTGATTAATTTAACGTGCGAAGTAAACGAGGCAAGGTTTCCCCTACAATAAAAAAAATCAGCAGCAGCCACGACTGCCAGGCCGTCGTGCATATAAACAGTAACACTCCATTTTTGTATTTCTTTAATTTTAATGACTTACTTCCCCTTCCTCGACTTTCGTTGCGCTGCTGCACGTTTCAAACAAACATACCTGTTCACAGACTTTTGGTATCATATAGATTCTTTGGGGCATATTTCTTTTTGACTTTGTTCTGACTGTATTATTTGGATTGTTCGGACTACGGTGCTCATCTTGGATGTTATACTCACAACGTTTCGGCGATGAACCTACTAACATTCTTCTTAATGGCGAAATATTAAACATTATAAATGATTTAGTGATTGATGTTATTTGTCTGTTTTATGTTTTATGCGCGTTATGTAATGCTGAATCGATATCCACTATAAACTAGTATTTAACCTCGTGGTTTCGATCGGAAAATTGAGTGTTAGTAATTTTGGAAAGCTAAATCGACCATTATTATTATTATTATTATTATTATTATTATTATTATTATTATTATTATTATTATTATTATTATTATTATTATTATTATTTACTCACTAGGAGTTCTTACACATGCCATCAGTGATTGCTCACTGACAACCGGTGGTATTCCCTGGGGTATGAGTGACAACAAATCTCCCCAGATTTCCAGTATTCTCCACCTCTTTTCGATGGCCACCGCAAATAAATTTGCAGTATCACAACAGCCGTTTACCATTGATTTCTCGCTGGTAATGACCATTGGTCTTCTTTTGAATTTGGGTGGCAATAAGCCTTCCCACGGTCCCAGCAGTCTCTGCACTTCCAGTGGAGGTCTGGTTTGTGCTGTCTCTCCTCGGTCTTCTCATCCTCCTTTACCCTATGCAGATATGTTGTGTGGTGTCAGCCTAGGCTGGTGCCATTTGTTTTAAATTTATTTTTTTTAATTTTTTTTTTTATTGTTATTATTATTTTTTATTTTTTTTATTTTTTAATTTAAAAAAATATTTTTTAATATTTTTTATTTATTGTATTTTTTGGGGGGGGAGCGGGGAGCTGATGATGTTTCTTGCTATTTCTGTTCATTATTATAATTAATTATTATTATTATTTATTATTATTAATTATTAATTATTATTATTATTATTATTTCTAATAGTAGTAGTAGTAGTAGTAGTAGTTTCTAAATATGTTATGTACTTATATAATTGCCTCCTTCACGAGGACAAAATTAGACACGGTGTCTGTTTTTGTATGTGGGGGATATTCAGCTACCCCGAAATAGTTACTGGGTGGGACAAAAATAAAAATTGCTCCAGTCAGAAGGCATATTACTCCTTTTACTGCCTACAGAACAGATACAACACTTTGATCCCAGCTATTAAGCCACCTGAAACTCTCGTGTATTTTTAAAATATCAACTCTCCAATTATTAGCATTATTATTGTCGTTTATTATTGTTTATTATTGTTTATTATTGATAATATTATTAGTATTAGTATTATTATTTCAGCTGTCATCAATATCCACTCTCTTGCTTGTTGTTGTTGTGTGGGGGTTAGGTACGACGACGCCGACGACGCCGATATAATTAGAGTATTTATTTTTTACCCGCCGCTTCTGAAAGGCCATTTAATAGGATAGGAGAGAGCTCGCAGAGTTTTACTTAGGACGTATTTTTGAAAGCGTTTTTTTAGTACCCCCTTTTTGGCATTTGTTCTTTCAGTTTTCTTTTCTGTTTTCTTTAGATCCGTCACCAAACGAAAAGATAGGATGTTGTCGTTTCGGTTTTTGTTATCGGTTGTTGTCCGGATGGAAATTTCCATTAGAATCCTCCGTTACTTCCACCTGTTGTGTTCCACAGAGATACCATTCCATTCACACAATTCAAACACAATGCTATAAAGTCAAT
>OY744519.1:60942373-60947373 GCA_963556195.1 Sepiola atlantica
TATATATAGATATAACTGAATACACACATATATAGTAGTGTATGCATATATATATATATATATATATATATATATATATATATATATATATATATATATATTTTAGGTGAAAAAAAACACATATTTCTAGGCAATGCTCTTATCGTCCGGAGGTGAAATGCCGCACTAAAGACATCAATACTGAATGGTCGATGCTTGTCTAAATTAGCCATGCTTATTACGGCTGTGAGCCAGAAATACGTGTCCGTGGATAGGTTTCATGTATGTATAAAATTAATAAAAGTATTTATATTAACTAAAAATACGTCTCTTAAACATTAGGCGACTAATATTGCGATCTTCTGCATTAATCCATATCAATTAGAAAGTTAACAACCATAATAATACTAGCAAACAAACACTACAATCACCAATAAAAAACAATGACATAAAATATATGTTTCATATATATATATATATATATATATATATATATATATATATTAGTAGTATGTTTTTAAAAGGCTGTGGGCAATGCAAATTCCGGGTAAGAGTAAGCTGGAAGGAACAAAAATAATAAATCGAATACGAAATGTGACTTTATCCTTTTTGACAGAATCTCTGCGCAGACGGAGTTATCCTCTGGTGTTTATTATTATTTTTGAAAAAGGGAAGTTTCTTTTCTCGAAATATTAAATAAATTATTTTTATAATCATCCGGACATAAAACAAACAGCAATGTATATATATAGAGGTATATATATAGAGGTATATATATAGGTATATATATATAGGTATATATAGAGGTATATATATAGGTATATATATATAGGTATATATATAGGTATATATATAGGTATATATATGTATATGTATAGGTATATATATATATATATAGGTATATATATGTATGTATATATATAGGTATATATAGGTATATATATATATGCATATATATAGGTATATATATATATATGCATATATATAGGTATATATATATATATGCATATATATAGGTATATATGTATATATATATATATATATATATATATTCTGAAGACGTTCGCTAACACGAACGAAACCGGTCAAACCTCTTATTTTTGTTTTTCTCCGGCATTTTAACCTGTTTTCTGTTTGTCATTTTTCACACATTTTGTCTACCACGGCATTTCATTTTCATGACTTATCGTGTACCTTACCCCATATATATGTATATATATATATATATATATATATATATATATATATATATATATAATAGAGTCATATCTAACTTTTAAAATGCTGCTAAGCATTGAAAAATTTTGATTTGATTATTTCTATCATTTTTCTTTTGTTTAACGGTAGTGCCTGTTTTTACGAATAATACATTTTCATTCGATCTAATTTTTTTGCAAATACAATTTATCCGCCTCTGAATACTTTTCACATGGTAGCCATATTTATTTTCAGCAATCACAGATGCCAACCATTTTTGCGATCAGCAGCAACTATTGCTATTCATAGTCAATAGTACTATGGATACATTATTTGGTCGATTATTACTAAATAACGTCTATAAGACATTATATCATCTGTCTGAGAAACAAATAGGTAATATCTGAAAATGTTTACATTTCATGATCACGTGAAACGTACTTCGTCAACGGAGTCTGCGGGAAAATACCTTATATAATATCACCTTCTTCGATCACAGAAACGGGTAAATGTAAGGATGCGTGTCCCGTACCTTTCGCAATAATTTCAGGTTTGCTTCCATATACATACTTTTCAATTTCATTATTTATTCATTTATTTTGGTTATTAATTATTCTCATGTGTGAATATGATTGCACGAAGATTTGACGTTGCACTGCTGAACACATTTGAACCAATGTCGGCTACCATTGGCTACAATATTTTGTTGCTGATCTAATGGACAAATAGAAATGGCGTTCATTAATGTACCTTTTAGACATTCGTTTGATTTCTTTACGACCATTTCTTCTTCGTCCATTATTTTTCATTATGTCCGATACATTTTGGTTACGTACAGGTGCGTTTAACACATATATTTTCCAATTTAATTAGCTATTTTATTCTCTTTTTTAATTATCATTTCATGACGATGCCGTGATAAAACCATTTAGCGTAACGCTGACAAACAATTTTTTTTAAATATGGTTTCAGGTTGAAAATAGAAATTTGCTGCTTTTGATGAAGACAAATACAAACAAAATTGCGAAAGATGTTACCTGACCTTTTGTAAACCTAGCTGATGATATACTTTCTTCTTCCTAAATATTTGCTACTTGAAAATAAATGATTTTAGAATTTCCTATTTCAATCATGTATATTTTCCATGTCTATTTTGAAACATAGGAAATGCGGTGCGTTTTTTTAAAAATATTTGTTAGTAAAGCATTTTTAAAAGGCGTTTCCTGTTTTACTTTCATTTTTTAGGATTTCCAATTATAATCACGTACATTCTAACTGCCCATTTCTAAACACGAGGAATTCAATGCGTTTTTTAGTGTAGTATTTGTTTTCCTTAGATTTAAACAAATAAAAGGCGTATTTTTTACTTGAGTTTTTCAATGACATACGTAAACGCATATCACATGAATCTTTTGAAATATACAGTTTTTTCCTAATTATTTGTTGCATAAAAATACATTTACGTAATTCTTATTTTAGTCACATAAATTATTTTGAGTTCAAAAGTTTTTTCGCCTCTGTTAAATATAACACGTCTTGCCATTTTATATATATATATATATATATATATATATATTCATATATATATATATATATATATATATATATTCATATATATATATATTCATATATATATATATATATTCATATATATATATATATATATATTCATATATATATATGTATATATATCTATATATCTATATATGTATATATGATATATATATATATATTCATATATATATATATTCATATATATATGTATATATATCTATATATCTATATATGTATATATAAATATATATATATATATTCATATATATATATATATTCATATATATATATATATATTCATATATATATGTATATATATATCTATATATCTATATATGTATATATAAATATATATATAGATATATATATATGAATATATATATACATATATATATATATATATAAAATGGCAAGACGTGTTATATTTAACAGAGGCTAAATATCCATATATATATATTCATATATATATATATACATATATATATATATATGTATATATATCTATATATCTATATATGTATATATATCTATATATCTATATATGTATATATATGTATATATATCTATATATCTATATATTCATATATATAAATATATTCATATATATATATATATATATTCATATATATATTCATATATATATATTCATATATATATATTCATATATATATATATTCATATATATATATATATATATATAATATATATATATATATATATTCATATATATATTATATATATATTCATATATATATATATATATATTTATAATATATATATTCATATATATATATATATATATATATTTGTCAATGGTCAATCTATACACGTTTCAAATGCTGAAGGAGATAGATATGTTTGAATGTTTGAGACGAAATAATGTAAACAATTAGCATATGTTTTACTCTTATCACTTGTATTTTATTATTATTTATTGATAGTGTAGTAGTAGTAGTAGTAGTAGTAGTAGTAGTAGTAGTAGTAGTAGTAGTAGTAGTAGTAGTAATTTATTACACTTCAACAAAAAGCCTGCTGGTGTTATTTACGAGAACGTGGGAGATAACAAATCTGCTCAAAGTTCCAGCTCACTCCCCTTAGGACATGTGTATATTCTCTGTGTGTGTATGGAGGCGTGTGTGTGCGTGTATAGTCAAGTGCGTGGAATCAGAATGATTGAAGTAAAGTTATCATCATGATCATCATGATCATCATCATCATCATCATCATCATCATCAATATAATAACATACTATAAAATATATAATAGGCATTTCATGTTCGTACGCACGTCACCACTTTTAAGAAATGAGATTTTCTTATCAGCAAATACGTCGATATTTAAATGAATTGTTCCAAAATGAAATCATGTCGTCTGCTCACCTGAAACATTACAATTTTAATGAATACATTTCCAAAAGTGACATTCGTTTTACAGATTTGAAGACTATTTAACTATCAATTAGTATTTTACCGTAATAACACAGAGAGTTTTTATTGTTTTAAAAAGAATCGAATTCCTAAACAAATGTTTAATGAATAAATAAAGTAGAGACACGGTCGTTTTATATATTTAAAGAATATTATACAGATTTACGGGGTTCCGCTAATTATTATTACTTTTTTCTTCTTCTTCTTCTTCTTCTTATTATTATTATTATTATTATTATTATTATTATTATTATTATTGTTATTATTAATTATTATTACAATTATAATTATTATTATTTTTATTATTATTATTACTTTTTTATTATTAATAATTATTATAGTTATTATTATTATTTTTATTATTATTATTACTTTTTTATGATTAATAATTATTATAGTTATTATTATTATTATTATTATTATCAGTAGTAGTAGTAGTAGTAGTGGTGGTAGTAGTAGTAGTAGTAGTAGTAGTAGTAGTAGTAGTAGTAGTAGTAGTAGTAGTAGTAGTAGTTACAAACTAGCAAAGAAGTGGCTGATATTATTAACTAGAACGCAAGTGACAACAAGTTGCCTCAAGGTTTCACTACGTATCCTTCAGGCATGTGTGTATATTTGCATGTGTGTATATTTGCATGTGTGTATATTTGCATGTGTGTATGTCTATGTGAGTGTTTATGCAGATGCGTATGAATTTAATAAGACTCTTCATTGTTGTTTGCAAATATATGCAGGTGCGTGTATTGCAATCGGGGCGTTTTTAGTGTCGTCGTCGGATTATTATTATTATTATTATTATTATTATTATCATTATTATTATTATTATTATTATTATTAATGTTG
>OY744519.1:60954873-60957373 GCA_963556195.1 Sepiola atlantica
TAAAGGTATATAAAACGTCAAATATATCGAAATAAAACATTGAATTTTAATAAAATTTGATTCGCACCTTATTTTATTCTTTCACTTCATCTATTGCTATATATATATATATATATATATATATATATATATATATATATATATATATATATATAGCGTTTACAGCGTGTCAGTAGAAAAATTGCTCGATCGTAAAACAAGAGCAGAATATGTGCTAACAGTGTGTTGACCTTGAACCATTCAATGGCTTCATATACATACATAGTACAGAAAATCTATTGACCCCTAACTCTGAAAGTGAAGTTTATTTTTGTGTTTTCATCTATTTCTTAAAATATGGCATATTTTGTCATTCTCAAACCTACACACACGCCATAGTCACGAAAAACAAATACAGTCAAATATTATAAAGTTACTCTCATACCCAGCTCATTTTATGGTGTTTGAATAAAGGTTAACAATTATGTGAAATGCGCACCAATTAAAGCTGGCAACTAAAGCTAGAGTCATATGTAGCACACTAATAAAAGTGTCCACTCGATAGATATAGAACATAGTTAGTTAGTAAACCGTACGTAGGCCTACAGTTCTTTAACAAGCCACTCCTGAGAGCATATACCAGAAAGAACAGTCGGAAATAATTTATACACCATTCACTATGACTATGCAATCCCTACAGCTACATATCTAGAAAACGGAGCTGTTAAACCTGCCATCGTAATATGGGACGAAAGGGAGAAAGTAGCAACCCTAGTTGAAGTCAGTCTCCCTAATAATGCAGGATTGAACAGAGCAGAAAGGGAAAAGATTACGAAATACCAAGGTCTTATGTACGACATGAAAAGAAACTGAATTCTTAGGAAAATCTCCATCATACCAGTAATTATAGGAGCAACAGGACTAATGAAAAAGAATTTCAAAAGCTATCTGGCGAGTATACCCGGTGAACCGAGTGCAAGAGAAATACAAACAACTGCACTTAAAGGGACAGTTAGAATCTTAAAACGATCCCTAGGCTAGAGTATCTGAAATAGCCGGTGAATGTCTGGCATCCGGTACGATGCTCCATCTCCAGCAAAAACAGAAAGATAAGATAAATAAAAAATAGAGAGAATATATGTATATATATATATATATATATATATATATATATATATATGATGAGTCAATGAAAAATAATTAGACCTGCAAATGGAAGCAAATCAATATCTTCAGTTGTTCAGAACAAGGAGCATTTAGTAAATAAAAATATTTCTTCTTCTTCTCTTTCATTCCTTAAGCCAGGCTTTTCAAAGATTAAAACCTTATCATCAGAGGAGGTAATGATTGATACATTGACAGATAAGGACAGTCAAAATTCGAAATTTGAAAAAAGTTTTTTTTTTAAGTTTTAAAAGTTCAAACGGGTATGTTTCAACGTAAATGAAAGTCACCAAAAACGGAAATCTAAATAGTATGGGGTACAAATGTATTGGTAAATCCAGAAGAATCTGTCGAAAATCCAACGGCGACGATTCCACCCAAGTCCGTAGTCCTTGGAAGGGGTGATCAGACAAAATTGGCCATGTTAAGAAAACGCAATTCTTCCTGTTTTCTAATAAGCAGATTCAAAGGCAAAAGCAACGAACAAATTCTCAATAAAACCCAAGACGAATTATTGTAAAGTATGAAAATTACTTGGGATTGTGAGATAGGCGAAAGAAGGAGAGAGAGAGAGAAGAGGAGAGAGAAAAGGCACAGGACAAAATGGAGAGACAGAGGAGGGGGTAGGAACTTAAGAAAAAAGAAAGAAAAAAGTAAAAGAAGGAAAAAGAAAAAAGAAAAAAAGAAAAGAAGAAAAAAGAAAAAGGAAACGATATATATATATATATATATATATATATATATATATATATGGAGAGTCTGAATAACCTACTTGACAACATTCTCGAGTGTCTTCGGTCTCTCTGTACAAGGGTTTGTCAGGACAACCTGACATGAGGATACTTCAACCTACAACTGAACCCTGACAAAATATTAAAACAACATAGTATTCGAAGCCAAAATAAGATTACTTCGACACGGCTATCCACTAACTCATGCGAAGAATGGTGGACTTTCTCCTAGTGATGTTACTTAAAGTAACAACACTCTTGTCCTGGAACCGGGTTAGACAATGACAAAAGAAAGATACACTAAATGATAGTAAACTGGTCAATTTTGGGATAGGAAAATTAGTGTGTTTCACTTCTTTACAAACTACACGTTTAACGAGTAGATTAGAACTTTTATGGTATATTTGAATAGCTATGTATCTCATATAGAAATTTAGTGTTAGCCCCAGGGAGGGGCCCCTTTGATTTCTGAAAACTTCGACAGAAGTAAAATGAAACAAAAATATATAAATAATTTTATTTTTTAAATCACACAATGAAAGGATAGCAATATATATATATATATATATATATATATATATATATATATATATATATATATATATATATATATATATATATATATA
>OY744519.1:60979873-60982373 GCA_963556195.1 Sepiola atlantica
AAAACATTTATTTAGAGTATAGTAAGAGGCAGAATTCAAAGCTGTGTTAATCAAGAAGGAAAACCGTTTGAACACTTGCGTTGATAAATAACATTTCATTTTCATTCATATAATTGTTTCATTACATGTAATTGTACGTATACGTGATCTCTAAATAAATGTTTTTTACTGTCCACCTACTTTTGGCTCACCCTGTATCTCTCTCTCTCTCTCTCTCTCTCTCTCTCTATATATATATATATATATAAATGAAGGAGAGAGATAACGATGAGCGGATGATAAATCTATTTCATCTTCGACTGTTCACTGCACTGTGTGCTCGATGAAAAGACATGTTTATTTTTCTTTTCTTTAAGCCAGGCTTTCCAAAGATTAAAATCTAATCATCAGAGGATTTACATAGATGGATAAGTTTTCAGAGAAATAGTTAAAATTCAAAATTTGAACAATCGAAGATGAAATAGATTTGTCATCCGCACACATTTAACTCTCTTCCCTTCCTTCATCTTTATAATTGCTCTATCTCGTATATTGAGCTTACATCGTTTTACATAGTTTGAATGAGGTATTACTAAATCAGTAAATGTATTTTCATACTACATATATATATATATATATATATATATATATATATATATATAGAGAGAGAGAGAGAGAGAGAGAGAGAGAGAGAGAGGGAGAGAGTGAGAGAGTATGAAAATATATCTATAGCAAGTAAGCTACATAGAAACATTAATGTTTCATTCAATCAGGAAATATTAAGGCGAAACTCATTGAGAATTGGTGAAGAAAATACTGAATATATATATATATATATATATATATATATATATATATATATATATATATATATATATTAATAATGGGGATTATGTATCTGTCTAGCTGTCTGTCTGAAGCAAAAACTATATTATTAGTTTAGATCGTTTACTTTTTATATCTACTTATCAGCTGCTATATATACTCAATCCAAACCATCCTCAAACATCACGCATCTTTCAAATTTGCATAATTAATTTATTTTAAAGCTTCTAATAAATTAATATTCGCAAATATACACTCATGATTGTTTTTCAGATTTCCAGATGCATTTAAAATATTTTCCTTGGTAATAAGAGTCTTAATAAAAATCAAAAATAGAATTAATTAAATACATTTTTATCATCTATATAATTGAGTTACGTAATTAAATTATATTGTCATGGAATTTGATGGAACATCCGGCATCCACTCCAATAATGGGTTACCCGCCCTCTGATTATTCAAACACATAGAAAGTTTTATTTCAAAGAGAGAGAAAATAAAGAGAGAGAGAGAAAAAGAGAGAGAGAAAAAGAGAGAGAGAAAGGGAGAGAGAGAGAGAGAAAATAGCGAAAGATGTACACAAGACAGAGGCACGTTATTTGATTAATAACATGTAAACAACACATTCTCTGAGATTCATCGTAAGAGTTGCTCAAAAATGATACATTCACTTTGATTTCTTTTATTAAAATGGTTTGAGTGTTTGTTTTTAAAATCTTCTTAGAAATTATGTTTTAAAAAACAAATTTATTGAATCAAATTGTTTAATTTAAAATATAATTGATTTAACAATTATTAATGTTTTTGTAAAAAAGCACACACATTTTACTGAGCAATTAAATAAATGAATTTACAATCATACGCATAGTATTTTATATTTTAATTGTTAATTTTATTTTAGGTACACCTTTTTTCGATTTGAAAAACTTCAAAAATTATTATCTTTATACGACCTTAAGGGAGTTTCGGACTTTTTTGTTTTACATTTATTGTCGTAAAGCGTAATTCTTTTTCAGTGTTTTATTTATTAAACTAAAGGATAGGGTGATTTTCTTTCTCTTTTTCTTTGTAAAAAAAAACAAACAAACACATTTAACGAGCAATTAAATAAAACAACTAGCAAAAATATGCGACCGCAGGGAGCATATATTTACTAGTACAGTAAATATATATATTTTTAATATTAAAATGTTTTTGTATCTACAGATGATATCGTTTCGGGTTTTCTATCCTCATCAGTGCAGGAATATATATATATATATATATATATATATATATATATATATATATATATATATATATATATATATATATATATATATATATATATATTAGTATTTCATGTATCCACACAAAATTTTATAAGGAAATATAATTTGTTATGTATAAATTTTAAGTATTTATTTCAACAGTGTTCGATACGTAAGTAGAGCTAGGCATGAAGATTCCCCCGGGGATGAAACGCGGAGCCTCTGTGTAGCTTAATTGCCATTAATACATTTTCATAGCTTACTATATATATATATATATATATATATATATATATATATATATATATATATATATACACACATAATATATTGTATTACCTTATAATATTTATATGCGTATACACATGAAATGTGTGTGTATAGAATGTATCACAACTGAGTTTAAAAAACAATAAATTCTCGATCGTAAGTTTTAAATCTAGCAT
>OY744519.1:60989873-60992373 GCA_963556195.1 Sepiola atlantica
AAAGGGAAAAAGATAGAAACAGGGCAGAGAGCAAGCCAGAGAGAGTGAGAGAGATAAAGAGGGAGAGGGTGAGAAGATTACAGAATACGAAAAGAGAGGGAAAGAGAGAATGAAACAGATAGAAAAAAAGAGACAGAAACACATAGAAATAAAAGAGAGATGGCGAAAGACGTGAGAGACATAGAGAGACAGACACTAAGTCATAGACACCGAGATAGAGTGATAGAGACAAAAACAGATATAACAAGAGACAGAGAGGGAGAGAGAGAAGGAGAGAGAGAGAGGAGAAACGGGCAAGAGAGAGAGAGAGAGACAAAAAAATAAAAAGAGAGGGCGGATGGAATACGAGGATCTCACCGTAAAAGAGAAGAGAAGAGAGAGAGAGAGAGAGAGAGAGAGAGAGAGAGAAATAAAAAGTAACTGATATAAAAAACAAGAACAGAATGTGTGAAAGACAGGCAGAAAGAGAGAGGAAGAGAATAGAAAGAGAGTGAGTGTAGAATGCCCAATGGGTGGGGAGTTTTCCATTTGGGATTTTCACCAAAAAAAAGCAGCAAAAATAGGTGTGTGTGGGGTATCCGAATAAGATGAGTAAGGAAGGGAGAAAGGAAAAGAAGAAGAGGTAATGGTGTGTGTGTGTCTGTGGGAGAAGGGAGGGGGGAATAGAAGCATGGCTGGAATATATTAGCTGCGACGCCGGAGGTAGCGGTAATTATAGTAAAGCAAGGCCTCGGCATACTCTCTGGTAATATCGGCCAGACCGCCCTTCCATACGCGCCAGTTCTACCGTTACCTCGTAGTCGGCGGCGGCGGCGACGACGGCAGCGGCGGCTGGGGAGTAAGGGAGAGTGATGTGGAACAAAAAGACGGTGGTAGGAAAGCACTAGGAACAAGAAATCAAAACAAAATAGCAGCCTAGTTGAGCAATCCAAAAAGCCAAGTTGCCCTAGATTCAACAATAGGAATGTATGCGCGCATATATATATATATATATATATATATATATATATATATATATATATATATATATATATATATCCTTTATTTGTTTATTTTTTGTTTGCAATACGTTTCAACTAATTCAGTTATATTTATAGAAAAGAGCATTTTTACCTTGATGCTAGTTGGGAATAATTTTCCTTGCACTCATATGATGCCCCAAGATAGGAAGCGACATATATATTTTAAAACTTTAATTGTACCGCCACGCTGATGAGTCGTAAACGACGAAACACGTGTTGGTGGATAACTACATTTTATATATATATATATATATACATATATATATATATATATATATATATATATATATATATATATATATATATATATATATATATACCCCACTCGTGGATAGTGTGCTATGTACTGTTTCTACTTAGCGTGCGTAAAGCATTACGCTTTTTACATAGAATTGAACTCTCTTGGAGACCAACAAGGTAAACAAATATCTATACAATCGTGGAATCTCTGCTAGCAGAACGGTACCAATGGGAAAGGTGGATTTGGGACGCTAAAAGTTACACAATCGAAAAACGGTCTTAAATTCGCGGTTTACTCTTTCTTTCTTTATGTACATTAATTATGATGCATAGTTAATGTTTAAGAAGACAATTTTTCTTTTTTATTTTCAATTAAGAATATATTATTAAAATTAAATAATATTAATTAGTACAATGCACAGATCTTTTAAAACAAAATAAAAATCAGATTAGTCTAGTGGAATTTAAATGCCATGTTAATTAATTTAATGGTTTCAAATAAACGGTCTACCTTTTCTTTGATTGTAATAATTTAATCATCTTTAACTTTAGTGTAATGTAATGGAGAAACGCCGTCCACAATTGCTAACAATGCAGAAGCATTTCCTCTTCCGTAATACTAGTGACCTGTGTGTATACATCACACACACTCATATATATATATATATATATATATATATATATATATATATATATATATGCGTATATGTGCGTTTTACAAAATGTGATCGTTGTTATTAGTAAATAGTTTCTATTTAATTCAAAAGTTCTGAATTTTCTAAACTGCAAAAGAATTATAATGATACTAAAACTTACATGGGCATATCAACGTAATCTTATGGACACCTCAGAGCCAATTGGGTGCTCAACAAAGTAAGATATATTCATTGATATCTATATATTTACATTTAAATATATACTGTACATTTAATTTAGTTGGTTTTGAAAGGCCCATGTAAGATTTCGTTATATTATATATTATATACTATATATTATATATTATTTACTATATATTATATATTATATATCATTTATTATATAGACCTACCAGATAATACATTTATTTCAGTCTACTTAGACCTTCTCTAATCTGAACTTTTAAGAAAGCTAAAGAAAGTCGAAATAAATTTATAATCTTGTATGGGTTTAGTTTGTATTCTGGTATCCATGACGAATTAGTTCTGTAAATTAGCAAAAGTAAGCTTTTCATCGGATAATATGCTTATTAATCTAAGTAT
>OY744519.1:60997373-61049873 GCA_963556195.1 Sepiola atlantica
GTTTATTATTAGTAGTAGTAGTAGTAGTTGTAGTAATAGTAGTAGTAGTAGTAGTAGCAGTAATATTAGTAATAATAGTAATAATAGTAGTAGTGTCATTATTATTATTTGCCTTGTTGAGTTCTCAACCCTGTTATCCCTAGTGACACTTAATTAAAATCAAGTGACAACAAGTCCTCTTCAATTTGTACAGGGGGTCTTATTTATGTTGTCGTCTTCATGTCTTCCTGTATTGTCATTAGTATTTTGTATATATTGAGTTTTCGCTGCAAATCAAGTGGCAACAAGTATTATTACTGTTGTCAGTGCTGCTAACGCCCTATGTTCTCATTGGGTTAACGTTTGCTATTTTCGCATATAAAGTGACAGTAACTAAAGTGTCCCACATACATTGCAGTCAGGGTTGGTTGAAACTTCTCAAATTACGACTTAATCAATAAACTTTAATTTTTTAGAATTTTCAATGATACTGAGTAACGGTTCTGGACTTTTTTTTCGTTCTTTTTTATTCTTTTTCCTTGTTTGATACTTTTTTAAATTGTGTTTCATTTTGTGTCATTTTTTAAATTTTATTTATATACCTCCTACCACCCTCCCCCTCTCTCTCTCTCTCTCTCTCTCTCTCTCTCTTAGCCGATCAGCAAAACTTTGCTGAAAGAATTTTGGGTCCAGCTCGATGCGACTGTTCGCTTTTCCCACACTGCACCATCTAGATAGCACTGAATGTGGTAGGTGACAGTCATGACAAATACCTGATACCAGTGTAGTACGTGCCATTTTACCCTGGGAACCTCACATTAAACCGACCTTGGTTCAAACTTAACACCTACGCCTCTTCTCTCTCTCTCTCTCTCTCTCTCTCTCTCTCTCTCTCTCTCTCTCGTACCCAATAATCATTTTCTTGTCAACCCCACTCACATATATTGCTGTCTCTGTTTAGCTACGTCCTCACGAGGACAAACTCAGGCACAAGGTCGTATTTTAATGTGGGGATTCCAACTTCCGAAACTGAGGCACTCTGGATGGAACAAAAACAAAAGTTGTCCCAGACTAGAAGGAGTTCTCCCCCTATGATCGAGGATAGAACAGATATTACACCTTGATCATTCCAGGAAGATAGGGGAATTACTGTCCACTATGAGAAACCAGTCGGCTCAGATTATTATTTTTTTATATTTTTTAATTATTATTATTATTATTATTATTATTATTAGTAGTAGTAGTAGTAGTAGTAGTAGTAGTAGTAGTATGATTTACGAAAACAGTTCGGTTTAGTTTGTCTTTTTAACTGCATATCAACGTTTTTTGTTATTTAATAGATAAATATATTATTTAGCTTAATTGACAACTAGTTGCTATATTACCTAAATTTGGCAGGAAATTGCTGATTTATACATTCCCAACGGTATATCTGTGTAAATGACATCAATATATTCGATAGGATTTGAATTCCATAGTCTGTAACAATATCCACTAGGCCAACGAAGAATTTGATATAGTCTTTGACAAACCGTGTAGCTTTTATCGATCTGTTCTTGACATAGCTGTCAGGAAGGAAGACACGGCGCCTCGGGTCGATGTCTCCGTTGATATAAAAATGGCGTCTCCTTTATCTTTCTCCGCTGATTAAATCCATCATATGTTTGATTCACACCTCTTCTTCGTTACATACGTCCACGTATCTATATAAGTGCTTCCGTCCGTCCGTCACATTTCAGTTTGAAATCATATTTTCACCATTAAACGCGCAAATTGAAGCATGAATCTTATTTTAAATGCGGCCAAACATCTCTCTGAACGTCGATCGGTCTGTCACGCTTTGGAAATGGCATATTCTTCGGTTTATCAAGTGAACGCTATTTAAAATAATAGTTTCCTTGGTCTGTCGTGCACGAGTATATGATAGCGTTTTTCTTTGCTAAACGCGTAGATTAAATGGACTCATATTCTTTTCGATACGTCCACAAATCTCTACAAGAAGCTTTGTCCGTTGGTTGATATATGTCACGTCTATGTTTGAAACGGTATGTTCGTAGATATGTCACGCTTAAATTGTTGTTATATATATTTTTTGTCTGTCACGCTTCCGTTTGAATGTTTTTAACATTTTAATCACGAAACTCGCGCAGATTAGATGGAGCCATCTTAAGTGTACCCGTTATAGTTTGGTGCATAATCATACAAAAATATCTTCCATGTTTCCGTGTTCTTTTTGTTTTGTTTGTTTGTATTTTCTCAGCATCGCCACATTATTAAGACAAAGTTGCGCGTTCACTTCAAATACGAAAGAGTCGCTGCCGTTTGCAATCATGTGACAGCAAGTCGCCCCAACACTCCAAAATTGCATAGTGTTAACATAACAACGAGTCTCCACTCTGTCCTTCCACCGATCTTTAATAGATCAGCAGAAGTCTGTAGATTTGGCTTTTCTATTTTCCGGCTAATCGATCCTTTATTGGTTATTTAATGATGCACAAACGCAGTACCTATTATAAGTGATTCGCTGTATAGAATTACTTGGACACAAGTTGGTAGTTTTACCCATAGGTGGAGATGGGTAGAATTACTTGGACACAAGTTGGTAGTTTTACCCATAGGTGGAGATGGGTAGAATTACTTGGACACAAGTTGGTAGTTTTACCCATAGGTGGAGATGGGCTCATATAGCTTTTCCAACAATATCAATGCATAAATGCCCACAAGAGATATGGCATAGCTGATTCCATAGGTCACGACGGTATCCGTTAGGACAATCACCCACCCCCCACCCCAACTCTGTAGGTGTAATGGGAAGTTACAAGTGATCCGATGATTATCGATACTATCTCTTCACCCATCTTGTTTTATAGATCCAGTTAATCTTGCTGTCTTCGTTGAGGTATTAACTGGGGAAGGGTCATTTGTAATTATCAAAAAAAATATCCCTATGTACTTGCCTCTCCACGGAAGCATAGGCACAAGATCGGTTTTAAATGTGGGGAAAATCTAGCTCCCTAAAAAAGAACACTTTGAATATTAACAAAATAATAAAATTGCCTCAGTCTAGAAGGATTCCTTCTCCACTGACCGACGACAGAACAGATAAAGTTAAGTATCAGAACGTTGCCGTCCCACGCAACGATATAGACGAGTCTTGAGGAATTTATTTTATAATTGTAATATCCGGGTAGTTATTCTCTGTTTGACCCTTGGATGTAATGGTCGCTTTCTGTTTTTTGTTTTTTTAATTAAAAATAAATATAAACCAATCTTGTATATGTGTGTTTGCGATTGATTAATTTCACCGAAGTGTTGCTGTTTGCACAGTTCCCAATGAATGTCTATACCCATTCTGATGTATATTTCCTTTAAATAGCTTCCTAATCGTATAGATTCACGTGTTATATATTTGTTGTTATCGGCGTCGACAGTGTTGTTGTTTTTACCGTTGCTGCTGCTGCTGCGTTTGTTGTTGTTACGTAAGGTTTCTCATATTTGCAGGTTTGTCGGATATGGCGAACAGACGGTATGACCCACATACGTGTCGATGGGACTTGACTTCATAGCCATAAGTGATGTACTCGGTATTTAATCGAGGAGTTGTTAGATCGAAACATATCGACGACAAGCATCGGGTATTCTTTTGAAAGAACGTATCCGAAGAAGGGGAGCCGGATCTCCGATCAGAGAAGAATTGATTTTTTTTTTGAAGAAACAAAAATTCATCGCCAAAATCAATTATGATTGGTGGCTGATCGCTTGTACCATCTTTAGTATTGTTTTATTTGTTTCTTTTTCTCTTCTTTTCTTTTTCCTCTTCTTTTTTGTATTTTTAGGGGGGGGGGGGTTCTTTTCTATTTTCCTTTCGTAGTTAAGAGTTTCTGTCTGGTGTACGTGATAACGGCAAATCAACCCTTTTGGGGTTATTTAATACTGAAGCTAAGCACAATACGCCCGGTTAAGAAATCAGTGTATTTTTTTTTATGGAAATCGCCCCAGACAAGACATGAAGCCGCTTGATATAAGGAGCTAAAAAATACTACTTCATGGTAAAAAATATCCAACGATAAGTGCTAGATAGATAGATTCCGACCAAAAAACAGCAATTATCCCCCTTTGTCAGAAACATCGAACATGGAATATGAAGACTAAAGGACAAAATAAGGGAAGCGAGAGTTACGAGGGTGCCGAAAGTAAACCCAAGGGCCACCTTCTACTCTCCTAAAATATACTATTTAATTGAATACCTTGCGATTTTACTCATAGCTGGAGAGTAGAAAAAATTTCGGGTTTCGGATTCATACCTTTCCCAACACTATTATTTCAATTTTTTTTTAATGAGTCACCACTTAGCAAGACCAAAAGCAACGGTTGCAGAGATGTAGATTGTCAATTGAATGATGAAGAATATTTCAAGAGGATTGGAAATGATGAGTTGAATGAGGAAAGTTTGATTTATGGGCGGTTTATGATATGTATTTATTTAATATCGTAGTCTGCAGGGTAGCAGTCCAGCGGTGTTGTGTTTCACAGACAAGAATTTCTTGGGAAGAAAGTCTGTTCATAGAAATTCCGTCTGACACTATGCACAATGAGGAAGAAAGAAAAATTCCTTTCAGTTGTGGTAGGAAGTTCTTGTTTTGAATTTCTTACAAGGAGAATGTGGTGCTCAATCGAGCCAAACACTACCACATTAGTGCCAAACACTACCACATTAGTGCCAAACACTACCGCATTAGTGTCAAACACTACCACATTAGTGCCAAACACTACAGCATTAGTGGCAAACACTACCACATTAGTTCCAAACACTACCGCATTAGTGCCAAACGCTACCACATTAGTGCCAAACGCTACCACATTAGTGCCAAACGCTACCACATTAGTGCCAAACACTACCGCATTAGTGGCAAACACTACCACATTAGTGCCAAACACTACCACATTAGTGCCAAACACTACCGCATTAGTGCCAAACACTACCACATTAGTGTCAAACACTACCGCATTAGTGGCAAACACTACCACATTAGTGCCAAACACTACCACATTAGTGCCAAATACTACCACATTAGTGCCAAACACTACCACATTAGTGCCAAACACTACCACATTAGTGCCAAACGCTACCGCAAAACAGATCTAACTGTATTTGAGTTCGATTCCATTCGGCCAATAAGTCTTTGCTAAATAAAACGTTAGAAAAAATGCTACGTAAAGAAACAGGATGAAATATTCGATTTTTGATGTCATTGTTTTGTGGCGTTTATTTTGTTGTTGTTGTTAAGTAGCTGAAGCATTCTTAGTGCACACCGTCGCAGTGCTATGACACAGTTGACTTCTGAATCTGTTTATACATGATGTTTGTGTGGGTTTGTATATAAATATAATCGTATCGTTTGTCTGGATGCACACTACTGTATAACTTTCAGTAATGCCCTTAAGAAAGGTATGACTCCATATATATTCTTCTAGTTATAGATTAAAGTATAGAGTGGACGAGAATCGCAAGCCTTGGTTGGGTAACTAGTCTAGGAAAACTGACACAACCCTAGTCTTTTGCCGTTTATCCTAGTATTGTTTACAGTCGTCGTTAATTTCGTGTCTTAAGACTCAAGCAATGCCGGTGATTATGCAACCTTTGCGTGACTATAGACTGTAGGACATGTACGTTTACAAATGGGTATTTATTGTTTCTCGAGACTGAAAGTATGTCGGCTATATATATATATATATATATATATATATATATATATATATATATCTCAATATATACATATATATATATGTATATCTCAATATATACATATATATATGTATATCTCAATATATACATATATATATGTATATCTCAATATATATATATATATATATATATGTATATCTCAATATATACATATCTCAATATATACATATATATATATATATCAATATATATATATATATATATATATATATCAATATATATATATATATATATATATATATATTTATATATATATGCACGCGTTTGTCTGTTGTTTATACGTATTAGATGTCTAGGCTGATATATATGTATGTATATATATGTGTATATATATATATATATATATTATATATATATATTATATATATATATTGTACATTTATATATATATATTATATTGTCTATTTTATATATATATATATATATAATGGACAATTTCATATATATATATATAAATTGACAATATAATACATAAATGTATATATATATATATATACATTTATATATTATATTGTCAATTTATATATATATATGAAATTGTCCATTAATATATATATATATATATATATATATATATATATAATATTGTCCATTTATATATATATATATATATATTGCCTAGTGAATTTATATATATATATATATATATATATATTGCGTTGTCAATATATATATATAATATTGTTCATTTAAATGTGAAAGAAAGAGAGAGAGAGAGGGGGGGTGAAGGGAGAAAAAGAGAGGAAGATACATAATAAAGCCGCTCTTTAAAAGATAACACCGAATCTCCATAAAAGCTGGCGAGTCTTACGCTGAGCTTTCGCCATGCTCTCCGGAATCGGAAGGAGGTGGGAGAACGAGAAAAGAATGTCTTCCAAATACACTGAAGCAACTACTACGTCTTACTACCCCAACGATAACTACTACTACCACTACCACTACCACTACCACTCAGCAAGCCAACAACACAAATGCTTTCCACCAAACTCTTATCTCTGCCTTCGTCTCATCATTCGTTATATTTATGAAGTACTTGCTTATCTAGTCACACCGAAGAGCTGCGATGCAGCAAAACAGTCTGTCCGGTGGTAACTACACTATATATATATATACATATTTAGTCAATTCTCCCCCTTCTCTCTCTTACTTTTCTTCATATGGAGCACTTGTCTCAGTGTTTTGCGCGAAAACGACCGAGATTCGCGCTCCTTTGTTTGCGAGTGTAGTGTCTCGTTAAAACAGTGTCATTCGGTTGCAATGTTAAAAACATTCTTCCCCTTTCTCTCGCTGTCTCTCTCTCCACCTAAATTTTGAGGATATTTTCCAATATTATTTTTAATAGTGCTCAATATATATTAGGTCTTATTCTTTCTCTTATTAGCAGTCATATATATATATATATATATATATATATATATATATATATATATATATATATATGACTGCTAATAAGAGAAAGAATAAGACCTAATATATATTGAGCTCAATATATATTAGGTCTTATTCTTTCTCTTATTAGCAGTCATATATATATATATATATATATATATATATATATATATATATATATATATATCAAACACCGTACATTAATATATACCCAATCTATCTCTATGTAACGGTGGAGTACATTTGTTAGTTAACACCCTTTGCTGAATCACCCTGCCCCAAAATAAGATTCTACTTTTTAGGCAATTACGTGTGAACACCCTGAAAAACTTGGCGGAGAAAAAACAAGAAAAATTATTTTATAATTTAGAGTGGGGGATCAATTTCGTATATAGATTTAACGTAAAATGTGCCTTCATTTCCGGACGATTCTTGTATTTTAGAGTAGTTTACCAATTGTTATTTACCACTAACCATAAGTCCAAGTGGCAAGTTCTTAAAACCGCATCTAATCGCCTAAGAAAGTTGCCCCCCTCCCCCCCCCCCAAAAGCGCTCAGGATGTATTTCTATCTTAAATATTTATTAACTGCTCTACACCGATGGGAAATCATTTTACGTTAACTTTATATGCGAAGCTCATACCCCATTCTATTTTCTAAAGTAATTGTTTTTCTTTGTATTTTAAAAAAAAATTATTTCCAGGTTTTTCTGAGTGTTCATACTGAATGTCTATTCTTCCGCCATTCGTCTCGCGTATCATGATTATCTTTGAGTGTACAATCGGAATAAATCGATAAGCCTATTGGCCTCGTTGCGAGAAATCGAATCGGCATTATAATCGTCGGCTTGCACGAACAATCAACTGTGCCGTGCGCTTCAAGCTTTGAGAATGAGGGCATTTATTTGACACAGTCGGCGAGGTTCCGCTTCCACACAAACGCGTGCATCCATACATGGCGACCTACTGAGAGATTGAAAAAAAAACAGACAGATATAGACATGAAAACTGATATAGATAGACAGACAGGCGGAGAGACAGACAGAGACACATATAGATAGATAGATAGATAGATAGATAGATAGGAATATACTGAGATAGATATAGAGGAATATGTTTAGATAAATATATATGAATATGTTGAGATAGACATATAGAGATATAAATATGAATATACTAATATATATATATATATATATATATATATATATATATATATATTTGTGTGTGTGTGTGTGTGTGTGGATGTGTGTGGGGGTGTAGCTAGGTAGATTAGAATAGAACAGACTAAGAAAGATAAAACAATACTTTAATTAATAGATAAATATGGCAAACTTCGATAGCCATGAAAGTAAGATAACTGAATCGACATAGATAGATAGATAGATAGATAGATAGATAGATCGATGCTATTGTTGACAGCGGCGAATACAATTTAAGGAATGCAGACACTCGGCAGAAAATTAAAAAGAAAGAAAAAACCTTACCCATCCCATCTTTTTGTATATCACTGATATACAAGCTACATTATTGCGATAGCATGTATTCTCCTTTTCCCAGGTGGGTTTCTTTCAGACTTTAGGCATACTAGATCAGAACGATTCTTATTTCTTCCTTCACGCAATGATCGAGTCACGACGCCCCAATTCATCCCACTTCAAAAATCGTCTTCTTTTCTTATTGTTTTCCATTCTGCGTGAATTTCTGCCGGCAAATGTCGATTTTCTTCGACTCACGGAAAAGTAGAGTCTTGAAGACGTTACGCCAATTCTAAAGAAATAAACTTTCATCGCCTTTTTTTAGTATCATTCTATTTGTTCATCATTTTTTTCATCAAAAGTAAAATAAAGCCGTGCTTCGGAATAAAGGCCGCATCATTTTTGATTTTGAGCGATTTTTGAAAAGAAAGAAAATATGGTTTTTGGGGTTTTTTTTCAAAACACTGTGGATTATTATCAAATATCACGTTTAGAGCAAAAATTGGGAGCAAAAAATTATTTTTGTGCACCAAAGGGGATTCTCATCATTATTATATCTTCACTGTAAAATAGAGCCAAACTGTATAGCCGGTGTAATTGAAATCCCTAATTTCATCGGAAATGACGCTCTTCTAACTAAAGAAGGGATTTTAGATAGAACTGCTATCCAAGCGTCACATAAGAAAAAAGCCTTTCGTTGCATGAAAACAAAATAATTATTTTATGTTTTTTGTCGATAAGTGTGGTAAAACAATAATTTGCAGTCTTTTTAAATCGCAAAAATGAATATAATAAAAATAAAAATAAAACACTGCGGCCGCTATTCCGAATCTCCATCCAAAATGAACCGTCATATATTTTATCTCTTTCTTCTTTTTTTTTTTCAAAAGTGAGTTTCTTCTTCTTCGTCTTTGAGTTGTTTTGTTTACATTTATATTGACCAAGTCGAGTCAAGTGAATCCCTGATTTTACAAGAATCCCGGAGGAGGCGAAAGCCGATTGTTCGGAAAATAAACATAAACAAATCTCCATCTTACCTCTTCCTTTTTTCTCTTTTTTGTTTTTTAAAGTTTATTTCCGTTTTCTATTGTCCCTGTTCTCCGTATTCTTCTTCGCTGGCTGCGAATTGTGTTGTTATATTTATATTTACACCCATGTTGAGTCCACTCCTTTGATTAATTTACGCGGACCCAGACAGGCTGTAAAATCGAAGCCCGATTATTAGCGGATGTTCCGGCTTTGAACCCGTTCCAACAAAAAGATATCCTTGATAATAAAAACCAAACAGTCTCCAACAGACTGCGTTTTTCTATTTCCTTGCATTTCTCAAATTTGACAAGCATAAACATCGTTGAAATTTCTTTTCGTCGCTATTTTTTGTTTTGTTTCCGGAACATAAAAAGAAAAACAGGAAAAGGAGGGGAAAAACTTCTCCCAATCAAGAGGCGACATATAAGTAATAATTAAATCATTAAATACAACTTTTATATCTGGTCTCGTCGACATTCAACTGGAGTGAATTTCCTTTTTTTTTTCCTTTCTTCCCAAAATGGTGTCGTAGTAACGATCATTAATAGCCCATCGCCTGGAACGAGTAAGAAAAAAATCTAATAATGGTAGTGGTGGTTGCGCTGCTGTTTGGCGGTAGTTTAAACACCAGGAGGAGGAGGAAGGGGGAAGGAGGAGGAAGACAAGGTCCGACCATGTTGAAAATGACAATGGTATTATGATTAATAATAATATTGATTTGAGTGGTATGGCCGACAGTGATCATAATGCCGGGGATAGTGGTTGCTTTGATAGTAGTAATGCTGGTTTCAATGTTAGTAACGGCTTTTTTTTTTATTTGTGTTCAGACAATTTCTTGTTAATAATCGCCTTAAAATTGTTGTAAAACTTGCTACTCCTTTTTTAAAACCCATATAAATCTATGTATTTTCTAGATTAGTGGCGCCCCCTCTTTTGGCGAAAAGGGATGCAACCCTCCCCCTCCCCCTCTCTAAGGTATAGATTTTTTTTAGATTAAAAAGAACATTATTTTTCTGATTAAATATCAAACAATTAACTACAAAATTATCAAAAAAAATTTTTCTTGACTGACGAGGAGGGTCTGTTTTCCGTGGCTGGTAAATTTGACCCTAAACGGTGTTTAGCTGAACAAATAGGCAGCAGAAAATTGTTAATTTGGACCCTAGTTACGTTAAATCAACGTGGAAAGCACCCCTTCTTAACATGAAAAATCTTTTTTTTTAATATTATCGGAAATTACTTTTTAATGTTTATCATTTAGAGTTTAGTAATCTAAAATTCACCCCCCTCCTACCTGTTTTTTTTTAATTTCAACCAGCCTCTCGCGATAAAATACTGTTTATAAACCGTTTTTCAGAATTCCGAGCAAGGTGGTAATTTTACACTAAAATTACATAGCGAACTGAATTTCTTTTCTAAAAATTGAACGGAAAGTTTTTTTTTGTTTTTTTTTAAATAAAATTTTGTTTGCCAATCTGATGAGTTGGTATGTGATCGCTAAAGAAATTCAAACATATTTTAAACATTTTTCAGAAAATTAAATAATAAAATTTGCGAGTAAAAAATTCCTAGGAGACATAATTTTATCATTAATTTTACATAAAGATTTATTATGAAATTAATACCAGACTTAAAGGTTTAACAGGTCGATTTAAAAAAAATAATGATATAGAAAAGTTTTCTTTTCATTGGGAGTAAAGAGAAGATTTTAAAAAATGGTTTAAATAAAGAAAAACGCGAGGGGGGGAGTGAATAAGTAGGTAGCGCCGGATCTGTGTAATATTGGTTTTAATGCCATAAAGACACAGGCACGATGCTATAGAGATAGGCTCGCCCCGTTAACCTGGATAATGCCATCCTTTACACTTGTCAAATACATACAATTTCGGGTCTTCAATCTCAGTCTAGCCACACTAATGAGTCGTGAAACGACGATGCAGCTGCATGTGCATGATTATATTTCATATATAAGCTAACTTATTAGTGGAACATTCTTGTGAAGTAAATGGTTGTTTTCATTTAGCGTAACGCAATACTTTTCGGTAAAAATACATTTAGTCCTCTTTTTAATCACACTCGTAAAATGTGAATAAATTTTATATATATATATATATATAGAGAGAGAGAGAGAGAGAGAGAGGGAGAGAGAGAGAGAGAGAGAGAGAAAGAAAGTCTGATTGGAAGTCAGCAGTGTTTGATTCAACATATGCATCACATATACTACAAACTGAAAAAATATGGTAATATATATATATATATATATATATATATATATATATATATATATAAGTTTATTAAATGGAAACACAAGATAAAGCAAAGGCAATCCAAAATATAAAAGGGAGTCAACACAAAGACATATATAAATCGTCTACAACTTGAATAGGCTTTTCCAAGCTACATGATACGGGGAACATGTGAAAGTATTAATATATACAGCGGTGGTTTGTGGAATCAAGACCCCAAGATGTGTAAAGGTGATGAGCGAAGAGTAAAAGCATGTGTGTAGGTACGTGTCAGTGGTGTGAGATTCCCCACGAGGTCGCGGGGGATGTCGTGTAATATATATATATATATATATATATATATATATATATATATATATATATATATTTGCTTTAAATCGAAATATTGAAGTTTCGATTAATATTGGCTCATTAGAGAAAAATCTACTAATCATTACTGTTACGGACATAAATTATTTTGAAGGAAATACAGTTGGGAAATTAATAAAAAAACAATCTTATTTTCGTGCACCTACTCATTTTCCCTGTCCTTTTGGCCAAGATCAAAGTGTAGTATCTGTTCCGATGGATACTGCACCCCATAGACTAGTATTGTCTTAGCCTTCGGGGCTTGATTTGCGCCGGTCTATGGGTCTGTCCTGTGCAGTTCTAGGAGGTCCACCCTCCCAGCCTTCGCCTCCCCTCTTTGGGGAGGAGTAAGTTTATTGCTTACTGCCTGAGGCGCTCCTACCGGGGAATGTTGACTTGGCTGCCCAGGCAATTTGTAATAGCCAGAGTGCTCACTTTCTCGTGCGCTGGCTTTTCAAACCCCACTTTCCCGACCTTGGGTCACATCCGACAATATACTTACTTTCTCTCCAGAACTAAACTTGATGAATGCAGATTGATTTACTCTGTCACTATTTACGGTAAATGTAATTGCTTAAAACGTCTTTTAAATATTACATATTAAAATTTTAAACACCAATCGGTCACAAATGAGTAAGTAAACCTAAATAAGTTATGATTTGTATTTATTTGCCAATACTATTATCTTAAAATGATTTATGTCGCTAATAGTAATGATTATCACTTTACCATTGGTGGTGTTTCTCACCAAGTCGAGGACACGCTTTCTCGACAATTAGTCCGACAGAGTCTGGTCTATTTGACGTAGGTGATCCGTCGGACTTGTTCTGTGCAGTTCTTGAAGGTCCACCCTTCCAGGCTGTACCTTCTATCTTTGAAAAGGGTTTAGTTTATTGCTAATCGTCTGAGGCTCCCTACCGGGGAATGACGACGGGGTTGTTCAGACATTATTTTGTAGGCCAGAGTGCTCTTCATTTTGGGTGATGGCTTTGGCGATGTAAAAGGGGGTAATGCTAGTAATTGTTTCGGCCAGAGTGCTCACCTCTCGAGCGCTGGCTTTTCAAACCCCACTTTCTCGACCCGATCTTGGGTCACATCTTACTTGTGGGAGTAAGATAAAACTGGCCTTGTGCCTAACTCCTGGGGAGGAGTAAATAAAACTAAACCAATAGTTTGTTTGTTTTCTGTACAAATAAATGTTTTACGTTAAAAGTCTTAGATATTTTTAAATAAATGATTTTATTCATTAAAACTAAATAAATAAAAAACATTATTTGGTGTTGTAACTTCTTAAACTGAGTTTACGAAAATAATGTTAACCATTGGTCAACTCCTTTTATTAAAAAAAAATCGCTAACGACTCAAAACACATCGGACTCTACTTTTCAACACTCTCGTCAACAAGAACCGAAGTACATTTTGCTTTATCCACGAAAGGCTTACCCGTCATGAGTTAATACTACCAGAATGAAGAACAAAAAAAGAGTTTTCTTTGAAAAGAACGTTTAACGTCGAAAGTCTCAGATATTTTTTAATAAATGATTTTATTCATGTAAAAAAAAACATTATTTGGTGTTCTAAGTTTTTAACAATAATTTTACGAAAATAATGTTTTCTAAGATGTGACCAACTCCTTTTATTCAAAGATAAATGTATTTTTTTAAATTCTGTAACATGTGGGGGTGGAAAATAAAGGTTGGATTTTGACGAACGTAGTTAGAGTTAATTAGTGGAATTCTCACGTATCTGTGGTCGTACAAGTGAAGTTCAATTCTTGCGGCTTTTAAATGTAATAAAATAATTTAAACAGTTTTATCATACCCACTTTCTGCGATCGAAGTGTTGATACTTGAAAACCAGACAACGCGTGTATCTATATGTATACAAAGAACAATATATCAGCATATAGATGATTACAGAGGAAGATTTGACCGAGACAGTATGAGCAGATACGTGCAGAACAGTAGACTTCAATGGTATGGCAACGTTAAAAAATGGATGAGAGTTCTTGGATTAGTAGATGTAGAATAGTTGAGATCGCAGGGTCAGTACACAAGTGAAGAGCAAGTAAAAACATGGGAGGAAGTGATACAAAAGGGCTTGAAATAGGTTACTTTGGAAGTCATTTTTAAAGCCGTCCAACACATGCCAGCATGTAAAATGGACGTTAAACCAAATATGGTGATGATACGTGCATAGATACAAAGTCACACACACACACACACACATATATATATATATATATATATATATATATATATATATATATCGTTTACTGTTATTGTTTTTCTTTTGCGCTATTGAGCGAATGAACGCTCATTCAATTACATATCGCTACCTTAGCGGTGATAGGAATATTTCCCTATTTCGATCCCCTGTCAAAGTCGAGCCATGCTGACGATTAGTAAAACTATGAAACGCGTGCGCAGATTACTTGTATGTCTGTATAAATAAAAATAAACTATATATATATATATATATATATATATATATATATATATATATATATATATATTCCGTAAATAAAAAGAAGGCTTCATCTTGGATTTTAGAAAGAAGAAATATCTTGCCACGTCTGTGCTGTTTTGCTAATACAATGTCAGCCCGAGACAAATGCTGGTTTTACTTGAAAACGAGGCCAGGCTGATCTCATTTCTCCATCTCTCTCTCTCTCACTCTCTCTTTCTTTCTCTCAGTTAAGCGAGCAATGGATGCCAAGTTGATGGGGAAATGGGAGGGATGATAGTTGAGAGGGGAATTTGAAACGGAGACAATCGAGGAAAGTGCGAGGGAAAGGACTGGTAAAACAGTAAAAAAACGTGAGGGAGATAGGGGATATGGATGGGCGTTGATGAGGGTGAAGTGTTCAAAACGAGGTCACTCGTTTTCATGACCTTTCCACTATCAGCAGTCGCCAGAATAAAAGATGGAAACAGGAGTGAAATGGTGAATCTCTCTCTCTCTCTCTCTCTCTTTCTCTCTCTCTCTCTTTCTCTCTCTCTCTCTCTTATAAGAACGAAAGACGAGAAATGTTCAGTCACCATGCGCAGTTGACCCTACGTCTCTAAACTTAGATCTGCATAAGATCTATCACCGATATTGAGCACTTTCCTATATGAATCTAATACCTATTACAACAAAATAAATAATCAATTCTTTTTCTTTTTCTGAATTGTAATTTCAATTTCCGTTAAGAAGAACATGTTTCCTTGGATGTACGTCTTCCTTGTAGTTTCTTCATAATAATTGAAAAAAAAAGATTATTATTGGTCCCCCGACCTATGTTTTGAGGCATTTCCGTCCGGATTTTTCTCCGCAACCATTCGTTGAATTTCTCTGAAATTTTGCATGAAGTTGTAACTTTGGTCAGGTTAGAAAGTGACATTCTCCGAATTTTGAAAAAAATCTAGTTAGCCACCCAGAGGGTCAACAGGCCCCAAAATGGCAAAAAATGACATTTTTTGCCCCATAACTTTTCATCCATCGAGTCAATTTATCTAAAACTTGGCTAATATGTGAAGGCAATCGTTCCTAATAGAAAATAAGTATCGCTGACCTTGGAAAAAATCTGGTTCGCACCCCCAGGGGGGTAAAAGCCCCCAAAATTGCAAAAAAATGACTCTTTTCGCCCATAACGTTTGATCCATCCATTCAATTTTTTAAAAACTTGGCAAAAATGTAGAGGCAATTGTTCTGGATATAAAATGAGCATCCTTGACCTCAGAAAAATTCTGGTTCGCGCCCCCAGGAGGTCAAAGGGGGGGGGGTAAAAAAAATCCTCAAATTGCCCAAATTTATTGCATTTTACACTCGCCACGTCGAGTCACATACAGAGGGGGGGACCACGCATGCGCGGCTTGTTATTATTAACTTCATCTGGTCACTATCACTTCGCAATTCAATTCATCTTCACCACTTGAAATCAATGAAACGAAAAACGAAATCACTAAAAAAGAAGACTAAACTGCTGCTATTGCTACCTCAAACTTAATCTCTCTCGTTTACTCACATACACACAAATACACAAAACAAATGTCACAGTTTTCGAGCATCGAAAAAGTAACAGTTTCTAAGAACAAATAACAATCTTAGTTCAACCTATAAAAGCTAAATAAAATAATAATTTGTTTCGAAAATAGTATTGCTATTTCAAATTAAAGCGTCTCTCTCTCTCTCTTTCGCTCTCTCTCTCTCTCTCTCTCTCTCGCCCTCTTTCTATCTCCATACATAACTTTCAATAAACAGAAGATAGATTGTTAAAACATGGATGTACGACACATTCCGTCAAAAGCTGATAGAGAAATGTCTCATTTTACGTACAAATCAATCGAGCATTTTTTTCAACTAACTTATGATACATGTCATATAATAACACACACACAGACACACACACATGAATTACCTACTAGAGACTATCGTCGAGTGTCTTCGATCTCTCTGTACAAGGGTTTGTCAGGACAACATGACATGAGGATACTTCACCCTACAAGTAAACTTTGACCAAACATTCAAAATGACATAGTATTCGAAGCCCAAATAAGATCTCCTCGACACGGCTATACACTCACTCTTACAAGGAATATTGCACCTTCTCCTAGTAATGTCATATCAACGTTTAACAGGTAAAGAGAACTTTAATGGAATATTTGAATAGCTATGTATCTCATATAGAGATACAGTGTTAGCTCCAGGAAGGGGTCCCTTGATTTCTGAGAACTTCGACTGTAGTAAAATAAAACAAAAAAAGAGAATATTTATTAATTGATGTATAATTTTCCGCAAATCAGAGGTGTCTCGATTTTTACGTTAGGTTTCCCCATTTCTTTGCTCCCTTTGCGTGAAATGAAATCAAACTAAATATAGCCTGCATGACCCCCTTACATCTAGCAGTGTTTCAAACTTAATAATGATTGATTAATTAGTTTACGCGTGAATCCTGTACGTACAAATATATAAACATAAGCACACACCTAACGCTATATACATACAGATAAATAGAGGAGTAAGAAGAGATACGAAGAACTATAGGGTTGTGTACCTTTTCACCGTCCCAAATTAGTATTTTGAAAAGACGTCATTTTCAATACGATTATTCGTTCGTCCTTCTCTTTCCTCTGTGACTGTGTGTGCCTTTTTGTGAGAGAATCGTGAAGAAGAATATGAGATGTTTGAAAATGATCCATTAAATAAACAGTCGGTTTATGACAAACAGTTATTGGCATTTTACTTAAAAACGGCTATGTTGTAATCTACATGGAAGTAGTCCTGTGATAACGCGTTCTACAGGTATGAATTTCTTGCAAAGAAACTCTGCTGATAGGAATTCCGCCTGATGCTAAGCACATGGTGGAAGAATGAAAAGTTCTTTTCAATTGTGTTAGGAAGACGAGTTTTTACTGTGAATGTCTTGCAAGAAGGAAATGGAGATTGGAGCTCAGTCGAGCACCCTCTATAGAAATAACGATAAGGTAGAGAGCGATAGCAACCTCTTTTCTGTGAGGAAGGGACTGTAGAGAATAGAACAGAACATTCGCCACTAAAGTGTGTATTCTGGCAAGACGGATTTAATTCCAGTGTACACATCGTATTTAAAAGGACGTCTTTAAAAAAAACGAATTTTGTACTCTGAAAACGTACACAACTTTTTTCTTCCTATTTCTTATATCTTATTTCTCTTCGTTTTTTTAATAATTTTTTTAAAAATATTTATTCAAGTGTAAGTAGATGACACTAATAGAAATAAATATTCTTTGCTTATTAACACGTTCAACCTGTATTTGTAATTATAATTTAGGCATATGTTTCGAAAAAAAACGTGCACAAACAACGTTATCGTTTCTTGTAGTGAAAATTCAAACGTAACCACATAATTTCCAGTTTTCAATATTTGTATTAAAAAGTTATACCTGTTATGAGTTTCTCTTACGATTGACGTACAGGGTGGGCAAAAATAAGGGTCCTATTTTTAAAAATTCATAACTTTTTTATTTATTGATTTAAAAAAAAAATTTTTTTTAGAATAAGTAAAGGACCCCTTCCGAAGCAAGCATGAGCCGTATTAGCCCTAAGGAACGTACCCTCATTTAGAAAACATTATTTTTGCTTAAAAAACTCAAAACAGTGTAAAAAACAATACTTTAGTTTTTGTAAGTTTTAAGAAGTGTTTTTCGGCTAAAATTTGTTTTGTTTATTTCAAAAAATCTCGGAAGGGTCAGTCTACACACACATAAAGTTTGGTGAGTTTAACTTTTATTTTGTGGAAGTTATTCAAATTCAAGTTATTCAAATTTAAAGATAGGACCCTTATTTTGGCCCACCCTATATAATAGCAAACCGAATGATCATAAAAAATGTTGTAATGTTTTTCTAGTTGTATTAAAAACTAACGTTGATTTTGAACGCTGATAACTCTTCTCTCTCCCTCTATCTCTCTATCTCCCCTCTATATCTCTCTTTAAATTAAATCACAATTTTAAGAATATGTTTACGTTGTAAATGAAGATGGCTTTGTAAGTTAACGTTATGCGAAATAATTTTGTTTTAAATTACGTTAGAAAAATGTAATATTGAAATTGGATTCTTGCCAGATAGAAATCTCATTTTTAAAATGTTTTAAACGCCTTTTAATTTATCTATATTATCATTTGTCTTTTTGTCTGTATGTGTGTTCGGTTAAAACATCAACACTTTAATATTTAGATCAAGAACAGAGTGTCTTGCTGCGGTGATTAGCCTGCCCTTTTTCTGGGTTATATGTATATTTCTCCAGCTCTTTTTTTGTGTCTTCCACACTCTGTTCTATACTTACCAGTCCTGTCCCTCCTTCGCTTCTTTTCACCTAGAGTCTGTCCCTATCGTCTTTTGGGCGTAGTGCGGTGTGCATAGTCATTACTTTTCTCATCTTCTATTCAAGGGCCATGAGTTCTTTTTAAGTCCAACCTATAAATGGTCGAGATATCTTATTAATAATACTACTTAAGTGTGTATTCATTTTGTTAGATGTTTGCTATATAACTTCGTTTCTAAGAGTTTCCTCGTTCTTCTTAGGTATTTTTCCAATCCTCTCTTTCCTTTCTGTAGATTTCATGTTATCTGCTTCCAGAACTCTGAAATATTTGTAGGTATCATGTCTACCAAGTCCCCTCGTGGTTGGGTAGTTCTATACCCTCTAATTTCTCCAGTTTTCCTCTTTTCATCTCTAGCAGTGCGCACTTTTCCGTTCCAAATTCCATTTGAATGTCCTAGCTGAATATACCGGTCGTATTTATCAGCTGTTTTTGTTTCTTTTTGCTTTTTACAGACAGCTTCAGGTCGTCCATCTACATGAGGTTGTTTATTCTACATTTCCTGAGTATGTAGTTGAGTGACATTATGGCTTTGATAAATAGTAAGTGGGATAGGGAGTCTACTTGGAAAATATCTCTTTGTATCTTTATCTCAGTCAGGTGTTGTCCTCCAGCTGTCAGTTCTCGTCTCCATGTGCTAATTGCTTTCTTAATGACATTAATAATACTGTCGGGTATCTTGTACATTTTTAAGAATTCAATTATCCATGCTTAGGAGGTTTCTGGCGTAGACTTTCTTGTAGTCAATCCATGCCATAGATATGTTCTTTTCTGCTTTTCACCTCTTTTACGATATTTTGATCTATGTATAACAGATAATGCGTACCTCTTATTCCCTTTCTGCCATCGTTTTTGTTCCTCGGGGAGCAGTCCACGATTGTTCCGGGAGTTGTAGATGTGTTCTCTCAGTTGTGCCGTTGGAATTTTCCACATTGTTGGTGAACAAGTTATCAGTCTGTAGTTGATTGGGATCGATCGCTATTTGGCGTCGTTTTGTATTAGCGTTGTCCTCCTTTTTTTCATCCAATCTGGTACGTCTTTTTTGTGGATACATTCTCTCAGTTTCTGCACTCGCATTTCATGTTGGGTTGTGAAATTTTAAACCAGTATGCATGCATTCAATCATGGCCTGGTGTTTTCCAGTTTCCCATCTTCCTTGGGTTGTCTTAATCGTTTATTCATTAATTTCTATTTCTGTTCTTTCTTCAAGTATCTGTAGTTCATCTTTCATGTTTTTCAGCCATTTGACATTTTTGTTGTGTTTTTTAGGCTTTTCCCATATCTTGCTCCAGTAGTGGTTTGTCTCTGTCGGGTCAGGTGTTTTGTTGTTTTTTTTTCTCTGTTTACGTTTTTTGTGATGTATCTGATGTCGCTAAGGTAAAACATCTTGAGTTTATCCATTTAAAATAATTTTTCCAAAATCAAATTATGTCGTCTCGTCGTTAAAACTTTACAATATTTACTAAATACAATATGTTAACAAGTGACATTTGTTTTGTTTCTATACAAATATGCACTGACAATTATGTTTACGGTAAGAAGACACATATTATTTATTATTCGAAAATTTACTACAATTTGAAATCAATAAATAAACGAAGAGACCTATTCGTTTTATATTTTACTGACAATGCCACTAACTGTTATATATATATATATATATATATATATACATATATATATTTATATATATATATATTTATATATATATATGTATTTATATATATATATATTTATATATATATATATATATTTATATATATATATTGATCAAGTTCAAATATGTGAATAAAATGAACATATAATCATTTTTTATCAAGAGTGTTCAATACCAAGTAGAGCATTTATAAACTTATATAATTGTATAATTATATATATATATATATATATTTCAAAGAAGATTATGTTACCACTTTACTGTAGTTTCCCGATAGTTCTTATCGTTATAAGTGTTGTGTAGGTCTGTATAGATTTGAATGCAAGCACAAAGTATCTAGAATTGAATTTTTCATATCGATTTGTCATGACGTAAACTTGTGAAGTCATTTAACTTACAACGTTAGAATATCCTTTAATTTGCTATCATATAAATAGTAATTCAGCACCTACGTAGTAAGTATTTTTTTAAACATATATTATTATACTTTATATGAATGAAGGTGTGCAAATAAAAAATATTTAGTAACATTGGAAATAAAAAAAATATCATTTCACAAATTATGGTAGACACAAACTATTTCAGATGTCTGTATCATGACGGTGTATGATTGAAAAGGTATTGTCATAATTGGTTATCAAAATATATCCAATGGATTCAATAGCCAAATTACGGTTAAAGATATTATTTGAACACGGAAGCAATATTGGCTGATTAGGGATCCGTTTTGAACAGGACGTGCTCGCAAATTAGGTGAATGAAAAAAAACTACAAATATTTGTCAGGAAACAATTATAAAGTCATTAACTAAGGATGAGCTTCTGATCACTAGAACAGACATGAGCGAATATACAATCAGCCCAATCCTGCATCGCGTAGGACTGTAATCTCGCATTTCTCTGGTGCGCCCTCGACATAAATACGCTCTACCAATTCGACAATCAGCTAAATCCCATCCTTTCACTATGGAGATCTCCAGATGCCGGAGAGCATTCTACTTCAATAACTTGATTCCTCGTGCTGCCGGCATTTGGAACACCACTCGTCTCCCTGTTTCTCCGACTTTACGGACATGCAGAAATTTAAAACTAATATGAACAAGCATCTCGCTGCACAGCTCCTAACTTAGCATGACTCCCAAAACTTTCACCCTAATTCTCAGTAGCCCCTTACGTCTACAGTGGCAGCTTGCTGTGTTTGGGGTGAACTTTGTTAAAAAAAAAAAGTACACAATCTTCTGCGCCAAAAATTTACGTGAAATCTGCTTTACACTTTTCAGCTAATCATCTAGGATATGACGGTGGCTAAGTGGTTTACGATACCGACTGACAACTTAGATGTGCCAAGTTCAAATCCAGTTCGTTCCACAAAAACACTTTGGTTAGTTTCACGTGCTCCCTCCCGTAAGTACTCGATGTATTTCCAGAAAGAATTCTAACTAGAAATATATCGGGGAAACCACTGCCAACAATAGAATCATCTGATTCAAAAGAAATGGAGGAATGAACATATTTATCTGACCGAAAAACGAACCGTGTGTCCAAAATGTTAAAAATGCACGCGAAAATAAAACGTATTGACAAAATGTTTTGTATCATTTGACGGAATCTGTTTGCCTATAATATATGTTTCTCTTGTTAATTCTATTGCTTTTTGTGTATTTTCAGATCGATCAAATGGAATGTCAAGTGCACAAAGCTGACTATTTTTTATAGTATTTGCTTTTTGCATTTAATCGAGAAATTATTGTCGCCGAATGTGTCGCTAGATTTATACTGTGCATCAAGAAGGAGCATTGCCTCAAAATACCGCATTTCAAAAATGGGAAATTTGATCTCAAGAATGTGACACACAAAGGTCAACAAACTGAGTTAGAATCAACTTCTTAATGGCAACCAACGTTGAACGACCAGAGAATTGACGACGCAGATGGAATATGATATAATTTCGTTGATACTTCCTCAACCCAATATTTAACGCTGTTTATTGATTTTGCGAATAAGTTAAGGGCTATTTGTTGGCTCAAGAAGTAATGGAGTAATCTCCTCTGGACTAATATCCGAGTTATCTACCGTGAAATATACTGCAAACATTAGGCGTTTTCCAAACCAGGAAGTATAAAATCTTATTTCACCCAATAAGGGAGTTCACAATGAGTCTCTCTTTTTTCTGACCAGTCCTTCAAAGCCATCATACATGCTCCAACCAGCTAGCCATATATGTCTGACTTTCATAAGCCCTGACGTCGTATCTGTAAGCTATAGTAGCTCTAGAAAGGCCCAAATCAAATATGAATAATATTTACTTATTCATTGCCTAAGTATCTTATATATATACACGACCATGAAGACACATTTGTGTTACTATTGTAATAGGACGATAACACAATATCAAAAAATGGCGACCTCGTGTTCTGTAAAGATATACCAAACACGTGCGTTGCTAAAAATGTAAAAGCTAGGATATAAAATATTCGTTAGCTTTTGGCGACAACAAATATTTTAAAGGAAATACAGTTGAAAAATTAGTTCAAAGCAATTTATTTTGGTTTACCTACTAATCTGTGAATCATTTTCGTTAAAATGTATATTTTAATATAAGATATAAGCATTTTTAAGTTACCGTAAATATCGATTCTGAGTAAAGTAGTCATTTTCTTTTGTCACTTGCTTACCTCCTGCAATTAAAGAAGATGAATACTTTGCTCAGAACCGATATTTACGGTAACTTTAAAATTCTTATATCTGATATTAAATAGTAATTTATTTAATAACTTCTCATACCTGAAAGTATCCTATATCTCTACAATGCCACCTTGCGCCCATGCATCCACTAGTCTCTCCCTTAGACAAGGTCCCCCAAAAGTCGCTAATCTAATAGGTCCCTCACTATGCACCAAGCTCCAGCCCCTGTCCCATCGCCTCAATGTTGCATCCTTGTGCTTGTTTTACAAGTACTTCAATGGAATGTGCCTCGATGAACTTGCTGCTCTAGTGCCCCCTCGACGTAAATACACTCGACGAACCCGCCAATCAGCTAAATCCCATCCATTCACTGTGGAGGTCCCCAGATGTCGGAGAGCCTTCTGCTCCAATAGCTTCTTTCCTCGTGCTGTCGGCCTTTGGAACTCCCTCTCTGCTCCCTGTTTCTCCGACTGTATCGACATGCAGAAATGTAAAACTAATGTGTACAAACATCTAGCTGCACAGCTCCCAATTTAGGATGATCCTCTGAACTTTCACCCTAATTCTCAGTAGCAGCATATTACGTCTACAGTGGAAACTTGAATTGTTTAGTGTGAACTCAGTTTTTAAAAAAGCAAAGAAAACATGAGTATTTATTTACTCCTCTCAAGCACAAGGCCAGTTTTTATCTTACTCCCACAAGTAAGATGTGATCCTAGGTCGGGACGGGAAAGTGGGGTTTAAAAAGCCAGCGCCCGAGAAAGTGAGCACTCTGGCCATTAAAAATTGCCTGGGCAGCCCCGTCGGCATTCCCCGGTAGGGGCGCCTCAGGTAGTAAGCAATAAACTTACTCCTCCCCAAAGAGGGGAGGCGAAGCCTGGGAGAGTGGATCTCCTAGAACTGTACAGGACAGACCCATAGACCGGCGTAAATCAAGCCCCGAAGGCCAAGACAATACCAGTCTATGGTGTGCAGTATTCATCGGAACAGATACTACACTTTGATCTTCGCCAAAAGGCAAATTAGAAACCAAAATAAATTGTTTGGGACAAATTTCCCAACTATATTTTCTTTAAAATAATTCATGTCGCCAAATAGTAACGTTTACGGCTTTACATTATAATAAAATATGTTTTCATTTAGAAAAAGAACACTTCAAATAATCATGCAGCTTACATTTTCCTCTCAACTACCTTCATCTCATCTGAAGACATTCAACTCAACATTCGTGAGAAACTGACTTTTTTTTATTTCAGATGTGGCGTCAACTGGCAGAGTTAACTGAACCAGAGAGGGTTAAAAATACGTGCGAGGTCTCTCGGCCTCTTCTTTGTGGAAGGAGGTGGGAGATAAGAAAAAGCAAACAGTTGAACGAAAACCAAACATTTCATCCCGGTTATCAAGCAACTACTGGCACCCCCTACCAGCACATTTGGTTTGGTTGGAGAATTGTTGTTATATAGATTTATGTTGTTTTTCTTCTTTTTTTTCTTCGTAATGTTTCCTCCTTTTTTCCTCTTTTTCTTCTCCATTTTGTTCTTTCACCCCCCCCCCCCGATAATCAGAAACGACCTCCACCCCAAACGGTCTATATCCACCCCCTCCGATACTGAATGATAGAGTGGCGTGTCAGGTGCGTAGCCCAGAGGGGAGGAAGCATTGCTGGGTCTTTCACCCCCTCCTTATCTCATCCTTCTACTTCCTCTCCCTCTCTCTCTCTCTCTTTCTCTCTCTCTCTCACACACACACACACACACACACACTTTCTCTCTCTTATCCTCCAATGTCCGGTAGTAGGAGGGCGGCGAGTGACATGTGACGCTGAAGGTCTGGTATTTGCACAGCGTAAATGACCATATTTAATCGGACGCGCCTGTACGGATTGACGGTCCAACAATTTGAGGTCAGAGGGAAGAAAGCACACGAACGGATATTCGTTAGATGCGTCCATTCAATCTGCGCATCGTTTAGTGATAGAAATGTCATTTCAAAATTAAGCGTGACAGATAAACAAACATACTATTTAAAACTTAGGCGTGACAGACAAACGAAAATGGTATTTAAAAATTAAGCGAGACAGAAAACGAAAATGCTATTTAAAACTTAAGCGAGACAGAAAAAACGAAAATACTATTTAAAACTTAAAACTGACAAACCAAAATTGTATTTCAAATTTAAGCGTGATAGACCAATGAAAATGCTATAATATATGGCGTGACAGATCAAGGAAAATAACATTTCAAACTTAAGCGTGACAACAAACCGACGTGAATGCTATTTCAAACTTAAGCGTTACAGACCAGCGAAAATGCTATAAAATATGACGTGACAAACCAAGGAAATACTATTTTAAACTCATGCGTGACAACAGAACAATATGAATGATATTTCAAACTTAAGCGTGACAGACCAACGAAAATGCTGTTAAAATATGGCAAATTTAAATGTGACAACACAACAACGCGAATGCTATTCCAATCGTAAGCGTGACAAAAAACTATGATTTTATTTTAAAATGAAATATAACAAACCGTTGAAAATGTTATTTCACACTTCAGCATGATAAACCGATATGAATGCTATTTCAAACTTAAACGCGACAAAAACACATGAAAAAGCTGTGCTAAAATATGGCGTGACAGACCAACAAAAGTGTTATTTTAAATGTAAACATGACAACCAACTAAAGCGACTAGTATTTCAATCTTAAGCGTGCCAAATCAAAAATAATCTTTGTTCAAAATTAAACGTTACACACTGACAAAAGTCGTATTTGAAATTGAAGTGTGACAGAAAAACGCAAATGCTATTTCTAAATTTAACCGAGACAGTCCGAACGGAGAATACGACTTTTGATAGAGATTGTGAATTACCTGCGTCCATTCGATTTACGGGTTCAGTGTCAAAGTTACGAGCAACAAACTGACGAAAATGCTATTTGAAACGTAAGCGTGACCAACCGACGGACAAACGAGCTGACGGACAGAGCCTCTAAAACTAAGTAATTGCCACAATTCTGGAAGTTGCCCGGATGAGGAGAAACAACATGACACGCACTTGCACGGGCAGAGACGATCAGAGGACGATGGATCCTGGTATTGATTCCAGCTGGAGCTTATTAACTGTGTATTTCCGATACTACCACGTTGTCACTGTGCGTAGCACGGTTAGGAAAGATTGGCCTTGATAGGAACGGTGGCTGCTGGCTTCTTCTCGACACTCATTGTCTTTTCTCCTATTTTCTTTCTCTCTCTCTCTCTCTCTTTCTCTCTCTCATGCATTTATTAACGCCTGTCGTAGTGTTACTTACTTAGATCTATATCTTGTATTCTACAAGTAGTATTTTTTATGGAAATTGCTCCAGACAATGCATGAAACCACTTGGTGTAAGGAGCTAAAATATTTATTTTTTTAAATACTACTTCAAGGTAAAAATATCCAAACGATAAATGCTAGATAGATAGAAAACAGCAAACAGCAATTATTCCCCCTTTGTCAGAAAACAGCAATTATTCACCCTTTGTCAGAAACATCGCACATGGAATGTGAGGATTAAAGGACAAATAAGTAAAGCAAGAGTTATGAGATGGGCCAAAGTAAATCCAAGGTCCACTTTCTACTCTCCTAAATGTTCGTCATGAATATCAGACATTTGTATTCATGAAAGCCTCTAATAACCCATAATATCGTACAACTCTCCTGACCATTAGTCCGGTCTAATAATATTTAAACAACTAATGACAATGGCATACACGTATAATCTCAATGTCCTATACTAGTCTTTTTTATTTCATCCTTTTCACGTTGATTTTAACTTCGATCTTTTTTCTGTTGTTTTGTTTTCTCGATATTGTTATTTGTTACTGTTTTACTATATAACACATTTACGGACACCTTTCTCAATGTCATTTATTACAATCCATATATTATATTCTATACGCATAATCCAACTGGCACTGCTGCTTTCACAGTTTCTCATAAGATCACCGAAGTTAAGCGACGTTGATTCTGCCCAGTACTAAATGGCTAACTATTTGAGAAGTCGGTGCAAGTCCATAACTCCCCAGATATGAAAAAAAAGAAAATTCCTTACTTTTAAGTAATTAATAGAAATTCGTAGGCATTAAGATTATGTACAAAGCTGATTCTAAACTCTATTTTTTAGGGGTTCGCCAAAGTTTGAATTTTGGGAGTTATCTCTCTTAGTTTTCTCACATGGGGTCGATAAATCGACAATCGTCGTTTAGCCATACCATTTGAGTTTCTTATGTAAAAAACTACTTAATGAATTTATATGATTTTTATTAACGACATTTTCGTTCTTCTACAGGTACATAAAGATGTTTCTATTTTTTTATCAGGGGAGTTATGAACTACCCCCAAGAAGTAGAGGTGTTGTATGCAACAAAAATCCTTTCAAATTAATCTACAAATCAAGCGTAAAAAAAAACAAAAACATGTACGATTTCAACATAAAATGACCCAACGATGGTTGAGCTGCCGCAAAAGCTAACAATCAATCAACCCATGCTTGTTTATTATTATTAGACTTGGCTAGTATTCAAGAGAGGTGGAGAAAGATTATTGTCTATTTTTCGTTATCTATAATTATAGAAGTTTGATGTTCATAAATAAACGTTTGTATGCATTATTTATAGATTGCGATAGTGTTCTTGATGAGGTGCAGAAACTATCTGCAATTTGATTGGGCCTACGCTTTCTTCTTCCCTGCACCCTCTCTCTCACAGACGTGATGTTGTTAGTCTCAGTTTTTTCTATAAATACTATTACGGCATGTGTTCTTCAGAGTTATGTTATCTTTTCCCTGCTTCTTTTGTTCGCTGTTTTGTAATATAGCTTTCTATTCCACTAGCTTCTTTCCAAGAACTGCAGACTTGTGGAACTCTCTTCCTGTTGTCTGTTTTCCTTCTACCTATAGCATTGTGTTTTTTCAAGACTAAGGCCAATATACATTTTCTGTCTTTTCGATAATCATATATTGTTCTTGTTAGCTCCTTATATCAAGTTGTTTCATGCCTTGTCTGGAGCGATTTCCATAAAAAAAGAAATGGAGCAAATATAGGTTGCTTGGACCACCTGTAATAAAAATGTCTGGTTATTATTAGATTGAACAAGTGTTCATGAGAGATGGGGTAAATTATTAGATTATTTTGGCCATCCGTAACTAAAAAGAAGTTTGACTCTCATAATTTGATGCTTATAGAAATATGTTCCCTATGTTTTTACCCACCCCCTTTCGACTATACTTTTATTGCTCGACTCCTTTCTGCTTTGGTCTTCAATTATTTTCTACCCGCTATTTTCATACCCTTTTACTTTAGAATCCTTTGCCTGACCCCGATTCTTCGGAATACTAACATTTTTATTCCTGTGTTTTATCTTTTTTTATTATTCAAGGTGGTTAATGGTTCCCTTCTTGACATTTTCCATGAATATTTCCCGCCAAAAATATGTTTTATTTTCATTCCATTATTATTTTGCTATTACTATTTTTCCTTTTTTTTTTGCTTTCTTTTCTCTCTCCTTTTCTTCCCTCAGTCTTTATTGTTAGCCATTTCTAAATTTTCCTCTCTTCATTTCGTCCTTATTTCTTTTTCATAATAACTTTCATCCATTCGTCTTTTCTTTTTCTTCACCATCTTCCCTTGGTCTCTTTATTTTATATGTTCATTCAATTTTTAGGCTTCTTTTCTTTCTTTTTTGCTCTCTTTCTGTCTTTCTTTCTATATTCCTTGCTTTATTACTCTTTTCTATCACCTTTCTTTTTATGCTTCTCTTTTTCTTGTGACTCTCCTTGTTGATCTAATATTTCCATCCTTTAAACCTTTTTTCTTCTTTCTTTCTACATTTTAATTTTTTCCTCCATTTTTTTCTTTTCCGTCTTTACTATTTCTTTTTTTCGTTTGGTATTTTTATATTGTCCTTCCTGTTTTCCCTTATTTTATCTTTTTATTTTTACTTCTATTATTTCTGTTTCGTTTATTTTTTTCTTTTCCTCCACCCTCCTTTTATAATCTCCCTTCTTTTTTCGTCTTTCCGTTATTCACTCTTCCTTTTTTCCTTGATTATTTCTGTAGTTTTTCTGTATTCTTTCTTTATTAGCTTCATCTATATTTCAATTTTGCTTCTATATATTTTTTATTTCATTACGATTATGATGAAACATTTCGTTTATAATTACTGACGCACATAACTTCACTCTTATCGTTCAAAAGACAAAAGATGTTTGTCTTTTGATTAATGACAAAAATAACAATGAATAGTTTATCATTTTGGAGCATACTTTTATATTTGGTAGATTTTTAAATTACAAGAGTCCATTTTTAGCAGATTTCACACACTAGCAGTCGATAAATAGAACAAAAGGCGTTAATCGTGACTTCAACAAACTTTGAAGCATGTACTTTTATAACAGTTAAATTTGATATTATACTAAATTATTTTTTTTAATGTTATTTTTAAGTTTCGACTTTTAATAAAATAATATGACAACATTTTACCCACGCTGAAGTTTCCATCATTTTATAAATGTAAAGCTTATGCCATTTGCATAATAATATTTAGGTGCAGATGTGTAAATACAGTTTTAGTATGGTAAATTTCCATGTAAAGACCAACATTAGATGGAGTGGAATTTTCCAATTAGAATTTGAATAAAGCCATGTGTCCCGGTAGTGACGTCACGCGCACAGGAAGCGACTATATGACGTGGCCAATGTGGAGAGAAAATCCTCTTTCGACTGAACCAGCAGAGATAGGGAGAGAGTAGTGTGTTTGGATAACTGCTGGCTTCCCATGGGGAGAGAGTTGGTTGTTTCATGCGTATACATGTATGCCATGAAGAAGAAATTAATCGCCAAAGAGCCAATTACATTTGCCGAGTTTTCTTTATTTAATAATGTTAATGAAATCTGTTATTGAGAAGACAACGACATAGAAAGAGAAGGGGGGGAGCTCACCACCGCGGCTACAAAAATTAGACCAGTTACAAAAATTAGACCAGCTACAAAAATTCATCGTGGAGATTGAATAACAGCCCAGTTGTGTTCCATTTGTTTATGATGAGGCCATCCTACAAGATGTTTATGTGTAATTGTTACTGGCCATGTGGCCTTCATTAATGGCTACAACCTACCATAATTCGGACATTGTGTCACATTCAGTCTCCGTGACATGTAGATAAACATATACATTTCAATTTTCAATTTTAAAACACCCCTTCTTTATTATTCCTACCTTCCGGTTCAGAGGCACCCTGGCTCCAGCGGGAAACGCTCAACCACATGATAACCGGAATGGGGCGATCAAGGAAAGTAGAAAATGGACATTGGGTTTACTTTCGGCAGCCTCGTAACTTTTGCTTTCCTTATTTTGTCGTTTAGTCCTCACAGTCAATAAGCGATGTTTCTGGCAAACGGGGAAGAATTGCTATTTTCTGGGTCAGAATATATCAATATAACACTTATCCGTGGCTAGTTTTTCACCTTGAAGTACTATTTTGTTAGCTCCTTACATCAAGTGGCTTCATGCATTGTCTGGAGAGATTTCCATTAAAAAGGGTCGCTGTGAGTATATGGCCTACAAGACTGACCCAACCATTTCTGAATGTGGAGAGGAAGACCATACGATGCAACACCTCCTTGTCTGCCCTCTACTGCCCACCGGTGCAGCTTCAAGCATCATACAGAGTGCAACAAAAATGCAAAGGACTGCGTAAAAAAGTAGCAAACTGTTGTATGACTAAATGCTTCAAAGACACGCAAAGAAGCAGTTGTCCCACTTACCTGTATTTCTTCATCCCCTTTCTTTTTTCTTTTGTCTTTATTTGCTTAATCCTTTATTTTCTAACCCCTCTCTCTCTCTCTTCCCGATATTTCCTTTCTTTCCATCTGTACACAGGCATAATGTTGTGAATTGCATACTAAAAAGCCTTAGTCACCAGTAGTCACTGGAAGCGAACCAATCCTGATAACTTTTTCTTATTACTTACCCCAGAATATACATAGTCTCTTCTTTGGATATGCTAGTCGTTGAGAAGAGTAGAATAGTATTAAGTAGTTTTAGTAAATCGCCGACTATAACTACTAGCGTACTGATCGCTGTAAGAACTCCCATCTAATTACTTAGTTCAAAGCTTATATAGTCGCTTCCTTCGATTGGCTGATTAGGTAACCTCTTCAAGTTAAATATATCTTATTTACTTAATTACCACACGTCAATTATTCGCAATAACTTTTTAAATGAATTCATTCGGCTTTAATTTTAAAAAACTAATGTACGCCCTTCTCATACAATGACAGAAAAAGTATGCCTTACAAGTGTTCGTACTTGATTATATATATATATATATATATATATATATATATATATATATATATATGTATATATATATATATATATATATGTAAAGGAGTAAGGCTACCAACATTTGTAAAAAGTTTTTTTCAACATTTATTTATTATTTTGTTATTTTATCATTTTATAATTTTATCTAACGCGTTTCAAGCGGTGGCCCGTTCTCATCAGATATAGCGGACCACCGCTTGAAATGCGTTATGTAAAATTATAAAATGATAAAATAACAAAATAATAAATAAATGTTGAAAAAAACTTTTTACAAATGTTGGTAGCCTTACCCCTTTACATATATACTTTTCTCTCGTTGGAACTGCACTAATACTGCACTACCCTCTTTTCTCTCTTTCTCTCTCTCTCTCTCTCTCTCTCTCTCTCTCTATATATATATATATATATATATATATATATATATATATATACTTTTGTTGCCTTCAAACAAGTTTTATTGTCACTGGACGTAAGAGGCTACTGTGATAGGAATCAGATTTATAAGGGAATAATCTAAATGGGGTATTGGGCAGCAAGATATCACTAGAATTTTCCTATAAAATCATAGAAATATGTCAGTAATTTAATCTTTCATATATAAATTGTTCTTACCTAACTTGACTTTTTACGACAGAGTAAAGATTTTTTGCCCCGAATTCATTTCAGACAGCAAGATAAGTCTGCGGTGGTGGTTTGTCTTTTATTCGTTATCTGGCTTCCCCTCACCACTTGAAATGGTTTCCTTCATGGGCTAGAAAAAAGACGTATTTTACTCGCTAACTTTTCTGTGTCGCGATTGAAGTATATATATATATATATATATATATATATATATATATATATATATATATATAGTCTCGGAAGTTTCTCAACCATTAAAACTATATTAAAAAAAAAAAAACAAAAAAACTTATAGTCCCAAGTCTTCCAGTGGAAAATCACTCATGTAAGTCAATTTATTTTTTACAGTTTTTATATTAGTTTATTTCTAACACTATTTTAAGGGATCATCAGTTGTTTACCATGAAAAACTGTTTCGGGAATTTATATATATATAATTGTTTTTGGAGAAGTACAACAAAAATTATTACCGCCAGCATGAAGGGAAGACGAGTTTTCTCGTTCATGATTAAAAGTAAAACCAGTAAAAAAGTCAGCTGACTGGTTCCGCCATCTCTTAAGAAATGCTGTATCGACTGATTTAAAAAAAATAGGGGTGTTAAGAGGGGATAGAGAAAAAAAACAACTGTATATGTTTAAAATAAAACAGCGATATTGTATATGTACACTAGGAAATGTATCTTAGAGACTGATCACGTCGAATCCTAATAAACACCCCCTTTGTTTACAAAGGTAGGGATATTTTAGACGAACGTAGATCGTCTCCAAGATTTTAGATGATATAATGAGTGAGCATGACTCAGGATGGTAAAGGAGTCAATGCTGAATTTTCTTGCGCAAAGCGGATTTTTAAGCAAATTGTTCGTAATTTAAGACACGTATGTGTTATTTAAAACGTCCGTTGAACGGAAGGTTCCATTCCTAATTTTTCAAGGTATGTGTTGTTAGAGTCTACTATCCAATCTGAACGTCGTCCAACCCACGTAGCTTGCACTGCAACCACATTTGAAATGATAAATTACATTATTCTTATGGGGGAGGGTAAACGTCTTTTCGAGAGGAAACCAATATATATATATATATATATATATATATATATATATATATATATATATATATATATATGTATATATATATATATACAGGGTGATTCCTAAGTAACTTAGCTATTAAAAATGATTACCATATAAAGCACAAACATGCTATGAACTTTTTATGATTGTTATCTTACTCTCCAATTACTGCCATTTATTATTTTTAATTTGTGTGTTTATATATTTGTTTCTATATGTATTTATTTTTATTTATTTAAATGTTATGCTACAAAGAGTCGTAAATTCCTTGCAAAAAGAATGGAGCTATGCATGCAGAACGAAGGTGGAAATTTTGAGAATTTGCTGTAATTTTGAACTCCCATAAATGAATTTGTTGAATAAACTTTCTGTTTTGTATTACCGTATTTTTTAACTTTAGCATTTCAAAAATAAATAGCTAAGTGAAGTGACTTATGAATCACCCTGTATATATATATATATATATATATATATATATATATATATATATATATATATATAGAGAGAGAGAGAGAGAGAGAGAGAGATAGATAGATAGATAACGAGATAGATAGATAGATTAAATGATAAGAATAATAATTGAAAAAGAACAATATTTATTGAATAATCAAGTAATGTAAACAAAGAATATAAAAATATATGTTCCTTTCCTTTACCTTGCCTTGTTTAAACTACTTGATGATTCAATAAATATTGTTCTTTTTCCATTTTTTATTCTTATCCCCCATTTCATTTTATTATTGCTCTATCTCGTATATTGAGCATTGACTTTTCAAAATAGGTTTATTTGAAGATAAAATGTTATCGTTATCTTCTCTGTATTATATATATATATATATATATATATATATATATATATAAAATTATATGTTAATATACATATATATTAAATTATATTTTAATATTTTACCTACATACGACGTCGTTTCGAGCTTACGGCTCTCATCAGTGCAGAGAAATAACACTCTCATACGGTCACGGGGCGCGAACCCTGTTCACAGAGGCACCCTGAATATTTAAGCGTATGCTCTTTCCTTTGGACCATGGTAGGTTATCACGTGACACGAAGAAATTAAGTTCTATTTACACTGAAAGCGACGAGCGTAAACATCAAAAGAATTTGGTAGAACTCAACGACAGAGTCGGAGTATCGCACTAGAGCTTATGAGAATTTCTATTTTTAATCTCTCCAACATTTCCTGACTTTAATTTAGTTAAATGGGCTTCTAATAGTATTATATATATATATATATATATATATATATATATATGCATTGGCCTTTATTATAAAGTTGAAGATATAATTTTTTATAAACCATTTTTCTTAAATTCTTTTCTACTTTCTTTTTTCTCCAAGATTGTGCTTATTTTGTAGACACGAAAACGAAGAAAAAATGACAATGAAAAGAAAACGAACAACAATCATTTTTTGCCTATAATTCTGAGATTAACACATGTTGTTCCTGATTTTATTGAAATGTTTGAAACTACAGATTCAGAACGTGCGTCAAGTTTTAGAAACGCGTTCAAAATTGAGACAGTAAGCTCAACTTCAGTCGACAATCAATATTGATCACCAGAATCAGTAAAACTGAAGGGGAATGAAATACAGTTTCACCAATACAATATAACGATTATCGTGACGTTGTACGTTTCACAAAAACTACAACAAAAATAGCATCGATTTACGAAGCTCGTTTTACGTTGAATCATTTTCCAAATGTGAATGAACTGTTTTCAATTTAATTCAGCATTTCAAATTATGTTTCTCTACTGGAATCGAACCTATATCTTTATCTTTGAAAACAATTTAAAATAAAACTTGCGCTACATAGTACTTTCCGGTGAGAATATTCAAGAATTGTTGATTCATTTCATAAATTCCTTTTTTATTCGCGCCATAACTTTCCCTCGCAAGACGAGGGAAGCACGCCATTAATATTATGACGTTGACACGGCGCCTGACACAATTTGAAATAATTCGCTTTATCTACGAGTGGGTTGGGGTGGGGTTACGTTAGCCACATTAATACGGAGGCATGAGAAGGTTTGAATAGTTTCACAGGAATTTACACTCAAAAATACACACAGCTGCAACTGAAAGCGAGAAAAGATTTTTAAAGAACTTTCTAGTAAATACATTAAATCTATTCCCAAGAAGATACAATAGCATCACTCAATGTGTACATATTTTGCGCGTATATATATATATATATATATATATATATATATATATATATAGTGAATGCTTTTATTGAAACATGTACAAGGTCTGATACACTGGCATGTCGATGTTATCGATCTACAGCTCTCAAGAGCTGAGGTCTCATCAGGCAGAAAATTATTTTTTGATTCAACCTTGTACATGTTTGAATAAAAGCATTCACAATACAGCTCTATATTTTTTATTGAGCACTCTTTTATAAACCCGGTTTGATTCCCTTTGGATTTCTACCCTGTGGATTTTTACCCTACCTGGATTAATATATATATATATATATATATATATATATATATATATATATATATATATATATATATATATATATATGATATGCATAGAACATTGATTAATGGTAAGGACAGGTCTGTCAAACATCAGGCATACAAGATGTGTAAAAATGAGGTTCAAGATTCTTGGTGCTCATCTAAGAGTCGTCGAACTCCAACAAGCAGCGGACAAGAAGGATACTAAAACAGTCTATGACGCATCCCTGCTTTGTACCATTGTAACTATCAAACGGTTCCGAAGAAGAAACCTCAACGTCAGACACCATAGTACCACGGGGTTTATGGTCCAAGGGAAAGTGGGAACTCACCAGTCATCTCTGCTGATGGCAGCACACTGCACACGGACAAAAGGGGTGGCTCTGTGCGCTGGTGTAAAGATTTTAAATCAGCTCTTAATTCCAACTCCGAAGTGGATGAAGACGTCATAGCTTCCATTCCCCAGCGAAAAAAAATCCTCAAGCTTTCTTACCTTCCGACCTTTAAGGAAATCCAAGATATAATCAAGCAAATCTTGCCAGGCAAGGCGCCAGAAAGGGACGGAATTCGACCCGAGACCTATAAGTATGGTGGCACAAAACTGATACAAAAACTATTGAATCTCTTTATTGTCATCTGAATGCATTGGTGTGTACCACAAGATTTCAGGGATGCCCTCATAAAAGATTTTTTCAAAAACAAGGGTAATCGAAGGGTTTGTGATAACTCCCGGGGGATCTCTTTGTTGTTAGTTGCAGGGAAGATTTTAGCTGGATTTATTTATAACAGAATAATTCAGCATCTTGTCGTGGAGTTTTACCCGGAATCGCAATGTTGCTTTCAGGGTGGTTGTGGTGTTATCGACAGGATCTCGCTTTGTCAGATTTCCGAGAAAGTGAAAGAGAAACACCAGGAATTGTACATGTGTTTGTGGACTTCACCGAGGCCTTCGAATCTGTGAACAGAGAGGCATTGTGGAAGGTGATCAATAAATCTGGTATTCCTGACAACATGCTCAGTGTCATCGTGTCTTTTCACAAAGTTGTGGTGTATGACAAGGAGGTTTCTGAACCGTTTGATGTTCAAATGATACAAAGCAAGGTTGTGTCATGGCCCCGTCTTATTTGCATTTATATGCTTATGCTAATTCGATTTGTGGTGGTAAGTTCCAATTTCATACAACAGGTGGCTTCAGCGTTTCAGAGCGAGAACTTGTGTGAGCTCGAGTACCATACGGGATCTCCTGTTCGCAGACGACGCTGCTCTGGTAGCAACATCTCTTGGAGAGGCTCAGAAAATTGTGGATCGCTTGCAGGGCTTTTGGGCTCATCATCAGCATAAGGAAGACTATGCATAAGCCTTCCCCTGCTCCCAATGGATCAGCGGTGTAAAGCAAAAAACACGCGTTCACCAATTCCAAAAGATCCCAACAACAGTAGATGGCAAAAGCCTAAAGTATGTCAAATCTTTCACACATTTCAGAAGTACTTGCATGCCAAAGCATCTAAGCATCGCGACCAGAGGGTTGTGAAACTGGACACAAAGGTTCAGGTCTATAAAGCTGTCATTCTTTTCCGTCCTTTTGTATGGGTGTGAGACGTGGACTCCACATCGATCGCAGATTAATCGACTCGATGTCTTCCAGCATCTGTTTATGTTTGTTTCCCCAGATATTTGCGGCTCGCGCGTTGTGTAACTCATTTACGATATTTCAATTCTCAACTTTATTTTCATTCTTGTTACTTTTTTTTTTACTAATTCGACCTTTCTACCCACAAATGTAGCCGATATATACGTCGTTGACAAGTAAAAAATATTTTATTGCTTTTTTTCTTTTGATTTGCGAATCTAGATAGCATGATCTCCGATCGGCGTCAGAGGAATTACAAATTAAAATCGAAAAATTAAAAGTTAAAAAAATTCCCAAAATTCAAAAAAAATAAAATAATTGAATGGTTCTACATTTTACGATCGTTTTTATAGCTAACTAGTGCTTACTCTGGCTAATCACCAATCAGAGTCTTCGGTTTTATTTACCCCCCCCCCCACTACCGATAAATGGGCACTGGCTAGTTAGAAAGGGATTTTGACGTACTTCACTTTTAAGTTGGCATGTGAACAAAAGGTGAATTTACTCTGACGCGGCAAAAATAAAATCATTTATCAAAATATATGTTAAGATATACCTTAGTTGTAAGATTGAGTTATATTTGAAAAGAAATGTTGCCGTCGTTCTGATTAGCCGTAATTTATAATTTAATTATTAATTCATAATTAATCGACCACGTCACTCTCTCTCTCTCTCTTTCTCTCTCTCTCTCTGTCTCTCTTTCTTTCTCTCTCTTTCTCTCTCTCTTTCTTGCACTTTCTTTACAATCTATTTCTCGAACCATTGTTAACTTCATGTTGATTCAACAACTCTCGTATATCCTTATGAGAGCATTTAGAGAAAGGGTAGTTCTCTTTCTTTAAACACCGCCAACTAATGCACACACTAGTTTTATACACCACATGTACACATGTAAATTAGATTGGAAACATACTACGCCTCTTTACTTCTATATAGGAATAATAAATAATAATACCATAGAAGTAAAGAGACATTATTTTTAGGTATGCAAGAATATCTTAACGAACCACGGATTCGTTTAGTAGTGGTCTCGAATCACTAAGCTAAAATGGCTATGGGGCCGAACCCTCTTTAAAATTTCACATATATTCTTACATTTTTGAAATTTATATCATATGCATAAAATTCTCCGGGAAAGACAATGTAAGTGGTCGCAAATCTTTATGTTAGCCTCTTTGTGCCAAAAATCACCGTGTCCCTACTTGTAAGTGACTCATGGGGGCAGGACCCCCGTAAAGCTTCAAATACGTGTATCCAATTTTTTCTCATGAGTGTTATTAAAAAGATCACATAGCGAATGTCAAAATTGTTTTGTTGGAGAAATGTAAGACTTACAACATCGGGTGTGCGGTTTCGATTCTATCCTCTATTTTAAAAATGAAATTAAAAAATCATGTTTTTCTTTTTTAATATAATAAAATTAAAGTGACGAGTTTTGGTTTGTTCAGTAGATAACGCCTCTGTCTATCTGTCTGTCTGCCTCTCTCTTTATTGATCTATATATACCTAGATCTCTCTCATATATATATATATATATATATATATATATATATATATATATATATATAAATAGTAAATTATATTTTAGTATTTTACCTACATACGTCGTCGTTTCGAGCTTTCGGCTCTACTCAGTGTAGGCAAGTAACAATCTCAGACGGTCATGGGTCGTGATCCCGGTTTAGAGAGACACCTTGAATCTGTAAGAGGTCTCCTAATCCCCTTAAGTTATATTTACACTGAGAGCGGTGAGCGTAAACATCAAGACATTCAGATAAGAATCAACGACAGAATTTATATATCTATATATATATATATATATATATATATATATATATATATATATATATATATATAGATAGATAGATAGATAGATAGATAGATAGATAAAGGCCAGCAACTCTGTGCCTGTGTTCGTGTATGTCTCTAAAGCCGAAGACATACTAGGGAGAGTACGTTAAATATAACTGTATTCACATGTATAATTTGCATGTGAATACAATGAAAATAGCTCTGAGTTTCTAGCTGCCTCTTAAATGAACCAATGACACTTTTCTACGTTGTTACACAAGGAAATTAATGAATGTATAAGTTAGTTGAAGAGTATTAACCTATATCTGAATAGCTCAGTTGCTAAGAGTTCTAGCTGACAACACCAAAGTTATTGTCAATGTAAACTCTTCTTGATATAATAATGCTTTTTATTATTAGTGTTGCTGTATATTGGATATAAATTACTGTTTCCTATCAGATATCATCGGTAAAAGGTCATTACAATTTATTAAAATGAAAGATCTATCGGACTTTCAAAAAGATTGAATTGTTGTGTGCTCATGCGTTAGCGTAACGTACACGTTTGTTCTATCAGAAAGTACTGTCTCTAAAGTAATGAACGTCTTTGAGAAATAGGACGAAGACTTCTCGTAGAAACAAAACTCCGAAAGGAAACCAAAACGAAAAGAACACAAACGTACAGCTCCCAATCTTAGTGCATAGCTTAATAATCCCACCGAGAACCCAGTTTTAACATAACCATTTGCCGGAAGATGCACACGGACAGGTTTCGCGCAAAATCGTCAATCAGAAAATCATTACATTAAAAAACAAATGTCGCAAAACGTTTAAGGTAATAATAATATGCAGAATTGATCTCTCGAGTAGAAGAACGCCGATTCCTGCTTTTAATTTTTCCTGACCAACGTTGGGGCAAAGAAAAGAAACATTTAACAGGCTACATTATCTCAACTGTTAAACACGGAGGAGGATATGTAATGATGTGAGGGGGCTATTTCTTAAAAATCCGTTGGCCTAATAATTTCTCTTCGTAGCACAATTAATAGTCAATATTATTTAAGCATTTTATCCGATCAAATTCATCTCATGGTTACAAAACTGTTTCCGGTGTGACACGCAATCTTTTATTATGACAATGCTCCAATCCCAACAACTAAAGTTGCTACTGAATTATTATTAGTGTTGCCTAATATAAAGTAAGATTCCGGTGAAGTTGGACATCTTATCTGACCACCACAGTGACCATATCTAAATACCATTGAATATTTGTGGAGCATTTAAGAATACATAAAACGTCAATATCTGTCACAACAACTATAAGAATGAGAAACTCCTTTATCTGTAGAATGAACAAAAGTAATATATATATATATATATATATTCGGAGTAGCTTATTTTGGTGGTTTATGTCCACGAATGTCCACGAATATATTTTATTTTACGTAAGAAGTTTTTCTGAAAAAAAGTGTTCCGGCTAAAACAATTGCTAAAGTGAATACATTTTCCCTTACTTAGCGAATATTCTTAAACATTAAAAGGGAGTAATCATGTAATGGGTCATGCCCCTTGAACTTTGTAAAAATAAATACCTAAAAACACGTTATATTTTTAAACATTAGAGGGAAGTTTCCACATCAATTACGCATGATTATTTATTCTTTAAACTGTTTTGAGTATTAACATTTTCTTGCTTCATAAAAGAATTTGATCACAAAATTGAAATCAGCTGTATATATATATATATATATATATATATATATATATATATATATATATATATATATATATGTATGTATGTATGCATGGATAAAATGCATGATATATGATAACATGAAATGCCGTAAAGGCAGGATGTGTGAAAACGACAAAAATAAAAACAAATTTAATACAGGAATAAATCATAAAAACGGGATTTTACCAGTATCCTTCGGATCAACGTTCAGAAAAAGTTAACATTTTAGAATTTATGCATATATGACTGATTTTAACAAATTATATATATATATATATATATATATATATATATATATATATATTGTGTGTGTGTTTGTATGTGTTGTTGGGTGGTCATTTTATGTCGAAACCGCACTTATGTTTTGTATACGATTGTTTTGTGGATTCATTTCTTGTTAGGCGTGTATTGTGCAAACAAATAGTTTTTAATTACTAAATCCTATTGAAACCTTAGACGGGGCCTTGGCAATTACTAACAAAGTTGACCTAGAATTAGTGATAACTATGGGGTAAGCCCAAATTTCCTAAAGCACTAAAGTTTGGGGTATCACCACTGGATGCAGTTTTTTTATCGTACTGAGGGCGGTTAGAGGTGAGAAGGGCTCAGGTAATGGATATGGTTCAGTTGGCAGAAAAAGGGCTGAAAAAGCTGGGAAAATTGGTGGAGTGGGTTTTAGGCAAACATTTTTTCCCGAAGATGTCCCAGGCATTATTGTGCCCATGAAAAATTATGTTTAACCACGTTAACGGATATTATCATTCCGACCCAGGGTGGACCTGGAAATAATGGTAACTTAGATATGACTCTGCACTTCGCCAAGCTTTCAAACTGATGCATCACGACTGGGTATATTTTAAGTTCAGGACATAGATAGATCGATAAATATGTTTAAAATTCACTGAAAGAGATATATAAATATGAACAGACTGAGATAAATAAAAGAAAGAAATGCCATTTAAACTCAGCTCACATAAGTCAACAATGTATATGAATATACTGAGATAAGCAGATATATATAAATAAATTTATAACTTGAAATAGATAGTGCACTTTATCGCAGCTCGCCGTATTCACCATGCTTTCTTGGTTTTTGTACCCCATACTTTGGAACATCTTCAAGTATCGATCTTCCGAGGTGATCAATAATGTATTACACTTATTTAATCTGGGATGTTGAAATTAACTCAAACTCACTGTCGTAAAATGTTTATCTTCCTTGAGCGAATATTTAGCAAGTTTATTTTACATTTTATTGGCCAATAACTGAAGCAACGACCTCCGCCGAGTAATCGATACTATATTTTTGGTATTTCTGTTTAAGTACGAAATTGAGAATGAAGCCTTACACCAAGATCAAAAACAAATTTCTCGAGTAAAATGTGACTGGACGTCAAATGTTAACATTCATTTTGTATTAGGGGCTCACAAAAAAATAGTAGGGTCTGCGTTTCGCTTGGATATCCAAAAACTGCAATGATGGCATTTTTCTTTATTTTATATTATTTATTTTAAAATGTTAAATTATAGTAATTAAAATGTAAGAATATTAATTGTAATATAATTCCCGGCATACACCGAAAATCAGAGAAGCCGCTCAAAGATACAGTTTAATAGGATTGTCATTTGAATAGTGTACAATACTATGAAAGGATTGAAAATGATGTGTGGAAAGGAAATAAGTTGAAAATTAAAGAGGATACTTCGACAAGTATTTGTTGAGATTGGACTTGAATACGACCATTAACTTCTCAGTCAATCCTCTACGATGGGAAAGATAGGATCTCCGAAACACGTCTGCTCGCTAAGCAGTCGCATTTCCAAGAGGCTAGACTTGACTTTCTTTTTCTGCCTCGTACGCTTTTTATTCGTCGTTTCTTTTGATACGTTATCTTAATTTCTGACCTTTATTTTGAAGAGGAAATCGGCTTTCTACGTAGTCTAAAACAACCAACGTGCCATAAGTGTTGTCTAGTTCGCATTATAGTGGATAAATAAAGATTAATACTGTGTTTAATGAACCTTCATAAAGCGACTTAAGACGTTCCATTTTTTTTAGATTTAAGATTTAATATAGTAGCAGGCAACTCTGGTGTTGCCCGGGAAATAATTAGGAAACATGTGTACTGCTCCTCCCATACATTTTGATTCATAATTTTTTAAACCATAATATTTTAAATTTTAAAATTATAAATCAAAGAATGTGAAGTTAGACGCCATTTTGCTGAGTATGGATCTCCGTCGCGAACGCAAACCCAACGCTATTATTGTTAAATCCCTAATGCAAAATACATGCTACTATTTGATTTTTGTAAGATTTTACTCGGGAAAATGTGTTTGATCTTAGTATAGGGCCTTGATTTTAATGTCATACTTCTAAAAAGACACCACAAATATGGTATCGACTAACCGGCGGAGATCGCTGCTTTAGTTATTCGCAAATAAAATTGAAAATAAACCTGCTAAATTTTTACACAAAAAGTTAAATTTCACAACACTGGATTTGCGTTTGCTTCAACATCTCAGGTTAAATAAATTGATTGAATTATTGATCAGATCGGCAGATCTATATTTCCGATCAAGATTGTACATGACTCCTGATGCAATCATTTACCTGTTTTATATAACGAGGGCCGTGTTTGAATGGAAAAGATAAGGTGACACTTTTAAGGGTCAGAGGTGACCCTAGACGGAAGTTGCGAAAACGACGTGATTTACTAACGAATATTTTCTGTCTCCTAGTCGGCGATATTTCAAGAAGAGAAAGACTTGTTCGGGATGTTGTCTCCAATTGGGAAGACTCACATAATCGAACTAGATGCTGTGAGGCGAGCTATCAGTCTATCTATATGTCAGCCTTTCTTTCTCACACGTGTACCTATCCGTCTATCTATCTGTCAGTCTTCCTCTCTCGCACGCGTACCTATCCGTCAGTCATTCTTTCTCACACGCGTGCACGGCCACTCTGATGTTTTCTGGTACTATTTCTATTTTTATATAAACCTTTTTTTATAAATCAATATCGGCGTCCGAGTGGTTTTGTATCTACAGGCAAGCCATAACCTGTAAGTAAAAATATAAACCCCTGTATCAGAGTCAGATACGTTTTAAGATGAAGTACTCCTGCCATATCTAGGGTAGTGCCGCTCAAGGCACATTTTTCTGCATTGACAGAGTGCAAGTCGACTTTTCAACCGAGGTGGTATCTACTCCTCTCTACATCATTCTCGCAAAGAAAAGAAGTTGCTCGTCCTTCTCTACTAGATCGTTATTTTTATGGTAGGTGCTCCACTGAACTACAATCTATGGCTACGACACTTGTAAAACATTCACAGCAAGCACTCGTAGAACTTTTCTTTCTTTCTTTCTTTGTGTATCAAGTATAATCGTGAACTACCATAAACACAGCTTTTTTCTAAGAATGTTCTATCTGTAGAAGACAATACTACGAGATTGCTTCTCTGCTGACTACAACATAGTCTGCATGAAGTCCAATATCAACAAATTTACGAATACTTGTTGAGCCACCCTCTTAATTAATCCTACCCTGTTGATCAATTGTTTCAAATCCTTTTAGAGTATTGTTCTACATCAAATTGACAATCTCATTAACCCTTATCCTCGAGTTGCATTTGAGCCTTGATAAGTGTCACTCATTAGTATTTAAAAGAAAGATTGCGGAGGTTCCAAATTGTGGCCTACACAAACCAGGATAGCGTGATTAATATTGCGAATTGAGTTAAAGTGCCCTACCTATTTAAGTTATATGTTTATCTATATCTACCGATCTCAGTGTGTTCATATCTTTCTTTACTCTTTAATCTCATTTGTTAATCAGTTGTCAGAAATACTTTCGTCCGATTTACTTTCCTGTCCAAGATGCGGCACTGCTTAGAAATACTGATCTGTCTATAAATGAAATCATGAGACACGACATATGTGACGTACACTTAGAATTAATATTTATTTAATTTATTTTCTATTAGAATATTTATCAAAATAAAAAATGAAATAGCGTCAAACAAAAAAACACATTATCAAAGTAAATCCAGCAGAATGCATTTCGTTTTCTTAATCTTAGAATAGAACATTGTTTTTGTCTTTCTCCCGATTAGCAAGTCAGAGAATTCTCGGAAGAGCCGCCCCCCCCCCCTCTTTTTGTCAATCATTTAGGAAATTCGAAATCTGGTAAAGATATATCTGTTAGCTTGTACTGCGCGCATAAGAAGAATATTACTTAGAGTAAATAAAACAAAAACAAATTAATTACAGAAAACTGCAACTCACTGGCGTGTTTATTGTTTTTTTTATACCTTTTAATGGGGCAGTGATTTGCATTTTCCTGTAATTAATGTGTTTTTCTACTAATAATCTCTCTCCCTCATATATATATATATATATATATATATATATATATATATATATATATATATATATATATGTGTGTGTGTGTGTGTGTGTGTGTGTGTGTGTGTGTGGGTGAGGTTTCTGTGTTCCCTATAGAAAGAAAGGTTAGAGAATCTACATAAAATATAAAAGTGTATTCCTATCTAAGATTTACCGCGGAAAACAATGGAAGTATTTCCGAATCTCTAAATGTATTCCTACGGGGGCCTTGAGAGCACAGCTTCCTTTAAACTTAAAATATGTCCTGTTTTTATTAAATTTACATAATTCTGGGGAAGACAAGTACCTCCTAACCTTACGGAGAAATGGGGGCCGAATCTCCTTTAAAACTTCAAATATTTCCTATTTTGATTACATTTATATTGTATGTATAAGATTCACTGGAGAAGATAATGAAAGTTTCCCGAATCTCTACGCTACACTCTATGTGCCGAATATCTATGTGCCCCCATCTCCATGGAAACTGAGCCCCCTTAAAACTTCAAATATCCGCTTTAATAAAATGTTAACCATGTGTATAAGGTACTTATTAAGAAAGTTTTCCAACATTGTAATTTTGTTTCGATTATATTAGGGGACGCAAACGGAGGAAGGGGTCAGTAAAAACATAAAGAAAGTAAAATGATGCTGTGAGCATAGTAAAAAAAGTACATAGTCGTGATCCTCATTCAATCCCGAGCAACGTTGGGGTTTCCTGCTAGTGTCTTATAAAAAGAAGCATACAGTTGATAGTTCATAAAGAAATGCATTCCTACGGCTACATATCTAGAAAACAGAGCCGCTAAACCTGACATCGTGATATGGAACGAAAGGGAAAAAGTAGCAACTCTTGTTAACTTAGTGCCCCTAATGATGCAGGATTAAACAGAGCTGAAAGGGAAAAGATTACGAAATACCAAGGTATTATGTAGGACATGAAAAGAAACAGAAATCTTAGGAAAATCTGCATCATACCAGTAATTAAAGGAGCAACAAGACTAATGAAAAAGAATCTCAAAAGCTATCTGGCGAGTCTACCCGGTGAACCGAGTGCAAGAGAAATACAGACAATTGCACTTAAAGGGACGGTTAGAATCTTAAAACGATCTCTAGGCTGGAGTGTCTGAAATAGCTGGTAGAATGTCTTGCATCCGGTAGGATTCCCTATCTCCAGCAAAAACGGAAAGATAAAAATAAAAACCTTATCTGGTTAAACTAAAAGAAATCTACGCAAGCGACAATCGGTTAAGATACAATTAAACGATTCTAAACTCATGTTTGCGTTTCAAACTGGATTTCACATTTCGTAACAGATTGGCGAAGGAGGACTGTTCATCAGAAAATTCTGTTACCCCAATGGGCAAAAAAAGACAAAACAATATATTAAACGTGCCTTTAAAAGATCCAAATATCCGAAACAACGCAGCGAGTTGCATTTTTCTGTAATTTATTTATGTTTTCCTTTTATTTTGTTCAATAATGTTTGAAAAAAGACTCATACACTGAGTACTTCAGTATAAAATGTGTTATGAACCTCATATGTACAGATGAAAACATCCACGCAAGAGACAAACGGTTGAGACTCGTATTTTATAAATGAATGTAAGCTTCTTAACTTACGTACGCTTTTCAAACTTACGGATATATGCTGGTTGCCACTCTGCACGTATCTTCTGTGACATTGGCAAACCATATCATTCCTTAGTTATACTCATGAGGTAATCGTCTATTCTATAACAATAACATCGTTGCAAAAAATGATCTCTATATTACGATAATTACACTTGTGGCTAACTTCAGCGTTCTTTGATTGGCAACTTTAATGCATAAAAAACAGCAAACGTGTAATAGGCAAGCGTTTCATGGATGTTACTTTTATCAAGTATCAGTCGGTTTCGTTCAATTAGATTACTTATACATTTTGTGGGTGCAAATAAAACTGCATAGGTTTTATTCGATGTTATGCAAGCGAAACGCCATTCACTACTTCATCGCAGTTGAGGGATTGAGCGCGTTCACTTTCAATAGAAATCATTGCTAACTCGGATAACCTTTCATCATGCATTGTAGATCGCAGATAAATTTTATTAGTTTTTGTTTTCTCAAACTCATTCCAACACTTGCAACACTAGTAAAAAGTAGTAAGCAACATTAGCAATACAAGCGACAAGTCTCAACTAAATTATTCCAAATAAAATGTAATCTAAAAAATCAGCAGCAGTTCTAAACTTTTATTTTATTTCATTTCTGACGTGCAATTCTCGTTTAAGAATTTAGACAAATCTTTTTATCTAATCGGGTAATTCTTCGACTTCAAAGTCACACTTTTCTTTTTTGCGTGAACTCGTTTTATAATCTCAAGATTCCCACTTCTATCGCATTTAAAAGAGTGTCTGAATTTTGAATAAACCCATGAATTTCATTCGATAAGATAGCTGAGAAAACCGATTATTAATTGAAGAGAACCCCTGATAAACAATTTAGGAAACAAGAGTAATAGAAAGTTCTGACAAAAAAAAAATCGGGGGAGAGGGAGGAGAACCTTGTCACAGGAAACGTATTCGAATAAAGTTTTTTTTTGTGACGTCGCATTTGGGATGCAAAACTGATATCAACATCATCTTCATCAGCAATTTCACGCGCTATTAACATAGCAGAAGCAGAACCATTTTCGCGATAATGTTAAGGAAAACTGCAAGCTGCATTAATATCTGCGATTATAATGTCGATAATGACATCACCTTGTTGGCCTGAAACAGCACATTGTACCATGATGCAAAGCACAAAGTTGCAAAAAGTAATCCGGTCCATAAGTGGTCTTACTCTCTTTCGAAAAGTCTTTTCTCAACGACACAAAAGGGCAGATCTAATGGTTTTAAAATTTAAAAAAAAGCACAATGGCGTTACTGCATTAATTCGAGATGTCTAATGTATTACACACTGGGTTTCCAGAGAAATAGACGCCATTTGACAGATCCAAATATAGTATCTATTCTGATACTACATCGGTTAGTCAAGGAGAAATCCTTCGAGGCTGAGGCAATTTTTACTTTTGTCCCAATGTAGAGTGCATCTGTTTGCAGAACTATAGTTTCCTCACATTAAAACACGACTTGTGTCAAAGTCTAACCTAGTGTAGAGGCGCGTAACTAGTATTTTTATTACGATAAGTCGATGTCGAATATAAGCTATACAAGCGGTGAATGATACCATAGAAATTAACCGAATCTATCGGCCATAACCATATTCAATGTCTGTGAATGACACGATATAAATAAAATATATACATTTTTCTTTCATCTTCGATAATCATGATTGCACACATTCGTATTCCGCTTAAATATTTTAAACAATTGTTGTAGTTTCGACCACGCCATAACGAACTTTTGAATAACCTCACTTAAAAATGTTTCAAAACGGTCCCATCCAATCGTGGCATCTACGGTGATGAAAACACCGAAGAAAGATCCATAAACTTTCACGACTTCACCTTGCTTATATTTTATCCATCTGACAATTACTTACATTTTTCAGAATACGAATTATTAAAGCTGCAGTTTAATGTGACGGAATAATACTTAGAATATTTCAAGTTTCACATTTCTTATCAATATCAGATTGATCATCTCTTTCCAAGTGTCTTTACTTAAATGATGACGGTTCATTTTCACGGTTTCCATACGAATTAAAGTTCCGAAACAATCTATGGCATGTTGGAACAAAAATTAGAAATATGCCTTCTTTAATTTCTGCATGGAATGCAGTGACGAAATTGTCATTTTCACGAGCATATACTCTACAATATTGCAAACATTCTGCACTCTGTGCTTTACCTTCTTATTAAATCCATATAGAATTATTGTCCTAAGGGTCTTGATCCAAAAGTCTTCCTTCTCGAGTATATAATTCTGTATGTCTTCATCAATATTCCGATTAAGTAAATATCTTTTTCTTTTCAGCTTTTCGATAATTTGTATTGAGAATGTGTGTTCAGGAAATATATAAGTAGAATGCTCAATCATTTTTTCGCAACATATTTTACCTTTTTATTGATCTCCATTCGATGGTGCAGTGTGATGATGGATTCGCCAACATACTGAAAAGTAAACAAGTATATATATATATATATATATATATATATATATATATATATATATATATATATATATGATGGACTCTCCCGTCGATTTCGACGTATGAGTGCCCCACCAGGGGCTGCCCGCGCGTGAATTTGTAATTGCAAGGGTTGCGCAATCCCCAACAACCGCTCTCCTGAGTCGGCATTGCTTGATTCCAATGGCAAGTAGTAATACAAGACGACTGGAAACAATGCCGAGATAAGCAGAGAGCACATACAGCACCTGGTATTCCCAAATGGTCACCCATTTAGTACTGGCCAGGCTCGACGCCGCTTAACTATATATATATATATATATATATATAATATTTATAAACAAATATTACTTTAGTTTTACCTACAGAGCGTGTCAAGCTTATTGCTCTTATCAGTGTAAGAAAGTAACAATTTCAGACGGTCGGAAACCCGGTTCATAGAGCCTTACGGTCATTTCAAATTAACACGTGATACGGATAATTTAAAACAGAACTTAACGAACTTACTTTGTAGCTAAGGTAATGTCTATTTTTAAATATATCAAAGGGGCTTAATAATAATATTTACAAACAAATAGTAAATTATTTTTACCTAGAGACGACGTCGTCTGGAGCTTATGTTATATAATGGGACACATGTGTGGATGGATGTACAAAGAGATCGCTTAACTTGCGCGATTTGTAACGGAGTCATCTCGTGCAATTTTAGCGCAATGTTGTTTCTCACGGTCGCAGTAACGAGTGATGAGACGTTAGTTCAAAGGTAAGGTCACACCTGCGTTGTGATCACGAGATTTCGTGACGTCACAGTTTTCCCGGTGGAAAAACTGAGTGAGATTGTCAGTTTTTGACTGGAAGCCGACGAGTCAACACGCCTTAGCCATGTAACGATTACATAAGCTAGGGGATATCAGATCCCCAAAAATGAGAACCAGGCGATGTCCCCTTCTTCCTTCCTTGCAAGAATTAAGTAATTAGAAAATTAACTAGCGTAAGCTTCTCTCTCTACTACGACGTAACTTGCTTCAGTATCGACCAGCTAATAGAGAATAAATGGCTCAAACTAAAATAGAAGGCTTTTTATAAATTATTGTGTGTAAAAGATTTTATTTCAGCTTCCGAAGAAACCGCCAGGACGATGGAAAAAGAGGGCGAAATTATGATGCGGGGCGAAGAGACAGACGGACAGCGACACAAAACACCTGCAGAGATATCAAGTGACGACAACGCGGCGGTGAAACAAGAGAGGGACGCACGTTTAGTACAAATAGTTCCCCCCCCACTAGCTAGGATTCTCGAATAGAAACGACACATCGTCCCGTTCGCGGGATCAACAAGCAAACTGTTCTACGACGCCAGATTCCGACATTACAACGTGTTATAAACTTGTTATTCAACACTTATTGCTCTCTTAAGTGTAGGGATGTGATAATTTCAAACGGTGATAAGGCGCGAACCTGGTTCGCAGAGCTACTTATTGATCTGCACGCTTTCACTTTACCCTCACGGCCATTTCAAATTACTACGTGCTACAGAGAATTTAAGTTTTTATCTATGCCATTACAGCGTAAATATTAAAACAGACTATGTGACTTTACTGAGAGTCTTTCTTTGTAGCGAAGTGAATATCTATTGTTGAATATCTCCTAACAGTGCCCGACTTTAATTTTACTTAAATTGGCTTAATAATAATATTTATAAATAAATATAAGATTATTTTTACCTACAGACAGCGGCATTTCGAGCTTATCGTCGCTAGGTAAAACTAATTTAATATTTGTTTATAAATATTATTATTAAGCCCTTTTATTAGGAGATATTTAAAAATAGACATTCACTGACTACAAGCAAGACTCCGAGTAAGGTCGTCAAGTCCTCTAGTATGTCTTAATGTTTACGCCGTAATAGCATAAAACTAACTTAAATTCTGCTCATTGCGTGTTAATTTGAAATGACCGTAAGGGTAGAGTGAAATCGAGCAGATCCATAGTTGGGTCTGTGAACCGGGTTCATGCCTTCCGACCTTCTGAAAGGGTTACTTTTCTACACTGATGAGAGCAATTAACTTGAAACGCTAGCGTCTGTAGGTTATAAATGATTTACTATTTATTTATAAATATTATAATTATGAGCCCATTAAAGAAATTAAAATAAAGAACTCTCGGAGATGTTAAAAATAGAATCTTAATCAGTTTTAAAGCTAAGATTCTAATACGTTAATCGCACACATAAGTCTTAATTTCCATTAGTCACGTGACAGTTTTCGTTTGCAATTGTAATTTTCCTACACTGATGAAAGCAATAAGCTTGAAGCGTCTATAGGTTATAAAAATTATATATATATATATATATATATATATATATATATATATATATATATATATATATATATATATATATATATATATATATATATATATATAATCCAGGCAGGGTTAGCATCTACAGGATAGTAATCCAAAGAATTTCAACCGGGCTTATAAAAAGTGCTCAATATCAAATAGAGTTTTATATATGATTATTTTTATTTACACAGACATGTGCAAAATCTGCGACACTAGCATGTCGATGTTATCGATCAACAGCTGTTATAAACTGAGATCTCATCAGGCAGAGTTCAAATCGGATCTTAACCTTAGATCATATTCGGAAAACTAGTGTCGCAGATTTTGTACATGTTTGTGTAAATAAAAATAATCATATATATATATATATATATATATATATATATATATATATATATATATATATATATATATATATATATATATTCTTTTCCTGTGCTGCGTGCTGTACGAGAAATAAACACTTCTCATAGTGGCGCGCAAGGTGAGAAGAGGAAGAAGATATCACTTGAGTTACTACTTATATGTGTTACCAATTAGCGTGTTATTATT
>OY744519.1:61054873-61067373 GCA_963556195.1 Sepiola atlantica
GCCCCCCCCCCTAGATTTCAAATTATCTGAGAGTGTTTTTATAAGATCAAATAAATTCTTAGCTCAAATATTGTTGCAGCTTCAATGTGAAAACAAAATCATGGAACTTTAAACTCCTGGTAAATGTTGTTTAAATCACCCCATAATCTGTGGATACTTATTACGTCAGCCGTCAATTCAGAATTATATATATATATATATATATATATATATATATATATATATATATATATATATATATATATATATATATATATATATATATATATAGTCCAGGTAAAACATCCACAGGGTAGTAATCACAAGAATTTCAACCGGGTTCATAAAAAGTGGTCAATATCAAATACAGCTTTTACATATGATTATTTTTATTTACACAGACATATAAAAAATCTGCGACACTGGCATGTCGATGTAATCGATCAACAGCTATTATCAACTGAGATCTCATGAGGCAGAGTTAGAATCCGATCTTAACCTTAGATCATATTTGGAAAGAACCAAATATTATCTAAGGTTAAGATCGGATTCTAACTCTACCTGATGAGATCTCAGTTTATAATAGCTGTTGATAACATCGACATACCAGTGTCGCAGATTTTGTACATGTCTGTGTAAATAGAAATAATCATATATATATATATATATATATATATATATATATATATATATAGAGAGAGAGAGAGAGAGAGAGAGAGAGAGAGAGAGAGAGTGCGATATAGATAGATAGATAGATAGATAGATAGATAGATAGATAGATATATATATATATATATTAAAGCTAGATATACCGATATGCACATAAATAGATGGATTTAGAAATAGAGTATCCTCCAAGATCTGATCTCATTACAGAATCCTCACAGATTATCTGCACTAAAAATCATTCCGCCTACGAAACACGTGATGTTTGCCAATTGATGCGGACTTTCTCCAATTTGTTCGAAAACTAAAACAAGCTCGCTCATCTTGACTTTGAAGAATTGGGTCGATAATTTCCCCATATATCTGCCGGGTGAGAACGACATGAACGCCAGATGCCAATCTCGAAAGTTGAATCCACATCTTTTTCCCTCCTCCCTCTTCTCTTTTCTTTCCTTCTTTATTTCTTTTTACCCCCATCTTCTTTCATCTGGGGTTTCTTCACGGTTCATTTCCTCGATTGCTTCTCGGGCTCGTGTTTCGCTTAGATTAAATCTTATGAACACACGCATCTTTCGTTCTTTTTCTCGGACGTGCCTTCTCATCTTTTATGCGAGGATTTGTCTGTCGGTCGCTTAGTTCATCACTCGATCACGCTGAAGTTATAACTGCTATTTTTAGCGTTGAATGCGTTGATTGGATGGACGTATCTTAAAAATAACCGTGTGTGTTTCTTTTATTCCTCCATTTTTTTTTCATTTTGTATCTTTTTCCCCCTATTTTATTCCCATTCTTCTCCTCTTTTTTATCTTCATCTTTTATCTTTGTTTCTTCTTCTTTTTCCTCATCTTTACATTATTATTAATTTCCTTGTTTTTCTTCACCTTCTTCTTTGTGTCCTTCTTTTTGTTCTTCATCTTCTTCATCTTCTTTTTCTTCATATTCTTCGCTTACATTATCATCTTCTTTTTTAATTCTTTTTTTCATTTTCTTTTACTTTTCATATTCTTCATCATCATCTTAGTAGTATTTCTCTTCTTTTTATTCATCATCTTTTTCTTTTCAAGCGACGTTGTGTCTATTTGTGAAAAAACAGGTTCTGTATATAACAAATATTTATTTTAAATATTGGTATTTATTATCAATCTATAAATCAATCGTATACAAAAATCATGCACTGTTCTGGCATAGATGACATTCCGTAAACCTGCATAATCGTCTTCATCTTCTGTTCATTCTCTTTCTCTATATTTGTCATGTTACGGTCGAAATAAATCTCGATCGTATATCATTTCCTTTGCCACCATGGAGAGAAGAAGAGGACGTACGTAGATAAACCGAGACTACGGCGTGTTTCCACCTTTTCCTTCATTCCTCTATTTCTTCTTTTCCATCTCTTAATGCAAGAGACGAGCAGATAACGGGTGTCCGTTTTTTCTTCCTTCCCTACCTGAATCGAAGGTGCGGACCCGAAAATGGATACCATGAGACACTAAAGAAGAAAGATGAGGAGTCATCGGGCATATTATGCTAATTCAAAAGTTGGTTCATAGGGCGCATATTGTAAGGATTTGAATAAAGCGCCAATTCAAATACAAGGTTTTAATTGTTAACGTTGGGTGAGCTGCTATCAAAAGTTCGAACCTACTTGCCAACCGGAATTGGAGACGAAGCCATATTTCTTCGTCTACTGACAACGGAATTTAAACTTATATCAGAGGTTTACCGACAGCTTTCGATGAATTATTCCCAAGATAAGTAAAGGCATCTCTCTGCAAACTCTCTATACACACATTGGTCAAAGAACCGTTTCCTTTTTATGTCACACACATTATATCACACCATCTTACTTTTCAATAATACGTCAATCACCTCTCATCATCTTTTCTCGACGATTCTTTTATAAAATAAAACTGTTTTTAGTTTTAGATATCCTTGTTTGGGTTTCCTTTACTGTACATTGTATTTTGTGTTTATTCGTAGCCGAACGATACCTAACCTAATAATCTAGTTGACTATCATTGCCTAGATTGGCGACGCCATTGTTCGAACCTAAATAGGCTATCATTTAGTCACGAACGTGTTAACATTTTTGAAAGCGATAAACTTCGGCTGTTCGCTACTAAGAAGTGAGCTCTTTTACGTTTTCATATTCTTATTTTACATTTTTATCTTCATCGCCATTTTGATTTTCTTCTACATCTACGTTTTTAATCATCTTTTTCTTTATCTCATTGCCTTTTTTCTTCCTCGTCTTTTTCTTTTGTTTTTTTCTTTCTTTCACAATTTCTTGTTGATTCCCTTTTCACTTTCTTCAAATTTTGCTACCTTTGTATTTTTATACGAGATCGGCCTGAAAAGCAACGGGAGTTGGTGTGCTGTGTGCTATGTTAGCTATGGCCGGAAGAGGGATGAGCAGATTGTATTTTCATATAACGTGATATGTAAGGAATCTTAACTTTCTGAAAACATTTGAATCTTCTTTCACCAGATTGTCTCTATTTCAGGTCGTTCAGCTACGAGCACCAAGGAACAGATAACGAACACTGAACAGCAAATGAAATAAGCATTAGCATACTGAGAAGACCTCCATAGTCACATGATCTTTCCCCGTGTGAACTTTTCTGTCCCCAGACTCAAAGGGGATGATAAAAGAAATTCATTTTGAAGGAGTTGAATTTATATAGAAGCATCCCAGAAGCATGATTCCAGACGTGCAATGAAGTGTGACAGGAAACGATAGGAACGTAAGTTAGACTCAAGGGGATTTGCTTTAGATAGTCAAACATTGTTTGTTGTTTGGAATAATATATATATATATATATATATATATATATTATATATATATATATATATATATATATATATATATATATATATATATATATATATATAAAAGGTAAGGAAGTTAACATCTGTGAAGCACGGATTATAATGTATTAAAGTGAAATATTTTGAAAATCAACAATCGTGCAATTTTTAAAATGAAAAATTCATTTATTTAAATTTTTTTTTTTTTTTTTTTATCGGGATTTTTCGTTGTAAAATACAACCTTGTCAAGCGAGACTGTCCTATAGTTTTTTCCTTTTCTTCCTCCTCATTCAGTCCCCCTATCCTTCTTTTTATTCATTTTCCCCATATCCTTCTTTTTATTCATTTTCCCCATCCTTCTTTTTATTCATTCCCCCTATCCTTCTTTTTATACATTTCCCCTCTATCCTTCTTTTTATTAATTTCCCCCATCCTTCTTTTTGGTCATTCCCCCCTATCCTTCTATTTATTACTTTCCCCCCTACTCTTCTTTTTATTTATTTCCCCTCTATCCTTTTTTTTAATTTATTCCCCCATCCTTCTTTTTATTCATTTCCCCCCATCCTTCTTTTTATTCATTTCCCCCGTATTCTTCTTTTTATTAATTTCCCCCCTATATTTCTTTTTTATTCTTTTCCCCCTCCTCTTTCATTTTTATTCATTTCCCCCTATCCTTCTTTTTATTCACCCCCCCATCTTTCTTTTTTATTAATTTCTCCCTATCCTTCTTTTTATTTATTCCCTCCTATCCTTTTTTTTAATTAATTTCCCCCTATCCTTCTTTTTATTCATTCCCTCCTATCCTTTTTTTATTAATTTCCCCTATCCTTCTTTTCATTCATTCCCTCATATCCTTCTTTTTATTCATTGTCCCCTATCCTTCTTTTTATTCATTGTCCCCTATCCTTCTTTGTATTCATTTCCCCCTATCCTTCTTTTTATTCATTTTCCCACTATCCCTCTTTTTATTCATTTCCCCTCTATCCTTTTTTAATTCAGTTCCCCCTATCCTTCTCTTTGTTCATTCCCCCCTATCCTTCTTTTTATTCATTCCCCCATCCTTCTTTTTATTTATTTCCCCTCTATCCTTTTTTAAAATTTATTCCCCCATCCTTCTTTTTATTCATTTCACCCCTATCCTTCTTTTTATTCTTTCCCCCCTATTCTTCTTTTTATTAATTTCCCCCCTATATTTCTTTTTTTATTCTTTTCCCCCTATCCTTCATTTTTACTAATTACCCCCTATCATACGTTTTATTCATTTCCCCCATCCTTCTTTTTATTAATTCCCCCCTATCCTTCTTTTTATTCATTCCCTCCTATCCTTTTTTTAAATTAATTTCTCCCTATCCTTCTTTTTATTCATTCCCTCCTATCCTTTTTTTATTAATTTCCCCCTATCCTTCTTTTTATTCATTCCCTCCTATCCTTTTTTTTTTAATTTCCCCCTATCCTTCTTTTCATTCATTCCCTCATATCCTTCTTTTTATTCATTGTCCCCTATCCTTCTTTTTATTCATTGTCCCCTATCCTTCTTTGTATTCATTTCCTTCTTTTTATTCATTTTCCCACTATCCCTCTTTTTATTCATTTCCCCTCTATCCTTTTTTAATTCAGTTCCCCCTATCCTTCTTTTTGTTCATTCCCCCCCTATCCTTCTTTTTATTCATTCCCCCATCCTTCTTTTTATTTATTTCCCCTCTATCCTTTTTTAAAATTTATTCCCCCATCCTTCTTTTTATTCATTTCACCCCTATCCTTCTTTTTATTCTTTCCCCCCTATTCTTCTTTTTATTAATTTCCCCCCTATATTTCTTTTTTTATTCTTTTCCCCCTATCCTTCATTTTTACTAATTACCCCCTATCATACGTTTTATTCATTTCCCCCATCCTTCTTTTTATTAATTCCCCCCTATCCTTCTTTTTATTCATTCCCTCCTATCCTTTTTTTAAAATTAATTTCTCCCTATCCTTCTTTTTATTCATTCCCTCCTATCCTTTTTTTATTAATTTCCCCCTATCCTTCTTTTTATTCATTCCCTCCTATCCTTTTTTTTTTAATTTCCCCCTATCCTTCTTTTCATTCATTCCCTCATATCCTTCTTTTTATTCATTGTCCCCTATCCTTCTTTTTATTCATTGTCCCCTATCCTTCTTTGTATTCATTTCCTTCTTTTTATTCATTTTCCCACTATCCCTCTTTTTATTCATTTCCCCTCTATCCTTTTTTAATTCAGTTCCCCCTATCCTTCTTTTTGTTCATTCCCCCCCAATCTTTCTTTTTATTCATTCCCCCATCCTTCTTTTTATTTATTTCCCCTCTATCCTTTTTTAAAATTTATTCCCCCATCCTTCTTTTTATTCATTTCACCCCTATCCTTCTTTTTATTCTTTCCCCCCTATTCTTCTTTTTATTAATTTCCCCCCTATATTTCTTTTTTTATTCTTTTCCCCCTATCCTTCATTTTTACTAATTACCCCCTATCATACGTTTTATTCATTTCCCCCATCCTTCTTTTTATTAATTCCCCCCTATCCTTCTTTTTATTCATTCCCTCCTATCCTTTTTTTAAAATTAATTTCTCCCTATCCTTCTTTTTATTCATTCCCTCCTATCCTTTTTTTATTAATTTCCCCCTATCCTTCTTTTTATTCATTCCCTCCTATCCTTTTTTTTTTAATTTCCCCCTATCCTTCTTTTCATTCATTCCCTCATATCCTTCTTTTTATTCATTGTCCCCTATCCTTCTTTTTATTCATTGTCCCCTATCCTTCTTTGTATTCATTTCCTTCTTTTTATTCATTTTCCCACTATCCCTCTTTTTATTTATTTCCCCTCTATCCTTTTTTAATTCAGTTCCCCCTATCCTTCTTTTTGTTCATCCCCCCCCCTATCCTTCTTTTTATTCATTCCCCCATCCTTCTTTTTATTTATTTCCCCTCTATCCTTTTTTAAAATTTATTCCCCCATCCTTCTTTTTATTCATTTCACCCCTATCCTTCTTTTTATTCTTTCCCCCCTATTCTTCTTTTTATTAATTTCCCCCCTATATTTCTTTTTTTATTCTTTTCCCCCTATCCTTCATTTTTACTAATTACCCCCTATCATACGTTTTATTCATTTCCCCCATCTTTCTTTTTATTAATTCCCCCCTATCCTTCTTTTTATTCATTCCCTCCTATCCTTTTTTTTTAATTAATTTCTCCCTATCCTTCTTTTTATTCATTCCCTCCTATCCTTTTTTTATTAATTTCCCCCTATCCTTCTTTTTATTCATTCCCTCCTATCCTTTTTTTTTAATTTCCCCCTATCCTTCTTTTCATTCATTCCCTCATATCCTTCTTTTTATTCATTGTCCCCTATCCTTCTTTTTATTAATTACCCCCTATCCTTCTTTTTATTCATTTTCCCACTATCCTTCTTTTTATTCATTTCACCTCTATCCTTTTTTTTATTCATTTCCCCCTATCCTTCCTTTTATTCATTTCCATCTATCCTTCTTGTTATTTATTCCCCCTATCCTTCTTTTTATTCATTTCCCCCTATCCTTCTTTTAATTCATTTTCCTACTATCTTTCTTTTTATTCATTCCCCATATCCTTCTTTTTATTCATTTCTACCTATCATTCTTTTTATTCATTTCCCTCTATCATTCTTTTTATTCATTTCCCTCTATCCTTCTTTTTATTCATTTTCCCCATATCCTTCATTTTATTCATTTCTCCCTATCCTTCATTTTATTCATTTCTCCCTATCCTTCTTTTTATTCATTTTCCCACTGTCCTTCTTTTTATTCATTTCCCCTCTATCCTTTTTTTATTCATTTCCCCTATCTTTCTTTTTTATTCATTTTCCCCTATTCTACTGTTTATTCATTCCCCCTATCCTTCTTTTTATTCATTTCCCCCCATATCTTTCTTTTTTATTCATTTCCCCCCATATCCTTCATTTTTTTTTCTTTTCCACAATCCTTCTTTTTATTCATTCCCTCCCTATCCTTAATTTGTTCACCATCTTACTTTTCTTCTTTTTCATATTCCCTTACTTTTTTCCTTTTTCCTTTCCCACTCGTCTTCGTCTTTCATTTTAGATATTCTTCAACCTGACGATTAGACTAAACTCTTGTCTCGGATAGATTTCCAGCATTGCGCAAAAGAAGCATAGTTAAATATCTGAGAAACAGGTTTTATGAAATGTTCACCATTCCTACCACGAAACATACACCAAGCAAGATAATTACGGGTGTCCTATACACATCCGAAACTTCAAAATTCTATTTTTGTCACTTGAACAATAATAAATGGTTCTATGAATGGGATACTTATGTAGGAGTAACTCTATATACATATGCATATTTATTAGTTCTCAATTTCCATGACATACCTTAAATGTCGTGGTGAACTTTTCATATAAGAAGTAATTCTCTGAACAGTTCACATTTAAACACATAGTAGTTTTATGAGACAAAAAAGATAAATAAAAGATAAGTTGAATAACGATACGTTTGCTGAAAAACAACGTTTAAAAGATGTCCATGCAAAAAGATACTTATGATCCTGTTTCACAAAAGTTAGATATTACACGTACAGCAGGTTAAGCGTCTCTAATCTTGAACTATGGACTTAAATAAAGTAAACCAATTCGAATACTCAGAGGTAGAAAGTGTTATGAAATCCAAGCGTCGGGTATTTTTCTAAACAGTCTGGACGCCTGAAGACAACTTCCGATAAGGTCTGGTTCCCGTTGTTACGAAATGTAGCCAATCATTTTTAAATCGTCCTAAATAAAGCCCGCTATGTTTTTAATCGTGTTATGTATTTAATCGCCCTAAAATACGCCTGATACATATGTTTAATTGTCCCATATAAAAGCACCCATGTTTTTAATCGTCCTAAATTAAGCCCAATAAGTTTTCATGCGCCCTTAATTAGTCTAATATGTTTCTAATTGCACTAAATTAAGACCCCATGTTTTAACTAACCTTAATCAAGTCAACTGTGTTTTAACCGACTTAAATTAAGAACGCCATGTGTTTACCAACCCTAGATTAAGGCCACTATGTTTTAATCTATCTAAATAAAGCCCGCTATATTGTTAATCATCCTAAATTAAACCCAGTAAGTTTTTAATCGCCCATAATTGAGCTTAATTAATATGTTTTTAATTTAGTTAAATTAATCCCGCCATGTTTTAATTGACTAAATTAAGCGAGCCATATTTTAATTGACTAAATTAAGCCAGCCATATATTACTTGACTGAATTAAGTCAGCCATATTTTAATTGACTAAATTAAGCCCACCATGTTTTAATTGATCTTAATTAAATACCTCATGTTTTAACCACTCAAAATTAAGGACAATGTTGGCATTGTTTTAACCGCCCTTAATTAAGATAACTATATTTTAAGCGTCCCAAATAAAGCCGGCTGTGTTTTAATCGCTCTAAATTAAGCTCTCCATGTTTGTAATTGCCCTAAATTAAGCCGGCCATGTTTTTAACCACACTAAATTGTGTTTTAATCGGTCTAAATAAATCCTACATTGGTTTTCACCGCCTTAAATTAAGGCCTAAACTGAGCTCGCCCAATATTAAGGAGGCATCCTAGGCGATGAGATGTGCAGTTAGATATTTATTTACATTACACTTAAATGTCTGCCTGTCGGTAGAGTCAGGGTAACAGGGAGAAGGGAGAGTGTTCCAAAGTCGAGGAAAGAAGCTATTAGAGTGCAAAGCCTCCCGGCATCTGGAGCCATCCACAGTGAATGGATGTGGTTAAACTGACTGTAAAGTTGTTCGGTTGTATTTACGTCGAGGGGGCACCACAGCAGGCAATTCATCGGAGCACATTCCATTGAAGTACTTGTAAACCAAGCACAGGGATACAACATCGCGGCGATGGGACATGGGCTCAAGCTTGATGGATAGTATGGGACTTATTAGGTTACGGACTTTTCTTGGACCCTGTCTAAGTCGGAGAGTCTAGTGAATGGTGCACCAGTCCAGATGTGACAACAATACTCAATGAATGGACGAATTGTGGCTTTGTAGAGATTTAGAATACTGTCAAATGTGAGAAGTTTTCTAGCACGTTAGAAGGATCCCACTTTTATTGTAGCTGTCTTGGCAATGTCTTCTATGTATTTGTCCCAATTCATGTGACCTGTGAATGTTAGGCTGAGGTGTTTGAATGTTAGACTCTCAGGTAGGGTGTAATCTGGCATTGCAATCGGTGGTTGAAAAGGTTGCTTGGATTTGTTAAATGACAGGAGCTTTGTCTTAGTGGCATTCAATGTAACGATGCATTTATATCCCTATTGAACTACAGACTTGAATGCATCATATAAGTATTAAGCCATTGTCGTAAATACGTGCGCGTCTGCTTTTTCCACATGTCGAGAGTAGAGCGTGGTTTCATCAGCAAATATACCTATCTCAGACTCAATTTTATCAGGGAGGTCGTTTATAAAAATCAGGAACAATAGAGGTACAAGGATCGATCCCTGGGGTACACCCGCATTTATGTCATGTTGCTTAGATGAACTTGGATAGGAACGATCTAATTACATTAAGTATTCGTCCTGTAATAACATAGGAATTAATTTCCATGAGAAGACCTTCATTCCAGACCTTGTCAAAAGTTTTGGATATATCAAGGGTTACCGCCTTAGCTTCACCTGCCTTGTCTAGTGTATGGTATATACGTTCAGAGATGACCGTTAGGATTTCCGCGGTAAACCGTGCTTGCCTAGATCCATTCTGATAGTTTAGCATTAAGAATATGGCGCACTACCACTTGAATGAATAAGGAGTCAAATATTTTGGCGAATAGCAGTAGTAGCCTTATAGGGCGATACTTTTGAGGGTCAGTTTTATCACCAGAGTTCTTGAGGACTGGCACCACCGATGCGATTCTCTAGCTATCAAGGAAGCAAGATTCGGCAAGGCATTTGTTGTAGAGTTCGGGGAGGACAGGAGCCAGCTCAGTACAGCATTTTTTTTATTACTATGACTGGGATAAGATCAGGACTACATGTTCTGGATGTGTCACGGTCTTTTACGATATTCCGGACATGGGAAGAGCTGATGATGAGGGCATCAAGTGTAGCTGTAGTTCGCAATGGAAAATTTGGAAAGGAGTTGCCTGCGGAGTCTAAAGTGGAGTTCATTGTTAATCGCTAGACAAAATGGTCCTAAATTCCTTTCATATTTCAAAAGGTCACAAAGTAATTCGTCCTTTTTTCCATCTATTAACAAATTATTAGAATTATTAACATGTTTACGAAAAGAACGACATGCTTTCTGGTGTATTTAATTTCGAAATTGAGTTTGTTTTTGAAATATGATTGTTTAATTGTCGTTTTATTTCATGCTTTTGCATTTTTATTTCAATAAATAATGAATTAATACCGAATAAAATAGTGATATATAAGTCACGTAGAGGCGTGAAACACCCACACTAGAGAAGGGGTTTTAGATACTTTTCTTAATATAGAGATTATTATTATTATTATTATTATTATTATTATTATTATTATTATTATTATTATTATTATTAATAATAATAATTCATAATAATTATATTATATTATATTATTGATGTTTTTTTTCTTTCGGTTCAATATGAATTAATGCTATGTGACTGATAGTATCTGTTTTTAACCAATTTACTGCATCGGACGCAGGAAGCTACAATGAAAGGCTGTCGTCCGCGCACGGACACAAAGCCTAGCAACAAAGAATTGGACGGATAGATGGTTTATTCAAGAAGTCATAAAAATGTCGATGTCGTTGGGTGGCTGCGCGATGAATGGAAAAGGGGAAGTAAAACGAATAATGGAAGGTGATAATGGTTGTTCATTAGCATAATTTGGGGGCCGTCGAAATTGGTAAGAGCATTGATGTTTCTTTCCTCGATGCGTCCGCGATATCTCTGCGAGGGGTTTATCAGTAGGTCGAACGGTAGGTCTGTCACGGGTCTGAATTAGTATTTTAACTGTAGACAGAGGTATCTTACTTGAGAGGCGCCAACGTATCTGTCTTTCGTTAGTCATGTTAAAGTCTGCAATAATATTTTTGTCGGTCTGTCACGCTTAAGTTTGAAACAGCATTTTAATCGGAAAACTGGTCATATTGGCGCAAGACTGCTTCCTTAATGACAACTACATGGTCGTCTGAAAGTCCAATGTCAAACAATACTTCGCAAGCTGTACTAAGTAATAACATGCTGTTATTCCTGTTCATCGTTTTAAATCATTTCATAATATTGTTCAGCATCCAACTAACAATCCCATTAACCTTGAGCGGCTTTTGGCCTTGCTAAGTGCTGACTCATTAGTATTTAAGTTGAATGAACGTATGTTATATCAGATTCTTCCATGAATCTGATATAAGAAACGTCGTCTATTAGTGTATCATGCTTATGTAAAAAATAGCACGTTCGTTGTTCAATCATGTTGAATCAAAAAAATGCTATGTGCTTTAAACTTACAATATCATTTTAAGATGCGTCCATTCATCTCTTTCTGCTCGTCTAGTACTCGGTTTGTTTTGCTGACAACTTTAAGTTTAAAATCGTATTCCCATCGCTAAATGTGGAGATTGAGCGTATCTTCAAAAGCATCGTTTTTTTTTATTCCGCATGCGATAAAATAAGGAATTGTTTGTGCACTTTGGGTTAGAACTGACCATAAGCGAAGGATAGCTATTAAATATTTATGGATAGCAGACCATGATGTGAGTTTTCTTTTTTCTGGAAGGGGGGGGGGGGCTCTTTATTGCAAGATTGGCAAAACGAGAGAGAACGACGTAAATAATGGAGAATCGGTCGAATGTGGATGATAGCCTTGGTCGATGCACAATCAATACAGCGAGATATACTTGCTGACTTTGATGAATTCTAGAGCTTCAAGTTACACAAGAACACACACCCATACACACACACAAATACTCGAGGTCTGCGGTTCGCACTGAGCGGTCAAAATAACAGTTGTAGATTTGCACTGATGTAAAAAAAAAAGCCAAAACAAGCTCTGTGGATATAAATA
>OY744519.1:61072373-61102373 GCA_963556195.1 Sepiola atlantica
TATATATATATATATATATATATATGTATATTTAGGCAGCAAGTCATTGTCTAAGCAAGCGTTGTTGAACATCACGGAACTTTCGCGTTTGTATATTTTCCTCGTGAGGTTCTCAAGCCATCTTTCTGGTTTCAGGTGGCAATCCGTATAGTACTGCGCCGATAGTTTTTAATTCGGCCATTTTCTCGAGCGCTTTCGACTTTTATATATATATATATATATATATATATATATATATATATATATATATATATATAAAATTGATACAGTCAACACTAATTAACCAAGACTGAATAAAACTTTAAAAAGTGAAAAAACACACACATTGAAACTGCCACTAGAAAAAAACAGGAGGTGAAGAAAAGGAGGAAAAAATCATTAATAAATAATTTAAAATCATAAGAATGTTAATTAATCTATTACTAGCAATCTGAGTGATTGCTCTCACTTAACCGACCTATAACTATAACTATTAGCAGTATCATTTGAATAAGTGTAGGTCCCACTATAACATTTTTTTAAAAATGTTGTTCTTCTTCTTCTTATTATTATTATTATTATTATTATTATTGTTGTTGTTGTTGGTATTGTTATTGCAATAATGATATTATTATATTATTATTAGTATTATTATTATTATCAGAAGAAGAAGAAGAAGATGAAGAAGAAGAAGAAGAAGAAGAAGAAGAAAGAATACGAATAAGCCTTGATTGAAACCTCTAATTTTATAACTTATTTCTTTTAAAATGTACCCTGCCTTAAGACAGTAGACGCTTACAAATTATCTTAGCTGTATGATTTATTTATATTTTCTTAGTTTAATTAAGACTAGGCCTCCCAATTCTTTTAGTGCGCTAACATTCTACTACATTACAACAATGTATACTTATCCATGGATTCCTTGATTTTTATGCTATATTTTCAAGTGATTTATGTTGAATTTACTAGATTGTTCACAAACATATCCAAAGTTAACCGTTTGAAGTCCCTAAAAGTAAAACCTATATCATCTCGCTTATTAAGCAAACCATTTTTATCAGGGAACATAGCTATAGCAACTTTTTCATTTCGACAAAGAAAACAGGTTAAAGACGTTTTTATAAATGCTTCATTTTATTACAGAAAACATATTTTTATCTTTTTGAGATATTATATACTTGGATAATGGGGTGATTATTTTATTATCATCTGGGTTATTAAATAAACATTTGTGGTTACTGTTCTTGCATTAAAGTCAGTACTTCTACCCTCTATGTAATTATGTTTAATTAGGATTTTCTTCTGAGAACACAGTTCCTAAATAAACTATAGTTTTGTTTAAACACTTTTCTTGCAACGAGCATTCAATGTTATCTCTACAATTACATTCATTATTGTTATTATTATATTTTATGTTGTTGATTCTATTGTTATTATTTCTTTTTAATATCTGTATATTATGACTCTTAATAATTTTTCCTACGTTATTCGTACACCAATAACTAAGTTTAATGGTGTTTTTATAAAATATATTATGCAATTGGTTATTTATTGGGAAATGTTGCTTGAAAAGATTAACGAACAAATATCAAATTTTACATTTAATTAGTAGAATAAACGGGGGTGTATACCAAATGATTTTTCGATATCTATTTTTCCTTCTAGTGTTCGTATTCCTTGATATCCTGGTATTCAATGTTTTTGTTAATATAACCACTATTTCTCAAGGTTTTATTGTATGTATGACTATTCTTATTTAAAATTTCCGCATTATAGGAATTATTACTAACTCTATGACTAATTGATATTGAGATATGCTTATTAAATTATGTGGATTATTCGATTTGGGGTTAACATATACTAGGTCATAGTTATCTTTCATGTAAGGTGTATAATTTCCCTGGTTGATGTTATATGTGGCATCTAGTCAGATTGTGACTTGATTCTCGCTGCGATTTTCACTCTGTCCTAAATACTTCATAGATACATGTATTATTATTTTTAAATTCTTTCAGCCTTGGAACACTAGTATTTCTAACTATAACTTAACCATCATCCCTGTACAACCTTGTATCATTAATGCTAATAACACCCGCTTTCGTAAGCTTATATAGAATAAACAATCCATCAAGTCAGACATTTCTGCGGAGTCCAGTATCCCATCAATACATCAATCCTCTGTAGAACCATTTTCCATCAATTGTGTTTAATTACATACCAATACAGACTTCCAGCACTTATATATGATGTTTATTTCCTCGCTGGTAATATCTGTGTGTATTGTCGCGAAGTTTTATGTATTGTGGAATAAATCCTTTGTCAAACTGGATGAAGCTACAATATATTCTTTCAGATTCAACCCAGATCTGCATTCTATTAGCTAACTTATATTTGTATAACACACCGTTCGCATTATCAACATCTGCAATAAGAACATCATTATCATCATCATCATCATCATCATCATCATCATCATCATCATCATCATCATCATCATCATCAGCAGCAGCAGCAGCAGCAGCAGCAGCAGCAGTAGTAGCAGCATGTATTACTAGTACAACATTATCGTGGTGTCTTCGTTTGCGCTTTACATCCCTAAAAGGACATATGACGTTACATTTTATATATATATATATATATATATATATATATGTATATATATATATATAACTTGAAAATTAAAAGAAAATTGGAATAAAAATGTTAATTAGAGGTTCAAAGCGTCGAGCAAAATCAGAGTGATATCTTATTGTTTCCCATAACAGGTTGGAGTGCATCGAGGGTGTTTAAAACTATAAATTTACTGACATATATTTCAATTACTGTCATTCGAGGTAACACCCTACCCTTACACTATCGAGGATTGCATCTCTCGGTCTCACATTTGAAACTGAATACTATAAAATGTAAAAAATAAGTATGAAAACGGAAACATGGTGTTATGAACTGGATGCAGAAGGACAGAGGGTTCCTCATTCAATCCTGCGCGAAGATTTTTCAGCGTTTTACTTTGAATATGAAACCGGCAATATATGAACAAATACCTCTATAATTTTTATTGAGGTTTGAGGAGGAAAGATGAGTCAGAATTATTTTATTCTCACAGCTAATTGCACAATTTATCTATTTTTTTAACTACTTTTGTTTTTACCATTTATTCTTTTTTTACCTATTTATCCCACGCCTTTATTAGATGTCCATTTCGTTGAGAACAAATTTGGGATGGGCATTAATTTCTTCTTCCCTTTGTCTATAGAGACAACTATGTGATGTTTACCAAGAAATTTAGCACCTAACCCGAAGAGTATACATTCAGCTGATGCTACTACTACTACTACCAGTTTTACTAATAATAATTATAATTATAATAATATGGTCGACATGTGCGATCCGGTTGGCATCTTGGAGATGTTGGTCATTCTGATTTTAGTTACTCACAGGCAAGTATAAATGGTCAATGCTGTAAAGCAAGTTCAAGTTCAACCTGGATGAGGAAATAGATGAAAGAATGGAATGCTATTCTAGAAGCAATCACACACAACGATGTTACACGAGTCGCACGATAAATATATTGAACGGACCTGCTGGATTCTACGAAACGAAACAGGGGATTGAAACGAAGGCAGACATATACCTGGCAGAGAATGCTTCTCCGATCTAGAAGTAAAGAAACTGAGCAGAAAAGTAACTAAAATAACAGAACACAGCGAAAATGCGTACGTAATATTAAAGCCTCTCACCAGGAAACGACGGAACTCAAAGAGCAGAAGAAAAAAGAGTATTTTGAACACATCAAAAGAACTTAACGACGATGAAGTCAAACAACACTCCTTAAGTAAGAAGACTAGATGAAAGTAAAAATATAAATCCCCCAACAGTATTACAGTTTTTAAAGACTTCATCGATGATTGGACTAAATTAGTAATTACCAGTTTAAATCTCTAAAAAGCAACAATTTGCCCATGCGTCGAGTACTGTTGTCATATATGGGCTGGTGCCCCAACCACTCTTCTCTCCTACTTATACAGAGTTTTTTTTAAAGTGCCTCTAATCTAACACTATCTATCAAGCTTCAGCCCCTGTCCTATCGCCGCAATGCTGCATCTCTGTGCTTGTTTTACAAGTATTTCCATAGACTATTCTCCGACAAATTTGCTGCACTAGTGCCCTCTAACATAAATACCCCCAAGTGACTCGATCATCAATAAATATCCACCCCTTAATTGGAGAGGTCCTCAGATGCTGGAAGGCTTTCTACTCTAATAGCTTCTTTCCTCGAATTAGTAGCCTTTGGAATTCCCCCCTGCCCCTTGTTTCCCTGACTGCACCAACACACACAAATACCTCCCTCACACAACCACTTCGTTCGAAGTTTTAGCTGCGAAACTGCGACATGATTTACCGTTGACCCCTTCATGAAGAACAGAAAAGCACGGCGGGAAGCGACAAAAGCAAGAACTGACCTACTATTTATTGACCAGAAAGTATGAAGAAGAATAAAGACCCTAGCAATGACGTTGCTCGACTATAAGAACATATTTGATACAATCCTCTAAACATAGATAATTGAAGGTTGGAACATATTAAGTTCATGGGCAAAGCATTGAAAAGATGGGACTGGAACAAAGAGCAACATATTGCAAAGATGAGCACGCAGATGGGCATTTTCTTGGAAGACTCTTAATCCTCATCCCTGTTCAACATAGCAGTGGTGCCGCTCTCCAACATACCAAGGAGATGAAATAATACAATTGTACAAAATATTCAAGGCGCGTTTTGCTAATGATCTTTGCAATACCAGCTTTTCAATGAGGTGTTTATTTTTACGGTGAACAACATCCTTCGTGCCCAGAGAAGTTATTTCAGTTCCTTAGCCGTGAGTTTGTCATCTTGATAAAATAGAATATTAATTATTCGAATATTAAACCACTATTAGATTAGGCGTAAACGTTTGCACAGGAAAGGTTTCATCTTGACATAGGGCTTTGTTTTCAAGACGGAAAAAAGACAGATACCCCACGTTGTAAACATTATGGTCCGAATGATAAAATAAACTGGTAGGGGCATTACCCTTTAACGGTTGTAAAAGCACGGGGCGTTACAATAATACGGGTCTTTCTAGTTACATATGTAAGTGATAATAGTAGTAGGAAGAGTAGGAGGAGGAGTAGTAGGAGGGGGAGTAGGAGTAGTAGTAGTCACGCTTTCTCAGCGTGAAAGGCTTATTTCCGGTGCTTATTTCCGGTCTTATATCGTTAACCATGCCAGTGAGATGACGCTAATCTGCCTTCACTGTTATACGTCACAGTAAGGCTGATACCTATGTATGCACCTGTTATTCCTCAAACGTCTTCTATCTAAGTACTAACCAGGTTTAACCTCATTTGATTTCGGTCACCTGGCGAGATCCAATGTATTAACGTGCATTAACCGTAACCTATATGATATGTTAAGGCATATAATGTTCGTACGTACGTTATCACCTGTCACATACATTAACATAATAGATCATCTGATCAGCAAGGAGTGTGATTTGTGCTTAATCTGATGTTGCTAAGGAACACAATTTCGACTTTACCCATTTTAAAATGAATTGTTCCAAAATCAAATTATGTTGTCAGGTCGATTGAGACAGTACAATTTTAAATAAGAATATTTCAAAATATGATATTGTTGTAATGAATAATTACGAATAACTTTCCTTACTCTGACTTATCTCCCCTTTGGGGAACTCTCCTGCTTCTACTAACCACTATAAATAATAGCACTAATTTTGTACCGACATTGTGTGCGGAATAAAGCTTTCCCAAGTTACGTCTGTTCTCGTTAGTCATTACAATTGTTGTATTGATCTGTAGAATATTTAGCTGATAAATATTTTTAATATAAGAAGATAGAATATATATTGTTTTAGGAATTAAATCGCAACAATTTTGAATAAAGAAATAAAAAATAAATAAAAGACATATTCGTTTTATTTATTTAAATAATGTTTAGCTGAGAATCACGATTATTTTTTTTTTTACCGAAGAAGAAAAAGTCATTTTTTATAGTATTGACCCTGCCAGACATTTATTATTTTAAAACGAATATTTTTACTAACAGTAAATTATACAGATTGATGTAGAAAACACTGTGGCATTTCCACGGGTCCCGCTAGTAAATCATGAATACTACCTTTGGATTTCTCGTAAAATGTTCGTTTTCTAGACGAACCGAAAGACGAACAGATAGTGAGAATATATTGATATAATAGATTTCGCAATAATTTTAATTTTTAAAAAGCTTAGCCAATATATTTTTCCTTTGTACTTTTTTTAATCAAAGTCTACCTATGGTGGGTGTGTTAATGATAAATGCCAAAGGACTTCCGATCTTTCAGAGATCTGTCCAATATGTCCCCCACACGGTCCTTCATACAGGCTGTTGCTAGTCATTTGTGCAGGTCTCACATACTTGCCAACCCTTTGATGTCTCCTCAGGCGTGTATTCACAACAATAACCCTGGAAAGAGAAAAAGCAGGGGAATAAAAAGCTATCTAGGTCAGCCATTATTTAAACAATAGTTTATTTTGATCCCCTCCCTCCAGAGGCCGAGAGAGAGAGAGAGAGAGAGAGAGAGGGAGCGAGAGAGCAAACCGTTGTGAATGCGAAGTTTCTTTTATTTGCAGTTCGTTTCCATTGCTGAACGACGTGCCCGATTATTCAACTCTAACGAAGCGGAGGATCAAGAACACTCAGCCATTCATGTACACAGAACCTATTAAATAACTGTCCCCTCCTCCTTCCTCCATTTCCCGCTTTTTCTTTTTTTCTCGTCGAACCCTTTTTATACATTTGTTAATACTTTTTATACTATTTTATTTCGTGTACTATTTTAATTTTTATTTCTGTACTCAGATTGTCGGTAAAGAGGAACAAACACAAAATATCTCTATACTAAAAAAAACGTACTTCTTTATTAGCTGTCTTTGCACGTTTTCAACGTAAAGTATTTTCGTATATCTTTAACTATGGTGCAGGTTAGTGGTTACTGGTGCGATCTGTGATTTCAGAGTACATACAATGAAAAGCTCTTATAGACAGTCGTAGTAGTTAATGTAAACACTTCTATTTATCTCTCTCCCACAAGGTAAGTGGGAAAGAACCAGCGCTCGGGAATTTGAGCACTGTGGCTTTTTAAAAATTGCCTGGGCAGCCCCGTCGGCATTCCCCGGCAAGGGCGCCTCAGGCCGTAAGCAAAGAGGGGAGGCAAAGCATGTGAGGTTGCACCTCCCAGAACTGCACAGGACGGGGACAACCGATAGACCGGCGTAAATCCAGACGCGAAGGCCAGGACAATACCGGTTTATTAGGCGGGGTAAAAACCACTGGTTTGCGTATAATATAGAAAGTAAAAAAAGGTTAATGTAGACTAAAAGTCTTTACAAAGGAAGCATAAAATATCTGTCTAACTTCATTGCCATATGTATACTTAAATAGGGCTACTAAGCACGACTTTTGTATTGAGCATTGTCGAACTACATACTGCATGAAATATATATTCAAAATAGAGTATGTAATAATATAAGTATGTAATATATATATATATATATATATATATATATATATATATATATATATATATAGATAGATAGATAGATAGATAGATAGATAGATAGATAGATAGATATTTAATGGACAGTCGACAATTCCCCCGCTATAAAATCACAACAATGTTGTGTGCATGGCAACTGATAAGGCTGAACTATTTGTCCAGCGTTTCGCCTTAAAATCCACTCTAGACTCAGCAAACAACCCTCTTCCTAAATTCCTATTGTGGACTGACGTCACACTTGAGAACCTGGTCATTACTCCATCTCAGGTCAGGGGCATCATGAAAAACCTTGACACGTCCAAAGCCTGTATACCAAGAATATTAATAAAGAAATGCTCTGCTGAGCTGGCCCCTGTTCTTTACAAAATATACAACAAATGCGTTGCTGAATTATGTTTCCCTGATAGTTGGAAAATTGTCTCTGTGGTACCAGTCTTCAAGAATTCTGGAGATAGAACTGATCCTCTGAACTACCGCCCAATCAGTCTACTCCCGAGCTTTGTAAAAATCTTTGAATCATTAATAAATCTAGCGATAGTCCAGCACCTATTTAATGCTAAACTTCTTTCTGTTCATCAATACGAATTTAGACAAGCACGATCTACCGCAGATATCCTAACGGTCATCTCTGAACGCATATATCATGAAAAAATACGAAAGGGGCGGCTATGAAGTTTGCCGTTTGGGTTTGTGAAATTAGGGTGCTTTTTGTTGTCGTTTTTGGGAATAAATTTATGTATCAGATTAATTGTTCGATATAGTGCTGAAAAAGATGATGCAATAATATTTTTATGAACTTAACGTGTTTTTTCTTATTTTTTAGACTAGGTAAAACAATAACATTACAAATCCCAAAAAGAACAGATAAATAAATAAATAAATAAATAAATAAAACTGGCTAACAGTTAAATAAATAAATAAATAAATAAAACTTGCTAGGGAATAAAATGAAGGCCTTTCATGCACGAACTAACATCGATCTCCCTTATGTCTTAGTTAATCACTATCCCACACCAGATTTTTTTCGGGGACCCCCTCAGAAATACACCGTTTTCTGTCATTGTTGATGCCATTCCCTATCGGGACGTGACTAAAATCATTTCAGCTTGGCGATGATTCCACTGGGCACAGAGATTTACTAAAGATGTCTAAATCTGCCCTTTTGGATGAAACCGCGGTACATTGCTGAAATATGTAATATACAGTATCTAAATAAATTATATATATATATATATATATATATATATATATATATATATATATATATATATATATATATATATATATATATATAGTGTGCCAGGTTGTATATGAAAAGAAATCAAATAAAGTGCTCGATCATATAAGAGAGATAATATAATTTATTTAGATACTGTATGTTACATATTTCAGAAATGTACCGCGGTTTCATCCAAAGGGGTAGATTTAGACATCTTTAGTAATTTGACAGCCTTTCCCTCTTTGCACAGCAGTTTCAATGCAAGATTAGGAGTGAATACTCTCCCATACTAGTAATGTTCTTATCCTTCGACTTAGAACACCGTAAAAGAAATCTTTTACGGTATTCTAAGTCGAAGGATGAGAACATTACTAGTATGGGAGAGTATTCACCTCTAATCTTACATTGAAACTGCTGTGCAAAGAGGGAAAGGCTGTCAGGAGAAAGTTTAAAAATTGGTGAAGTGTACGAAAAAATAAGGCACTAAAATGCATACCAAACAGCATTCTATATGTAGTTTTTTATATGGATCTATACCTGTCATTGAAATAGGGGAAATCTTATTTTACGTTATATATGAGATAAGTGTATTTAATGAGTAAAAAGAGGGCGAGTTTTATTTAGATAATGCTTTTTGGGTTCAGATTAACGATTATCGGTTGTGTTTATTTAAAAGCTTATTAATGATGAAGATGAGCAAAAGCAATAAGTTATGTGAGATCGAAAAGCCATGATTAAGACATAACGCAATCGCAAGGAGAGCCACAATCGTGGCTTTTAACAGGATTATAAGTATCCGTTAATCTCTACGTCTTTAAATCGAAAACTACAATTAAAAAGGTTCAACTCATGTTATGTGGTGATTTCGTTCACGTACAATGTAGTGTCGTCTGTTTAGAAGAACGTTCCACAAATATACGATTGATTGATGTTTGAAATGTTAAAATGTAAAAAAGAGGGTCTGTGGAATCGGATGCCAGGAAATGGAGTCGCAGTCAGAGCAAATGCATTGCTTTAAGCGTCGGAGCCGAAAACTAGTTGTGCTCTCTCTCTCTCTCTCTCTTTCTCTCTCTCTCTCTCTTTTTCTCTCTCTTTGTCAACCTACCCTCAAAATGTAAGCCAGTGCACACTTGTGCCAACGCCATATCATACCTCCATTCCGCGCATTGGGCCATACTTCTACGAAACGCTTGCATGGAATGGCATTATGTATGTTGTGGAACTAATTTCTTCTTCTTCTTCTTCTTTTTCTTTTTCTTTTTCTTCTTCTTCGTCTTTCATGCTACAAGTAAAACAATCCTACAGACTTAATTCTCTTCAGAGAGAAAAACGAAACGAACGAGTACAGATCGCAAAAGGCATCTCGTGACTCGAATGCTTTCAGTTCAGCGCCCTTTTTTATTTTTTGGTTTCTTATGAAATTACAAACATATGGAATTTTGTTCTCTTTTCACCCGATAAAAAACGCTAAACGAATTCATAGAAGCGGATTGTTTTAACTACAAATACACACCCATACGTCCAATCATGCTACTAATTACATTCTTAAAATACGTGTCTTTCATTTTCGCGTCATATATATATATATATATATATATATATATATATATATATATATATATATATATATATATATAGTAAGTCATGAAAATATATTTATAGCAATTAAGCTACACATAGGATCCCGCGTTTCATCCCCCGCGGGAATATTCAGGTTAACATGCATGGAGTTAGTTTTGCTGCGTATTTTTATATACATGACTAGCTAGTTAAGCAATCAGATTCTTTGTTGTTCTCTTAGCGAATCGTTGGGCTTCTCACGAACCAAGGTCCGGTTGGTTTACCTCCTATTTCCTATTCTAATGTGCTGTTTTCTATAGAGCAGCCTCTTCCTGTTTCTTCGTTGTGTCAATATAATAGGTGACTTTATTTTAACACGTGGTTCCTTGTATTTGTATTTTAGGTTTTAGTTTTTGAGTCTTTAGGTTTTAGTTTAGTTTAGTCTTTTATCTTATTTATTTATTCATGTGTTGTTAGTCTAAGGTAAATTATATTCTGTGCAGGCATCTGTTTGCTATCTCACTTCTAATGTTAAATAGATGTTGGGGGTCTTTAAAGTTTAGGATATCAAATTTCTCATTCAGACATAATCTACACAGGCCGTCTAAATAAAAAATTATATCTCCTTATAAAATTTTATGTGGATGCATGAAATAGTAATATATATATATATATATATATATATATATATATATATATATATATATATATATATATGTGTGTGTGTGTGTGTGTGTGTGTGTGTGTGTGTGTGTGTGATTTTTTGAAGGCTTACCAAAGCATTCCGTTCAGGAGCCCAATCAACACCACAAAAGATTTTTTTCATTCAAAAATTATTTATTTATCATTTTTAAAATTAAAGAGTTTTTTACCTACACGTGTTTCACTACAAAGCAGGTCCTTGCTTGGCAGATCATCAGGGAAATTAAGTACCTTGAATTAGAATGTAAATCATATTTTGGAAAAAAAGTGACAGAGTGCTCAATTATCGGGTTTTTGAATTTACAGATTTGATTTTTTTCATACTAGCGGTTTCGTGCTGATAAAACGACAATTATTCAATTGCACACTAAATTCCGACTCGATATGTTTGTTTTTCGACGTCCGCTGTTGAAAACCGGTGTTTGTCCTCACTAGCCCCTCCACTGAAAAGTCTCCCGGGTCGTTGTTTTAAAGTATATAGGTATAAATTAGTTATGAGACTTTCAACAGGAGGCGAGGTGGGAGGGGAAGGTTATTTAGCAATTATCCGGGTTGAATCTGAGGGTAATGCATTGTAAATTCCACCCCCAGGAAAACACTACATATGTATATATATATATATATATATATATATATATATATATATGTGTGTGTGTGTGTATATTGTATGATAATATTACCACATCTTTTATTAAACTAGTACTGTTCATTGACGTTTGTTTTATATATATTTAAATGACATAAAATGCATACTAAAATATTCTTTACTTCTGGGATTGAAGAAAATCCTATTTTTATTCTTCTAATTGATCATAAATTTTAATTAACTGAACAAATTACCAGTCACTTAATTATTTACGCATGTCTGGTGTTCTCTCTTCTTAGGTATATTTAACAACTCTTTAATATTGTTTGATGTCTATGTGAGGAATTAGCGAAACATTGACTCTCTCTTTTAAGCTAATTCACGTAGTGCAAAGTAATTGGACTCTTTATTACTATATTATATTACGTAAATTTCTTAACAGATATATCACAGTTCATGAATTTTCGAATTAAATCAAAGTGGAACAACTTATGGTAGTGGCTGTGACCCATCAGGTCACGGGAGTCCTTTAATATATATGTATATGTCTATCGTAAGAAGTAGTGTACAATATTATTGTCACGTTGCCAAGTTCAATAACTGAAAAATGCTACACTGTTCAACTCATATCCGAATATCTTTCTTCAATTAGCACTACGTACTGAAGGTACTACATTGAGGAAAACTAATTTAAATGATAGATAATGTTCTAGAGGAAGTCGAGTGCGTTGAAGAACAAACAGCTGATGTTATGAATGAATGAAATTCACGGCGAAAAATCCTAAACAAAACAGAGTGCGCCTTGTATAGAAAATAACATTGAGCTACAAGATCAGACAACTCCAGGACGCAAAAAATGAGAGGACGGATTCAGTGTGTCTAACATTAACTTCCTCTTCGTCCGTTTTACTCGGTCTTAGGCGCACGATTTGGTTGATGTTTACAGAATGTTGTTAACATGTTATAAAAAAGCGTAGAAAAAAAGGCACACAATGTATTAATAAAAGATAATATCTTTATTAAATAAAAATAAAGGAATTATCCGTTGCGAAACTAATTGTATTTTTGCGCCTGAGCAAAATACTTGGCCTTTCGACTAAGAAAAGAGTGTAGTATCTATAGGATATGTGTCGTGTCAGTTTCTTCGTTAACCCGAGTCTATAACATGAATAGACCCGTTGCTGCTCCCGTTAATGACGATGGAACCCGCTTTGTTTTTTTTATGTTTTAAATGCCCAATTTCTCCCGTATAAGGCGTTGGTCTAATGAGTAAGCAAAAAAGGGCATTTGCTCTACCCAATAAATATTTAATTCGCAACTTAAAACATTTCTTTTCTATTACCACAGCGACTATTAATCACGAATGTCAAACATTATACGGGAATACTTTCAATTTTGAATGACGATAATAACATGGTTATCAAATCATTTAGAGCTCACCATTGACTCGTTAAATTAAACATCACATCAGGAAATGTCAGATCTAAATTTAACCATGAACGACGACGAAGGCGACATACTTCCTGGCGTATTTGTATACATAACACACACCCACTTACACACACACACACACACACACTCACATATGTATATATATATATATATAAAATAAAGTAAAGCCGGTCTATTTCTCCGAACTTGTTATCGATAGCATTACATATGACAAATCCATATTTGATTCTAAATCAACTATTTATTTCCACCATATTGTTTACACGAATATAGTGTATTTTGCTTTGGTTTCCTTATGAAAATCCTTATTCTCCCAAGTAGATTGTTAAAATGAAGACATTTTTTATTACTGACCTAAACCGAAGAATCACCTGAAGACATTAATTTGAAAAAATCGTATTTTTTCTGTATATTTCAGTTTCATGAATAACAATTATATGTGTTTCTATTTAATATGTGTTTCTATAAAATATGTGTTTCTATTAAATATGTGTTTCTATTAAATATGTTTCCATTAAACATGTGTTTCTATTAAATATGTGTTTCTATTTAATATGTGTTTCTATTAAATATGTGTTTCTATTAAATATGCGTTTCTATTTAATATGTGTTTCTATTAAATATGTGTTTCTATTAAATATGTGTTCTATTAAATATGTGTTTCTATTAAATATTGGACGATGTATTTCTTACATTTAGTGTTCTATTATAAGTAGAAAAATACCCGTTCCAGAACGGGTGAATTTAATTCCCCGAAAATATCAGTTTTGCAGCTTTTAATATCCTCTTATTACTATTAAAATAAAGATATAATGATACTGAACCTGATTATCAGAAAATTTATTCCAATTTTGACCAAAACTCATTGCATGTTTTTTTTTGCTATAAAATTGCTAACATTTAAGCTTAAGGGGTCTTAAGAAAAAATCTAAATCCAGGGAATTAAATTTCATGCACATTTGAAATATTTGAATTTTACAAATCTTTCCATATTATCCATCCTGAAACCCTTTAAAATTCCCCCAAGACATAGACATAGGCAATATTTATTAATTGATGTCTGATACGTTTGGTTAAAATTTCATAAATAGCAGAGGTATCTGAATTTTCACAGACTGTTTCGCTGTTTAACAGCTCATCAGTGCGGCTAGACCAGGTAGTGCCTCAAGCCAGGATCGAAACGCAACCGTCGAGCTGACAGTAAGCGCTGCTAACCCTTACGCCATCATACGACACTGACTGAATGTAAGAAGTATCTCAATGTAAAAAATGCAAATATATATATATATATATATATATATATATATATATATATATATATATATATATATATATATATATATACACATGCAGGCCATGTTGAAGACAACATAATTTTCTGTTTTTGTTATTTTCTTCTGTTAGCTTCTCGACGCGGCGATCAAGTTTTCTTTTTTCAGGTGTTAGTTTAAACATCGTGGTTCCGAGTGTTGTTTCGTCAGCCATCTCTCGAGCGCTTTCGATTTCACGATCGTCATCAAGAGTTGTCTTATTTTATTTGTCTTTGTGCCGTTAGCCTTTCTATAGGTTTTTTTTTTACTTATTTTAATTTTTAATTATGGAATACGAATAGGGCGTTAGTTCCAGTATTAAATGATATTTTATTAATTTGGGTTGTAGGTTTTTTATGTATATGACTTCGAGGATTTAAGTTTGCACGTACAATTATATATATAATGAATTATGCATATATATATATATATATATATATATATATATATATATATATATATATATATATATATATATATATAGGTACTTATATCGATATTTACCCAGTTTTCCCGAGTTTCTTGTCGAAAGCGTTCGGCTATCCTATGCAAACGCCCGTACCAGACGATAATTTTGATACGGTGCTGCGTCCTATGATAATAACTTTTTGCTTGTTTTTTTTTTGTTTGTTTTTTGTTAGGGTTTAGGGTTTAGGGTTTAGGGTTAGGGTTTAGGGTTAGGGTTAGGGTTTAGGGTTAGGGTTAAGGTTAAAAATATTTATTTGATAACAGTAATTTCGCTCTGTTGTGCTTGTTTTATTTGTTTTGTTGTTTAGAAAGTTTCTTGCAAATATAACTAAAAATTATAGGACGCAGCAACGTATCAAAATAACAGAAAATATTTATTTGATAACAGTAACTTCGCTATGTTTTGCTTGTTTTTTTTGTTGTTGTTTCATTTAGTAAATTTCTTGAAAATATAACTGAAAATCATAGGACGCAGCACCGTATCAAAACTGTCGTCTGGTACAAATCGGCTCGTCATCTCTCGAACGCTTCCGACAAGAAACTCGCGAAAACTGGGTCAAGATCGATATAAGTACCTATATATATATATATATATATATATATATATATATATATATATATATATATATTAGTGATTAACATATATTGTCTGCATTGTTTTGTATTAGTAATGTATTAATATGTATTCCAATATGTATTCCAATATTTATTCCAATATTTATTTCAATATATTATTTTATCAACCATGAAAGTAATACAAATTTCTATTTCGAATTCATGAAAATTTATTTTTGTGTAAACTTTTCATTCTTCTTTAAATTGTCAGTGGTTGTGTTGACATTTTCATTTCTAGCAATAAAAAAACATTTTACGAGAAAAATAATGAAAGAAACATTAATGTATGTTTCATTCCGTTTGTTCAACAACGCATTATTAATAAATGTTCATGCTTTAAAAGACGAAAAATAATATAAAAGCTAAAAGCAACCTTAGAAGAATGCGTACTTTTTATGTTTTATGGACAACGTGCTCGCTCTGTATATTTTATGGTTGAGAAATACACATGTGGTGTTTTTCTATTGTTGTAAAATTGAAACATTTATAAAAAAGATGTTTTACTTCTACATGAGTAACATAACACTCTTTTTACTTTTCACTTGTAAATGTGTAACGTTAGCCCCTCTTTTACGTTTTATTTATAAATGTGTAACGTTAGCCCCTCTTTTACGTTTTATTTATAAATATGTAACGTTAGCCCCTCTTTTAATTTTTACTTGCAAATGTGCAACGTTAACCCCTCATTTACTTTTTACATATGAATATGTAACGTTGGCCCGTCATTTAGGTGTTACTTGTAAATGTGTAACGTTTGACCCTGTTTTACTTTTTGTTTATAAATATGTAACGTTAGCCCGTCTTTTACATTTTAGTTGCAAATGTGTAACGTTCGCCCCTCATTTACGTTTTACTTGTAAATATGTAACGTTAGTCCCTCATTTACTTTTTACTTGTAAATGTGTAACGTTCGCCCTCTTTTACTTTATATTTATAAATATGTAACTTTAGCCCCTCTTTTACTTTTTACTTGTAAATGTGTAACGTGAGCTTTTCTTTTACTTTTTTTTCATGAATATGTAACGTTAGCCTCTTTTACTTTTTACTTGTAAATGTGTAACGTGAGCTTTTGTTTTACTTTTTTTCATGAATATGTAATCTTCGCGCCTCTTTTACTTTTTAATTGTAAATGTGTAACGTGAGCTTTTCCTTTACTTTTTTTTCATGAATATGTAATTTTCGCGCTTCTTTTACTTTTTAATTGTAAATGTGAAACGTTCACGCCTCTTTCACTTTTTACTTGTAAATGTATAACGTTAGTCCTTCTTGTACTTCTTACTCGTAAATGTGCAACATTCGCCCTTCATTTACTTTTTACTTGTTAATGTGTAACGTTAGTCCCTCTTTTACTTTTTACTTGCAAATGTATGACGTTATCTTGTCCCAAAATGAGAAAAGTTTCATAGCAGAAATGAAGAAGCGAAACAAGAAATGTCTTTTTTATGTAGCTGACAATTTATTACAGTAGAATGTCGACATTTTCTTAGCTCACTTCGCTTTAACGACACTGTCAACCCTCTAAGCCCAGCTGGGGGAAGAAAAGGCAGATGTCTGATCACTTCAATAGTCAAGTTTGCTCTGTTGCTTTCTTTCTGATTCTCTGTCGATATGTGATGTAATTCTGCAATTGATTTTAATACATTCATCAAATCTGCATGCCTCAAAACAAAATTACAATTTCAATTTTAGTCTCCACCTTGAAATTATCAACACAATCACAGTCGCATTCGAAACGCGACGTCTACCCACACCCTGACTTTAATCTCGTTACCATCTAGATTATAATTCTTATTTACTATCCTGCTTTTTCGATCACCTTCGGGGTAATCTTGTGCAAATGTTATGATTACTTAGATAAATCTATTGGGAACCTGAGAGAGAGTGAGAGAGAGAGAGAGAGAGAGTGAGTGAGTGAGTGTGTGTGTGTGTGTGTTACTGTTGTAGTTTTCTTGAGCATTTTTCCTCTAAAATTTTAGGAGGAACCAAAACAACAATTTGTAAAGAGTAAAGAATTAAAATGTAATTTCATACTTTAAAAAAAAATGTAAAATCAAGTATTCATTTGTCAAATAAATATCCCCTTCAGTCTGAACAATATAAAATACGTTAGTTTTCATACAAATATGTCTTTCAGCACTGACAACTATGTGGGTTCATCAGTTGCACAAAGACAATAATTTCGGTCGTCAATTCTTCGAGCATTTGTTACTAATTTTTACTAGCGCACTGTTATTAATTAAGCTTAGATTTATATTTGAAAAAATTAATGCTCGACGAACAATAGTTACTTAATAATATAGTTTTTAAATTTCCAAAGTAAGAGGGTGTACTTGACTATGGAGGCGTAGAGGCATTATAAAGGTTAAACTAACGAGCAATCCATAAGAAATTCATAAATTATTAAAAGTACCGGTAAAATAAATTAAAATTAAAGATTAAGTAAAAACTATGAAAATTATCAAAATGAAAATGGTTCGAATTTAAGTAAAATTCGATAAATAAGAATTAAATTGAGTGAGCGTAAAGTAATGATGATAGTCAATATGTGGTGTAGGTCAAGGAATAATGGAAGCGGGGTGCTCAGGAACTCAGAGAAGTGATTAGTAGTGATATCAAGAGGGGTTAGGGTTAGTGTCAGCCTTCTAGTAGGTGGAGAAGGTATATTATGGGTGAGAGAAGATAGCTTCCTGAATAAAGGCTAGAATAAAAAAGGGGATAAGGATACTAGTGAGGAGTGGAGAAGGAAGGAGAAAACTCAAATACATTTTGTACACTTTTTACAGATGTGTAAAGTTACGCACTAAAAACACATCACTCAATAAGTCATGGGCATATTATGTTATACTCTTATATTAAGGTGATACCCTGGTTTCAGCAATTCTCTAAAAATTCCATGCATTTTTTGTAGAACAATTTGTCTTTGGTCTCAAAATAATCTATGTTTCCGATATCACTTCTTCAATGAAGCCGTATCTCTTTCCCTACAGCATTCGTTTGAGGTATGCAAACAGCTAGCAGTCGCTGGTGCAATATCTGGACAACAGGTGGATGCTGAAGCAATTCGAAGTGTAATTCATGTAGTCTGGCCATCATTGAAATCGACTTGTGATACGGTGCATTGTCTTGGTAAATAAACATTTTTTTCTTCTTCATTGGTGGCCGCTTTTGTCGATTTTTTTTTACTTCAAACGCATCAATAATGCTATATAATATTCTTGATGATTCTTCGTTTCTCAAAGTAATAGATGAACAAAATACCCTGAGAATCCCAAAATACGTGGGGCAAAATCTTGTCTGCTGATGTTTCCGTCGTTGGTCGCTTGAGATAGTTTTCACCTGCTGCTGTTAACTCAACTGACGGCCGACTTGACTTAAGAGTTAAGTGATAGATCCATGTTTCATCCATATATCGTTGCGTTGAAACAGTTCCAAACAATGTTCTGATTCGTCGACGCATAGTTGTTTTTGATCAACTGTGAGCGAGCGCGGCAACCACTTTTCAGTCTTCTCATTGACAAATGTTCATGGCAAATGGTGAATAGACTACCTTCTGATATCTTCAACTCCTTTGCTATCTCAGGCAACTTCAATTTACGATCAGCCAAAATCAGTTCGTGGACTTTTGTTATATTTTCCGGGACTACTGCCGAATTTAGGCGACCAGAGCATTAAGCAGCTTATGTGTCTGTAAGACCACATTTAAAGTCAGCATCCCACTTATTAACCATTGTTTCCGACGGAGCGGATCTCGAATAATACTTACAAAACAATTGCTTTGCTTGAACAGTATTTTTCCACATCAGAAAGCGATGTTTTCTTTTAACATACGAAATTCAGATTTCCTATTAATTTGAAAATTTGCAACAGTAGATTCACTTAATAACTGTAATTAGTAAACTAATAATCCGATTGAACTCAAATTTTGACACGTGTCATTTAACGGTTCGTATTTTTTACAACTAGTATGCATGTTTGTCAGTGGCGCGATCTATATGTCAGAGCCAGGACTTATTTAGTTATTTGTCATGTATACAAGCAAACACGTCATCACTCTTCACACCTCCAGTTATTGTGGACCATCAGTACATAACAATTGATTTTTCTTTTATGTCTCCCATGATTCGCTATTAATTTGTAGCTTATAGTGACATTAAAATATTTTCAGAAAAAAATCGCTATTTTTCTATCCATTTTAGTTTTCGATAAACAGTTATATATGTTTTAGAGAATCTATTTTTAAAATTTATTTTTATACCATGAGTAGAAAATAGCCGGTCACGGACGGGTTAAATTAATGCCCCGAAAATAAAAGGTTTGCCGCATTTAATTACCCTTATGAAGATTAAAATCAAGATATACTTATGCTAAACCTTCTCATTTTGATAAAAGTCCATTGCATGATTTTGTTTCTAGAAAATGTCTCGAATATAATGTTTATAGTAAAGGGGCCTTCAGATTTTTTAAAAATTAAGGTTATCCTGATTAATTGGTGTCTAATGACTATAGATTAAATTTAATGTACATCTGCAATATTTGAATTTTAAATAAACAAGTTGAGCCCATCTTATGCCTCATAAAACCCTTTAAAATACTCCAAACAAACTTAAATTTTAAGAATATTAATTGATGGCTAATATATATCGTTTAAATTTCAAAATAATCAAACCTTCAACCCCCTTTTATCCCATTTGCAAAAAATCAAATCAAACTAAATATGGTTAACATTTACGCATCGCAGTCGTGTTCTCAAATTCATAATGATCGGTTACTCAGTTTAGGATCGAATCCTGTATATAGAAATATATAAACATTCCTAACTTTATAAAGTTTAATATACATATGCGCATATATATGTGTTTATATATATATATATACAAATTATTTATTTAAAAACTATATGTTACATATTTCAGAGACGTACCGCGATTTCATCCAAATGGACTGACCTTTTATTCTTTAAAGGCCGTTATAGTCCATTCCAATCATCAGCGACTCACAAAATTAAAACAAAGCGCGAGTCGCTGAAGATTGGAATGAACTATAACGGGCTTTTAAAGGATAAACAGTCAGTTCATCTCGATGAAACCGCGGTACGTCTCTGAAATATGTAACATATAGTTTTAAACTGAATCATTTGTATTTTAGCTCTCATCTTTTACGATCGAGCACTTTATTGATTTCTTTTCAACATACCCTGACGTACTATATATATATATATATATATATATATATATATATATATATATATATATATATGTGTGTGTATGTGTGTGTGTGTGAGAGAGAGAGAGAGAGGGAGACAGAGAGAGAGACAGAGAGAGAGAGAGATGTGTGCTTAAGAACCCCAGCAGAGTGCTTAATTATTAAGAAAAATAAAAAAATAATAGCGTAATATTTAATTATACATGTATTACAAAAGATCAGAACAACATCGGTTCCGTCGGTTTTAAATTCAAATAAAGGGGTCTGATAATTGGTATCCTTTACCGGACTCTAGTCAGCTTCTGTTTATGTCTGCCTTCCCGCGGATAGAGAGAGAGAGAGAGAGAGAGAGAGAGAAAGAAAGGGGGGGAAGAAAGCCAATATTTCTACGAGCATATTCAGACAGCTTGTGAGACATATATATATATATATATATATATATATATATATATATATATATATATATATATATATATATATATATTAGTAGTAAGTTTTTGGAAGGCTGTGGGCAATGCAATTCCGGGTAAGATGCAAGTTGAAAGGAAAGGAACAAAAACAATAACAATAAATCGAATACGATATAAGACTTACTATTTATTTTTCCTTTTTTTTTCCTTTTTTTTCTTTTTTCTTATATAACAGCAAGAGTGTTTTAGCTGTTCGTGTGATGTCCGGGTGATTAAAAATCACTATTTGATATTTCGGGAAAAGACATCCCTTTTTCAAAAATAATTAGACCAGAAGAAGAATAATATTTTATTCTTCTCCGACTGAGTAGAGAATAATACAAAATAAAATGGCTGCCAGATATAGACCGCAGCAAAAAAGCAGTTTCACAGGGAATATAAATTAAGTTAAGTTTTATTTTAATATTATGTTAAATATATGATTTGGTGTTTAGAATATTTGTGTAATGAGTTTATCGAACACCATACACCTAACCAACATTACACAAATATTCTAAACACCAAATCATATATTTAACATAATAATAAAATAAAACTTAACTTAATTTATATTCCCTGTGAAACTGCTTTTTTGCTGCGGTCTATATCTGGCAGCCATTTTATTTTGTATTATTCTCTACACAGTCGGAGAAGAATAAAATATTATTCTTCTTCTGGTCTAATTATTTTTGAAAAAGGGATGTCTTTTCCCGAAATATCAAATAGTGATTTTTAATCACCCGGACATCACACGAACAGCTAAAACACTCTTGCTGTTATATAAGAAAAAAAAAAAAAGGAAAAAAAAGGAAAAATAAATAGTAAGTCTTATATCGTATTCGATTTATTGTTATTGTTTTTGTTCCTTTCCTTTCAACTTGCATCTTACCCGGAATTGCATTGCCCACAGCCTTCCAAAAACTTACTACTACTATACCCAGCAATGCTTCAAGCAAACTACCATTCTCTACTATATATATATATATATATATATATATATATATATATAACCTCTGTTTTATTCTTTTACTTCAATACGTATGTTCTCAGAAATCAAGGGGCCTCTTCCTAGAACTAACACGTGATTTATATATGAGATACCTAGATATATGTATGTCAAATTAAAATTATTCACTTTTTCTTTAATGTTGAGTGAAGAACACTAATTTTCTTCTTCCCAATTGACCAGTTTATTATGTTATAGTATACCTTTCTTGTGGTCTCATGGTCTTACCGGATTCCAGGACAAGAATTCATCTATTCCGATGGAGTATCCAACTATGCTGTTACTTGAGATAACATCACTAGGAGAAGGTGCACAATGCCTCGTGCTAGCCAGTGTACAGTCGTGTTAAGGGACATTTTTGGAGACTCAATATTTAGTCAGCGTTTACTTGTAAAGCGTAATAGCCTCATGTCAGGTTGTCTTAACAAACACATCTACAGAGAGACCGAACACACTCGAGGTCGGTGTCTAGTAGGTAACTAGTTGAAGTTTTCAGAAATCAAGGAGCCCCTTTCTGGAGCTGACATTTGATCTCCATACAAGATACATAGATATTAAACTGTCAAACGTTCAGTTAGTAAAGAACTGAAGACCATTAATTTTCCTCTCCCAAACTGACCAGTTAATTATGATATAATATATATTTCGTGTGGTTCGTGTGGTCTCTTGGTCTTATCGAATTGCAGGACAAGAATACATCAAGTCTATCCGATTTGTAGTATCTGTTCCGATGGATACTGCACGCCTGTCCTGTGCAGTTCTAGGAGGTCCACCCTCCCAGGCTTCGCCTCCCCTCTTTGGGGAGGAGTAAGTTTATTGCTTACTGTCTGAGGCGCCCCTACCGGGTAATGCCGACGGGGCTGCCCAGGCAATTTTTAAATGGCCAGAGTGCTCACCTCTCGAGCGCTGGCTTTTAACCCCACTTGCTCGACCCGATCTTGGGTCACATCTTACTTGTGGGAGTAAGATAAAACTGGCCTTGTGCCTAACTCCGCGAGGAGTAAATAAACATCAAGTCTAGTGGAGTATCCAGCTAAGTGCTGTTACTTAAGGTAACATTACTCGAAGAAGAGGCACTAGTTCTCGTATGGGCCAGTGTATAGCCGTATCGAAGGTATCTTATTCGAGCTTTGACTTCGATGTTATTTTTAATATTTGGTCAGGGTTTACTTGTAGGGTGAAGTATCCTCATGTCACATTATCCTAACAGACCCTTGTACAGAGCGACCGAAGACACTCGAGGACTGTGTCTAGTAGGTAATTCAAACTCCCATGTCTCGTAAGTAATTCAAACTCTCCCTATATATATATATATATATATATATGTGTGTGCGTGTATATATATATATATATATATATATATATATATATATATGCGTGTGTGTGAAATACATTATGGCGCCGATATCTCTTAACATATGTCAACTGTTACCCCCGCGCCTTCCACCACCCTTCCTCTCATCATGCCCCCTTACACTAGGCGATTATCTTTCTACCTTCCTATTTGCTTATTCCTTGTAAACACCGTCGCTGCCGGTAATAGACCACACACGCACGCACCCGCTCACACAGACACACCACAGATACCACTACGCCCATACACACACATATCTAGAACGAGCACGTGAAATAAAATACAACAGGCCTTTTATTTATTTGTTCATTCATTTTTTTAATACTTTTTTTAATTTTGTTGTCGCCATTTTTGTGGGAGAGTGGGGAGTTTTTTTAGCTAGTTTCATAAGACGACCGACTGAATTCGCCTTAACGAGTTCTGGTCGCCATAGTTACTGGTATATTTTTAGTTGCGTGTCTGCATATATATGAGAATTTTTTATTGTCGGTCTGTCACGCTTAAGAGCTTTTCCAGTAAATCTTCTCTTCAGTAAAACATCTACAAGTCAAATAATATATATATATATATATATATATATATATATATATATATATATATAAAGTCACGTATATTTATATATTTGTATGTGCAGGTTTCAATCTTAAATTATATAAGCGATCATCATACAATTTTAGAACACATCTACTAGGTGTAAGTGGTACATATATGGGCTATATTTAGTTTAATTTTGAATTTTATCCATAGTAATTGGACATCAATTGAAAAGAAGTCATTAATTTTGTTAATATGTTAACTCTATATACTGTATATTCATTTATTTCAAATAAAACTATATATTATTATTATATCTATACAAATTAAGCATTTATATTATTCAATATGTGACTGTCTATAATAACCAGAGATTAATTCAAATGTCACGAGTTTACTTTTAATGTATGAATTTAGAGTTTTACTTAGGCATAAATCACATAAGTGCGTATTTTAAACAATGCATACAATGTTTGAAGATTTCCTATTCATGTTAATTAAATTCTTTTTAGACGTCATTATATAGTACGATTCAAGGGTACACGGTTACATTGTTTTCACATTTTCCAGGGGTGTATATATTTGCTTTACCTTTAATGGACCATTTCGATTCGTATGGTACGTTATTATGTTGTAGTTTTCTTACATATACAGCTAATGATGTTCGGTTATTGTAAGATTAACATTTTGCCTTATTTAAAATGAAGATCCGTGATTTCTATAGCTTTTTTAAAAATTACCATCAGTAGATCCTATGTATGCTATAGTATTATTTCCATCAATAACATTAAATTCATAAAGTTGTAGTTGGATATTTTCCTCCTAATAGAGGTAAAACATGTATACAGATATGAAGCCAAAAATATTTGTATGAATACAAATTTATATATATATATATACACACACAGAGTGGAGAAGCAAAATTCACAAGATCTTGAAGCAGGGATGAAGAGTTAGTTTACTGAAAGTCATGAAAATTTATTTGCCACAAGGAATTTACATAAAAGAAACTATTTTTATTCTATGTGTTACAATTCTTTCTCAATAAATGCTATCACATGCTTCCTGAAACTTACAAAACTGTTCCTCAAATATTCGGGAGAAAACTTCTCCCATTCTTCTTTAATAGTATATTTAAGAGAGTCGGAATTGCTTTGTGATGTTATATTAGTAGCATGCTCTATAATGCCTCAAATAGCATAATCCAGAAGGTTTAGATCTGACATAGAAGGCAGCCATCAAACATGATTCCAAAGTTGGATCTGCAGAAATTTTGTATTTTTCTAGCTGTATGGGCTCGAGCATCATCCAGTGCCCATAAAAAATAACACCTGAGAAGTTTGCTTTAAGGCATAGCAATATCTAGTATCGCAGAGTGTTGTAGTAAGTATTACCATTGGTCTTTTTATCAGCATTGTAAAATTATATAGGCATTTTCTTTCCATTAGAAGTCACAACTCTAAAATCCATTATCTGAGCACGATGTTTGGTTCTAAATGTACCTTACCTCAGCTTTCGATGTGTTGATAAATCTGTCATTTCTGTGGTTCAGAAGAGCATCCACAGTGAATATCTGTTCATCTCTTTTCCTACATAGTTGTTATTAACACGTTGTGTGGGGGTTTTGTGTAAGATTGTTACTTTAAATAATATTTTACTGCATTTCTAATGGTCTTGTAGTCTACCTCCAATTTAATTGCCATTGTTCCTCTAGATTTTGTTTCACCTTTTTGGATTTTGGATTTAAGAGCTTTAATAAAAGCTTTAGTACGTTATTTGTTGATTCCTTAACTTTCAGGCTTCCTCTTTCTGGGCACGCAACTATTGTTGAAATATCTTAGTATAACGGGTGCATTCAGCAAATCATACACTCTTTGAAGTTTGCTTTCCTGATGACTCATATGGGCAAAAGTTTCTAAAAACTTAAGGATAATAGTGTTAGGTATAATTATGACATAAATATAGGCTAGGTCTCAAACAATGGGTTTAGTGGGTTTTGTACAAAAACAACATCACGTCCATTGTACATTTTGCTTCGTCATCCTATATATATATATATATATATATATATATATATATATATATATATATATCGAATATTAGTGTATGAAATAGTGGATAAGCATAGCAACAGACTACTAAAATTAAGGGCAAAACACATCTGTAAACCAGAACCAGATATTTTGGTCGATTTATACGACCATCCTCATTTCAATATTGAGCAGAAACGATAAGTCTGGTGGATTATACATGAGGGAAAAGGATGTAAGACGAAAGGAAAGTGGGTGAAATGTAAAGTTGTATATTGACGACTGAAGAAGGTGGGGGGAGATATAAGGTAGAGAAAGAGTTGGAGGCAGGTAGTGGGAGTGGATATATGTGCGTAAGCTAAGAATAGTGTCCGGCTAAGTAAAAGAAGGAATAGGAGACGATGAGAAATTCTAGTGAAAACCACGTGGTGGGGAAAATAAATTAAACTGAAACAAAAATAAGCGCATTTGGGTGGCAGCTGAATTCATCTATTATAGAGGTTTTTTTTATTCTGTTCTGCAAGAATTTCAATTGCTGTGATGTATAAAAACATGCTTTCGGGGAATATTATTATTGGAGGGTCAAATCCGGCTGGTGTTGATGGTAGTTTCGGTAGTGAAGTCTGTTTTAGTGTTGTATTCAATACGAATAATCCTTTTCCTAGCGGAGAGAATGAAATGTTTAAGGTATTTTAAAGTTTTAAGAGGGCTTTCTCCAAATTCATATTTGCTGGGGAGGTGGTCTGAGCTACTAATACGGTATAGACCCCATTATCAGGCAGTTTTCGATGGAGTGATGGTGGAGTAAGTAGTAATGGATTTAATTGGTCTCGTTAGTGGGGTTTCAATGGACTTGCTACAATAGTGTATTGTTGCAGATTCGCAAGTATAGCTTATAGTTTATAGTTTTACTTTATTGATGGTTTGAGCTGGAGTTTAATTTGATATTTGTTGGGGATCAAAATTAAGAATAATCGATATATCTAAGATAAATAGCGTTTTTATGTATGCGGTGTGTGGAAAGTCCTGTCTCAGGGAATTTTAGGAAAAGGCAGGCTTGTATAGGGCTAAGAGGGTTCCCTTTTATCTGTATTAGTAGTTATTGTTGCATATGAAGAAGGTGAGAGAAGTGATATTCTTGACAATGTTTATGATAGTTTTGATGGAGAGGAAGCTAGTGAAATTTATTTTGTTTAGGTGTATAGCGTGGATGTTGATGCATTTCTTGTCGGGTATGTTATTCTATAGGAGATAATATCAATGCTGTTCATTTTATGGTTTTGTAAGTTTATGCGCTGTAGTTTTTTTTAAAAAAGAGTACTGATTGTTAATGGTTTGGTTTGGTAGTTTTGTTTTACGGCATATCAACCCTTTTTGGGTTATTTAATTCCGAATCTGGTCTTGTTTTCTTCTCTTTTTTGTTTCTTTCCCCTTTTAATATCTGTTTCTATTTAACCCATAGTTGGGACCCTAACAGGTACTACCACTCCGGGTCAGGGTGGACCTGGGAGCAATGGTAATTAAGAGGAGGCTCCACATTCCCCAAAGTCCGTAAGCCGGATCTCACCATCGGATGTAGTTTAAGGTCATATCCAGGACCGGGAGTAGGGTAGGAAAAATAAAAATAAAAAAGGGGAGGGAGAAAGGGAGAGGGGCTGTTGTTTTTGTTTTTGGTTTTGTAGAACATAATTAAGTTTTACAAACAAAAAAAAAACAAAAAAAAAAAACGTCAATGTAGGTGAATTTCGTCTCAGGGAGCCACAGGGCAGCCTGATCTGGTATCACCAGTGATTTTTAATGTGTGTGGGACTACCGAGCAAGGTTCTGAGTAATTGTGTTATCTTTTTAGCAATGTTATGTGAAATGATCCTTATGCTAGACACCATAGGGCGTAGGGGGATAGTAGGTGTGTGGGTTTAAGGGAGATTATAGAGGAATAGTGTTGTGAGGTGGTGTATTACAAGTTAAATTCATTTTTTCGGATATTTTTGTTCAGTTTTTGTTCAGTTTTTTAACATTTTCATAGTTGTTGTTTAGGTAGGTCTGTAAGCTCGTATGTAGTGTGATCGTTGCGGATGTTAGTTATTTTGTTGTTGCTGTCGTCTTGGTTGAGAATGACGATGCCTCCAGTTTTGTCCGCGACGATACGATGATCTTATGTATGGTCGCGAAATTTTTCAGGGCAGTTTTATAGCATTTGTGAAGAGTTCGTTCTTGAGGTGTGGATGGTTCGGCAAGTATAAGACTTAGCATACATCACCTACGACGGTAGATTTTTCTCTTTCCGCCAACAATGACCGGGTAGAAGTGTTGATTAATTATTACTCTATTCTTCGTTATTATCACCTATAGTAAGGATTGAACCTTCAACTGCAAAATACTATCAATTAGAACTGAATTTTAATAAACGTTTTTATCCGTTGCACCACGTGTCCATATTATGAAATGATGCACTTTAAATCTGGTAAATTACATCGACTGAAATGTTGTGAAACTTACAACCAAGATGAGAATAGTAGTCCGAATAAATCCAAACAATACAAATTATCAGTCCTCATCTAAACAATTCCGAAATAATGTGTGCGTTTCCGTGTTTTATTTTTATATCCATCTCAAAGCATTTTTTAACTATGAATAATGAATTGCAAGACAAGTGTTGACCAGTTGAAGCAACGAGACTTTCTAACATGTACGCTGTGATTTACTGAAAAATGAGTTTCTTTATCTCCTCACCAGTGGGTAAGGCACAGGGTCACGTGAGGTTTTTTTAAAAGCCAGCGCACTAGGAGTAGCGCACGCTTGCCCACAAATAAAATGCATGAGCATCCCCGTCGGTATTCCCGGTAAGACTGCTTCGAGCGATTCGCAATAAACTAACCTCTTCTGAAAAGGAAAATAAACGTAATGCGTGTGAAGGTGGGCCTCCTAGGACTGAGCGGAACCATCCTCGGCAAGACAGCAACAAGTCCACTGTCGGACTGATTGTCGAGGGCGTATCTCTGACTGGTACGAACAAAACCTACATAAGCTGTGCCAGGTAAGTATGAAGTGACAACCTTTCCGCTTATTGTTACGCGAATGCCACGTAGGAGAACCAGAACATTTTGTCACGAAGTAGAGAAATGAAATTGTTTTGTTTTTTTTCATTTAAGCTCAATTTGCCTCTCTCTAAATGGATCTGAAAACTGAATAGAATTGTGTTATTAACGAGAAATGTTTAGTGTCCATGTTTATTTAATGCACACCCGTTTTAAATGCGTCCTCGAATCACGATTAGAGACTTCGTCGGTCGGTCGATCGATCGATCGGTCGATCGGTCGGTCGCCCTTCAGTTTACAATATTATTTTCATCACTAAACGTGCACTTTGAATGAACAACTCTTATTTTAGTTGCGCCCAGATATCTCTATTCGGTGCGTTGTCTGTCGGCCAATCTGTCACGCTTAATTTAGAAATTGCATGTTGTTGGCCTGTTATGTTTTAGTTTTAATTATCATTTCCGTTGGTCTGCCATGCTTAAATTTTAAATAATATTCACGTTTGTCTGATATATTTACGATTTAGATAGTCTTTTTGTTGATCTGCCATGCTTATCTTTTAAATATAGACGTCCGTCTGCCAGTCGCAATTTTTGAAACGTAATAAAAACATTGCAGAATTTGTCTCATTTCGAAATATCAGAGATCTTAACTACTTTTAGAAATGGAAAATATTACATTAATAGTAAATAATAAATCCCCAACAAATTAAACGGGTGCCATAATCAAGAATCGTTATTGTAACCTTGAGATCTTCAGTCTGAGGTTCTACCAACTGATCTATTTGGACTTTCTTATAAATAGAGCTTAAACCATTACCTTACAAAATAGCCTTATTTTGACGTTGTAGATTTATGATTTACGATTTACGTCATGTTTCAAAAGATTAAGGCAAATAT
>OY744519.1:61107373-61119873 GCA_963556195.1 Sepiola atlantica
AAGTAAAATTATGTCCGTTGTAAAGGCTCGATAAAACACTAATAGAAAGCAACATCAGATGTTGTTAATCGTTAATGTAATCACCATTCTTCCTTATGTCTTTTTCCCATCTGCCAATAAGCTATGCGATGCAACACTCGGAACAATCATTAGAATTTCAACTTCTATTTTCCGACCAAGTCTTCATCCCAACCAATTTTGCAAAATTCTAAAAAGATCATAACCTGTTCCAACGAAGCTCAGAGAATATGGAAAGTGATGCAAAATTCCAAGACAGAATATTCTACATATTTGCTATCTTGTGCAATTGAATGTATTGCTATACCATAATATGATGTGATACGGGGCCTATTTTACAACATTTTCATTTACGCTAAACTGTTGTATGGATCATATTGAACTCCGAGCTGAGTTGGTGTCAATAGCGGCTTTTACTGAATCAGAATTAAACCAACTTTGGTGCCTATCTCTTGATTAATCCTGTAGGCTGTAATCCCCGTTTCAGAATTGTGAAACCATCTTACGAGTGTTCTTGTTAGCCACATCGCCATTGTATGTTTTTCAGTATTTTTTTTGTGCTGAATTTGCGCTATTCCGTTTTTGAAATCCATAAAAACATAACGAATGTGTTTTTTGCTTTGAGTTATCGTCGGGACAATGCATTCTTCTTTCTTATTCTTGTTCTTGTTCTTCTTATTATTATTATTGTCAGTAGTAGTAGTAGTAGTAGTAGTAGTAGTAGTAGTAGTAGTAGTAGTAGTAGTAGTAGTGGTAGTAGTAGTAGTAGTGTATACCCTCTTCTTGAGCAGTCTTAGTAGAGTACCTGGGTATGTCACTTTTCATTTTCATCTAGCTTCTACCGCTTTATAGCTAATATGAAGAAAAATATTTGGGAAATTTCATGAAAAAAAAACGCTACTAAGTATTTCCATGAGTGAGTAACAGCGATGAATATATTTACGTATTCTTTTCATTGGCAAAACCATTATACATCATGAGTTTTAAGCAAAACTAACTTGCTTTATACTAACGCCGAATGCCCTTTCAACTGGGATAAAATTGATAAAACCTGAAAGAAGATGATTGCGAATATTACTGAGAAGTTTGACACCTTCAAATGTGACATTTACCTTAAATGGATAAAACTTCCGTTTCAACCTGGTAGTTTCAGTCTATTAGATTTAGGAACTGGAATCTTAGGTGATAATGATCAATAATCTGTAGAAAGTATCTTAAAAGTTTTAATGGGACGCCCCCGTTTTTGGGGCAACAATAGTGGAGCCTTTTCATGGAAAGGGCATAAGAACGTGCAACCCGGTCGGATTGTACGCCTAACTCTAGGAAATATCGATAGTAACAATTAAAGGAAACTGCGCCCTGTGGCTCTGTGAATCGCTAGAATATGTCAATTTGAAGTAAAAAGACTTCATTTATTGATTTTCTGGAAGGATTTTCTAATAAAAAAGAATAGCTTACCCATAAAGGGTATCCTAGGGGGATTCAGGATCTGGGAACTACATTCGGACCAAGCCCTTAATAAAGAATTATATTAGACTGAGATTTGACTTTTGTATTCTGAATGTCTGCAGAAATGTCATGTTTGTATTAACACTAGACGTACCCACTAGCACTACTTATTCTACTTTCGAAAATTCATTAACTGGGACATATCTTTAAAGACATTCTGTTGCATAACTAAAAATAAGTTTCTTTACTTCTATATTATTATTATTATTATCAACCTTCTAGGAGTTCTCACACAGATCATCATCAGTGATTGCTCATTGATAATAACCGGTGGTGTTCCCTGGAGTCTGAGTTACAACAAGAATCCGCAGATTTCCAGTATTCTCTTCCTCTTTCAATAATCATTATAAATGACTTTGCGTTATCCCAACAGCCGCTTAGCATTGATTTCTTGCTGGAAACGGTTATTCGGTTTCCCTGAAATTTGGATGGCAATAAGCCTCCCCAATGTCCTAGTCCCCTCCGCACGCTTCCAGTCGAAGTCTCTCACTCCTCGGCCGTTCCATCCTCCTTGACCCTTCACGACTATCTTGTGTGGTATCAGCCGAGGCTGGTTCCGTTTATTATTATTATTAGTATTATTATTATTATTATTATTATTATTATTATTATTATTATTATTATTATTATTTGTACTCATTAGGAGTTAGCACACAGGTCATCATCAGTGATTGCTTACCGACAACAACCAGTCGTATTATTATTATTATTATTATTATTATTATTATTATTATTATTATTATTATTATTATTATTATTATTATATAGAAATATTATTATTCTTTATTCTTCTTCTAGATAAGTAAAAAAAGATGTATTATTTTGCCATCTTATTTACATAGTCTCTTAATGTGGACAGACACACGTATGTAAATCAGATGCGGACGTTAAAAAACAGAGAGTCACCTTTTCTCTAAATGCTGACAGAGACAAAAATACATCATTAGAGAGAAATGGAATCAACATTAAGTGAGAAAAGGCGAGAAAAATAACTAGATAACTAAGAGAGATCAATTACGGCGAATTAGAAAATGACATTATTTTATTACTTAATCTAATATCTAAGGCATATTTTTAAATGCAGTTTCTGTTATATTAAGTAACGTCTAATAAGGAATCTAACTTTGATTAACTCATACTTAGTGTAATAATCTGACCCTAACTACTTTTGCAATACTAATACCTAGGATTGTATTTTGTTGTCATATCAACCATTTTAGGATTATCCAATGGCAACTCCAATTATGTTGATAAATGTGTTCATGCTTCCAGTTCTTAATATCTTCAAATGTTTAGCCATCGTCTATAGTTCTGTGAAACTCGGGTCCTGTAGTTATTTTCAAATATAAACTTCTATGTATATTTGTCAGCTCAACATTTTTCCATAGAGAACCCCTTCTGTTAGAAAAGATATGATAATGTTTACTTTAGTTTGTTTTTAACAATACTTTTATATTACTTTCGTGTGTTGGTCTGTTATTTTGTTTAACAGGTATACACTAGTGTAAGAACGTTTAATCGGAATCGGGAATCGAAAAAAAATCCAAACGTTTTGGGGAATAGGAATTGGTATCGGAACTATAAACAATTTGTGCATATTTTACGATGACAAAAACGATTTCTTAAATTGTTTTTTTGTTGTGTTTTGTTTTTGTTTTTGTTGTGTTTTGTTTTTGTTTTTGTTTTTGTTTCCATTGATGTTACAAAGTATACATATTTATTGAGTTTAAACCATTAGTAAAACTAAAATCTAAAGATCACCCCACTCACCCACAAGTGTATTATTACGCTTGCCAAAATATATGCACATATTACATGTTTTCTACGGTAATCCGAAAAATAAAAATAAAACAACCACTACTCTATAGCTAAATATTTAGAGATTTTAAAAGAATCGAAATCAGAATCAGTAATTGTATCGGAACTGGGAATTTAGAACGGAATCGGTAGATGTATCGGAATCGGGAAACATATTGGAATCGTCCTCACTAGTATTTACCCATTGCTGAATTATGTCGTTTTGTTGAAAGTCTTTATGATCCAAAGCCTTTATCGTCTTTATGTTTTGTCAGCGTAGATGTATACATCCAGATTTAGTTTCTCGTCATACCTAGGAGGGAATCTGACAGGTGCGACAACTCACTCTAGGTCAGGGTATAAGGAGGAATAATAATAACAACGTGGTGACTCCATACTCTCGAAAGTTCCCAAATAGGGCTTCGTCACTGGATTTAGATTAATGTCATATCCAGTACTAACTACGATCTAGGAAGGTGACATTTGGTTGAAATTGTCTCCTACCTATACAGAGCGCATTTATATTTACTTATATACAGGGTGACCCCGAAATAGCCGCTTGGAATTTCAATGCGCCTCATTTGTTAATTTTCCGTAAGAATTGAATGTAACATTGTTAGTGACTGGTTTATTATGTTTAAAACAGCAAAAAATATGATCGTCATTGGATTTATTTTACAGCGTGTGTTTAAAGTGATCGTCATTTAACTCTGTGTATTTCTTGAGGCGCGGCATGAAATCCTTATCAACCGACGAGGAAATTACTCTAGCCTTTTGCTGGTGGCTTTCTTGAGTTCCGTGATGATCCTGTATAACCATGTCCTTAAGAAAGAAATTTGCGGGCGACTAACTTCTGGGTTGTGTGTTGCCTATTCGAAATACGTTTCAGACTGATAAGACAACTCCCAACGTTGTCTTCAAGCCAAACGCGGAATTGGTTCGAGGAGTGAGAGATGGTACCAGAACGTTACAATAAGCGACTGGTAAAGGTTGTGCAGCCTATTCATGCGGACAGAATGTTTGGGACAAAATGGGTCTTCGAGCGTTCTGAATGACTAAGACGGCTTCCACTGGCTGTATTGAGGTTTTCCAAGGTCAAATAATTCATGGGAATCATCATCATATCTTATGCGATTAGTGGATCCATCGCTTGGCATCACGGTTACAGTCCATCAAATCTTGATCAGCACAAGTTGGTTCATCACTTCACTCACTGATGCCGTTTTCCATTGTCTGTCTGGGATTTCCACAAGAGCAGTTACTTGTTTTTGCTGGTCTCCACTGTGTAAGTTGCTGGCTGTCCTTCCAATCTTCGATTTTTCTTGGTTTAGGGCCACCCAGTTTTTCATTGGGAGATATATTCCATGTGGGAGACGTTTACTGGGGGTTGGGATAGCTTCTTTCAAGTAGTAATTCCAATTATTCCATCTTTCTATGCGGTAGTTATGTGACCATGCAATGTCAAGGTTCTCTTTGGCCATAAAACCGCTTCTTGATTTCATTGATTGGTTGTTCATGGCTAGATAGGGGGTGTCGTCTATCGATTTACTGTTTGTGCTTTTTTTTTATTCTCACATAGGTATTTCTTCGGATATAGGAGTCATGCCAGCAAATCTGTACACGGATGATAGTGGGACCGAGTACAAGTAGCAAGGCTTCACGGTCTACCATTGTTATTCCTAACGGTTTCTTGAAAATAAACGGAGACCGATTGCCTCATTACATCCATTACTGGTGCAAATAAGAAAGGATGATTTGAAGGTTACAGGTTTCTCGGAAGGTTACACTCAGTCTTGAATGCTTCTCTTGAATGAGGCTTTTTAACATTTTAACTGATATATCTGAAGCAGTAGATGATTTGCTGGCACTCCCGTTGCGATATAGTGTTCGCAGATGTTTCCGCCACGTTCGGCAAAATACACGTGATTCGTGAATAAATGAAGGCTATATGGCAAAACGTGTGAATGGGCCGTTCGAAGAAAGTCACGCTGTACTGACAAACAATTTAGAAAGATAAAATGCCATAATTGTGAAGAAGTGTGAATATTTTATATTATATTTCTGCGTTGTGTAGCTACCACGTGTTATGGTTTCTTTGCAACTGGCGGTCGCCATGGTATGTGTTGCCTTTTCTCGTATACACACAACGGTCAGTATAAAGATGGAAACAGAGTAATAATAAAGAAACGGTTGAATTAACAGAGACGTTTGTCAAACACAAACATATGAGGGGCATAATAAAACATTCTACATAAAAAGGTGGTGAAAATCACAGACGTAGTTATTAATGAGAACATTCATTAAAAGACTACGTTAATTTTTATAAACACAATAGAATACACGTACTGTCAGGGTAAATACATTGAGAGATGTATATTGGGTGAGTTTTCTCATTTTTGATCATAATAATTTTTAATGTCCTTAAAATAGAAATATTTGATATTATATTTCTACGTTTTTGTAGCTATCACGTGTTTGAGTTTCTTTCCAAAGAGACGATCGCCATGTTGCGTGGTGTGTTTTTTTTGTATACATACAAGGGTCGATGATAAACAAAGGAAAAAAGTGGTTATTAAGAAACAGTTGTATTTCAATATATATGAATTTATTTCTCAGATAAAGTTTGTCAAAGACAAACGTCAAAAAAATAATACATAAAGTGGATGAAAATCACAAACGTAGTTACTAACCAAATGCTTCATTAAAAGGCTACATTAAGTGTCCAAAACACAATTAAAAATACACTTATTACCAGGGTACAAAATCAGAGTGAAATATGTTGGGCGACGTATAAATAATGTAGATTTACTTTGTTGATGTGATGTTCTCAAGAAAACTGCTACAATTATGTGAAACGCTTTGCCAAAAAGCTACGTTAATTGTCCGAGACTGAATCGAAAATACATGTATTACCAGGGGAAACAAATTGAGGGAGGGAGAGGGAGAGAGACGATTGGCGATGTACAAGTAATGTTGATTTAATTTGTTAAACGTATAGCTACGATAAAAAAGGAGTCTCAAGAAATTTCAATGAAATGCGTCTGACGAAGAACAGCGTCAGAGTTGTGAAAACGATGTTCAGATAATAAGCTAGTGGGACAGCGTCCCACTAGCTTGAAAGCCATCAAGAAAAGATGATTGACCCTATGTCTAAATCTCACACGGGAGTGAAATTATATTTTTTATTTTCAGAGGTAGAGAGTGCATTCTCCGTTAGCTGGTATGATTTAGGGATGATAACTTAGATATGGTTTAAGGGAGATTACACTTGGATATTCTGCGCTAACAACTTCATGAAAAATATCTTTAATTAAAAATGCAAATTGTTCTTTAAATTACTTCCATTGGTGATGTCTGAATCTGGAAGCTTTGGCTAATATTGAATCAATAGTTAGTTGCTACTGGTCCCAGGTGCACTGTAAGAGACCTATCTATGATTAAATATAGTAGGTCGTATGTATGACACGAATCTACATCCAGTAGTTAGACCTTAATGTTGGAGTTTGTATAACTGTGGAGTTTGGTGGAATGTGGAGTTTGGTGGAATGTGGAGTCATCTCTTAGTTGCCATTATGCACAGGTCTATTCTGACCTTGAGTAGCAGTACGCGTAAGAGTCATATCAACGGTTAAATAGAATGTGCCTCAGTTATGACATGAAACCGTATCCGGAGATATACACATACACCATTTTATGTATCTTTACAATTTTACAAAACAATTCACAATATAGTGAATCTTTTTTATAAAATAAGATGTGGCACAGGGTCGAAATTGGGGGGGGGTCGGCTGTCATCGTTTTGGTATATTCTCGAAAGTTGTGTCAGTCACCAAAATACCACATTCACTCTATTAGTAAAACCTACTTTACATTATCTCCAACTGTTTGGCGTTTTTTTATTTACAAAAATACATTGTATAAACTCATTGGTTGAGGTGGGGTGCAAAAAAACTACAGAGACTGTTGAAAAATAAAATGCTAAGTGTGGTTGTTAGTAGAACCCTTTCGAATGTATCGAAGTATGAGCTGTTCACAGTTTTCCGGGTTGCTTCAAGAGTCGAAAACAAACAATGCACTTTCTAAGTGAATAAAAAAGAAGGGCAGGACTTATTCGTACCACAAGCTAAGAGACAACGATAGGATCTAATAAGATCTCAGGTCGGCGTGCACCATGCCTAGGCAGAAAAAACGGACTCAAACTTGGTTCGTCCAAACGCACATAAGCTAGCACATCTGATTTTGATTTGAAGCTGATGTTTAAAACGCGATGGAATCGTTGATAAGATGCACGATCCTTTCGATAATCTAACAGTATTTGGTAGAAATACATTTCATTCTATGCCAACTTTTCCACTAAGTTTCAGTCATGAATTCGAACAGTATTTGTTTTATCGCTGTTCAATGATATAGGCGAACATTTTGTTGATTGTCTCATCAGAAGGATGTGTGGTCCTGAATGGACTTCACACTCACCGGACCACAACCCTAGATTTGTATCTGTTGGGTTGTCTCAAAGTAATGTCTATCACAACAATCCGCAGATTAATCCTTGGACTGAAAAGGGCCATCACAGCCCAAATCAGGAGAGTGGCAAGAGAGGAGTTCGTTAGAGTTATTTGCAATTTTCTACGTCAAATCCAGGTGTGCTTGCAGGTGCACATTTAAATCATATCACTGGCGATAAAACAAAAACTGTTGGACATTCATCAGTGATTAGTGGACAAGTCAGGCATAGATCAAAGTTTATTTGTACCAAACATTGTTTGATTGGTGAACAAAATTGTTAATTTTGTTAAAGATTTGATTTGGGTAGGGAGGGACACCATGTATTAATTTACATCATGAACAATCAGTTAAAGCAAATACAATGAATAAATATCTGAAGATATTTAAGATCTTGAAGCATGAAGGCTTTCATAAAAAACGGTACTTCTGTAGTTTACCGACCGTGCTATTCTTAGATAAGATTTTCAAGTTAAATTCAATTTTTACGGTATATTGTGTTTATTAAATTGTAAGGTGAAAGAACAGAATAGTTAACAAAGTCGCCCTCTCCATGTTAAGAATGGGTTTCTAAATAATAACGTTATTAGTTCAGTACAGTCCGTAAACTACAGAAGTACCAAAGAAACGACTGCATTATGCAAAGGGTAGATATGCGGTAAAACAAACGAAACAAATTATTTCTAAAAAAAACTTTCCGCTCGACATATCCTATCCTTTTGGCTAGGGACAAAGTGAAGTATGTTTTCTGTTATCGGTCAGTAAAAGAGAAATTATTCTTAACTGAGGCAATTTAAATTTGTTGTCCCAATCTAGAATAACGCTTTTAGGGCAGCTGGATTTTCTTCACATTTAAAAACGGACCTTATGTCTAACTCTGTCTTCATGGAAGACAAGTGAATAGGGACATATTTTAAAAGTAAACCCTACGTTTTAGTCCCGGTTTTGAGAGCAGCCGTGTAAAAACAAATGTGGCGCGCATCCTTAACCTCTGATCTGAAATTATCTAAATAATCCCAGACAGAAAAGGATAAGGTTTTAAACATTTCTGCTTTCATAAATGAGGGCGTAAGGCTGACTCTATATATTTACGTCATGTCGAGAGCTGAAAGAGTTACTCGACCGACATTCAAACTAAAAATGCTTTTTGACATTAAGTAGGAAAAACATTCAGAAACGGGAACAACAAGAACAATAGAGACGAGTACCACGTGACTTCCGACTCCATTAAAACAAAACAGAAAAAAACAAAATGGCTGAATACGAAATAAGCAGACGATAACAATAAAATGAAAGACAAAAGCGTCTCTCTTTCCCCTCCCCACTCTCTCTCTCTCTATCTCTCTCTCTCTCTTGCCCTCTCTCTCTCTCATTCTCTCTATATCTATCTATCTTTATTTCTCTCATTCCACGATTGCTTTTTAAAACAATCTCTTAAAAATGCCGGCTCTACTGAAATGAAAATGAATGAAAAGCTCTTCTGTAAATCCTTTTATTATTTCTTGATAATTTTTATTTTTTTTATTTTCTTTACTCCATTATTTTATAGAATTCATTTTTTTTAAATTTTTTATAATAATTTTTTTTTGGGGGGGGGGGGGGCTTTTTAAAAGAATGTTTTTCGTTAATCCTTAAGACACCCCAAACAACCCCTCTCGCTCTCTCAACTCTGGAAGATTCGGATTTCAGGGGGATATCCCTGCCGAAGAAAAAAATACCTGACCCATATCCCGCCTCACTCATTTTGATCAGCATTAAAATTTCGCTTGGGGAAGGACATGGGTGCAGTGGGGAAGAACGGGGGCGAAAGGCGGACCTCGAGGGGTTTCGGAAAGTCGAAGAATTACTTTTAGATGAACTTTTCTTATCGGTTGTTTCACCCCCTCATTCCGTTTTTATACGGATCGAGCGATCTGTCAGATAAAATAAACTTTCTTATTTCTAAAGTGGACTTTATTTACGGAAATCCTGTTTTTTTAACGAATGTGGCCTCCTTGAAACACGACATTATTATGAATGTCATGGTCCTATATTCTAACCGTTCTTCTTTATCTCTTTCTAATGTCTATATGAATAAAATCATGAGACAACTTTTCGTGTGTCTGTGTATGCGTGTGACTCGCATTTCCATGATTTACTATTTTACTTTTTTTGTATTTACTACCGTTGAAATAAAATAATCAATAGCGTTAAGTACGCAAACGTACGTTTTAGAAATCCTATTCAAAAATTATTTAAATTAAAATCCGCCAGAATGCATTTCCGTTTCTTAATGGAGAGGGGAGCCATTTTACTATTTTTTACAAGCTTAAATAAAAATAATCAATATGGAAGCATTTACATTGTCTAATAGAAAGTCTAATATTCGTAGCAACTCTTCCTATATTAAATTATTGCAAGTTTTGTAAGCCATTTATATCAAATAATTTTATATATACAAATTTAAACAGCTTTGCCATAACAAACATGTGTTATGGTTTTAAAGCAATATAGTTCAATTAATAATGTAATGATCAAACGATATGGTAATCATTTAATTTAACTTTAAAGACCCAAATTAAAAAATAAGAATTTTGAAAAAAAAAAAGCATAGCTAAAAAAGAAAAGAAAAATGAAAGTAGAAAGACTCCCGGGCAACACTAATGATATACATCTTCTTATTAATATTTGTATTATCTTGAATAATTATTTGTCCCTTCCGCTTTTCGAGTTAATTCAATTTAAAAGTTTTAAGTCCGAAGTCATTACCAAAAATGTAGCAAAAGAACAATAATTTGGCACATGTTTTATTGAGTAGAATGTGTTTATTGAATTGTTTTTACTACTAATAAGTCCCCATTTATTACGGCTAAAAGCAACTCGAGGATAAATGTCGTGTCTAGAGTATAATAGATTCCCTAGCATTTATTATCCCTTTGCCGGACTTTTTTCTTAAGGGATTTTTTTCAGACCCGTCACCGGTGAGAGGCTTCCGATATTTTGCCCTCGATCTATTTTGCTGCCTTTTTCACAACCCTCATGGTGCAGTGTTCTATCTCTTTAAATATCCTGACGTATTCGGCATCACCGGTAAGAAATGTGGCCTTTCTTCTCTTTAAGAATAGAATTAAATAGTGCTGATATTATTTTTTAGTATTATTTCTTTTATCTACGAACTTTAATCTGACTTTGCCCCCACGTGTTAATCTAAATTGTGTGTCGCTTGTAACTCGCCTATCTCCTTACAAATTTGTATTTTTTTCTTTTCTAGCATTATTTTTATTCTAAAAATACATTCTTTTCTGTAATTTTATTAAGATTACGTCTCTATTTATATTTTAGTAAACTCCTCGGCTCTGCTTTTACTTTATTTTGAATTTACGTGTTTCTGAAAAAATGTTTTTATTCCTTTTCAGTATTACCTTTATCAATGATCAATGAACCTGTGTCTAAAATATACCATGTCTCAGAGTCTTGAGTGTTAATAAGAGTGTGTGCTAGCTGTCCGACGTTTACACGTTTCTACGAAACATACGCATCTAGGAGACAGCATAATAAGTGTTAATAGAAATGAATCGATTGACAATTGATTTATCAAAAAATATATGAGATAATTGAAAATAATGAATGGACTGGATAAATTTTGTTGGCTTATAAGGACGGTGTATGAAAGTATTTGAAGATGACTATATTGTTACTCGTCAAGGAAGTAATCTTGTGAACAGTTCTTAGAAATACGGTAACAAACCAAATCTTTTTCAAAATAAAGCTTAACATTAATATTTTTCTTATACATCTAATATATGAATTTGCGTTGAACGAGTTCTCGAAGTTAGACCGATATAGCAATGTACCTGGCACATCGATATGTGATTCTGACTAGCCATTTATTTCCGTAAATTCTCAGTCGGTGTCCTTTCCAAACAAAATTTTTAAATCGAATATATTTCATCGATTACATAATATATCCGGTTAATATTTCCTATAGTAAGACACATTTCCCAATCTACACATAATTTTATTGGCTACTCAGCTCAGTTCCTTAATTAATGAAATTGTTGTGTTCGTTATAAGTACAAAAATAGCAAATGGTGTCGAGTAGCTTACTTACATTAATATTTCGTTTTTCAGGGATTTTTATTCGTTATTCTGGTTATAATAAAAAATGAAAATCTCGCATTTTACTCTCAAGGCTTCTTAATCAAACATTTTCTTTGAATTATAGAACACCTCTTTCTATGACTTACTACATTTAAAAACGAAGAAACATTTTGAAAAAAAAGCGACGTTTTAATAAACACAATAAAATTAAATTAATTATTAAAATGTATTTCATCTTAACCATTTCTATTTTAATCAACAAAAAAACGACATATATTCTTCATTTTTATTTTCTTACGGTCGTCTTTTGTGATAACAAATAAAAAGCAAGCTTTCAGTTCATTATAGCAATTACTATATTTATCGCAAAAGCGTTATTTATCACAAAAATACTATTTATGGCAATAACATTATTTATCGCAACAAAATAAACATGGATGTATTTCTTTTATTCACTGCAATCGTTTTCTGCGATGACTAACAAAAGTTGAAACATTCAATTAATTGTATGAATTCAATGAATTCATTAATTAAAACAGAAAACTAACACCATCACTTATGCTACATATTAATTTAAGACAAACGAAGAATAA
>OY744519.1:61124873-61137373 GCA_963556195.1 Sepiola atlantica
ATACATATATATATATAAACACACACACACACACATATATATATATATATATATATATATATATATATATATAGTAATCCAGGTAAAGTAGACAACCACACGATAAAAATCTACAGAATGGAAACTAAGCTCATAAAAAAGTGCTCAATAGTAAATAGAGATTTGTATATAATTATTTTTATTCATACAAGCATGTACGAAAAGTCACCACACTGGCATGTCGAACCTATCGATCAATAGCTATTAGAAACTAAAATCTCATCAGTCTGATCCTTCATATTGGGTAAGAAAGAAGTTTTTTTGTACATGCCTGTATAAATAAAAATAATTATATATATATATATATATATATATATATATATATATATAATTATTTTTATTATATATATATATATATATATATATATATATATATATATATATATATATATATATATATATATGAGAGTATGAGAAGTAGAGAGAGGGGGAGAGAGCATATGTGTTAGAAAAATTGAGTTAGAAAACTACAATATGTATTTTTCTTGCTACAACAATTCTTTAAAATTCCAAAATTATATATTCAGAAGTATTTTTTCTGAATCTTCCCTGCTGGCTCTAAGCGAGAGGAAAACATTTCTCAGAAGCTGCTTTTAAAATTTAGCAACACAAATCTGATCGTCACAAACAAAAAATCATCACTTGAAGCAGAAAACGAAAGAAACAGTAAAAAAAAACACATTATATATAGAAATAAAAGAAAGAGAGTGGTGAATCTACATATAATAAGAGGATTGGTGACTCTTTCAGTTAATTATAAATTACGGTTAATTAGAACGATTAAAACAGAAATGTCTTGTTTTTAAAGATAACTCAATTCCAGACCTATTCCAGGTAGATGTTAGAATATAATTTGTGTTCTTAAAGTATATAGTAACATACAGTGTCTTCAAAAAGTCATCATCTATATCAAATGTTTAAGCACCGTATTTCGGCTAATAAACATTGAACACTAAAAAAGAAATAAAAATGAACATTTATTTTACTACGCCATCTTGTACTAGATCATCTTGTTTTAACTTTACCGCTATCTTTATGTATACAACACAAAAACGTGTTCGAATAGTTTTTTACAGTTTCTTAAAAAAATAAAGGTTTCAGAAGAAAAACAAATAACTGATTTATTAAAGTCAATTATTGAAGAAAAAAGTTTGAGAATGAATCCAGAAATTTTGAAAAATGTGATGCAATGATTTTTTAGTTTGCAGCAATATGTGACAAGTGGGGAAGATTTGGTTGAATGATTTTAATTTATAATATATATTGTTCATATTTTGATGTTATTAATTTTATTAAATACATGGTGACTTTTTAAAGACCCTGTATATATAAAGAGCAAAGAAACTATTACAGTAGAAACTTTCCTGTGTATGGGGCCTCTACGGTGAAGCAGTGGGATTTTTCTGATTGTCGAGTTGGTCTGGGGTATTTACGTTGAAGGGTCACAAGTGCAGCAAGTTCGCTGGAACACACTCTTTTTTTGGTCCTGCCTAAGAGGGAAAGACAAGTGGTTCGTGTACAGCAATACTCTATGCGGAATAAAGACATCGTACACAAAAAATTATATATATATATATATATATATATATATATATATATATATATATATATATATATATATATATATATATGACGAGAAGTGGTGCGAGAAATGGAATAGTGGCTATGTATTAAACGCAAAAGGCTTACCATCTGAAGGCTGTACGTTCAATTGCTGTACAAGGCAATACATTTTTTATTGTATCTTCGATCATAAGCAAAATCAATTTTAGTGTTATATGTAGATAGATTGAGTCGGGCTGTAAGGCAGCAACATCGTAAAGTTTTTTTAACAATACGGAACGTGTAAAAAGTATTGTAAATAAGAATGTGTTGTAAATACAATTTGATCTCCTCACATACATGTTCCATATACTACCAATAAATAAGTGTACTTTTAAAATATCTAAATGTATACACTAATGTGTAATGTACCAGCTTTAGAGAGTCGAGACGATTTCCATTGTTTTCCACAAAAGTTTTTTTTTAAAAATAAGATCTATTTGAAGTTTTAAGGAACTAACTTAGAGCTTTGAGAACAATTTTATTGTCTCCTGCGGTAAATCTTGCACACGAATACATTTTAAAATTCTATGTAGATTCTCTAACCTTACTTTTCATAGGGAACACTCAAATATAACATACGACCACACACATTGAGTTATATACATATATATATATATATATATATATATATATATATATATATATATATATATAACGAATACTCTTGTTAATTTATCCTGTTCGACCTGGTCGAGATGATATTGATACTTTTTTATTCTCTGCTAAATTTGGCAGTTACTCGAGTTATGATAAAAAGTGGAATCTCAGTGTTTGCGGCAATTTGACGCTAACTCCATTGTCAGATTGGCCAACAATCCAGCTCGTCTGAAACTCCGAGAACTCTAATGCTTATTCGATCCGTTGCATAATTTTCCGTTGAAAACTGATAGATTTCTTGATATCTAAAATATAAATATCAATAAATTATGTTGTGTGGAATTGGGATCTATTTACTGCAATCGTATCGGTGTATTCACTTTTGGAAACAATATCAACTTTTTGCATAGATAGCATCTCTGAACAAATTCTGAATTTATTATTATCTATGAGCATGTGGCTCATGTGACGTCATCAGAAAATATAGAACTTATATCAGCAAGCAAGGTTCTGTTTTACTGTGTTGCTTAACTACTATTTGTGTGGCACAATGCAGACAGAGGGGTTCCTTGTGTCTTGGGACAACCTGGCTAAAAGAGACAGCTAAAATGTATTTTCCCTCGCCACTAATAAAGGGGCGAACTACTACAAAGACATACATAACAGAGGAAATGCACCACTTCTATCTCGGATTGAAGCAGCAATAGACTTTGTTTTAAAATACCAGGGTCAAAGAGTACGACAGACTAAATTGTAGTAGCTTAATGAACTGACAGCTATCGATGAAATGCACGGGTGAAAGATGGGGAGGGGGGATAAGTAGATGTGTTTGTTGATTGACAACTATCTTTTTGCGTTGTTCTTTCTATTTTAGTAGAAAGAAAAATCAGTTCTGCACAAAGCGACGAGCGAGACGGTCATTCTCTGGTCGGCTGCTATGTTTAACAATAAGCTGATACACGAAAGATGGAGTGATTGAAATTTTAAGAAATAAAGTTATATTTTATAACAAAAACGAGAAGAAATATCTAGTTCATTTCTTATGAAGCGTTCTAGTTAATAATACATCGTCTCTGAAGTCAAGACAATTCTCTGCAGAGAATTAAAGATGAATGCCTAATCCGACCAGCTTGTTCCATAGATGCATAAAAACTACATGTTCCGCAGTTTTTCAACACAACGTTGGGTGAAACGGTTATTGGAGCAATTCGTCGGAATGCGTGCGATCTTTGTGGCATCAGAATACAAGATTGAATGACTTCCCGGGCCACGATCGTACCACAAGTTTTAATATTTTGTTTTGTATTTTATTTCTTTGAATCAATATTAATTATATACGTATTTGCTAACCTCCATACGTTAGTACGATGTGAGATAAGGCCAGTTCAATGAAAGAGACGAGTAAAGACACATCAAAGATATTATAAATATATATATATATATATATAAAGAAGCATATTAATAGTGTTTGATTCTTGTATTCTAAAATAGAGTGTCTCTCTTCATCTATTGCGTTCATAAAACAGTACCATTTGATTGTGCAAGACCGTTCAACTAGACCCATTACTGGCCACTTACCTTTGGCGGAATAAAGGCGAAAAGTTAATTCTCGTATTCGTTTAAATGTATCGTTATATGGACGGAGCCGTCCTTATGACCTTAAAATGGGGCCCTCTTTTACAGGTGCTCTCATATTTAAACAAACATATAAGCATAGTATAAGATAAGTTGTTTCAGAAATGCTGTCATATTTAAACGCATAATATATGATAAGTTAGTTGTTTAACTAAGCCGCAAACACTATTTGTGTGCAAAACATTTCTTGTATTAAAATGTCAATACATATATAATAAATGTCTGTCTTGTGGATCTTCTTCCTTGCGTTTTCATTTCAGCTTATCTTTCCATCATGCTGAAAACAAAAACAAGAAAATCAACTGTATTATTGTTATAATAGGCATCATTTTATTTCATTTTAATTATCATGTAGCGTTACAATATTAACATTTTGGGTACAGAAAATATTTTTGGATGCGTGATTAAGAAAATATTAATTCAAATAAAGCAAGTCAATTAATTGTAAGAAAATAAATAATAAATTTATTAAAAAAATATTAATTTTTTAAAATCCATAAATTAAGAAATTAAAAAATAATTGATTAATTTTATAGATAAATATATTACACAAGTATATGGAACATTTTCCAGTAAGAATTACAAGTTTTTGGGGGGGATTAACTTGTAATTATTTTCTCCACAACAAGAAAATACTCAACAGATCATCTGAAACTCACCAAAAAAGTCAACATTGAAAATGATTATCTATCAAACATTCAAGATTATGTGTATGGCTAAATTCATTTGATTTATTGAATAAAGAAAACTATAAATTATAACAGTTCACTACATCATTATATAGAACAGCATTTATATTAGTAGTGTTAATCATATAATATTAGATGATTACACAATCCACCTATCTCTCTTTGGCTCATATCCAACGTAGCGCTTGTTACTCTACAAACTGACCTCATATGTTTTATATTCAAGCATATATGAAATTCTATATTTTATTACGACCCAAGTTTTTTATATTCTATATCAACGTCAAGCCGATGGTCATAAGTAAGTATATAATTTTATTTCAACATTGAATAAATATGTAAACATATATCGTCACTTATGGTAGACCCATAATTATTTATAGCAGACTCTGTATTTGACCGGAATCAGCTGAATCTTAGACAATTCTTACTTTTTGTTAGCTTTTCACAATTGAAGTTCGGCAATCCTTTCTCTATGAGTGAATCTGTCCTCAGATATTCATGTTTATCAATAAGACTGGCTGGTGATACCAGATCAGGCTGCCCTGTGGCTCCCTGAGACGAAATTCACCTACATTGACGTTTTTTTTTGTTGTTTTTTTTTTTTTTTTTTTGTAAAACTTAATTATGTTCAACAAAACCAAAAACAAAAACAAAAACAACAGCCCCTCTCCCTTTCTCCCTCCCCTTTTTTATTTATATTTTTCCTACCCTACTCCCGGTCCTGGATATGACCTTAAACTACATCCGATGGTGAGATCCGGCTTACGGACTTTGGGGAATGTGGAGCCTCCTCTTAATTACCATTGCTCCCAGGTCCACCCTGACCCGGAGTGGTAGTACCTGTTAGGGTCCCAACTATGGGTTAAATAGAAACAGATATTAAAAGGGGAAAGAAACAAAAAAGAGAAGGAAACAAGACCAGATTCGGCATTAAATAACCCAAAAAGGGTTGATATGCCGTAAAACAAAACTACCAAACCTAACCAATAAGACTGGGAGGAGTGCTAGCTTTCATTCTCCTCCACTGGTTGTCTCATCAATGTTTTAGGAGTCAAGTCTATCATTCTATTTTACCCAGGATTTAATCTCGCAATTTCCGAAATATCAGTTTACAGCCCACAGGAAAAGATTTTTAAGACCAATATTTTCCTCAGATTTTAATAAGTCTTTTAAATATGTGTCTCTCTTTCTCATCCGTACATTTATATGAATAAATATTAAACTTGACCTTATCCACACGTGCAAACAGGAAGTAAATCAATTTTAAGGTCAGCGGGGTTTGTTTTAGCTTCTCTCCAGAGAATGAAAGGTAGCTCTACCTCCATATTACATAGAAAATCCTCCCGTCTGTGAATTTAATGAAAAGTAATTTTAATGTAAAAAATATGATTCTACCAGTTCGTCCATCTGGACATTATACTGATCTCTGAGTTGGTGTTGGTGCTGGTAATACCCCGATGACATTACCTGGTTCTAGCTCTGTGTACCCCTTCCATGTCACATAATGCCCCTTTCGTAAACCCGAGTTTTATTTTATCCATAGCTTAAAGGATATCAGATGGATCCATAACTTACTGATGGGTATTAAGTAAATTGATGAAATCACCCTAAAAAAGTATCGTCCAAGAAACCGACTTCAACTTCTACTTATATAAATAGTTATGTCTTCCTAGAGATATAGTGAAATTAAGATAAAATGATACTAAACCTTATGGTTGGAATCCTTGTTGTCTTACATATAATTATATAGTTACGACCATCACACAACTGATACCTATTTCCTGCAAAGTAATAAGCAACAATTTTATATTTCCCTGTAACAATACATAGCAGGACAATATAATGAACTCATAAAGAATATCCTTAGAGGCCGTTTGTTAAATGTCTAATTACTTATATCAAAATGAAATATATAAAGTAAACGTCTAGGCTTAACATTGACAGATCACATGCATTGGAACAAATACATGGAAGATACTGCCGAGTCTGCTGCAAAAAAGTGGAGTCATTCTACCGGACTAGAAAACTTCTCCCATGTGTCAGTATCCTATATCTCTACAGGGCCAGCATTCGCCAATGCATGAAGTATTGACAGGGTTCAAAAGAGCCTCTTACCTAATTGTTTCTACCAAGCTCCAGCCCTTGTCTGATCGCTGCAATGTTGCACCACAGTGCTTGTTTTACAAGTACTCCAAATGAATATGCTCCGACGAACGTGCGACACTTGTGCCCCCTCAAGGTAGATACCTGCGACCAACTAGTCAAGCAGCAAAATCCCACCCCTTAACTGTAGAGGTTCTCAGATACCAGAAAGTATTTCTAATCGAATAATTTCTTTCCTCGAACCGCTTACTTTCAGAAGTCTCCCCCTGATCCCAATTTCCTCGACTGTAGCAACATTAAGGGAGTTAGATGTAATGCGAACAAACATCTTGCTTCACAACTCCCAATTTACGATACCCCTATAAATCTGGTTCCTAATTCACAATAGTTCCTTACGTCTCAGTAGCATTGGGTATTATTTGGGTTGAATAAAATTAATAAAGAAGAAAAAAAGTATGTTTTTATATCTCCCATAGGATAAAAAGCATCCTTAGTGTTTTAGGTGTATATGCGAGAGAGAGAGAGAGAGAGGGATAGAGAGAGAGATGGAGAGGGAGGGAAGGGAGTGACAGAGAGGATGTGAGAGAGAGAGGCATTGAGAGAGAGAAGGTGAGAGAGATGAAAGGAGTATGCGTTAAGGCATATGGATGTGTGTATTTAAATCTGGACGGATGTGGAAGTATGGGTATTAATGCATCTGAATATGGATGAACTAGAACGCCTTCACACTTACTTGTGATTTTTTTTAATCCGTAGCAGGAGAGGCTATACGATGAAGGTTTAAAATAGCAAAATATGTATGCAAACTACTTAATCTGAACTTTTTAAAAATCACCACGTGGAGACGCACACATTCTCTTTCTCCCTCTTTATCTCCGGACCTGGAATCAATATTTTGCGAAGAACGGATATTGATTTTTTTATATATTATCATTCGTGAGTATAATTACATCTTCATTGGGGTCTGAAGATTCCGCTGTGCAAATGAAAGAAATTATTATCTATAACTTGCATAGTGTTTTGAGTTTTCCCATATAATTTTATCACTATTTTACTATAATTACATTGAGCTCTCTAACCGTCATAAACCTGGATCTACCAAACTATCTACACATTTTTTAAATTCGATAGATAGTTCTTCCATTAACATCAGCGAGTAAGTTAGCTCAGATGTTAAAACGCCAGGCTGTCAGAATTAGTACTGACCGTGGTTCGAATCTCGGAGTTGATAAGTTCACTGTGTTTAGTCATACTGATGCGTCTTTCAAAAACGAAACACTTATCTGTGGATGACTTTGTTTATGTTCTATTAATTAATTGATTATTATTTGTAATTATTTTATTTCACTCGGAGGTTCTCACACGAATTGTTACCAATAATCGCTCACTGGTTACAGCGGGGGGCATTCTCTAGGATTTGATTGCAAACAACGACATTTCCAGCACTCTCCGCTTCTTTCGGTAATCATTGCAAATCAATTTGTGTTCTCGCAACAGCCGTTTACCAATGATGTCTACGTAATAATAGCTGTTAGGTTTCACTTTAACCTGTGTGGCAATAAACCTCTTCGTGAGGGGACAAGAAAGGAAGACAGTGTGACGGGGAAGATGGGGCCTACCACTGTGAGGGGGGTGAGAGGGCGACCGGAGAAGAGACAGCTTTTGCCCCGAACAACGGGGGAAAAGAGAGATTGTTAATTTTTTTCCTACGGAGGGGGGGGGGGCGGCGATGTCGGGTATCCCCACTAGGAGTTCTCACACAAGTCATCGTCAGTGATTTCTCACTGATAATAACCGGTGATGTTCCCTGGAGTCTGAGTCACAACACGCCTCCCCAGATGTCCAGTACTCTCCACTTCTTTTCGATAACCATTACAAATGTCTTTGCGTTATCGAATCATTTATTTCTCGCTGGTAACGAACGTTGGTTTCCTCTGGGATTTTGGTGGCAATAAGCCTACCCAAGGTCCCAGTACTTTGCGCACTTTTCCAGTGGAGGTCTGATTAATATTATCCCTCCTCGGTCTTCCCATCTTCCTTGAACCTTCACGACTATCAGCCGAAGTAAGTGTCATGACTTGGGGGAGGCAGTTTCTGAAATTTCTGGCAGGTTGTTTTCCCAGGGTGTATCTATCTTAGCTTTGATTAGTTAATCCTAATCGCATTGTTCTGTGCAGCTGTCAGTAGAAATTCCGTTTCTCTGTTCACGTGTCTTTTTCTCAGCCATGTCCAGAAATCTTTCTGGGTCTCTTCTTATCTCATTCTTATGCAACGTTCTGTCTGTTTTTCTTCCCATTGATCTTTTCTCATCTTATTGCTTTTGGTTACGTTATGCATGGTAATTAATTTTCTCGTCTTCTGGCCAAGGTGCCTGAGTTCTTCTTTAGTTTAGCCTATGAATGGCCCAGAGTATCTTATTATTGATACTGCTCAAGTGCTTATTCCTTTTACTAGATTTCTGTTATATAATTCCGTTTCTAAGAGTTCCTTGTTTTTCTGATGTATTCATTTCCAATTTTCTCTTTTATTTCTGTAGATTTGATAGTGTCTGCTTCCAGACCTTCCAAATATTTATAGCTATCCTGTTCGACTAGCGCCCCCATCTTCCCAGTGTTGGGCAGTCCCATGCCCTCTGTTATCTCCAGTTTTCCTATTCCCATTTCGAGCAGTGCACCCGGTTCCATTCCAAATTCCATTTGAATGTCCTGTCTAAAGATTCTATTCGTATTTATGAACTTTTCCAGTTCCCTTTAGCATTTTACAAACAGCGTTATGTCGCCCATGTACATGAGGTGACTTATTCTTTGTTCTGTGTCTGTAAACTTGTATCCGGCATCACATTTCCTGAGTATGTCGTTGAGTGGCATTATGGCTATGATAAATAGTAGTGGTAATATGGAGTCTCCTTGAAATATGCCTCTCTATATTTTTATCTCAGTCAGGTGTCGTCCTCCAGCTGTGAGTTCTAGTCTCAATCTCCCCATTGATTTCTTAATGAGATTAATAATCCTGTCGGGTATCTTGTACATTTTTAAGCATTCAAGTATCTATGCTTGATGGATTCTGTCGTAGGTTTACTTGTAGTCAATCAATGACATGCATATGTTTATTTTTCTGCTTTTTATTTCCTTACGGATCTTTTGATCTATGTATCGTAGATCATGCGTCCCTTATTATTATTATTATTATTATTATTATTATTATTATTATTATTATTATTATTATTATTGTTGTTGTTGTTGTTGCTGTTGTTATTAATATTATTGTTATTGTTATTGGTATTTTTATTATCATTATTATTATTATTATTATTATTATTATTATTATTATTGTTGTTGTTGTAAAATAGGTTGTGTTGCTATTATGTACATTTAGTTGAACGTGATGTGAACAAATAACTGACGTTTTTTTTCATAATACAGGAACGTGATGTAGAGTGTTCTTTTAATCTTTAAGCTAAACATCTCAACTTTATAGACCATGGGTCCATTGAAATTCTTTGATCGCAGCATTGGGCTAAGAAATTAAGTTAACATTTGGTCTGCCGAATTACGCAGCCAATGTTTTCTTTGATGTTCGCGTCGGGGGAGTTTCTTCTTTCGAAATGGGAGAGCCTTTGGAAAGAAAATACGCCCAGGCCTCATTTCCTTGTTTGTTTATAAGATCTTCAGAATTCTCTATCGCAATTCAGGATTCAACACACCTTTAGTCGGTCTTGAAAGCGAGCAAGCAGCTCGACTTTCAAAAAATACCACCCACATATATTTACAATCAGCTCAGTATGTCTACAACGTGTGTGGGGTATTTGATGGCGTATTTGATTAATTCTAGGAGCATCCATCTATTAAAATGCCTCAGACACTCTTGGGCTAGGTACTCGTCCCGCCCAACCTTACTACTCAGAAATCAATCTGTCAGCCTTTTCTATAAATTTTAATTGTGTTTACTGACACTAATTCCCAGCCATATCAATTAAAATAAATTCCATGTATTTGAACGCCCTCCTTAAACAACCCATTGGTGCGATTTCCACCCGTGATCCTTGTGGAATGTGAAATCTGCATCTTAGTTGTCATTACGCCATTCTGTCAACCAAGAAACTTTTGTTTGTAGATTATTTACAAAATATATGCTTAAAACAAAATAAATGAATATATAAAGAACTTAAATCTGCAAATCTTTACTTAAATAATTGAATTCGGCATTATGTGACACAAAAATTATTTACAATTACAATTACTTTAAAACAAATTGCATGCAACAATAGGTGTATAAATAAAATAAAACTATTGCAATATATCTACTGATGAAAGGATGGCATTCAAACGGTTAAATGTCGTCATATATTATCGTTGTTATTAATTACTGAATATGTGTTTTGTTTTTTTAGTTCACAATGTTTAGATAGAATTGATGGCAAAAATATTTGACGAAAAAAAGTAGTTTCATATTTTGTACAGAAACTGCTCCGAATTCAAATAGAATAAAATAGAAAAGAATATATATTTAAATCAGAAGTATTTCTACCACAAACCTAAAATAAATCCGTTAAATATTTGGCACTAAGCTGCTGGGAGCCTTTTCTCGCACTATATAAGAAATAGGCATCTCTTCTTTTGTGTTCAGTTTTCAATGACCCGTCACTAGGATAACACACGACAATGTTTAGCAGTTTGAACGATGCATACACTCTTCGGTCAAATAATCATTACTTGTAGGAACAAGTGCGAGCAGAATACAATCAAGCAAAACATCAGCAGGATCCTTATACTTTCGGGGTTCATTTCAAGCGAACTTTTAAATGGTCTACACTATTATCTTATATGTTTGTGAAGAAATGTATATATTTTATTGTGTACGGATTGCGTTATTAATTAATTGTTTGTTGATTTCTCTTATTCTTTCATATATATATATATATATATATATATATATATATATATATATATATATATATATATATATTCAAGAGATAAAAAATGAGAATAAAAGATTGTATAGACACAACATTTATTAAAACATCAGAAGTTCAAAGCAAGGAGTTTCATCTCCTTAGTCCATGGATTTTCAAAGACAAACTCTTTTAATCAGAGGATAAAAACTAGGTTACATTACCGGTGTTTATCCTCTGATGAAAAGAGTCTGTTTTTGAAAATCCATGGATTAAAGATATGAAACTCCTTGCTTTGAACTTCTGATGTTTTAATAAATATTGTATATATTTTTTTTTATTCTCATCTTTCGTCTGTTGAATTGATTGCTTTATTCAATATATTAAGCTTTTTATCATCACGATGGAGTATTATTAAACGATACTTCGTTAATCTTTAATTTAATATTAATATTCTATATATATATATATATATATATATATATATATATATATATATATATATATATATATATATATATATATATACCACACACTAATTGTATTTTATTTCATTTTCATCCGCGTGTTTCAATTTATTTTGCAGGTGAAGCAATGTCTAAACCCTGTAATCATTGTCGGCTTTTCTGCCCGGAAAGAATAAATCGACTATAAGCATTTTTGTACAGAAAATCGAAATTAAACTTAAAATAATCTGTGAAATCTAATTTTTTAATATAATGATAATTCGCCCGCTTTTTTAATTGGATTTACATTTTGTTGAAAACGCCTTACGTAGTCGCGAACAATGTTATATATATATATATATATATATATATATATATATATATATATATATATATATATATATATATAAGTGTAGGTTTGTAATCCGAAGCTGGAGCCTATAGGTACCGGAAGGTGGAGAAGGTGCATAAAAACAAACGAGAAGAGAAAAC
>OY744519.1:61147373-61152373 GCA_963556195.1 Sepiola atlantica
ATTTCAGATTATGCTGAAGAAGACGGAATCGGGAATTAAACCCGTTTCTTGTCAGAAACCACTGGTCCATGTCTGATTAAAATCTGTATTTAAAAATAAAAATATTACGCTCTTAATTTAATTTAATTGAGCACTCTACTGGTATTTCCCTTTTATTCTTGTTTGAGTATACCTTTATACTTTTTATATATATATATATATATATATATATATATATATATATATATATATATATATATATATATGTATATATATATATATATACATACATATATATATATATATAGTTGTAATTAGGAATATATGTTTCTGTTTATTTTCATGAACGCCATGTTTGACAGCTAGAAAAAATACGCATACTTTTCAATAGTCTGCAATTCTAATACGAATTAGAGGAGCAAAATAAAAAATAAAAAGTAAATAAAGATGGAAAAGAGAAGAACGGAAAATGAAAACAGGAATATATATATATATATATATATATATATATATATATATATATATATATATATATATATATATATATATATAGGCAAACATCATAAAATAGCACGGAGTGTTTATTTTATGAAACTTTTCCATTTTTTTCAATTTTCCAAATAGTCCATTTAGTATTTCAGTCAAATTGTTGTATGTAAGTTCTGTGGGTTTCTTGTTCCATTATTCTTTAATTTTCGAGAGTAGCTTCGATTTAATTCATCAATTCATCCTCAGGCGGTGTAATCTCGCTGTCTTCACAATTATCTTTGTACTGTTGAGTTTTTTCAATAGCTAGTAACATAGGACTTCAAAATGAGCGTCAATAATATTGAGAAAAATGGTGGCTAACTGGATGTCCAATTATGTTAGTCCAGAATATTTATACTCCGTAAAATGGCGGCTAGTGAACCGTCATTTTACGTGGAGACATACGACATAAACAGAGGCTAAAGAGAGTCCGGCATAGGTGACCAACTATAAGTACCCTTAGTTTGGATTTAAAAACGACGGTACCCATGTTGTTCTGATCCTCTGCAATATATATATATATATATATATATATATATATATATATATATATATATAATAAAATTGAAATATAAGCCAAATTAGCAATACAAGATTAATTTTTTTTTCTTACATTAATCCTATCGATTGCGGAATAAAATTCCTTCTTCAGGGGTGACCAGTATTGAGTCATTTTTTTTTTTTTTTTTTTTTCATCAAAAAACAAGAATAAAGGAACTTATTTCTTTGTTAATTTGATAAACGTCTTTGATGGTACGACGTCATCGCCGTGTTGTTATGAAAGGCGGGTAGAATTCAAAAACCGGTGTCGAACGAGAAATGCGTTGGCACGCTGTCAAGTAATGTGTGTGTTTATCGTTCAAGTTTCAAAGTATTGCATATTCTTTATTCTTTATTCTTGTTTTTTGATGAAAAAAAAAATGACTCAATACTGGTCACCCCTGAAGAAGGAATTTTATTCCGTAATCGATAGGATTAATGTAAGAAAAAAAAAATTAATCTTGTATTGCTAATTTGGCTTATATTTCAATTTTATTAACTTTCCATGCAATACTTTGAAACTTGAACGATAAACACACACACACATATATATATATATATATATATATATATATATATATATATATATATATATATATTTCTTTTGTGTTTGATTGATTAAGAATCAAACTTAAAAGCGTAATATTTATTTCTTGTACAGAAAATTAGTACAACATTAGTACCGTCGGTTTCAAGCTCAGAAGGACTTAACCATCCAGCTCTCTTCAGGGAGTTAATATGAAATCAAAAATTCTAGACAAAATTTTAAAACGGTACGAAAAGGTGGACAAACAAAGTGATATTCGGTGATAATGAGAACGCAAACGCATCATTAATGTTGGACCAAGATATTTCGATCGAAATATTCTGACCATATTCGTTTGGTGATATGGTTTTATTAAAAACAAACTCAACATTTTATACAGTGAGGGAAGAAAAATCCGGGAATTAGGAATCAAATAATGCTAAGTTGAATAGATGTGTTAGAGAGGGAAGAAAGGGGAGTAGTAAGAGTAGTATATGCGTGAGACGAGGCGAAACGGAAGGAGTGGGAAAAGTGATGCGTAAAAAGGTAGAAGTTTACAGCTGCTGTGGTAGAAGATCAGAAAAAGTGGAGAAAAATCGAGGATAGAATAAATAAGAAACACGTGGTGAAAGAAATTGAAATATAGAAAAAAATGGTGTACTAAAAATTTGAAATAAATTATAAATGGATGAAAATCGAACCATGAGAAAAATATATAAGAGGAGACAGGAGAAGGAATGGGAACAGTGGCGTGTTGGCAAGTACATATGTGAGAGGATGTGAAGGAGAAAGAGTGAGGGAGTAGTGAGTAAGACGAGAGAGGGTGAAAAGCGGGGTTGATAATAGAATAAGAATAAGTGACAACAAGTTTAGAAATAACTAAAGAATGGAAGACAGGATAAAAGGAAAAAAATTGTAGAAGAAAAATGCATCAATTAGAAAATGGTGAACTATAATCAAAATAGAAATAAATAAGTTAATGAATGAAATCAAATAAAATTAAACCATGTGGTGAAAATATATATATATATATATATATATATATATATATATATATATATATATATATATAAAATGAAATTTAAAAAAGGGTGAAATATGAAAAAAAATAGAAGAAAGGAGAAAAAAGAGACATAAAAATCTGGAACTGTAGGGAGGAACGATTTTTTATGAGATAAATATCATTTATTGTCGTATTTTTTAGATTGCATTCATTGATAATGATTTTTGCTATTCTGTTAGAGAGGTTGTAAAACCCAGGTCTTTGTTAAATGATATTATCATATAGTAGAATGAGACTGGATTCAATCAAGCGTCGTAAGTTTACTTAGTGGATATAGTTTATAGTTGTTGTCATGTGCGTGCTAATATGATAATTATTAGAAATTTGCCCTATTGTGTTCATATACTTTTCGGCAAAGGACATTGAGTCTCGTCGAAATATGTGTCCAGTCATGGCAGGGTGTATATTCATTGCTTTTGTGTTAATTTTTAATATCATTTTTATGGTGACTGAAGTGGATTAGATAGTTCTTAAACCGTGTTGCGAAATAGTTGAGAAAAGATGTTTGTTGGGTGTGTTGGTAGAGGGGATAATGGTTCATGGTGTGGGTGGTGTCGTGTTCGTAGATTTTATTTTGGTTTTAAAGTGTATTTGAATTGACTTTTTCTTAGCGGAGGAAATAAACTGTTTTGAGTATTTTAGTGTTTTGAGAGCTGATTCTATGTTGTTATATTCATTGATAAGATACACAAGGATACAACTACGTAGAGTTCTATGGTATAAACCTATGATCATATATTTCTTATGCAGTTATTGTGGTGTGAATAATAGTAGATATAATCGTTTTTGTTTGTGGGTAGACTTGATATGCTAAGGTATTGTTATTTTTGTGTATGAGGATGACAGGAAATGCATTATTAGTCCACCATTTTGTTCTATTCTTTTAAATTTTCGTTCATCGCGTGTTTCCTATTTATTTTATCCTCTATTTTTACTCCTTATGCTACCAATGTTTATTATTCTGCTATGAATATGGTCGGAATCCTTCGATCGAAATATCCTGGTACAACTTTAATGATGGGTTTGCGTCCTTATTTTCACTCTGTTCACATTTTCCTAACTATTTTCACACACAAACATACATATATATATATATATATATATATATATATATATATATATATATATATATATATATATATATATTATCAAACACAGCCTTCGTGGGTCAACGGTGGCGAGAGCGTAACAATGATGAATATGAAAAAAGGTACATAGTCCGGAATGGTTCCTAGGTCGCTAGGTCCCAATGGCATCAACAGAATACAAGGGGAGGGGGAGGGGTTATCCAATTAAATACATCACATAGAAAACATGGAAGAATAACGAGCAGGTAAAAGACGACTCGAACACCAAGTTAAGATTCAAACAATATGTATTTATAAAATAACAAGGGAAGAGATAAACATTTACAGAACAAACAACAAAAATAACGAAGTAATATTTTATCGGAGACGGTTAATGTTTAATGTTAACTAATGGCGAGCACAATCTAGGAAGAAAAATATTGTCTCAAACCGATCACGGTAGAAAAGGAGTACTCACTCACAGAATGGGGAAGGTTGTTACAAGCCTCCCTACGAGAGTTGAAAAGTTCAATTGTCCAGGAATGTCGCAAGTCACACTCATCGAAGATCAATACTGATCTTTGGATGGAAAAGTCATTAGCAACATTCAAAGAGCAAGTGTTCAGAAATAATATATGCGGGTGTCATCGTGGACATCTCACTTGGCACTATGCAATCTTCTCTCAGAAGGTGTATTCCTTTCTCGACGACGATGTAATATGTGTATAGTCAACGGCAGAGTTGGTGAAATAATCTCGAAAGCCTTTATTTTCATCAAATTAACTTTCGGCATAGACAAAAATCTCAGGGCGATTCTGCATAGTTATGGAGTCAGCTCTTTTTCTCAGCTTCGTGTTCTTCTTCCTCTTCTTCGTCTTTTCCTTTTCATAACTCACAGCGCATATGCTGGTGGTGACGAGTTACTCAACCAGCAACAGTTTTCGCTTCAGCTGACAAGAACTCGTTGCTCGATTCGCTAACTCGCTGTTCATAAGTAATCCGCCGATATACGTGCGCAGGGAAGGTGGATGTGTGAAGGGTTTCTTTGAGCTTCCAGGCGATTACACTTTGCACTGATTTGGGGTCACAGCGCACATGAACGTTAATAGATGACACCAGGTGTTTGACCGACGTTTAATTTCTCTTGGTCTAAGGTTTTATGATAGGAGACAGTGTGTCGCTAACCGGAAATAAGAGTTAAAAAGCAACGGTTCCTGGTCGTTGATGTTAGGTTAATTACGTTCGTAAATATTTCATGAGACGACAGCCACCTACTGTGTCGTCTGATTCCCTTTCG
>OY744519.1:61157373-61162373 GCA_963556195.1 Sepiola atlantica
CTATATATATATATATGTATATATATATATATATATATATATATATATATATATATATATATATATATATAACTTTACTAGAAGTAATTAAATTCTCCAAACAGATTAGTTTTGCACCAATATTTTGTCTATTACGAAGATTATAATCCAGAAAAAATTCTATTAAACCTTATGTCTAATATCCCTATTGCAATGTTGATAAAAATCTATTGCGTTACTTTGATTTTAGAAAATTTATTTAATTTAAGGTTTAAAAAGCTTTCAGAAGATATTGAAATTCAGGGAGTATTGCTTAATTTTGCGTTAAAAGTACCCTGAATCAAATTAAGTGCAAATTTGAACTTTCAAATGGAAGGTTGTGTCCATGTCATGCGTTATAACATCCCTTTTAAATACCCCAAATAAACTGAACTTTCCGAGATATTTATTGATTAATGTCTAATCCCTATTGTTAAAATTTCAAAACATTGGAGATATCGTAATTTTCCTAAAGGGTTTCCATCGCTATAAACTAAAGTAAACTAAATATAACCCACGTTATCCACCCTTAAGTGAAACAGTTTTGTTCCAAAATGCATAATGATCGGTTAATTAGTTTATGAATGAATCCTATGCATAAAAATATATAAGCATATACACATACTTAACGTTATAAAGAGATAATCATAGACATTGAATTATGAGTGGCTACGCAAGCAGTCGTGTTTCAATCGCCGATTTCCTCACGCCTGAAGAAACCATAATAGTTTGTAGGTAATAATTGGTCTGAGGATACTTATGAACTATTACCTAAAAACTACTATGTTTGTTTTTTAGTTCATATATATATATATATATATATATATATATATATATATATACATACATACATATATATATATATATATATATATATATATATATATATATATATATATATATATATATATATATATATATACCATTAGTATATGTATATTGTTTTGCCTTTATGTCGAACAGTGGAACAGTCATTCAGAAATGTAAAGTGTCATCAATTAACAGTATTGTGTGAATTGGATAAACTCATTGAAACCAGTTGTCGCATAGAAATCCACACGCTTACATACTCCGACGATTTTGGTACGAAATATACTGTCTAAGGACACACGCACACACACACATTACCTTCTAGACGCAATCCTGGAATGTCTTCGGTATTTCTTTACAAGGGTTTGTTAAAAAACGTGACATGAGGATACTCCACTTACAAGTATATCCTGATCAATATTCAAAATGACATAGTATTCGCAGCCCAAATAAGATCTCCGTTCGACACTGCTATACACTGTCTCATACAGTGAATTGTGCACCTTCTCCAAGTAGGGTTACCTCATGCAACGACACAGCTGAATACTCAACCAGACTAAATGTATTCTTGTCCTGGGATCCGGTAAGACCAAAAGAAAGATATACTATAACATAGTTAACCGAGCAACTGAAGAGAGGAAAATTAATGTTCTTAACTTCTTTACTAACTCAACATTTGGCAAGTAAAGGAGAACTTTAATGGAATTTTCAAGTATCTATTTATCTCATACAGAGATCAAATGTTAGATTTTGATTTCTAAGAACTTCGACTGTAGTGAAATGAAACAAAAAGAGATATACATCTCAATATCAAGTTAGGTATGTGTATATGTTTATATATTTCGACGTAAAAGATTCACTCCTAAGATAATTTGCCACACACACACATATATATATATATATATATATATGGTGTGTGGTGGAGTTATCCACAGGTCTGCGTGATGCGTCTAGTGCAACAGTGGAGCGTACTTGTAGTTGCATGTGCTTCCTACTCTTACTCTTTGCTTAGCCGCCAGATAGCCCACTAGCTGAGCGAAAAGGGAGCCGAGTGAGTAAGTCTCCCCTGCTGGTATATAGCCTATCCCCAGACAAGACTCTAGTCTGACCTCCTCGTGGTACACTATGGTAACTGGGCACCTTGCGGTCCCAGGCTAATAGACTAGAGATCTCGGAGTAGGTTAGAACCCCAGAGGTGCAGTGTGCAGGGCCTGCTGGCATGCAGATATGTCCCGGCGCTTACCAATCTAACCCCCTGCCACTGGGTAGTGGTCTGTATCTATATATGTATAGACATATATATATGGTGCCGGGTTATGAAAATTCCCAGGATAGTGTCTGGGGGCACGTTAATACCACTGGGCAAGATACCTCCCCTAGTCTTTGTTAAGACAGGTATCTAGGAGATGGAAAACTCTGATGTTAAACCTGAGGTCTTTTCTTGCTTAATCTGTGGCGATTTTTCCGCACCGACTTGGGTTTATGAAAAGGTCCAAAAAGTGTGGATAGTATTTACACAGGCTTTCACCACTATAAACAAATCTTTTGTGTGGGTTTCTTGACAACTTAAGTTTATACCAAAGTCCTGCACACAAAAAAAAAAAAAAAAAAAGTCCACAGGCGATAGGGTAAGGCGACGGGAACAGGTAAAGGATATTACTGGAAGTTCTTAGCTCGATCTCTACACTTTGGCGACCGGTGGGTGATGGCCGTTCTGCCCAAACATTTGAGCAATTGTGCAGTCCGTGTCCTCTATCGGTGACAAAGCAGCCCTGTTTAGGGATAGCACTGCTTTCCCTATGCTGGGGAGGGGGCGATAAAAGGAGCCCTAAACATATGCTTGCTCATCATTACCCTTGGCAGCCAACTGCAGCTGTCTGGGTATCCAACATGCAGTCCCAATAACAGAAGAAGTAAAAACTTTCATTTTGGATCTTGGAATGTCCGTACTCTACTTGACAATGATACTCAGCCAGAACGTAGGACGGCTCTTGTCGCACTTGAGCTTAAAAGGTTTGACATCGATATTGCCGCCCTTAGTGAAACTCGCCTGGCTGGAAATTCACAACTGACAGAAGAAAAGGGTGGTTATCCCTTTTTCTGGAGTGGCAAAGGCCCAGAGGAGCCTCGACATTCTGGAGTAGGATTTGCTATCAAGTCCAATCTTGCAGAGTCATTGCCGACCCTTCCAAAGGGGTTTTCGGATCGCTTGATGACATTAACCCTTAATCTTGAATGTGATACCCGTGCTATTTTAATTAGTTGTTATGCTCCGACGTTGAACAGACCAGAGCAGGAGAAAAATGATTTTTACCAGCAACTAAGAGAAATTATCACTAATGTTCGACACAAGGACAAACTTATTCTTTTGGGTGATTTTAATGCACGTGTGGGTGTGGATAGTACATCATGGCGTGGTGTTCTGGGTCATCATGGCATTGGTCGTATGAATGGGAATGGTCTTCGTTTGTTGTCTCTTTGTGGAGAGCTTAATCTGTGCATTACCAACACTGTATTCCAGCAGAAAAAATCCCACAAGACTACATGGATGCACCCTCGTTCTAGGGATTGGCATTTGATTGACTACATCATCACCAAGAGACGTGACCTTGGGGACTTTCGTATCACTCGTTCGTTCCATACAAGTTGCTATCTTTCAGATCATGCCTTGCTTCGAAGTAAAACGTCTTTTCGTTTACAGCACAGACGAGTGAAACGCTCCTCTGTCCCTAAACAGATAAACATTCTACCATTAAAGAATACCGTTCAGCGGGCAGCACTGTCAGCCCGTCTTGATCGCTCATTGGATTCTGTTGAGATAACCGATGATATCGAATCTTCCTGGAAATCCTTGCGGGACGTAATTCACACATCTGCATTGGAGGTTTTGGGGTTACCGGTCCGTAAACATCAGGACTGGTTCGATGACCAGAATGTTGACGCCCAGGAGTTGATCAATGAAATGCATAAGGCTCATAAAACCTGGATTGATGATAAGAACTCAACACTAAAGAGGAAATTATACAAGGAATGCAAGAGTAAAGTCCAGAAAGCATTACGGCAGATGAAAGAGGCATGGTGGTCCTCACATGCCAAATTGATGCAAGAAGCATTTGACAGAAAAGACTTGAAGGTTTTTTATGAAGGTATTAAGAAAGTTTTTGGACCACACGAATCTGGCGTTTCTCCCGTATCTGCAAATGATGGCACACTGATAAATGATAGAGCGGATATATTGAATCGCTGGAAGGAGCACTTCAAAGCGGTCCTAAACAATACTTCCACAACTGATGAAGAAATACTTTCGTCTATCACTGAACGACCTGAGATTCCTGAACTCTCCTTCCTTCCAGCAATACATGAAGTTTTCGTTGCTATTAGGCAAATGTCGTCAGGCAAAAGGTCAGGGAAAGACACCTTACCTCCTGAGGTGTTTAAGTACGGTGGCCAGACACTAGTGAAGAAGCTGCACAGTCTCTTTGTGAAGATCTGGCAAGGTGGAAATGTCCCTCAGGAGTTCAAAGATGCATTAATTCAACACTTGTATAAGAATAAAGGCAATAGAAACATCTGTGACAACCATCGAGGCATCTCACTTTTGTCAATTGCAGGGAAGGTCTTGGCAAGGCTTATTCTCAACAGAATAATTAAACACCTTGTTGATGATATCTATCCCGAATCTCAGTGCGGTTTCCGTGCTGGTCGGGGTACTGTTGATATGATCTTTTCCCTCCGCCAGGTTGCCGAGAAAGTTCGGGAAAAGAACGAGGAGTTGTATATGGTTTTCATTGACCTTACAAAGGCCTTTGACACAGTAAACCGCGAAGCCCTCTGGAAAGTGTTGGACAAGCTGGGAATACCCGACAACATGCTGAATGTAATTATTTCTTTCCATGATGGAATGAAGGCATCGGTTGTTTCAAATGGAGAGTCTTCAGAACCTTTCAATGTGACAAATGGTACCAAACAGGGTTGCGTAATGGCACCTGTGCTATTTGCTTTGTTCTTTTCAGTTATGCTGAGATATGCTTTCGCTGATATAGATACTGGGGTGAAGTTTAAATTTAGAACAAGTGGTGGTCTCTTCAACCAGCAACGTTTCAAAGCTAAGACCCTTCTTCGACAAACTGTCATCAGGGATCTTTTGTTTGCAGATGACGCTGCACTTTGTG
>OY744519.1:61167373-61174873 GCA_963556195.1 Sepiola atlantica
TAACAAAATAAATGTTAATAGTGATAACATTCTTAAATTCGTAACCAACTAACATAGTGGCCTAACGTTAGTAAATACCACATCATTCATTGAAAGAAAAAAAAGCATCCCTATAAACATGTTAAGCACCGTGACCTTTACTGATAACATCAAACCATCCCTGATGATGGATCCTGGCGGATCAGAAAGTACTCTGGTGAAAAGCGACCATGGCAGATACATCAGCTAGTTCAGGCCTGAAACAAGATTTATCAGAAATTGGAAAGGATCAGAGAACGAAAGTATGTACACAAAATGGGTCTATCATATTTAACGAATTATGTTTAAAAGATATATAGATATATAGAGAGAGAGGGCGGAAGAATGCAAATGAGGGAGAGAGGCGGACAGGAGAAGAGAGATTAAAAGATGAGACGAGAGAGGGTGGAACAGTTGACAGTGCGAGATAGAGAGAGAAAAAGAGAGAGGGGGGATATACGGAGTAGCTTGAATGTGAAACCAGATTTTAAACTCAGGTCAGAAAATTTTATAAAGATGCTAAAGCCGTAAATAGGATGAAAGAGAACAGAAAACGATAGAAAGTGTGGGGGGGGGCTCTGATAGACAACGAAGGAAACATGAAGAACTGAAACAAAAGATAGCAGCAAAAGACGGAAGACTAAGACGATACAAATACAAATTGGAACAGTACAATCAAAATAGGATTTTTAAGAATAATAAAAGCGAGTTTTATCAAAACGTAAACGTAGGACGAACAAGAACACAACAACGAGACCCGACAGAAACAAAACACTCTTGGAGCAAGATATGGGGAAAGCGACAAGTTCACAACAGACATGCCGAATGGGTGAAAAACATGAACGAAGAGCTTCAGGAAATCAAAGAAGGAACGGAAAGTGAAATTACTAAACAATCATTCAAAACAACCCAAAAGAAAATGGCAAATTGGAAAGGACGATGAAATACTTGCATACTGGTTTAAAATATTCACGACCCTACATTAAATATTAACGCAAAACCCGAGAAGATGTATGTACGAAACATACGTACCAGAATGGATGACGAAATGAAGAACTACATTAATACAGAAAGGCACTGACAAAGTTTACCTATCATGTGGCAAATCCTAATGGCACAACTGAGAGAACAGACCACTTAACAATTGTGGACTACTTCATGGGGAAAAATGGATGCCGGAAAGGGAAAAGACGGACGCATGACTTGTTATACATAAATCAAAAGATCCCAAATAAGGTAAAAAGCAGAAACAGAACATATATATGACATGCATTGAATAAAAGAAAGTCTACGATATAATCCTCTAGGCATGAATAATTGAATGCTTAAGGATGTACAAGATATCTGACAAGTTTTTTAATCTTATTAAGAAACCAATGGGAAAATAGAGAATATAACTGGCAGCTGGACGACAACGCCTGACTGAGATAAGAATATAGTAGACTCTCTATCACCACTACTGTTTATTATAGCCATGATGCTGCTCAATAACATACCCAAGGAATGTGTTGCCGGATAAAACTTTACAGAGAAAGGAAAAAAATAAACTAGCTCATGTATATAGACGACCTGAAGTTATTTGCAAAAAGCGAAAAAGGAACTGGAAAAGATGATAAACACGACCAGAATCTTTAGTCGGGAAATCGAAATGGATTTCGGAATAGAAAAGTGTACACTATCGGAGATTAAAAGCGGGGCACTTGAAACAGCGGATGGCATTAAATTGACCAACCAAAACGAGATAAAGACAATTGGTGAACATTAAACTTATAAAAATGTTGGAATTCTGGAAGCAGACACCATCTAACCAACAGAAATGAAAGATAAAATTGAAAAAGAGTACTCGAGAAGAACAAGTGAACTCATAGAAACAAAATTATTTAGTAGAAATCTAGTAAAAGTAATAAACACCTGGATACTCCGGATCATTTAAAGGCTGGACAAAGGAAGAACTTTGGCATCTTGACAAGAAGACTAAGAAACTAATGACAATGCACAATGTACTACACACGAAGGATGATAAAGACCGACATGTGAACAGGAAAGGAGGGGGAAGAGGACTGGTAAGTATACAAGATTGTGTGGAAGACACAAACTAGAACTGGGAAAATACATATCTTAAAACACAGAAAAACTCATGATCGCAGAAAGAGAGATCGTGAAAATGAACAATCCCTGAAAGCGAAACAAGAAACAGAAACACGAGGAAAGGAAAGTTGAAAAAAAAAACTATTACGTAGAGGATTAATAAAATGACAACAGAAGAGACGCACGGAAACAACTGGACATGGCTCAGAAAAGGGTACTTGAACAGAGAAACTATATTGCTATTGACAGCCGCACAGAACAATGCGAGTAGAACTAACTACATCAAAGCTAAACCAAGGAAAACAGTAAATGCAGACTCTGTGGGCAATAAGATGAAACGGTAAATCACATAATAAATGAATGCAGCAAACTGCCCCCCAATACAAAACAGACACAACTGCGTGGGGAAAGCAGTACACTGGGAGGTTTGCAAACATCTGTATTTAGTGCAAATGCTACAGACACAGACTGGAGAAAATACTTGAAAACGAAAATCACAAAATCTTTTGGTACATGGAAGTAAAAACAGACAAACCCATCCACGCAAGAGATCGGATGTGATATTTAACAAGTAGAATAAACAACTGCCAAATGGTAGATTTTCCTGTACCAGTAAATCACAGAGTAGAATCAAGGAAGTGGAAAACCAAAGTAAATACAGAGAACTGAAATGAATATGGAACATGAAAACAATCAATATAATACCAATAAAAATAGGAGCACTAGGAACAGTCACCAAAAAACGTGGGGGGAAAATTAAGAATAAATTGGAACCAAATGAAATACTGAGACTATACAACGGACGGCAGTGAAAAAAAAACAGCTGAAATCTAAAAGAAAATCGTCGAATGTGGAAAGAAACCCACTTAAACTACGGACACTAACCAGCCACATTAAAGTTGCAACAGAAATAAAACAATCACATGAGAGTAACACAACGTGAACCCGAGGGAGCTAAAATGCAAGAAATCTCATGAATTGCCACCCAAGAAAAACACACACACATACAAACACAATGTGATGACACCAGCCTCGGCTGATACCACACAAAATGGTCGTGAAGGGTAAAGGAAGATGGAAAGGCCGAGAAAGTAGAGCACTAAGTAGACCTCTATTGGAAGGTTGCGGAGAGTACTGGGACCTTTGGGAGATTGATTCCCATCTAAATCACATAAAAGACCAATGGTCGCTGCCAGTGGTTAACAGTTGTTGCAATAACGCACAATCCTTTGCAATGGTTATCAAAACAGGTTGAAAACTGGTGAGACTTGTCACTCAGACTCTACGGAACACGGAAAACCACCGGTTATTGTCCGTGCGGAATCACTGATGACGACCTGTGTAAAAACTCCAAGTGAGTAAATAATAATAATAATAATAATAATAATAATAATAATAATAATAATAATAATAATAATAATAATAATAATAATAATAATAATAGCCATCATTCCACTCAACTAGGTAGTCAGGGAATTTGATGCCGGATACAAGTTTACAGGCGCAGAACAAAGAATAAACCACCTCATGTACATGGACGACCTGAAGCTATTTGCAAAAAACAAAAAGGAACTGAAAAAGCAGATAAATACGACAAGAATCTTCAACCAGGACATTCAAATGGAATTTGGAATCGAAAAGCGTGCACTGCTAGAGGTAAAATGGGGAAAACTAGAGTCAACAGAGAGCATGAAACTGCCCAACCAAGAGTAGATGAGGGCGCTAAACGAACCGGATAGCTATAAATATCTAGAAGCAGGCACAATCAAATCGAAAAAAAAGAGAAGATTATAACAGAATATTTGCGAAGAAGAAAAATCTAAGAAACGAAATTATATAGCAGAAATCTAGTAACAGGAATAAACACCTGGGCAGTATCACTAATAAGATACTCTGGACAATTCCTAAGCTGGACTAAAGAAGAACTCAGAAACCTTGAGCAGGAGACTAGAAAATTAATGACCATGTACAGCGTACTACACCTAAAAGACGATACGGACAGACTCTACGTAAAAAGAAACGAAGGGGGGGGGGGTATTGGTAAGTATAGAAGACTGTGTGGAAGACACAAAAACGCTGGAGAAATACATAACCCAGAACACGGAAAGGCTTATCACCGCAGCAAGAGACACCATCCCAATGAACAACTCGAGACACACCGAAACCAGACAAAAAGACAAGAAAATAAAAGTAGAAAGCAAAACAGCTACATGGACGTTTCATAAGATTTACAAGAGAAGAGACTCACGAGAATAGCTGGGCATGGCTAAGAAAAGGACACTTGAACAGAGAAACGGAATCTTTATTGGCGGCTGCATAAAACAATGAGATTAGGAAAAACTACATTAAAGCTAAAATAGAAAAAAAAGCATGAGCACAGCAAATGCAGACTTTGTGGACAAAGAGACGAAACAGTAAATTACATAATAAGTGAATGTAGCAAACTAGCCTGCGAGAATACAAGAACAGACACGACTGCGTAGAAAAAGCATTACACTTGGAAACATGCAAACGACTGCATCTCGAACACGCGGACAAATGGAACAGACATAAACCAGAGACAGTACTGGAAAACAAAAATCACAAAATCCTCTGGGACATGGAGGTGCAAAAAGATAAACTCATAAAAGCAAAGAGACTGGATGTCATGATTGTTAACAAGAAGGGAAAATCCTGCCAAATCGGCTGATACCACACAAAATAGTATAATATGGTAAAGTCGACTTTTTTGTCTGCATGAAAACATAATAAGATAATAACAAAAACTTTCAAATGTGAATCTGTTCCGCAATCCAATTAGCCGTGTTTCCAGAACTTATGCATTCATTTCTTCTTCTTTCAATATTTATCATAGTTTCTTTGGATTGCTGGACACTATTAAATAAATCTTCCAAAGAGAAGGTTGAATCCATTTTTACTCGCTGACACCCGATTCACCGTGTGCTAATTTTTCATGGAATGAAAATAAACAAACACTTGTATTTCCAGAATACTTGATAAACGTTTTACATTCGCTTTTTTGAAAAACAAAAACGGTCGTTGTCGCTGTATCGTTAAGTTTTTCCAATGATTTTTTAATTACAGTTAGTCTTTTTTCTTCTCATATTCTCCATTTTGAACAAGGAACATTCACTATTTATTCAGAATTGAACACTATATTTGGTTCACCGTTCTGTCAGCATATTCCATAAAAATATTTTCACATTCAGGAATAGAGTAGAATATACCAATTAACGAACAGCTTCTCAACATGGCGGCGTCTGCTGTTGCCTTTCGAGTACGTAAATTATTACGATTTTGTTTTTCAGAAGATAAACTATACTATCGATTCCACTATTTGGTGCCGATTACATGTAAACCGGCAAGGAAAGCTTCACGGATACTATTTGGGTCACATTTACGTTTTTTTAGTTTTTTTCTGCAGTGGTTTTTTATTACTACGAATAGCATTAGACGAGATACTGTTCTATTTGAAAGTCAAACCCATTTCACTATAAGTAATTAAGATAACTTAAATAGGAGTTATTCATGTTAGCTCCTATTTAATACTACAGAGTGACCCAAAAACAGATAAATCTACAGAGTGACCCAAAACAGATGAATCTATTTTGCTTGCTTCAAAACAATAAATACTTATTTGGCAAATTCTATTTAATCATACTTATTACTTACATTGAAATGGGTTATTTTCTGATTTTCATTTTTTTAGAATTAATACTCTAAGCGAAAACAAGTTGGTTTCTAAGAATCATTTTGTTGTTTACAAATATATAAATTGTTTTTATTAACACAATTAATGCAAACGTGTTTCAATCAGAAATCATAAATCTTTTGTAGCCATTTAACATATTTCTTCACGTTATACACACGCCCCAATATATATATATATATATATATATATATATATATATATATATATATATATATATATATATATATATATATATATATACATATATATATATATATACATATATATATATATATATTAAAAGTTAATGTGGAGCAAAAACTCGATCTGATATTCGCAATGTTTTTTTTAAGAGAGGTGGGTTCTGATCAACACTGCTAGGGAGCCATGAGAAAAAATACTGTTTTGTGTTTATATCACCAACAGATGATCTCTACAAAAATATTAAGACAAGCGTAACTTCTTGGAAGCTAAGTAATAAAGTAAGTGCATGAGATTGATTAACTATCAAAAAAAGGAACTTTCAAATGAAAGACTTGAAACTAAAAGTGTTTTTCCCAGTGGCAGTTTACAAAAGACAGAGAAGTTATTTCTTATTTCGCCCATCTCTATCTAGGATGTTGAGCACTTGGATTACTATATTCTACTTACCAAATGTAATACTGTAATCCTACATTAATTGCTCCTGTTTAGAGCGTTACTGAAATCAGCAAAATAAAATTAAGGATACCTCCGGAGCACTACTAAAACAACTCTCTCCGAGTTCCTTGCTCCCTAGTCCGAAGAAAAGCTTAAGAAACGTTGAATAAAGAAAATACTTAATTATTTCCGGAAGGAATACATTGAAATTACAGTGTTTTCTTTCGAAATCATAGCTGCAAAACTCTCCCCCCCCCCCCCCCCCCAATGATCTGCCCAATAGCATTCTAAGGGGTGCGCTTAGAGATTCGGAAATGCTTCCACGATCTTACATCGTACATACGAATACATTTTTAGATTTTATGTAGATTCTCGAACCTTTCTTTCTATAGGGTACATACAAACACACACAAACATACACACAGACAGTGAGTTATATATATATATATATATATATATAATTTAGGTATATTATTTTTAAAATATAAACCACTTGATCTAACTGTTAAAATATTTTTGAGCGGCTAAATAGTTTGTGTTCTTTATATTGTTTAAATTAATGTGTGATATAAATATCACAAGTAGAGCCGGGTATAGCTATAGATGACTATGCATGGGAACATTTTAGAGAAGGTGTGGGGTAATTTAGATAATAACCTTTATTGGTTGAAGGTTAATATAACACTATTTTCTTATAAAAGTGTTTGTAGACTGTGAATCACTTCATTTAGTCTGACCACTTCACGTGGGAAACAAAATAAAAACATTTATGGGTATCGTATTTTAGTGGCGGCCTTCCTCGTTTGGGGTGAACTATGTTAAAAAAAAATTAAAATATAAATATAACCATCCGACTGTTATCCGTATGGATTCAATCTCACGTTGGAGTACTAGTCTATCTAGTAACACAGGAAATAGTGTGTGTTGTGGATTTATCTCTCTCTCTCTCTCTCTCCGTGTATATATATATATATATATATATATTTATATATATGTATAGTATAAAATTTAATGGAAAAGTATATACTTATAGTATACAATTTTTATTTATAGAAACATTATTG
>OY744519.1:61179873-61184873 GCA_963556195.1 Sepiola atlantica
TTTTATGGCCTTTTCGCTAAGATCAAAGTGTAGTATCTGTTCCGATGGGATACTGCACCCCATAGACTGGTATTGTCTTGTCCTTCGGGACTTGGATTTACGCCGGTCTATGGGATTGTCCTGTGCAGTTCTAGGAGGTCCACCCTCCCAAGCTTTGCCTCCCCCTCTTTGGGGAGGAGTAAGTTAATTGCTTACTGCTTGAGGCGCCCCTACCGGGGAATGCCGACGGGGCTTCCCAGGCAATTTTTGATGGTCAGAGTGCTCACCTCTCGGGCGCTGGCTTTTCAACCCCCACTTTCCGACCCGACCTTGGGTCACATCTTACTTGTGGGAGTAGGTAAAAACTGGCCTTGTGCCTAACTCCCTGGAGAGGAGTAAATAATACTTTTATAATCTCATGTTATGCAAACTTTGATTAGTATATATATTCATACTAAAAGAATACACAACTCATGTATTTAACGCAAACGTAAGTACATACTAAAACTATATATATATATTAATGATATATATTTATAGAAGGAAAAATAGTATGTGTGTATGCGTTTGGGGGGGGGGTGATAATAAATAAATAATAAATACGGTTTATGTTAAAACTTTGCTGCGGTAGAGTTGAATATCCGATCACAAGAAGTTCATTAATCAAATTCTTATAACCTTGAAGGTTTTATACATTTAGTAGAAATTCAAACATATTTTTAAAAGTTATTTACTTATTTTGAAACATTTTTTTAAATTTATTTTTGTATTTTAATTTTTTAAATTTATTTATTAACTTTTATACTTTATTTATTTATTTATTTAGTACTTCTTTATTTTAAAGATATTTGTCCATGAAAGATCTGTTCTCATGAGATGACTGTTTTGATTTCGATCTAATTTACATATCATACATATATATATATATATATATATATATATATATATATATATATATATATATATATATATATATAGAGAGAGAGAGAGAGAGAGAGAGAGAGAGAGAGAGAGATATAGAGAGAGGGGGGGATACGTATTTATATATATATATATATATATATATATATATATATATATATATATATATATATATATATATATACATATACATATATATAGATAGAGAGATAGAGAGAGAGGGGGGAGATACGTATTTATATATATATATATATAATATATATATATATATATATATATATATATATATATATATATATATATATATATATATATATATATACTATATATATAAAGAGAGAGAGAGAAAGGGTGGGGGCAGGAAAAGAGAGAGAAATAGGAAGGGGAGAGAGTGTAAAAGAGAGTACCACATTCAGAAAAGATTCAAGATATATTTACATGTTTATATTATTAGCCTTGCCGCTTGACGTAAAATGCATATCGATTTTGCTAGAGAATAGCTTGAAAAGGTTTTGAACTCTTAATAAACTCATGATATATATATATATATATATATATATATATATATATATATATATATATATATATATATATATATATATATATATATATATATATATATATATATATAAATGTAGGTATGTTTATATGTTTATATATTGTTATGTTCAGGATTCACTCCAAAACTAATTAACCCATCACCATGAATTCTGGAAACCAGCTACTTGGCGTAAGGGGTACAAATGTGAACTATATTTACTTTAATTTAGTATTATGCAAAGCGTAAAAAGTTGGTTGATCTTGCTCACATTGGAGACTGTTGTTCCACACAGCTTTTGTGCTTGATAAAACAGAAATGTTATTGAAGAGTCTTGTCTTGTACGTTTGTGAGCAAGTCAGGTTTACCAGACATTTTCTTGTAACTGGTAAACAGCAACACATGATTTACTAATGTAAGATTTTAAATCTGCATCGTCTCCACCCTGCGTAATAATAATGCTGCTAAAGTAACTCAGTGAGTAAATCTCTCCACTTAATCTGGACACAAGACACAGTTCAATATTGTTTTGTTTTTATTGGAAACGTTCGATTACACCGTATTATTGGTATTGTTTAAAAGTAGTAGAATATTTGGTCCCAATCTTTCTCTGAATTGGTTTATCTATTCTTCAATGAAATAAAACCATGGTATTATCTAAAAGTTGCTGAAATTCCACAAAATTAGCAGAATGGCAATTCCTGGCAAATTCATACAATTTTAATTATTATTTTTTTTAAGAGGGCTTTACTAGTTATTGTGGCAACAGTACTTAACCTTAGGAAATCCTCCACTTCGAAGTCGATTTTGTACTCAGTCAAGGCAAGAAAGGCCTCTGAGCAGCAACTCCCTAGATGTGGCAACAGTACTCCATTTTAGGACGTATTTGACTGATATAGGTAGAAGATTAAGTCAGGAGTGAGGTAGTCACCGCCTACCAAGGCCAAACGCCACTCGAGGATAAGTGTTTTATGAGATTGGGAAGGCGATTTCTCACTCTCCACGTTAGATTGGCTTCATGTCTAACCTGGCTGCAGTGCGAAACCGCTACATATTGACTAATGTACTTCGTACATTAAATACATTCATTAAAAAATGGCAGACTTGTGTTTTATTACGTAGCCAATAAAATATCAAACGCGTTATACAAAACAACTTTCAATGTCTATTACTTCAAATAAATAGTCTAATGGTAAAACATAAAAGAATACAAAATGGATCTTCCATGAACAAAGTTTATTTCCTAGAACTTCCCGTCTGTTGAAGACAATACCACGTGTCTGCTTCTCAACTGACTACAGCATGGTCGTATTCAAGTCCAATGTTAACAAATTCTTGTCGAGCCGTCCCCTTAAATAATTAAATTCTGACCAGTTTCAACCGTTTTCTTACATCCTCAAGGTGTTTGTTTCATCGTCCACCTGGACTGATCCTCGAATGGCCTTTGGGCCTTGATAAGTGGTGACTCGTTAGTACATAAAAAAACTGGCTTGGGAATTTAACGCACTAAGAAAGGTTTAGTAATTAATTATAGCGTTTAGAAATTATTTTGAACTCTTATAAAAAGCATTTACAAAGTTTTGTGATTCTTAATTTTTAAGAATAAAAATATTAAAGAATTTGAAGTATTGCTTGTTTACAAAACTAAATTATTTATTGTTATACTAAAGCTGGGTTAATCAACGTTTGTTTCTTAAAGGTGTTCATCAAATATACGTTAATTGCATAAATACATGCTATGCTTTAGTTCTGGGATTGAGCTATGTTTTTCATTTTAAATCTTAATTAGCCGTAATTTACTAAACAACTCATCCAACTCGCACTTAGCTATCTATAGGGTGTCATCACCTTCTCTCATTGGTAGATGATAGTGGTTCAGTAGTTAACGACACGGACTGACAACCTAGGTGTGCCAAGTTCGAATCCAGTTTGTTCCCCAAAAATAATTTCACTGCTGTAAGTATCCGATGTCTTTCTATAAAGTATTCTAACTAGAAATATACCAGGGAAACGAATGTCAACAATAGAATCATCTGATTCATTCGAAATGAATGAACCCTTTTTCATTCTATATTGACTCAAGCATTATCAAATATTTTTTAATATTTCTGTGATCATATAGAGAAAGAGTGGCTCTCTTTTTTAGCATTACTGCACGTATGTAAATTAGATAGCAAAATAATTAATCTCTGTTGTCCGATATTATTAATAAGAATATTATAGAAGTAAAGAAACTTATCATTTTTTTTGCTACGCCAGAAGAGTTTCTAAACAGATACGTCACAGTATATGAATTTTCGAGTTAACCCCCTTCAATCACGGCTGAAAAATGCAATTAGAAAAATCAGTCATGTTTGATGCTGTCTTGAGGTCATCTGCCAGTCAACCGGTGTTAACCCGTTGAAATGAGTTGGAAACGTGTCCAATAAAAAGGACAGTTTCACTCCCATACTTGTGTTTATTTACTCCTCTCCAGGAGTTAGGCACAAGGCCAGTGTTTATCTTACGCCCACAAGTAAGATGTGACCCAAGGTCGGGTCGGAAAGTGGGGTTTGAAAAGCCAGCACCCGAGAGGTGAGCACTCTGACCATTAAAAATTGCCTGGGAAGCCCCGTCGGCATTCCCCGGTAGGGGCGCCTCAGGCAGTAAGCAATAAACTTAGTCCTCCCCAAAGAGGGAAGGCACAGCCTGGGAGGGTGGACCTCCTAGAACTGCACAGGACAGGCCCATAAACCGGCGTAAATCAAGCCCCGAAGGACAATACCAGTCTATGGGGTGCAGTATCTATCGCAACAGATACTACACTTTGATCTTAGCCAAAAGGCCAAGAACTCCCATACTTGTGTTGCGTCAAATTTACTATTAACAAGCGTTTTAAAAGGTATCCACTACATGGGACCAGATGACAGGAGGGCTCAAATCAAATTGACATAAATAGCAGTAGTTGTTGTGACCCAACGGGTCATGGATACGCCTAGTATTTTATATAACGTAAATTCGTATCAATCAACATGGTTCGACGTATTCGTATTGGTTTCCCCAAGTCTTTCTAGGATCATGTACCCAGTGAGAGTTGCCAACATCCATAAGTGAAAGTGGTCTTATGGAACCGACTGGATTCGAACTTGGAACACCCAGCTCGTCGTTAGTCCGTGTCGTTATCCACTTCACCACTGCCCATATATAGGGAAACTGTGACACACACACACACGCACGCACAGATATAAAATTTGTTAATTTTCTAGGAGGCAAATGCTGATACTAATGTTGTATATCAATTTAATTTCATTCAAAAATCAAAATCATAACGTTAACGTAATAACTTAATTTCATTTCAATGATAATTTTAATATTACATTCAGACAATAAAATTAGAACCGAATGCTTTAATTAATTTACATTTATTTCAAAATTCATTACTTAAAATATTCGAACATTTTTTAAACAGAAAAATTGTTAAGTGACATTGTCTGTTCATATCTATCAAAGAATCTCCTGAGCCTTTTGGCTATATTGACTTCCTGACTCATTGATCTTTTATTGTTATTTTTTATTGCAAATA
>OY744519.1:61194873-61204873 GCA_963556195.1 Sepiola atlantica
AAGAGACGGAACTTCAATCCACCGCCAAGGTTCTCTTAAGAACTACGCCTGTATAATAATTACTACTACAACTACTCCTTCAATCTTAATTGCAGCTACTCCCACTAACCCCCCTAAATGTTAGATTGTCGATATCCAGTTACTACTTCTACGACTATACGACTAACATTATTACAGAAAGGCAAGTGCTCGTACTATTAATGCAAGTGCGAGCGTTTCACAACTATTGCGACTCCTGCTATTATTCCTGTCGTCACACAACGTCACTGCTTCCCAACACCGCGATCTCAGTTCTACTCAAAAAACGGTAGCTGCCCGATTCCTGGCAAACGGGAAGGGAGACATAGAGAGAGAAGACACCCTGAGATTTTTAGGGAGCTTTAGCGTCAGCTTCGAACAGCCACTTTTAGAGTTAGAAAAAAAAATAATCATAACGCATAAGTTTTATTTCAATATAAATTAGGGTATAAAATAACACGTACGGTCACACGCACACAGTTGATCCATAAACCCTTCTTTTTTTTAATTAAAACACAAAACAAATACACATTTTCAGAAAACGCTAATAATTACGAATATCTTCGCAATATTTCAATAACTTTGCACCCAAACGTAACTAATATTTATCGTCAGTTTTACAGTTGTTTTTTTTAAATACATTAACTTTTGTTCCAACTTTTTTTAGATATGTATATATACACCTATATTACGTACATCGGGCTATTTTCAAGAAATGTTATTTGATGTACAATTTTTAAGTAGTTTATAAAGAAAGATATTTAATTATTTTATACATTGAACGTATGTTTGTTTATTTTTTTAAATTAGTTTACGAATGTTAATGATTTTGAACTATAGTACAAACTTTTTCCACACAAAATGTAATCTAAGGTGACATGCATATATATATATATACATATACATGTGTGTGTGCCTGAATATTAAATAAAATGTTAGCGTAAAGTAAAAACTAAATCATATGCTCGCGAAAAACTTATGCAGAAGTATTTCCATATATACGTATAACACACACAGACATATATATTTATATAAATATGAATATTTAAATAAAGAAAGAGATGCCTAAATATATAGGTATAATACGTTGTCGAAGCTGACTAAAGATTTTGTTTTTAATAATCGTTACAAACTTGGATTTAAACAAATTACATACCTGGATATAAAGTGCGAAATTTTCTTCTTTTTTTTTTTTCATCCCCAGTTTTTTTGTTTTTTTTAAACAGAAATTTCCAAATTTTTTCACGGATATATCCCTGGATTTATTGGAGTTACCTCGACACTGGCGGTTTTTGTTTGTCGACTCAAACTACAAAAATATATATATTAATAACTACGTAAAAAAGGAAAAGAAAATTATTTTTCAAACCTTTTTGGATTACCTGTCAGATTTTTCTCCACACTCGGAAATTTTTATCTACATTGTTGATTACCTGTTTTATTCAATTGGAAAGGAAATCCCTAAAGTGATTGGATTTAAAACAAAATCTTTTCTCTGCCTTTTATTCGTTTGTGAAAGTTACCAATTTAAGGAGGTTTAATACAAAAACGGACAATCGCATCAAGTAAGTATTTCTTGACTTATTATTCACACTTTCTTTATTTAACGTAGCACACATTTGTACACAGAAGAATATATATTTGAAAAGCGATATATATATACATATATAAATCGGAAATGTCATTCCATTCCACTCTTAACCGAGTAATTCTCACAGTTCATCAGCGAGGGAAAATAATCAACATTATTTTTGATATGTCCTCAAGACTCGCTGACAGCAGTCTTCATTATAAAAGATAATAAGGTTTTCTATTTACTTCTTGCATGTAGTTACATATGTAATATATATATACACACACATATGTAATATATATATACACACACATATGTAATATATATATACACACACATATGTAATATATATATATATATATATATATATATATATATATATATGTTACATATGTAATATATATATATATATATATATGTTACATATGTAATATATATATATATATATATATGTTACATATGTAATATATATATATATATATATGTTACATATGTAATATATATATATATATATATATATATATATATGTTACATATGTAATATATATATATATATATATATATATACACATATGTAATATATGTAATATATATATATATATATATATATATATATATATATGTTACAAAATCAACTTCGCAGTCTAATGGGGGATGATCTCTTCTCGTCCCTGACTCCCCCTTCAGCCTCTTTCACACAGAACATCGGGATTCTAATAATAATAGATTTGGTTTATCACATAAGTCAAATCTATATTGTAATATATATATATATATATATATATATATATATATATATATATATATATACACACTGTACATTGAACTGCAAGCTGGTATACAGGTAGAAATACATACTGATTAAGGTCAACATTTCTGGGCCGAAGCATCAAGTGACTTGTTATATTTTCGTGCGAAGTAAACTGCACGAAATAGTTTGGAGAGTTTACTAACTAAAATAAAAAAAAAAAGGTCGACAGATCTCATAGAAACGGTTGAACGTCTTCAAATTAAAATAGCGCGTTGTGGTGGTTCCTGGCGCGGACTGTGGGATCGGCGTGCGAGGTTCGAGTTGTATCAACGTTACTGCATAAGATTCACGTATGTCATTGGGAAAAGGTATGACTCATGTATCCGCCTTCGTGGTATGGGTTAAATAGTAGGGTAGACAAGACTCTCAAGATTTGGTTAGTAATGCAACTAGTCGAGGGGAAAGAAAAACTTCTAAATAACAGCAGTCTTACTCTGCTTATCCCAGCACTGTTTCTAGCCAATCTGGACTTCTTTTTGTTACTTGATTTAAGAGAGGGGCAATTGTGACTGCAAAATTCTGTTTGCACTGACTCCTCAATGATATATATATATATATGTGTGTGTGTAATAAAATGGAGAGTATGGATTAACCAAAAAAAAATGCAACATTTTTCACTTTGACAAAGTTTCTGCTATTAATAAAAAACGAAATATTAGTCTACTGGTGTATTTTTTGTACGATTTTCTTATTTAAATTGTGTTGTTTGTCTACATTTTCATTTTATTTTTCTTTAGATTCTATCGGATTTAAACCTCATCTTAATCTAACATATATGCACTTATTTTAGTCTAAGTTCAATTAGAGCATGAGATACTTTGGTTTGGTGGGGGGGGGTGACTATTTTTTAGTGATTTATTGTTTTCTAATGTTTGAATGTATTTCTATACCCATTTAGAGAACAGCGATGCTATTTTCATCTCACATTTTTAATGACGTAAACTAAACTGTATTGAAGCTTTACAAAAAAAAAAACGCTTTTATCTTTCAAATGAAAGACCCTTAGTATTTTCACACACAGAATTACATGCATACACACATACATAGTTATAGTTTGAACATATACGTTCTTACACACGCGCACCGACGCGTGCCTGTACATATAGAAAGCAGAAACTTTGCGTTGAAAAGGGGGGGGGGCGAATGCACAGCGAGCACATGACTCCTTCTTCCTTCTTCGACGAGGATAATTCAACCAGTTGGACATTATGTCATTGGATTGCGTGTCAGTAGAAATACCGACGCCGACATTCTCCGCGGCGACGGCGCTTTTTTATTTCGTTGGCTTTTCTTTTTTTCTTATTCGGTTTCTTTTTGTTTTGTTTGTTCAACTTTTTTTTTTGCACGCGCCTTTTTTTGCTTTATCGTCCAGTGTCTAGTGAAATTGTACTTAGTCGTGAAGTCTGTTCTATTTTTTTAATTAAATCAAATAAAAATCGCCGACTTGAAACGTTTTCTGGCAAAGGATGATTTGAATACTGTAAAAATAAACTGAATCTAAATTGTGTTCTAACTAAAATCTATGAGAACTTTTTATACTGCATAAAGTTTGGCTCTATCTTTATATTGGGTACTTTTATTTGATACTTATCACGTCTATTTCTCATTGACTACTAATTTATCTTATATATATATATATATATATATATATATGTGTGTGTGTGTATTTAATTTTTAGATTTATAAATGATTTATACAATAAATAATGTCTATATATATATACTTATAATAAATTTGTACGTTTGCGAACATAAAGAGGGAAATGTGTTTTTACAAAGTTTTATACATGTATGTATAGATATATAAAGTGGTGAAGTAAAAGCGAACTTTTAGGAAAGGTAAACCTATTGTGAAAAGTATACAGCTCAATATACAAGATAGAAATCTTGGCCTTTACCAACTTATCTATCCCAGCGATTTCCTCTGATGATAAGATTTTAATCTTTGAAAAGCTTGGCTTAAGGAAAAAAATAATTTGAATAAATGACCTTTTTGCGGAATATACCTTGCTCTGAGGAACTGAATTGAAAAAAGATCTGCCTTTTGCTTTTCCAATTCCTTGTAAACCTTCTACCTATGTATATATATATATATATATATATATATATATATATATATATATATATATATATATATGAGAGAGAGATATGTATATATATTTGTGGGCGTGTAGAAAGAGAGTTATATACATATATGTGTGTTTAGAAAAAAAGACAGAGAGAAAGAGAATGTTACATACATATATAAATAGTCCTAGAAGAGTATATGGAGAGTTGTGTGTGAAGAGTGCATGTTATATACATATATGAAAGATATAAAGCGTTATATGGCGAGTTATATACACATATGTATAAATATATGTATGTATACATTGATATTTTATATACACATTTATATGGAAACAAATCGGCATAAAAAAATATATCGACCTATATAACAAGAGATAGGCTGATATATAGAAGAAGATATATGTTGATATATATAAGTAGAGTTTTGAATGTATATATATATATATATATATATATATATATATATGTGTGTGTTAGGGAGAGATAGGTGTATATATATGGAGGTAGACATATTTGAGAAACGCAATCCGAGATACTGCAAATAATAATTTGTAATTGATTGCATGTCTAAGTTTACATACTTATATCTATCATACAGATCAAGCACCCTTCTTATGATTATAGAAACTTAGACAACTAAATTAATTGATTACGTATGTAAGTCTAAATTTTAATAATTTTATCATAGAATCGATTACCTATATATATATGCATATACTAATATATATATGTGTATGCATATACTAATATATATATATATATATATATATATATATATATGTATATGCATATACTAATATATATATATATATATATGTATATGCATATACTAATATATGTATATATATATGTATATGCATATACTAATATATGTATATATATATGTATATGCATATACTAATATATATATATATATATATGTATATGCATATACTAATATATGTATATATATATATGTATATGCATATACTAATATATGTATATATATATGTATATGCATATACTAATATATGTATATATATATGTATATGCATATACTAATATATGTATATATATATGTATATGCATATACTAATATATGTATATATATATGTATATGCATATACTAATATATGTATATATATATGTATATGCATATACTAATATATGTATATATATATGTATATGCATATACTAATATATGTATATATATATGTATATGCATATACTAATATATGTATATATATATGTATATGCATATACTAATATATGTATATATATATGTATATGCATATACTAATATATGTATATATATATGTATATGCATATACTAATATATGTATATATATATGTATATGCATATACTAATATATGTATATATATATGTATATGCATATACTAATATATGTATATATATATGTATATGCATATACTAATATATGTATATATATATGTATATGCATATATAATATATGTATATATATATGTATATGCATATACTAATATATGTATATATATATATATGTATATGCATATACTAATATATGTATATATATATATATGTATATGCATATACTAATATATGTATATATATATATATGTATATGCATATACTAATATATGTATATATATATATATATATATGTATATGCATATACTAATATATGTATATATATATGTATATGCATATACTAATATATGTATATATATATGTATATGCATATACTAATATATGTATATATATATGTATATGCATATACTAATATATGTATATATATATGTATATGCATATACTAATATATGTATATATATGTATATGCATATACTAATATATGTATATATATATATATGTATATGCATATACTAATATATTTATATATATATGTATATGCATATACTAATATATTTATATATATATGTATATGCATATACTAATATATTTATATATATATGTATATGCATATACTAATATATGTATATATATGTGTATATGCATATACTAATATATGTATATATATATGTATATGCATATACTAATATATATATATGTATATGCATATACTAATATATATATATGTATATGCATATACTAATATATATATATATGTATATGCATATACTAATATATATATATATATGTATATGCATATACTAATATATATATATATATGTATATGCATATACTAATATATATATATATATGTATATGCATATACTAATATATATATATATGTATATGCATACACTAATATATATATATATATATACTATAATGTATATATACTATAATGTATATATACTATAATGTATATATACTATAATGTATGTACTATAATATATATACTATAATATATATATATATAATATTATATATATATATACGATAATATATATATATAATATTATATATATACGATAATATATATATATATAATATTATATATATATATACGATAATATATATATATAATATTATATATATACGATAATATATATATATAATATTATATATATATACGATAATATATATATATAATATTATATATATACGATAATATATATATATAATATTATATATATATACGATAATATATATATAATATTATATATATATATACGATAATATTATATATATACGATAATATATATATATACTATAATATATATACTATAATATATATACGATAATATATATATATATACGATCATATATGTATATACTATAATATATATACTATAATATTATATATATACGATCATATATTTATATATACTATAATATATATACTATAATATATATATATATTAATGTATATACTATAAAAAATATATATATATTAATGTATGAACTATAATATATATATATAAATGTATGAACTATAATATATATATATAAATGTATGAACTATAATATATATATATAAATGTATAAACTATAATATATATATATAAATGTATAAACTATAATATAGATATATAAATGTATAAACTATAATATAGATATATAAATGTATAAACTATAATATATATATACAAATGTATAAACTATAATATAGATATATAAATGTATAAACTATAATATATATATATAAATGCATAAACTATAATATATATATATAAATGCATGAACTATAATATATATATATAAATGTATAAACTATAATATATATATATAAATGTATAAACTATAATATATATATATAAATGTATAAACTATAATATATATATATATATATAAATGTATAAACTATAATATATATATATAAATGTATAAACTATAATATATACATATAAATGTATATAGTATAATAAATATATATATATAGTATAATATATATCTGTGTATATAGTAAAATATATATATGTATATAGTATAATATATATCTGTGTATATAGTATAATATATATATGTGTATATAGTATAATATATATATGTGTATATAGTATAATATATATATGTGTATATGGTATAATATATATATGTGTATATAGTATAATATATATGTGTATATAGTATAATATATATATATGTATATACTATAATATATATATGTGTATATACTATAATATATATATGTGTATATACTATAATATATATATATATGTGTATATACTATAATATATATATATATATGTGTATATACTATAATATATATATATATATATATGTATATACTATAATATATATATATATATATATATGTATATACTATAATATATATATATATATGTATATACTATAATATATATATATATATGTATATACTATAATATATATATATATATATATGTATATACTATAATATATATATATATATATGTATATACTATAATATATATATATATATATGTATATACTATAATATATATATATATATATATATATACTATAATATATATATATATATATATGTATATACTATAATATATATATATATATATATGTATATACTATAATATATATATATATATATGTATATACTATAATATATATATATATATATATATGTATATACTATAATATATATATATATATATGTATATACTATAATATATATATATATATGTATATACTATAATATATATATATATATGTATATACTATAATATTTATATATATGTGTATATACTATAATATATATATATATATATATATGTGTATATACTATAATATATATATATATATATATGTGTATATACTATAATATATATATATATATATGTGTATATACTATAATATATATATATATATATGTGTATATACTATAATATATATATATATATATGTGTATATACTATAATATATATATATATATATGTGTATATACTATAATATATATATATATATATGTGTATATACTATAATATATATATATATATATGTGTATATACTATAATATATATATATATATATGTGTATATACTATAATATATATATATATATATATGTGTATATACTATAATATATATATATATATGTGTATATACTATAATATATATATATATATATATATGTGTATATACTATAATATATATATATATATGTGTATATACTATAATATATATATATATATGTGTATATACTATAATATATATATATATATGTGTATATACTATAATATATATATATATGTGTATATACTATAATATATATATATATGTGTATATACTATAATATATATATATATATATGTGTGTATATACTATAATATATATATATATATATATATGTATATACTATAATATATATATATATATATATATGTATATACTATAATATATATATATATATGTATATACTATAATATATATATATATATGTATATACTATAATATATATATATATATATATGTATATACTATAATATATATATATATATATATATGTGTGTATATACTATAATATATATATATAGATATATCTAAATGCATATACTATAACATATACATATATATATATATATCTAAATGCATATACTATAACATATATATATATATACAAATGCATATACTATAATATATATATATATATATAAATGCATATACTATAATATATATATATATATATAAATGCATATACTATAATATATATATATATATATAAATGCATAGACTATAATACATATATATATATATATATATATATATATATATATATATATAAATGCATAGACTATAATAAATATATATATATATATATATAAATGGGTATACCATTATATATATATATAAATGGATATACTATTATATATATATATTATATATATATAAATGGATATACTATTATATATATATATTATATATATATAAATGGATATACTATTATATATATATATTATATATATATAAATGGATATACTATTATATATATATATTATATATATATAAATGGATATACTGTTATATATATATATATATATATTATATATAAATAGATATACTATTATATATATGTAAGTCGATATACTATTATATATATATACTATTATATATATGTAAATCGATATACAATTATATATATATACTATTATATATATAAATGCATATACT
>OY744519.1:61217373-61224873 GCA_963556195.1 Sepiola atlantica
AATGTATGTATATGTTATAATGTATATATATAATGTATGTATATGTTATAATGTATATATATATATATAATGTATGTATATGTTATAATGTATATATATAATGTATGTATATGTTATAATGTATATATATATATAATGTATGTATATGTGATAATGTATATACATATAATGCATGTATAATGTATACATATATATATAATGCATGTATGTGTGATAATGTATGGATATGTGATAATGTATGTGTGATAATGTATGGATATGTGATAATGTATAAATATACTTAATAATGTATACATATATAATGTATACATACATATATTTATAAATATTTTATAATGTGTATATATATATATATATATATATATATATATATATATATATATACTACATCTAATTTCCTCTAATTCAAATGTAATTTTCTCTCAACGTATATAATTTTTGTCTATCCATTTTTGCCTTCCCCAGTTCATTTTATAATCTTTCCGGAAGATAACTTAAAAGTAAGTCGAAAGCTCTCTCTTGAGAGAGGGGGGATGGGGGAAAAACAGACATCAAACGATATACTTCGATATAAGCCATAAACACGTATATGTATCTATGGGTGTGTCTGTGTGCATGCGCCTACTTCTATTGTTTGTGGTATTTTCTATTAATTCGAAAATCCATTGAACAAAACTTAGACAGTGTCGATGCAATAAATTCAACATACATGAAAGCGAGATGCAGGGGCGTAGCTATATAGATACATAAGCTAAATACGTACATAAGCTATATACGTACATAAGCTATATACGTACATAAGCTATATAGATACATGAGCTATATAGATACATGAGCTATATACATACATAAGCTATATACATACATAAACAATCTGTGATATATACAGATAGAGAGACAAAAAAGTTCTTCATTTCGCAAAGATTACGTGCGTTGTAGAACTGCAAAAATATTTGAGGAAAATGGTTAGACAATTCTTTTCTGGGAATATTTTGATTAAATTTCTAAATTCGAATGTCTGTTATTTCATTTTCGGCCGTCCTTAAATATCAACTGATTCTGTTTTCTTTTTGTATAGGAATAGAATCAAACCGCCCATACACTCATCCGAAGATACAGGCCACATTATATGCATTCTGGAAAAGAAAACACGCACATATATAATCGATAAAACTGTGTGGGCCCTTCACACCATAGCCTCTGTACCCTGGTGATGGCTTATTTTAGTTGAAAGCTTGGATGAAAATAAATAAACAATGGTGGAATTTGGAGGTTTCCTTTGTTAGATCGCTTGAAATAAAGATGAAAGTCTTATTTCTTGCAACAACGTACGTTGTAATGCACACGTATGTGTGAGCTTGTATAAAGTCGTAGACGACGAAACACGTGTCTGTAGATAAATATATATATATCTATATATGGAGCACTCTGATCATAAAAATAATGAGTTCTACTTAGCATTCCATAAAAACAATTAGATACTTTGCAATTATTAGTATTGTAAAGAAAATATAAATAAAGAACGTTATATGTACAATCAACAAGTTACGATATTTAAATTCGCTTGATTCTGTTTTGTTGCAATTGGATTTCCTTAATAAAACCAGGTTCTCACAGGATGGGCCACGTGAAGGGAGAAAACATCTCTAACGGAAGTAGTGGCATGAAACCGACAGTGCTCGAACCCGGTTCGTAACGGTATCCAAATTAGCAGCACCACCTTCCATATTCAGAAATCACTCCCATAAGTAATTCAACTTTGTTCGTTCCATTAATCATTTTCAATCCTCATAATATACGTCATCATTAAACCGACGATCCATACATCACATAAACCCTTATCCATGAGTGGATTTTGGCCTTGATTAGGAAAACATTCAAACTTAGTAACACAGGCTGTTGCCGTGATAAATTACGGAATAATTAAAAGACAAAAATGAATGCTCGAAATATCAATGCATTCAATGAAAATTAAGGTTCGGGTATCGGGGATTAAATTTAATATCTAATAATAATGGAGATTATGTATCTGTCTGCCTGTCTGTCTGAAGCTTAAACTATATTATTAGTTTTGATCGCTCTCTTTTATATCTACTTATAAGCTCCTATATATACCTATTCCAAAACTTCCCCAAACATCACGCGTCTTTAAAATTTACATAATTTATTTGTTTTAAAGCTTCTAATAATGTAATATTCGCAAATATACACTCATGATTGTTTCTTTTTCAGATTTCCAGATTTATTTAAAATATATTCCTCGATAATAATAATCTTGATAAAAATAATAAATAAAATTAAATGAAGACATTGTTGTTGTTTTTAATCTATATAATTGAGTTACGTAATTAAATTAGATTGTAATGGAATATGATGGAACAGCCGGTGTCCACTCCAACATTCGGTTACCCGGGCTCTGATTATTAAGTATAACGTTCTATTTCGAACGCACAGAAAGTTCTATTTCAAGAAAGAGAGAGAGAGAGAGAGAAAGAGATAGAAAGAGTGAGTGAGAAAAGGAGGAAGAGAGAAAAAGAGAGATGGAGGAAGAGAGAGAGAAAAGAAAGAGAGAGGGAGAGTTAGACACAAGACAGGGGCGCGTTATTTGATTAATAACATGTAAACAACACATTCTCTGAGATTTATTGTACGAGTCGCTCAAAAACGATATATTTACTTTTATTTTTTTATTAAAACGCTTTTTTTTAATCTTAATAGAAATTATGTTTTAAAGCACAAATTTATTTAATCAAATTGTTTTATATGAAAAAATAATTGATTTAAAAATTACTTTTTCTGTAAAAAAAAACATATTTTACTGAGCAATTAAATGAATCAACTAGCAAAAATATGCGACCGGAGGGAGCATATATTTCTTAGTTTTCATAATGATAATATCCTCTTAATCATTGAATAAAATTGTCATTAAAACTATTTCTTTAAATGTAAATTACAAATGCATATTTATCAATGTGACAATTAAATAATTAACATTTGTCACTTTTAAATTGAAAATTAATATGACATGCTTGGCAATTTACATATGAGTAGAAAATTCGTTTCTAATTCGTTTATTTGAATTTACGAAGAATAAATTTAAAGAAAGAACTCAACGAAAACAAATAAGATTTCAATAAATGTTATTTTCACTTTTGTAATTAGTCGTGCGATTTAGAAAGCCCCGCGGGCCGCACTTCGCCTTTTTGCCATATGCTGTTTTCGTTTCAATTATTAGGAAAGGGCGAAGAATAAAACATTTAATTGCGATCGTAGACTTATAAACATAAAGCATGAGTAAAGTAAATTATTATTAAGCGGCAGTGTAGGACTTTTTGTTGTTGGCAATTCTTTTTAGCACCAGGTATTTACTGGAGGGACTACATGAAGGTTGCCAACATCCAGCGTAATAGCGAACCTATAGAAACGATAAGAGTGGAACTTAGTGCACACAGGTCGACAATCGACGTCAGAACCCACTTCTACACAGCCAATTGTCAAATAAAAACATCAATAAGCTTCTTCTTGTTTTAAAAGCCAACAGAAAATAAGCCCCTAAAAAAGGAATCTCCCAAACTATATATTTGCATTTTTGTATTAGGCTTGGTTGAGTTAATCTGTTTAACCGATTTTGATTATGTAATGCCGAAACGAAACACTATTGTAAACGATTCAATGTATACGAAACATTGAAGACAAGTTGCTATCCAATGAATGCCAATGCATAAGTGTACACAATAGTTCCGTGGTAGTATTTGAACTTACGATAACCGGTTACATAGACCGTGGCTGTATCCATTTAAACAATGGTGCACCGCTGTTTATTGCTTAAAAACTCAACAACAGAATGTTTCTATTAATGAATATTTAAAAAAAGACTTTGCTGAATTAAAAAAAAAAGTCACCCCACACTCATCGCATGCAATGGAAATTTATTTCGTTTTAAGTTGCTTCACGTGGGATTGAACTCACACACCTCGATGTAAAATTCACTCTAGAAATCTCGATTGTTGGACTCGCGGGTCTTTTCCGCAGTGTTTTTGTTTTTGAAGTCGGTAACCTCATAAGAATTTCCAACATAACCTTTGATCGCATTCCCTGGCAGTAGATTGCTCTTATTCAGCGTTTTATACCTCCACCCCCTTATATATACCATTGGGTACATTTTCTTAAGTGACTCTATCTGGAAACGAACACGCAGCCCTAAGTTTACAAAATGAGGAGAGCAGCTCGAAAAATATAAATAATACAAAATAGTGATATCTCCTTTTAAAAAAATCTTGGCGATTTTTTTTTTTTTGATAAATATTTTACATTTATTGAAGAGCGACGTTGGGATGTTCAACGTAACTTAGAACAGAATGTTTGAAAACGAAATAAAATTCGACAAAAGAAACAACATTTTACTGAATAGAATTTAAAGAATAGAAAAATAAACAATAAATTTTGAATCTAATGTGCAATTCCGCGTAGGGGCAGAGTTGCATTGTGTGATTTTCATGTACTATTGTTGCACTCAACAAAGGTTATCGAACAGCAACCTGCATCTCGAACACGTTTTAAAATTGAATAAGAAAAGAAATGTTAGCAAAGTTTAAATTAACACTTTCTAACGTTCTAGAATAGATACCTAATGTATAGACATCTATCTTAATCGGTTCATAAGTATGTGATCGGTCGCAGTCAGTACATCACTCATTATCACAGTAGATTCATATTTATCTATCAATGTATCTATCTCAGTATATTCATATATATATAAGATAAATGAATGAAGAGAGATAAAGATGCACGAATTACAAATCTATTTCAACTTCGATTATTCAATGCAAGGTGTACTCGGTAAAAACATGTTCATTTTTATTCCTTAAGCCAAGGATTTTCAAAGATTAAAATCTTATCAGAGGAATTACACAGATAGATAAGTTGGCAGTCGAAAAGCCAACATTAAAAATTTGAAAAAATATAAAGTAATGGAGAGTAAGTGTATGCGTGTAAAAATAAATTTAAAAAAATAAATAAATAAATAAAATAAAAAAATAAAAATATGGAGTCTGTCCAGTTGGTGAATGTCCGTAATAAAGTGTCCGGTGAAAGGAGAGTTAAAGATGGAAAAACAGGGTTTCGTGAAGGCAGCGGGGACAATGTTCAAAATGAAGTAAATCCAATAGAAATATGTTTAGTACAATTGTAGATGGAGCGCACATATTCGGATGTAATATTGAGAATTAGGGCCATTTTAAAATACTTCCGTGGACCAAGAATGGAAGTAGTTTTTCCGAAGTTGAGTTAGAAATGTGTATATTAAACGCAGGCTTTCGGGAATTTAAGTAGTGACTTCGATCGAATCTAAGATAAGCAACAGATGGCCCTAATATATATATATATATATATATATGTATTCATATATATATATATATATATATATATATGTATTCATGGATTAAAGATGCCAAACTTAAAAAGGGTGGTAGCTATAACATGTATGCATATGCGTAGCTAAAATATTTTTATGAATTAAAAATATTTACTTACTTACTCATTTCGTATGAATCAGAGGAGCCATACTGGTTACTTGGCGCTATCTTATATACACCGTAGCTGCATGGAATTAACACATATGGACTAACAACCCAACAAACATTCTATTTATATATATATATATATATATATATATATATATATATATATATATATATATATATATATGAATTATGCACTATGGAAGCAAATACTGGAAATATTATTGAAATATGTTTTAATATAATAAATGTAGGTAAAATGTTAATAACAAAGTATCCATACTTTTAAAGTTTTCTTCAATTTGTAAACACAATTAATATGTGCATTCAAAAATGTGAGAGTATGTATATTAAATGTTCAAGTGCCATAAACTAATTATCACAGAGATGTACAGATTTGTAATTGATGCACACACACACACATATATATATAATTATGTTTATATATATATAATTATGTTTATATATATATAATTATGGTTATATATATATATATAATTATGTTTATATATATAAATATAATTATGTTTATATATATATAATTTAAAATAAAAGTAAAATTAATAATTGAAAACACAAAAGTATAGTTAATGTGAACATTATAAAATTTTGTAGAATATACGCATATTTAAGTTTCTATCCTATTGAATTTACATTATGAAATCATTATCTTTATATATATATATATATGAGAGAGAGAGGGGGGGAAAGAGAAAGAGAGATGGATAGATAGATGGATAGATAGATAGATAGATAGATGGATAGATAGATAGACATTGTGACGTTGAATTACGATAATCAGATGGCAAGCGAATGTATCCTCTGTCCATCTCCGAACGTCGTAATGAAGACAAAAGTATCAAATTGATTTCGTAGAGGGGAAATTCTATACGCACCCCTTTTAGAAAGACAAGCGCGCACTCGACGTGCGGGTGTGCAGTTAATGTCTTTCAAGGCCTTCGAAATATCGACCAAGGCCTGTTGGGAGAGGATTGATAAACATCCGACGTATACACACACATTCACATACGTATGTCAAAATATAGATAGACAGATGATGGGCATTATATATATATATATATATATATATATATATATATATATATATATATATAATCTGTATGCGTGTTGATATATAATACTATTCATAATACGTACATCGACATGTCAAGCATTTGTCATTGTTTTTTTCAGTGCCCAATACACACACACGCATATATATATATATATATATATATATATATATATATATATATATATATATATATATATATGTATGTATAGTATACATTTTACTTTATACAAACATTATTGGTTACACATGTGCATACATGTTTCAGCTGCGATCTCTTGAGAAAACCAGCTTCTTCAGACCTTTAAAAAAATTCGTTGCGGCAATAATTATTTAATTCTATCTTAATGTTCTGTTTGTAATTTATTATGATTTCATTTTCGCGTTTAGTGAATTCATCTTTTTATCATATTCAGAAACATATATGCATTTTAAATATACATATATACAAACGTAGTTACACATATACATATATAAACAAGAATCCATAACAATACACACAAAACTACGTATACATACATACATACAAATGTAAATGTCTACATATACTTTCATACACGCATACACATGCAGATATATAGACATATATGAGTAGACATATTAATTCACATATACAAACATATACACATATATGTGTAGACATAAATATATACACACTACTATATATATATACATCCATATAATAAATATATATATATATGCTCATATATATACAAACATACAAATGCATACATGTGCACATGTATACAAATGCATTATACACATACGTATACATGTACACACAGACATACATGCATAAAAAAGTTAATAAAATGTAGTATACATATCATCTTTTTAGTACACATTAAAAGCACCTATATAAATATGACTAAATCTCTCTTTACTTCTCTCAATATAAGAATAATACAG
>OY744519.1:61232373-61239873 GCA_963556195.1 Sepiola atlantica
TATCAACCCCAAAACATACTTTTTGTTAAATCTATACAATCCATCCAGGTCATAGAGTTTAAAAGACATAATTAGGAAATATATCCAGAAGTCCAGAAGGCTGAAAGAAAATTAATGCAGGTAATGAGTGAAAGTCCAAAAACTAGAAATATACCAGTAACTATATACTAGTATCAACATACAAGTACTTTTATGGCTTTTATGTTATAAGAAAAAGATAAATGTTTTTCTTGTAATGTGTTTCTCGTTGAATGTAATGTTACATCCGGTTTTTCAACTTCATCTAATTGTACGTCCCTAAGTATTGTTTTTTTTTTACCTGGTTTATACTGATTTGATGTATCCATACCCCTACGACTTTCATTACTTCTAATTTGCTGTGTAATTGGAAGTATTGAAGTTTATAGCAATGGCGCTGTCTGTTAGCTTTTTAATGTGTCTAATCCCTGCGCTGATGAAGATGACTGATATCAATAAAGATATATCGTCTCAGAAACGATCGTACACAAACAATTGATATGTTGAATTTTTGCAGCGCAAATAAATTATCATGTAATAAACATTACACAAGATCTATGTATATATATATAACATTTGAAAATAAGAATCTACCCCTATTCGATTTTTTCCATTTCTCCGAAAGTGACCCGAAGAAAATGGAGAAATGATAAAACAAAGAAATAAGAAAATCAAAAAACAAAACAAAACAAAAAAAATACGAGCTGATCAGATTCGTTTGCGAATATATTAATTTATTTGCTTTTTTTGTATTTGAATAAGTAATGCCATTAATTATTTTATCTCTGAGGGTTGGAAACATAGATCATGTGTAAGTCGCAAAGTGAGAGCGTTACAGTAGTCCATGATCTGCTTACAAAGACGGACCACCTTTAGCTGGTGTCGATTTAAGCACTCGACCAACGAATCTGTACGCCTAAAGCAAATCTTTTGTGTGTAGATGATATATATATTTGTTTATTTACGTTATGAAACTACGTCTCTGTTTGTGCCAGCTGTGATTATGCGCAACTTAAGTAAACAATGGACAGTATTTCCGACAGTCTGTCATGCATAGTATTCCGGGTTTTTTTTTGGTGGACACACGTGTTTGCATCGATAATAGTGAGGAATGCAGTGGGAAAAGTGGATAACCGCACAATAAAAGTTAAACCAAAACGAACTCATAGTTTGTCTTTATTTATTGAAAGACTTTTTTAGAATGCAAAATGAGATTAATAAGCTGTAGACTTGTAGACTTGTTATTTAAGGAGTGGGGGAGAGATGGCGAAGGGTGGGCAAAAAAAAACAGGGACAGAAGAAATCCCAGAAATAGATATAGAGAAAGGAAGAATAAAATAAAAAGGAAAGGATAAACGGTGTTTGTGGAAAGAAAGTGTAGTTTCAAATTTACCAACATGGCAAACTAATGAAACTCTATTATTAGATTAAATGTTAGTTAATCAACGTTTGTTTCTCGTTGACTTTTTGTGAATGAACTGTAATAACACAAAATACTTGCTAAAATATACCTTAGATTTGGGATTGAGTTATGTTTTTTTTTATCCAGTCTTAATTATGCACAATGTATGCAATTCTTTATATAACTATTTTAACTCTAGCTAAATATGTCTATACCTGTCTATCTCAGCCTGTTAATATTATAAAACTTCATCTCATATATATATATATATATATATATATATGATTTAGAATTATTTATTTTCTGAAAAAGCCACTTATATCTTCCTGAGAAATCTATCTTGTTTCTCTGATATTTCTAATGTCGCTGAGAATTTAGAGCACAAGTGATTAATTTACATAGTGTGTGTGTACATACCGTAAACCCGTATGTAAATTAGATAGCAAAATAATAGGTCGCTTTACTGCTAACTTATTCATAAGAAAATTAGAAGAAAAAAGACTTATTATTGTTTAGTTATGCAAAAATGTCTTTAAAAATATGTCATTGTTTATAAATTTTCGAATCGAATCAGGCTAATGGTTGTGATCCTACGGGCAAGAGTAATCTCTCTTTCTCTTTTCTCTCTCTCTATCTCTCTTTTCTCTCTCTTTCTCTCTCTATTCTCTCTCTCTCTCTCTCTCTCTGTGCGTAGATATATATATATATATATATATATATATATATATATATATATATATATATATTAATTTCGGCAGCAAGTCGTTTATTAGACATGTGTCATTGAAGACCACGGAGTTCTCCCTCTTTATGATCTTTCTGGTCAGTTTCTCGACTCGGCGAGCGATTCGTCGGGTTTCTGGTATATATATATACATATATTTCATGCCTACTTATATGTAAATAACTTTTGAATGTGACTTATCGTTTATTTTATTAATATTTACTTTATTTGTTCAAAAATATAACATTTCTATTTTTGCCGGAACAGGTACACCCTCTCTCTCTCTCTCTCTCGCTCTCGCTCTCTCTCTCTCTCTCGCTCTCGCTCTCTCTCTCTCTCTCTCTCTCTCTCTCTCTCTCTCTCTCTTCTCTCTCTCTGAAGGAACCGAAAGAACAAGGGCGCATAACGAGTATGGCAAATACATCTGCCAGTCTCAGCCCGAAACTCGAAAATTAATAAGGAATTTAGAAAGGATATGCAGACACAATTTGTCCCTAATATTTAATGAAATATGTATATATATATATATCTCTCTCTATATATATATGAATAAGCATCTCTACACTGACGATTTCCGAAAGGCTGAAACGTATACGTATGTAGATAAATACAAATATTTATAATATATATATATATATATATATATATATATATATATATTGCTACACAAGTAATTATAGGTGTACGAACAAACGCATATCTCTATAAAAGTAAGAAGATAGAAATAACGGTATAAATTCTAGTCCATCGTTCGATAGAACAAAATGTAGGTATAAACGTATGCTCAGTAAACTTCAACTGAAGGCTTCGCAATTTTGCGAACCCTTCAAGGAATCGAGTGTGTATTTTATGTGCATTTTTAATTTCCCAAGTCACATAATATCTTAACAAAAAGAACTGTGTTCACCGTATTCTTGCATAAAAGTCACGTTTCGTTTCAAGTTTCAATAAAACATCTGTTGTGATTTTTAATAAGCTTATTAATAGCGTTTGATACTCTTATCACCCGAACTTTATTTATATATATATATACATATATATATATATATATATATATATATATATATATATATATATATATATATATATATATATATATATATATATATATTTGTGTTATAATGGAATAATTCCAGGAAGAAATCCGGGTAAGAGAGCTCAATGTGGTAAACAGAGCAAGAATAACGTAAAATATAATAACACGAAATTACATGATAGTCGATGCAATAATTTATTTCAACCTTGCGGTTTTATTCAAGCATCCAATTTGACAATTACATTTTTGAGACTGACAGAAAACTGAATTCACCCTCGACAATTCAAATACAACCAGAGAGAGTTATTATTTTAATAAAAACAAGCAAAAAAAACCATAAGATCCCTTTCGATTGCCTTAGTTAAATATAAGATGTTAATTCCTACTCGCTCTGTAATGGGTATTCAGATTGGCTGCGACCACCACTCTCTCTGGTTGTATTTGAATTGTCGAGGGTGAATTCAATTTTCTGTCAGTCTCAAAAATGTAATTGTCAAATTGGATGCTTGAATAAAACCGCAAGGTTGAAATAAATTATTGCATCGACAATCATGTAATTTCGTGTTATTATATTTTACGTTTTATATATATATATATATATATATATATATATAATAATATTTATAGATAAATATTAAATTATTAATACCTACAGACGCTAGCGTTTCGAGCTTATTGCTCTCATCAGTGCAGGAAAGTAACAATTTCAGTTTCGGTTCATAGAGTAAGCCTATAATCTGCAAGCAGTCGCCATATCCATTCGGCCACCAGAAACTGTCACGTAGTTAAGGGAATGTAAGATCTATATGTACCTAGAAGCGGACACAGATAGAAGACTAGTCGAGAGTGTTCTACGAACGTACTCGGAGAATATTATGATTAATATGTTTACTAATTTTTTGACGTCATCTACTTTGCACGGTTATCTTCATCTTTTTGTTTGAATGAATTACGTAATCCGTTAGTAACATCGTCTATGTGCATGTTTAGCCCCGCCTTCATTGTAATGGATGACGTCAGATAAACAAACATTACGTCATTCAGTGTACACGGGAACAAACATAAAAGCAAGCAAACGTGATTCACAGTTTTAGTAGCATTCTAGAAGACAACACGTGAAATAAGACTCTTCCCACTTACCTAGCGCTTAATGGGTGACGTTATTATTCATTGACGTCATACATTGTGCACGATTATCCCGTAGTGTTTTTAATTGATAACATCATTCTTTTGTGGAGCTATAGTAGTAACTTGTGTGTGTGTGTGTGTGTGTGTGTGTGACGTAGTGGAGGTGATTGATTTGAACGGGTCGAGATATATAGAAAGATTGAAATAGATATAAAAACAACAGTCAAAATAGATAAATACGAAAATGCTGAAGGGAGCATATATGGATTCATACGCTTTCCAAGAGTATTCATGAAATGGATGCATAATCCTCGCCAGGACTCGAACCTATCACGCTGAACTCACCACTTTCAATTCACTACATATATGTATGCTTTATTAGTAGTCACTTTTCACAAATATATACAAATTCAAAATGTAATAATCGACCATCAAACACGCACGCATGCATACAAATATGTGTGTGTATATGTGTGTTCGAGTGACTCATCACCAAGAACAAGGATGTGATAATCAAATTTCATTGCACAAAATCATTTATTTTTTCAATCTATTTTGACAAAAGTTATTATTTTTTTCTCTCTTGAAATGACAGCATTTATTTATTGCAAAGACGGCTCTTACAACTAAGTAAGTAAAGTATATAACAACCCAACCGTAATTGTATATTTGCCGTTTTGTATATTTAAATATACTTATTTACAGTTGAATGTTTGATGCAGTCATATCCTGATGCCCTCAACATTAGAACGTTTTTTGTTATCTTAATACAAGATTGCTGATATAATGTGTACATCGATATATCTTCCGCATGCGTGTTATATTCGAAATCTATCCTATATTTGCGGACCCACTGTCTGTCTGCCAGAAAGGATGAAATTGAAATTAAAGCCCTTTACGAAGGTAATTTTTAAAAAACGGTAAAATTTTGCAAAGAAATCCAATGGTGGAATTAATTTAGTATTAATGAGTTTCGCAATAATATGAAAAATTAAACATTTAGAAATTAAAAAATATGAATATAAATGGGATCATGGAGATAAGGCCTGGAATTTAGAGTAAAGAGAGATTCTCACTCATTCTCGGACAACGGCGCGTGCGCCTGTAAGTAAAATGTATGTTTGGTAGCTTTCGTCGAAAATTACGTATTTACAGGGAGTTCGTTATTATTGTGTTAATTGGCGTCCATATTTCAAAATAAATAAATACTTTTTGTATTCTTAAATCTTGCATGTCTGTCCAAAGTAGCTTCTACTCTTGTAATAACTCATGTAAGTTGTACATTTTGTAGCAATCACTTGTTTTGATGTACTGTTTTCTCTTAATGTAAATAGACAAAGTTTAGCGCTTAGTAATTGGCTCGTCATCGGCGTATGAATACAGTTTGTTGGACTAGTTCTCCTAAGCGCGCCAACGCAAGTGTTGTCCTTCTTTCAAACAGTTGGAGCGAGACCGCACAAGAAATCGGACGTGTCAAAGCTGGTCCCGTCCAAATCACTAGCCTAGAATGAAGTCTCACAGGATGCGTGGCGCCCCGATGATTATAGCTTTGATAATAGAAAATGAACACACGATTAATGTTGGATTTTTCAATTAGCTTTTACCGTGAGCATTGATCTTTGGAAAATTCGATAAAAAAGAAACTACCCTGATTCTAACTTATGTAAGTCGAAATCTTTGATAACAAAAACAATTAACTCACATGCACGTTGGATTTGTTTTTTTAGTTAACTCAAGAATTAATTCTTGGAAAATTCGATGAAAATGCAAATTTTATGAGACGCTGGTTCTCTCAAGGGGTACTTTTTGGAAGAGAAAAGAGCTTGTAGAATGAGCAGTTTTTCTGTGGTGCACTGTAACATTTTTTTTTGTTTCCTTTAGATTTCTCCATTTAATTGTATGAAGTATTCAAAGGTTAAGTAGTTTATGACGTATTTTGATGTCTTTAAATAACTATACTTGTATTAGTCGCTATAATTATCAGGGGAAATGCGCAATGTCGGTGGCAAGCGGTATGTAAGTCTACATTTAGAGACAGATAATTAATTATGATCATATAAACAGAATTAAAAAACTATTCCGTAATTAAAATAAAATATTATATTTCCCTTAGAAACTTTTGAACATTTTTCGTAATAGGGAGACAAACACTATTTGCTTCGTTGCTTGAATTAATTAAAGTAATTCTCTTACATAGTACTATTACTACGTAGAACATTATTTATTATTTTCATATATTTTCTAATCAGATGTGTCATTCAACTTTTCAAGTAGGTGCATTGTTAAACCTTACGGATTGGATCAAACTGTAGTATCTGTCCTGTCTTCATTGGGGTATGAAATGTTTATCATGATTTGGAAAATATTTACGTTTGCTCCAATTAAAAATTCTGTATTTTCCTAAACATTAAAAACAGACCTTGTGTATAATTTTGCCCTCCTGGAAAGGGAGTGGCAAGTAAATAAAGGTGCCTCTTTATTGGGGTTATGACGTGTTTTTTGTTGTTGCATTTGTTTTTTTCTTGTAACCACAACATTGTACGTTTAATATCAGTTCATATTTATCGATCTAATTTTTTAATTTTATCCAAGTGAGGAGCGAATTAAAATAGTAATGCTTTACCAGGTTAATTGATTATGCTTTCACGCCCACTCTTCCCTCTCTTTCTCTCTCTCTCTCTCTCTCTCTCTCTCTATCTCTCTATCTATATATTTCTTCTCACTTCGCACGCATTCATCTCTATTCTCTTTCAGTCTCATTTATCTCTCTTCTCCATCTCTTTAATCCTTCTCTCCTCCCTTGCGTTACCCTCGCTTCTCTCGTTCTCTCTTTCTCTCTCCCTCTCTCTCTCTCTCTCTCTTCGCTATTCTCTCTTTCTTCTCTCCTCTTTCTCATTCTCTATTCCCCCATTTCTGTCTCTATTAATATAAGACACATTTATATTACGGTCATGTTGTCTACATTAAACACGCCAATTCATATGTGGTTGACTAGATACGTACATTTTGAGATAGATATGTATTAATTGTGTTAATAACTTTTTTAATAGTTCAATATTCCATATGAAGACTGTTGTGTTTAAAAAGGCAAATATATACTTATCTATCGACGATTGGACTAGAAAAATCGCAGATGGAATTCAAATTCGCAAGGCTAATTTAGCCAACGAACACTCTACCACATGTGTCGCA
>OY744519.1:61244873-61247373 GCA_963556195.1 Sepiola atlantica
GAGAACAGTAGTCCGAATATACAAAATTCTACAAATTATCAACCTTCATCTTAAAAATTCCGAAACAATGATTAATATATTTTGTTCTTTTTTGTTACCTTTTCTTCCTTCGCGCTGTTTTTTTGTAATTACATACATAAAGCAGAATAAACTAGTTTTTGCTCAACATAATTTTTATCCAAATATTTTATTACCTAACAAACTGAAATCGATTATTCTTCTCCCTCTCCCGCCCATCTGTCAACGTGAAGCAGATTTTACATTTTTTTTTATTAAACCAAAAAGACGCCGCCTTTCCTTCTTAAAATCTGTGTAAGCTGAGTTCATTCAGACGTTCTAGATGCGTCGTCGCATCGCTATGAGAGGCTTTGTTCGTCGGACACCAATCATTTACGCTTCAGTTATAAATAGAATTTTTGTAATTCTGTTAAGCCAAAGTTTGAAATAGCATTTTTGTCGATCTGTTATGCTTCAGCTTGAAATAGCATTTTCGTCGGCTGGTCATTCTCAAGCTTAAATAGCATTTTCGTCTGTCAAGCTTCAGTTGAAAATAGCATTTTTATCAGATGGAGAGAGGAGGGAAAAACTAGACGAAAATTCGTGCATATTCAGTGAGAATAAGACATTTATGTTTGTTCCGTTATCTAACTTAATGTTAGTCTCCTGGCTTATAATTTTAGTTAAACTTGATGTGGTGTGTTATAACCCTATTCACTGTTTGATAACACGGTGGGCGGGGAAATGATAGCCGGTTTAGTGACGAGACGAATATTTTTTATTGGAGATTGATGTTATTATTGTGGTCTCATTAAAATTAAAAGTATGGTTTAAATCTGACATATAGGAGAAAAGGGCGTTTTGGTAATCATTGTTATTTTGTGCTCGTATTGTCTTTTATCTGTTTAGGTATTTTATCGCATTGTTGGCGTGGAATCGAATAAATGCGAACATTAGTTGTGTGTACGGCGTTACTTATTAGTAATATTGTTTATGGTTTGTGAGGCAGTTTATATGATTGTGATTCCTAATTTAATAAATTTATCCTAGTAAGATTCTTGTTTATGTTTTAGATAGAGTAATTGCTTTTTCGGTATAAAAAATAGTGTGTTTCGCTTTTGTTTATTGTGCGCATATTGATGTTCAACTTTCACTTAGCGAGCGAGTATGAAACCTTTATATACCCGTGTCGTCGTGGACACAAAACCACTGGGACTCTAATATTCAGTTTTTAATAAGGTTTACTTAAAACATAGATAAACACTCCCAGAGACAGGTTATTTTGATATGCGTGAGAGAGAAAACACAGGCATATAGACTGTTAGCTGAAACTCATTGGTGATAGCAGCCACGCGTCTTTCCTCCTTGAAATCGCGCCAGCTAAGAGAAAATCACGTGATTTCATCGACTTTCGCCGGGGTGTCATCTGACCTTTAACATTTTCCACTGAAACACAGGCCATGCTATGCAACATTGAGAGATTCTTTTCTAGCGTTTAGTATAAAATATTTCTGGTATTTTAAAGATTTGAGATAATTCTCAATTGGTCTGAATTTTACGTTGGGGTGTTGTGCGCCGTGTATCCTAACAGCTATTAGACATAAACTAGTTATTTGGCCTGTTTTAATATTGTTGTAGCGATGGGAGTAAAAATATTTGTTGTCATAATGTTTAATATTGTTGTTGTGATGGAAGTAAAACTATTTGTTGTCATTATGTTTAATATTGTTGTAGTGATGGGAGTAAAACTATTTGTTGTCATTATGTTTAATATTGTTGTAGTGATGGGAGTAAAACTATTTGTTGTCATTATGTTTAATATTGTTGTAGTGATGGGAGTAAAACTATTTGTTGTCATTATGTTTAATATTGTTGTAGTGATGGGAGTAAAACTATTTGTTGTCATTATGTTTAATATTGTTGTAGTGATGGGAGTAAAACTATTTGTTGTCATTATGTTTAATATTGTTGTAGTGATGGGAGTAAAAATATTTGTTATGTTTAATATTGTTGTAGTGATGGGAGTAAAAATATTTGTTATTATGTTTAATATTGTTGTAGTGATGGGAGTAAAAATATTTGTTGTCATTATGTTTAATATTGTTGTAGTGATGGGAGTAAAAATATTTGTTGTCATTATGTTTAATATTGTTGTAGTGATGGGAGTAAAACTATTTGTTGTCATTATGTTTAATATTGTTGTAGTGATGGGAGTAAAACTATTTGTTATTATGTTTAATATTGTTGTAGTGATGGGAGTAAAACTATTTGTTGTCATTATGTTTAATATTGATGTAGTGATGGGAGTAAAACTATTTGTTATTATGTTTAATATTGTTGTAGTGATGGGAGTAAAAATATTTTTTATTATGTTTAATATTGTTGTAGTGATGGGAGTAAAAATATTTGTTGTCATTATGTTTAATATTGTTGTAGTGATGGGAGTAAAACTATTTGTTATTATGTTTAATATTGTTGTAGTGATGGGAGTAAAACTATTTGT
>OY744519.1:61254873-61262373 GCA_963556195.1 Sepiola atlantica
TTTAACTCAAATGTGAAACGATGTTTCCAAGTGCAAAAGTTTATTTTATTTCATATATATATATATATATATATATATATATATATATATATATATACAGGGTTATTCATAAGTCACTTAACTTAGCTATTTGAAATGATTACCATATGAAGCACAAACATACTATGAACTTTTGTTATCTTACTCTCTAATTACTGCTATTTGTTAGGCAATGGAAACGTGATGTGAACAGAAAGCCTCCTTCGCACAACACTATTATCAATCAAATATGCTACAAAGAGTCGTAAATTCCTTGCAAAAAAGAATGGTTCTATGCATGCAGAACGAAGGTGAACATTTTGAAAATTCGATGTACTTTAAAACTCCCATAAATGAATTTGTTGAATAAGCTTTCTGTTTTGTATTACCGTATTTTTTAATTTTAGAATTTCCAAAATAAATAGCTAACTGACTTATGAATCACCCTGTATATATATATAAAAATATATATATATATATATATATATATATATATATATTGACATTTATATCTGAATGTAGGTTTATTTATAAAGCGTTCAGAAATGATTAATGTATTTGCATAATGTATTCCAAACGAGTTTCCAATTATTGTCCGTTGTTTTTAAATTCTCATGGCAACTCTTTCATAGTAAAAGATATTAAAAAAGAACGCTTATCAGATCGACACACCTCGTTTTAAAAATCGGTCGTCTCATTTTCAGCCTGGCCCATTTTTTTTTGTTTGCTCTCCCCGCCATTGCAGAAAACATATTAGTTTACTCAGTCGGGCGGGTCCGGGGTTAGGTAGTCGTTGACACTCTGTTCGCGCCAAATAAATAACGGAATGACTGCGTATACAGTGACTGTATACGCAAGCATCTACTGTTTCCAAGCATAATTTGTGTGTTGTGAAAACTTAAATAGTCATAAACTATTAATTCAACTTTGATAGAAATAAACAAGTAGATTTGCATGTTTAAAAACGTGCAAATCTTCTTGTTTCATTATTAAAATGCTCTCGAATTGGCAAACGTTAATATAGAGCGCCATTTTGAGAACTACTTGACAAGAGAAGATAACTCGACATTCGATTGTTCATGAATAGTGTACTAATACAGTGTAGGAACCATGTTCATATGGTTAATACAGTGTAAGAACCATGAGTTTGCTGAGGAAATCAAAGAAAACTCATGGGTTCTACATTGTTTAGTACATTATTGATACTTATTTAGGGTTAGTTCAGGGCTTTCGCTTATAGGTTTGGCGACAAAGGTTTAATTGTCGGCCAAGCCATACCAAAGAGACACAAAAAATGGTGGTTGATGCCCCTTTGCTAAGATGTTCGATCAAGGGTAAGTGGAGTAATCATAGGAAAAAAGTGGCGCCCTCTCATACACTTTGGTGTATTAGCAAATAAAAAGGTGGCCTTCGGGTCGCCTTCGACTATGATCGTCGAGTATTTTACTTACTTTTTTTTATATATGAATTTCTGAAAACTGTTTCCGAGGTGTTTTGGAAAATAAATAAACATAGTGTATAAGCAACGTTGTTCTTGCGCATACATTGGCTGTATATGTAGTTGTAGCCGAGAAAGGATATGTCTTTGAATTAAAATATGTCCATTGTGGCTTTATTTAAAGGCGAGTTTCTCTATTCTTGCTTTTCTATTCTTACATTTTAGAATATTATTCAGATTTCCCAAAAACGTTACATCGTTTCTTTATTAAAGAAAATCTTGTCTTTTGTATTTTTAACACGTTTTAACGTCAAATTCGCACTTTTTTTGGTTTGGTAGCACATTTCGGCATATTATTGTCATAATACTTCATATTTACGTTCAAAAATCGGTATTTTAAAATTAGGTATTTATACATTCTGAAATTGTAATTTTAAATTAAAAAGATCATTTTGTTTTCGAGTATTCCTCAATTTCGTCTGATTTGAATAAAATCGGCATTTGAAATCTATTTTTAAAAAACATTTAACACAAATCAAAAAGGTCGTTCTTCGAATCCAAACGAATTGAAATGCTATTTCAAAGTTCAGATTGACATACCAAGGAAAATTCTGTTTCAAAGTTCAGATTGACATACCAAGGAAAATTCTGTTTCAAAGTTCAGAATGACATACCAAGGAAAATTTTATTTACAAGTTCAGATCGACATACTAAGGAAAATTCTATTTCAAATTTAAGATTGATATAACAAGGAAAATACTTTTTCAAAGCCCAGATTGACCTACCAAGGAAAATGTTATTTCAAACTTCAGATTGACATACCAAAGAAAATGCTATTTAAAACTTCAGATTTACATAAAAAACAAAAATGCTATTTCAAACGTCACATTGCCATACCAAAATATGGCAAATACTATTTTAAACTGCAGATTGACAGACTAATGAACATTCTATTTAAAACTTGAGATTGACAGACCACCAAAAATGCTATTCAAAACTTAAGCTGGTCAGACTTGAGAAAATCGTACTTTTTAAATAACTTCAATACACTTGAATCACTCCATCCCCAAATCATCGGCAAACATTTAAGGCCGTTCTCACAATCGAGACTAACTTTTATAACGCTTGAACGTGCAGTTTTTCAAATCGTATGATTTATTAAAGTAAATCTTCTGCATGACAAACCGAAATTGAAGGCGTATATGAAAGACTAAACAAGTGCATCATTTATCTTAAAGCTCGAGCGTCTATCTTTTCAAATATTAAGATTTATTGGGAAGAAAGGCGTGACCGATCGAGCAACCAATAAAGCCGGTTATAGACATACACGAACGTGTCTAAGAAAAAGAAGGATTGTGGGATTGAAAATAAATTTCTGGGAAAGTATCATACTTTTTGTGATTGTCGGCTTACGTTTACTTGTTTATTAAAATCTACAAAGTATGGTTGTGGTCGTTCGACGATATGAAAAGATTAAGCAATTGAAAGAACAGATGAAAGATATATAGTTATGGATTAGTTGTTCATTTAGTCATTGTAATGATCCTATAATACATATATATGCTCTGAAATTTGTAATCCAACTTCATTGAGTTTGCAATTAGGAACATTTTCAGATATTATAAAGAGCATATACTTAAATATATATTTTGTAAGAATCCATATATATATATATATATATATATATATATATATATATATATATATTACACGTTAGGGGTGTGTATATGTTTATATATTTAAATATATATGATTCACTCCTAAACTAATTAACCGATATATATATATATATATATATATATATATATATATATATATATATATATATGTATATATATATGTATATATATATATGTGTGTGTCTATTTAGATATTTTCTTATTTTATTTTTATTCGTTGATGTATAGCAATAGAGAATGTTTTTAATAGAATTTTTGGCCGCTACCTGCCACTTTCTTCAGTGTAATGAGTATATATGAGATATATAACGTTTGCGCGAGAAACTAAAAATAAAATTCACTTTGGGATTACTAAGAAAAAATCTAAATAAAAAAATTTCTCAAGTGAATTGATAATTCTAATAGACCAAAAGATAAAGAAAAAAAGCCAACGAATAAATCGAAAGTGCGAAAAACCTGAATCCGAAAATCGCATATATAAGAGTATAAATACACTAGAACAATTTAAAAAGCCAGTAGTAAGCAAATGAATAATGCGGCAGAAGAAATGACGTAGTTTTTTTTTACACCGTGATGAGGTTACCCTTTATATTTTGACCCACTTAAAAGAGAAAAGCGCCAAAATGTTTTTCACACAAAGAGGGAAATACATTGCTGGTAGGGAATGAATAAATAGTAAAAGCGTGATAAAATCAAGGACGCTGATTCTTTGGACGCTAGAGTGGACACTGCTTAACTATAATAACGATCATATAATATATATCCATGCAATTAGCCTGTTGAATTTACTCGGGAAAAATATACAAACGTTCCTATGTAGCTTACTTACCATAAGAACACTTATATATATATATATATATATATATATATATATATATATATATATATATATAAACTTCTTTGTAATATAGCAGGAAAAATCTCAGCAGAGTGCTCGATTAATTAAGAATTGAAGTTAAAAATTAAGAGCATAATATTTATTTATTTTAGTACAGAAAAATTAGTACAAAATTCGTACCGTCGGTTTCAAGCACGGAAAGACTTAGCCATCCGGCTCTCTTCAGCTTCTGTTGTCATCTGTTTCGGAAATGTGGAAAAGTGTCACGTGACTTCACATTTCCGAAACAGATGACAACAGAAGCTGAAGAGAGCCGGATGGCTAAGTCTTTCCGTGCTTAAAACTTACGGTACGAATGTTGTACTCATTTTTCTGTACCAAAATAAATATATATATATATATATATATATATATTAGTATGCAGTATACTTATTCGAAACTCGAACGCCATCTCACGTCCAACTGTGATCAACAGTGTAAGGTATCTTACTTCAGCGTTATCAGGGTGACTAAAAAAAAACGGGCCCCGTGTACACTTTATGTGATATCTCCTTTATTTTTTCACCGATTGCCATTATTTTACAGTATATGACAGAATCAACGACCGTGAGTACACCAAGACCTCAGTGGGAGCTGGGACAAAGAATAAACTGTGTTAAATTTTACTACAAGACAGGCTCGTTTAAGAAAACCCAGGACAGTTTTATGCATCAGTTCAGATGTGAAAAGGCTCCACCCAAAAGCAGAATTCAGAACTGGGTGGACCACTTCGAGAAGTATGGGACCGTGGAGAACTTCAACGCTGCCAGTGAGAACCGTTCAAGCCAGTCGGGACGTCCCAAGAAGCGGACAGCTGAGCTGGTTGAAAGTGTGAGAGAGTCTCTCCAGGAGAGTCCGAAACGCTCTGTGCGTAAGCGGAGTCAGTCCCTCGGTATCTTCGGTGACACGTGCAGGAGAGTTCTTGTGAACGATATCAGGGCTTACCCATACATAATACAGACACTGCAGACCCTTACAGCCTCAGACAAGATGCAGAGGAGCGCTATGGCAGTCAAGATGTTCGATAAGATCGAGGAGACACCAGGTTTCCTTAACCTCCTTTGGACCTCAGATGAAGTCCACTTCCATCTTGACGGAAAGGCGAACTCCAAGACAAATGTCTTCTGGGGGTCCTCCAGACCCAATGAAGTAGCCACCAAGCCCCTGCACTCTCCTAATTGCACGGTGTGGGCTGCAATCTCGGTCAGAGGCATCATCGGACCAATCTTCATCGAAGAATCTGGCGCAGCAGTGACAGTCACAAAGGAGCGGTATATGGAGGTCCTCAAAACCTTCAAGAGTGAGCTCCAGATCCTCTACCCGTCGCTCATGAGCAAGTTCTGGTTCCAGCAAGACAGAGCAAGTTCTCACACCTCAAACCTGTCCCGTGATTGGCTGAAAGAGAACTTCGGAGGCAGAGTGATCAGTCTCAAGACTAATTCTGAGTGGCCACCCCATAGCCCGGACCCAACCCCCCCCCCCCAGATTATTTCCTTTGTGTCTATCTTAAAGACAGAGTGTGCGCAAGGAAACCCAGAACCATCACGGAACTCAAGGAACCCATCAGGGAGGAGATGAGAGCCATTCCCAATTCAGTCTGTAAGAACGTCATTGACAACTTCGTTCTGCGCCTCAAGAAATGCATGGAGCTAAAAGAAGTCCATCTAGAACACATGCTGTAGAACGGAGAAAAAAAGGCCAAAGACCCTAGTGTTTTGATATGATGTTGTGAATATGATAAACTAGTAATGCCCCAAAATTCATTTAATTCTGACGAAACACTAAGGAACGGGGCCTAATTAGATTTGGGGCCCGTTCTTTTGGGGTTACCCTGTAATACGCGTGACTAACAGTAAGACAATTATATTTATTTTCTTTGTTAACCTGTAAACGCTACCAGTAACGCAGAGAACTTTATTGTTTGTAGAAAAGTACATATCTCTATCTATATAAAGTTAGGTATGTATATATGTTGATATATTTGTATGAACAAGATTCACTTTTGGAACACAGCTGCTGGGCATAAGAAGTCCAACTGTGTGCTATATTTAGTTTAATTTAGTTTCATGCAAAAGAGGGAAAAGGTGTTGAAGTCTGTTCGTTAAAATTCAGATAGCTTGGATGTTTATGAAATTTGGACAATATGTATTAGATATCAATTTATAAATGATACCCAAATTTCAATTTCTTTGCAGCATTTTGAAGCGTGTTTAAGGAGAATAATATGAACACAACCTTCCAATTGAAAATTCAAATATATCAAATTGCCATTGAATTTGATCCATAGGCATTAAACACCAATTAAGCAAGATATTCTGGCTTTGAATTACTTAAACGTTAGCCTAGAATTTTAGACATTTTCTAGAATGAAAATCATGTAATGAATTTTGATCTAAATTAGAATTAGGTTTAGTATCCTCATATCTTGATTTTAAATTCGTATTTTATTAAAAACTGTGTTCTGCGGCTATGGTAGTCAAATGACATCCCGTAGCTGCAATCAGTCCTCCATGCTAGTCCCAGGCCATCAGGACTTGTCATGCGCAAGTTATCGTAGGCAATGAAGTTGTTTCGCTGTACGTAGTGGTCATAGTCCCACCTGCTTGAGGTCAGCACGTAGTGTGGCCAGCAGATTTGTGCAGTGCCGTCCTAGTCGCGGTTGGTAGGCTTGCGAGCCAGTAACGGCAAAGTCTAGTGCCCTCTTAAATTCGTAAGGGGGGATAAATGTGGTGCAAAACTGTTTTGTTAAAGGAATTCATTTTACCCTTCCTAGGACGGATATTTTTCTAGTAATATGTATATATATATATATATATATATATATATATATATATATATATATATATATGTGGTTTAAAAGACAGACTGTTTTGCTCCATCACATTTTTTCAGTGAGGTTAGACAAACAAACTTTACTTCAACTTGAGATCGAACTCCGACTACTACCGAAGAACATTTTTACTAATTAGGCTGTATAGACTAGTTCAGTTATCTATCTCGGTCAGTTCATATTATCCCTCACCCTTTTGTTCTGCGTGTGTCAGCCCGATTTCATCCGATTAATTAGGCATTATTATCGCCAATTTCTTTTTATTTCCTTTGCCCTGAACCCAGTATTTTCTAGAAAGTGCACACATGCGGAAATATCCAAGTAATTAATTCACTACGAAAACGCCTTCGCATTTATTGTCATAACCCAATATAGACATACGCACGTGCGTGCATAAACCAAACACACACACACACACACTAATATGCATAGGTGAAATAAAAATGAGTATAAAGAATATTGCAAAGACAATATAAATGGAACAGAATGAAGTCAACACAAAGGCATGTATGTACAGATACTTCGCCTTAAAATATTCAGGCTTTTTCAAGATACATGATATAAGGAAACATCAATTATTTATATGTTTCCCTATATCGTGTATCTTGAAGGCTGAATAGCGTGTTAAGTCGAACCATACTTCATGCATACGTGTTTA
>OY744519.1:61269873-61274873 GCA_963556195.1 Sepiola atlantica
GTAATTACGATACACTTACCCATGAAGAGGAAATATTATTGCTGTCTACAGTGTTGTACGCTAGAGCAGAACTAGCTGTATTATATATATATATATATATATATATATGAAATAAAAAATACATTTGTTATGATCGGAACTGCTTTGAAACTACAGTAAGGTGTGTTTAGTGCTATAAGAGACATAAACAGAGTGCTCAATTACTGTGGTTATGTAAGAGCAGGTGTATTTTAATTGACACTATAATTGTATTGTACGGTAACACTGTAAACTCAGTCACCGGGATGTCACCGATTCTTTAATCAATGTTATATATATATATATATATTATATATATATATATATATATATATATATATATATATATATATATATATATATTATTAATTTTAAATAAATAATATTAACTTATTTTTTACCTACATCCGCTAGCGTTTCAAGCTTTCGCTCTCAGGCGTCGCCCGGTTCAAACTTGCCACAGAAACAACTTAGACTCCGTAAGCAAGCATTAGGCCACGAGACATTCCAGAAGGGAATTTAAATTCTATTCATGTGAAAAGCTGCAGAATGACTGACTAAAGATACTACGAATATATATATATATATATATATATATATATATATATATATATATATAATTTGCTACCCAAAGCAAAAAATTAAATCTAGAAATAAATATAATATAAGCTCTATGTTATGCTAAATATCAAGCCTGCCTTGTGTAATTGAAATTCGATGCCGTCGTGAATCAATTTCATCTATATAAATTTAAATTATATTGTCCTAATTTCTTAAATATATATATATATATATATATAATATTCGTTTCGCACCAATTTTTTCTACGCCTTTCCACCCCTACCTTCGTTATATATTCCAGTCCGTTTATACCAGCCAGCAGCGCATGGTTTGGAGTGGTTGTAACGGGAAGGCGCGCTCCATTCTTCTCGCACGTGGGCCGAACAAGCGCTCATACTTATAAGTCATCAATGATGTATCAGTTAATATCGATTTCTCCCTTCTGCGTATGCTCAAAAGCTGTGCACTTGTAGTTCTTTAGCGTCAAGACGCCGAACATAATGGTGTGTTTGTGTGTGTCTGTGTGTGTGCGTGTGTGTGTGTTGTGATTAACACGCATTCTTTGCGGTTACATATTGTTTTTTTTTCATTATTATACAAACAAAAAACACACTGCAAATCGGAAGAGAACCGAATTAGTCCAGTAGATTTTGAATAGATAAAAAGCTCGATATCTTATAGGATAGAGCTATGTCAATAATAAATGATAATATAATGTAGTTAGCTTTTACACGTTATTGCAGTTTCAGGATATCACCGATTATAAGAAGTGTCTCCGACTGGCATCAGCCGAAAAGCAAAATCTTGCACTAGTAAATACTTTCAATTGTATGTATGGATTAAAAACGCGCGGTCACGTGTTTGTTTTTCGGTTGTTGGGTTGGATTCATTATTTTACAAATATATAACCCTGCATCCGGTGCTTTCTTCAAAAGGGACGCTTTAGCAATGCACCGTTTAACGGTGAATCCATCGACATTTATCTCTGTTTTTGTTTCGAGACGCGCAAGATTTATTATGGGCTATAGGCGATTTTTAAAAAAAATTAAAAGCCAGTCCATCTGGATGAAACCGCGGTACAACTCTTAAATATGTAACATATGGTTTTAAAATAAATTATTTGTATTTTGTTCTCACTATATATAGTAATCCTGGTAAAGTAAACATTCACAGGATAAGAATTCAAAGAATTTCAACCGGGCTTATAAAAAGTGCTCAATGTCAAATAGAGCTTTTATGTATATAATTGTTTGTATAAAAACAGACATTCCCAAATCTGCGACACTGGTGTGTCGATGTTATCGATCTGCAGCTGTTAAAAGCTGAGGTCTCATCAGGAAGAATTAGAATTTGACCCTTCCCTCAGATTGTATTTGGAAATAACTTTATTCCCGAATACGATCTTAAGGAACGATCACATTCTAATTCTTCCTGATGAGATCTCAACTTTTTTTACAGCTGTAGATCGATAAAATCGACATGCCAGTGTTGCAGATTCTATACATGTCTGTTTGAATAAAAACAATTATATATATATATATATATATATATAGATATACGAATTAATTTTTTCGTACTAATGGTTCACCACTTACGAAGGCCAAAAGCAACTCGATGATAATTATTTATGATATTGTCAGTTGGATGATTAACAATACTATGAGGTGATAGGGAAATGGTCAGTTGAATGGGCACAATTTTATTACCTAAGGGAACGGCTCGACAAGTATTTATTCACATTGGACGGCCATAATGTAGTCAGCAGGGAAGCAGCTCCGTGGTATTGTGTTTTACAGATGAGAAGTTTTTAAAAAGAAACTTTGTTCATGGAAATTGATTTCGAAATCTGACAGTATATTTTTCGTTCTTCGTCTTCTCCTGCTCCTCTTCGTTCTTCTTTCCACTCTTATTCTTATTTTCATTCTTTATGTTCTGGCATGTCGTTTTCATATCTCGATTCTTCATTTCCCTCTCAGTATTTCTACGCATCTCGTTATAGCCTACGCACACGCGTGTGGACACGTGCAAAATGGCGACCTTTCCGACTTATTGGTCGAAATCATTCAGAAATAGTTGATTAAAAACGCACATATTTTAATTCATTTCCTTACATTGCTAAGTGGAAACAGGGAACCCTCTCTTTGCCCCCCTCAAACCTCTCTCTCTCCCCCTCAAACCTCCCTCTCTCTCTCTCTCTCTCTCTCTGACTGATAATTGTATAGCATCCAAACAAGAAGGTATAACTCTTTAAATAATTATTAACATTTTTATATACTTTCAATTTAAATATGTGGAACTATATTTTGTATATGTATAGATGTGTTAGCAGTGCAGGTAGCAGGAAGCATGTGAAAATTTTGTTTTAAAAACACTCTGTATTCTTATACGTCAACAAATAAACAATTAAGTACAAAAATATATAAACACATGTATTTTATACATTAAGTCTTGATACATTGTATGTGCTGTATTTGAACAAATATTGCATCTAACAAAAAACACATGTTTGAAAGCAAGATAAAGCTAATCAAAATATTATAAAATGAATATATATATATATATATATATATATATATATATATATATATATATATATATATATATATATAGATGAGAGAGAAAGGGGATGAGTAAAAAAATATAGCAATTAATAAGATACAACAAATCCCAAACACACACATATATATATATATATATATATATGTATATATATATATATATATAATTATTAATGACAATATATGTATTAGCATATACTATCAGTACCCTTTTACTTTGCAATCTCCTTAAAAGATTCAGCTCGATGATTGTCAATTAGTGATATCAGAGCAAATATAAGTCAGCTCTAAACTGTTGAACTTAGGAGTTTTGTATCCAAATGACCTAAATAGAAATCTGACGGCTAATTGATGTAACTACAGTAAGTAAAAATATTACCCTCAAGTGAATTAGAATTTTTATAAATAAATTATAGAACTTATTAACTATTTTAAGAAATATTACTGAATTAAAATGGTTAAATGTCCGCACAATTTTTAGGATGTACTAGCTTTGAACGAAAAATTCAAAATGGCGTATTAATGGGTTCCTCCACGTGTGAGTTTGCTCTTTTTCTTTGTTTTTTGTTTGGTTTCACCACAAAATGAACCACTGTATAGTGTAGGTTTTTTCAAGACACTTTAATCCAAGAACTTTTTACTCTTTGTGAATTTTTTCTGATGATTTTGTAATGTTGCAGAGACGATATTGACATAAAAACGTTGTTTGGCACAAGACAAATGAAACGGACCGTAAAAAATATATCTCACAGAAATGGTGTGTTTTTTGAAAATGTTAAAAAATAAAAATAATAAAATAAAAACATGGTTACTCGAATATAATACGAACTGACTTCATATTCGAAAATTATGTTTCATAATTGTTTAACATTTCGAAGTTTTACTAAGATATCTATTCTTTTTTCTCAATTATTAACATAAGACAAACATTCTGACTTGTTTACGAAGAAACCGAAGTTACTTCTGGTGGATTTAATTTCGTTAATAAATTATTTTTAAATAGGATTTTAAAAATGTGTTTTCTACTACGTAATTGCTTTTTTACTTAATCTACTTAACGTAGTCTGAGGAAACACGAACACACGTCGTGACACGAGAAGTTGTCTTAGAATTCGATTAATATATGTATAGAGAGATGTAGTTTTGAACTGATGGCGAACGTCAATAAACCTATAAGCTAGGCAATTACTGTGCATTCTTCGACTGTGCAGACTTCGAGCATTCGTATTTTTAATTTGTATTTCTAATGAACGTATGTGATTTGTTGCATCGTATTAATTGCAAGTTTTTTTGTTTTTTTTGATTATCTTAAAAAAGAATTGTATTTGTTTCTGACTAAAATAAAAACATAATCTAATGTGGATAAAAAGAACACAATTATTTATCTGTGAAGATATGAAACGTATTCTTTATTTTACGAGATAATAGTTTATTCTAAAAGGCAACACATTTGACTACGAAACAGCGTCTCTAACATGTAATGCTAGCTTTATCGTTTCTTCCCATTTTTATTTTCTTTTCATTACCCCCATTCTCTCTATCTCTCTCACTCACTCACACACACTCATTCACTCTGTTCAATATAATAGAAAAAACTCACAAATTGATTAACAGCCAAATTATTCTTCCGTTTTTAAATGAATGCATTAACATCACATATATATATATATATTTATTTCAAAAATGATATCATTTAATGATAATACACCCAAACCAAGTGATGGGCTTTTACACTTGTTTTTATTTTCAAATATGCATAGGAAACAAAAAGTGTATGTAATGTAATATAAAAACAAATGATATCTTCATAGCTGAGATGTAAACACAAAAGGCTCGCCAGATATAGAAATAAACTTGTTTTTG
>OY744519.1:61279873-61299873 GCA_963556195.1 Sepiola atlantica
TGAATTTAAATATTTAAATTAAATAAAAATTAAAAATTAGTTAAAATTAAATACACATTACATTATAGTTCAAATAGCTATATAAATATTAAATTTTAAATTATGATACAAAAAGTTATAAATTTATAATATTATACAATAACGTGAACCATTAATTATTGGGCATTATAGTCACATTAGATGTGTTTTGGGACATAGGTGGATAGCGTGAAAGCGACAGTTGCATATTGTTCAATTATATGATCTGTTATGCATATATATATATTTGCTTTCTTTACTTCCTTCCTACAGCAGGATGATGTGACATATAGCCATAAGGTGGGACAAGAAAAGCCAGCGTCCCAGCGGAAGAGCCAGGCTAACATCTAAGAATAACCTGGGCAGCCTCATCGCCATTTCATGAGAAGCTAAAATACATTAACATTGTTTTATTTTTTGTGAAAGTGCACCTACCTGTACACGCATTTATTCACATGTCCACACTGAAATAGCCTATATGCCAGTAAGTCATTGTCCTTCCGGGTACAGTCCGCAAGCACGTGTCTTCTGTGGTGCGCACCCATTCTGAAATTCTCAGAGCTGCTATTCAAACACGTGGCTGGTGAAGTAGTGATAGCCTGTCAAATTTTCAGCTTTCACTGTTGCACAGTCTCCATTTTGGGGAATTTGGAGTATATAATTCCTGGTGTTCCCAGAATTTTCCATTTAAGTACAAACCATTGTATTTCAATTATCACGCTCGCCCAGCAAGTGCCGTTGTTAGCCTCTTATCAATAAGTCTGAAAGGGGAAGGAGGGTGGTGTGCGTAATTTGTTATGGGTGGTCCGTAGGCATTTTTATTTGTTAATTCATGTAATTAAAGTTGTGAAAGTGTTTATCTATGAGTTTTACCAATAATTTGGCCATAGTTGTCCTGACGTTATTGGAAAATGGAGGTAAACCAAATTATGTTTCTTTTCCTGTTAATCTTGTTATTTTTTTCCAATAGAAAGGAAATGTAATTAATCTGTTCTTGAGCTAGTTAATACATTTTCACAGAATTTTCAGTTGTAGTAAGGGACAGCCTAGTTAAAATATGCCTATGTTTGATGATAGGTTTTAAATTCTGCGGCTAATGTTAGTTATAAGGTTTTTGAACATTAGTGGGGACATGACCTATACTAATGTATTTTAACTTCTCGTTTAATTTGTGGTAGGAGTTTGGCGTGATAGCAGGAAGGTCGAGATTTATGTCAAGGAAGTTAACGTTAGACAGATTTCTATTCATTGCGGTGTTTAGTACTAATTTGTGTAGGTGGGCAGTTGGAGTTTATCTAATGTATGTTTGCTGCAGTTTCGGGAAAAGCAGAGCCGTCGTTACGATATCATTATTGGGATTAGGGAATTTATGATTTAACAATTTCAGGGTAAATAATTCGACTACGTCACTAACGTTTTCACTGTCGTGTTGCTGCATCAAAAATGTCTGGGAATTTATTTTTTACTCAAACTTTGTCGTAAAATAATAACGTTTTCCTGATATGTAATATGGCTTATGCTTAAGCATTTGCTGGCGAAGTCTATTACATTATTTTGTATAGTAGGGTAAATATCTGTCATATCAAATTCTGTTCTAAATTATTTGTTTTAGTATTCTATTAAACCAGTGGATGGTAAAGTGTGTATTGACCAAAGCTGTATGTCTATGTTATTTATGATTTTTTGTTTGTTAATATTCTTTATTAAATGTTGCTAACTATTTCTATTTGCTTTTGGCGGGTTTAGTAGTGTGCACGAAGCTCCGCTGTCGAAGTCTGCGTTGTGGTCCTTAAGTGTAATCCAACCTTCTTCGTTTAGCTAGTTGTTCGGCTCTATTTTTAGTTTAATGGCTTGAACTTTTGCGTATTCATTGATATTATTATTATTATGTGTTTGTGTGAGCTAGTTAATGTTTTTTTTTTAGATGTGTGGTCTACCTTTAATTGTTTATGGCTGTCTTTATTAATTGGTCTCCCGATTTTAAAAGATCGGGGGACGTATGTTTTGAGGCATGTCCGTCCGTCCGTCCGGATTTTTCTCCGCAACCATCCATTGAATTTCTCTGAAATTTTGCATGAAGTTGTAACTTTGGTCAGGTTAGAAAGTGACATTCTCCGATTTTTGAAAAAAAATCTGGTTAGCCACCCAGAGGGTCAAAAGGCCCCGAAATGGCAAAGAATGACATTTTTTGCCCCATGACATTTCATCCATCCATTACATTACTCTGAAACTTGGCCAAAATGTGGAGACACTTGTTCCTAATAGAAAATAAGTATCGCTGACCTTGTAAAATATCTGGTTCGCGCCCCCAGGGGGTCAAAAAAAACCTAAAATAACAAAAAATGACCATTTTCTCCCATAACGTTTGATCACTCCATTCAATTTTTCTTAAACTTGGCCAAAATGTAGAGGCAATTGTTCTGGATATAAAATGAGCATTCTGGACCGCAGAAAAATTCTGCTTCGCGCCCCCAGGGAGTCAAAGGAGGGGAGGGGTCAAAAATGCCCCAAATAGCCCAAATTTATTGCATTTTACACTCGTTACATCTAGTCACATACAGAGGGGGACCACGCATGCGTGGCTTGTTTCATAGTGGTTTTAGTCTTGTCTAAAAGTACGATATATATATATATATCGTTGAAATACTCTATATGTACTACAGACGAACGACTGAAGGACAGTTATTAGATATTCTAATTTACATATCTATTTTTTAATCATCTCATAAGTAATTCATATTTGATGTTATTCATTTTTAATTTTATTGTACTATCTTATCCACATATGCTCAATAGTTTCGTCAATATTAATAATAATCAGTTAGAATGATTTGATCAAAAAATTAATAACTTAAAAAAAAACTATTCGTAAAATCGCTCGCGACGGCATAAGGGAGAAAAAAAGATGAAAGAGCGTCGCTAGCTTGCCACTGATTGGGTGTCTCTATCTCTCCCACTTCCCATTCCTCTCCAATGTTGTATTCTTTTTTGTTTATCTCCTTTCCCTCTCTCCCTCTCTCCCCCCCTCTCTCCCTATTCCCTTCCTCTAAGACGCCGTATTATTATTTTTTTTATTGTTTTTTTTTTAATTCACGGCTGATGTCGCTGCGATGCTGAGAACAGATACTACACTTTGATCTTAGCTAAAAGACCAACGAACACTAATAAAATGTGATTTATGGCTAGGCATATTAAATGAATTTTAAAAAACTCATTTAATCTATTAATGTATTTTTTAACGTAGTATCGGTTCTATTGTCATAAGACCGTCCTCACAGGAATGATGCCCTCCTTTTTAATGGGGTGGGGAAAATCCTCCTAAGTATTACCTTCTCCTTTCGAGGAAATTAAAATGTAATACCTGTTCTGTTGTCATGCGACCATCTTCCCAGGTACTACCGTCTCCTTTTTTTTTTGGGGGGGGGGGCAGTAGTACAGTATATTTTCTCTTGTTTATTCCCCTTTGATGGGGAAGATCATCGCAGGTTATTCCTCCTCTAGTTTGGAACGGGGTATTGTAGTATATGATCTATTGTAACGGTAAGATCCTACCAGGCATTACCTCCTCCTTTGAGGGTCAGTGTATGTAGTTTGTGCATTATGACATTCTCTCAGTCTAGCAAAAAATATGTCACAGCCGAGTTTGGCCGATAGTGGATGTGAGAGCAGGGGGGGGGAGTCTGAATCTACGGTCAAGTTCTAGATTAGGAAGGGAAAGAAGAAAGAAAAGACAAAAGAAAAAGAAAAACGATTATAATTTTTATGAATATAAAATAAAAGCGTGGAGATTATTTTTACTATTTTGAAACGCAAATAATAATTAAAGAGAAACAGACAAACCTTATGCCAAAACTGTTTTTCTTTTATAGTCATCGGCTGATGAACAGATCACATTTGATATCTATAATTCTGCGGGTTGAGTTACCAGTGTTTCCTGGAACCGTAGGTACCGATGGATGAGCATAAATATTTATAATGTTTGTTTACCAATATATATGCTCTCGCACAAGTAATTGAGCACTCTTGCTATTTACTATATAATACTTAATTACACTATATATACGTGTGTGTATATATATATGTGTGTATATGTATATATATATATGTGTATATGTATATGTATATATATATATATATATATATATATATATATATATATATAGTCTCGGAAGTTTCTCAACAATTAAAACTATATTAAAAAAAAAAATTTTTTTAAAACTTGTAGTCCCAAGTCTTTCAGTCGAAAATCACTCATGTAAGTCAATTTATTTTTTACAGTTATTATATTAGTTTGTTTCTAACACTATTTTAACGGATCATCAGTTGTTTACCATGAAAAACTGTTTCGGGAATTATATATATATATATATATATATATATATATATATATATATATATGTTTTCATTTAGAAAAAACAAACAATCATTCTATTTCATATACACATATTAAATTCTAACGGCTATGTTTTGTTTCAAAAATAACAAAAACATTATTTTCCTGTCACAAACGTACCAAACTTTTTAAAATATTTGTACTTGTATGTTATTACTTCAAATCAATCATCTTTAAAGAGACTTGAAATAAAGACGCGACGTTAATGAATACATAAATAATTTTGGGTTTCTTTTTTTCATTTTCCATATATATATATATATATATATATATATATACATATATATATTTAAATTTTTCACTTAGAAGATATGTTATTTAGTGAAGACCGGGATTAGGCCAATAAACATAAGCTTGATGATACTCGATTACAAGGTACAGAGCATTTATATGTGATTTTTTGAAGGCTTACCAAACCATTCCGTTCAGGAGATCATTCATCACCACAAAAGACTTTTTCCTTCAAAGTTTATTTATTTATCATATCTATCCAAATTAAAGAGTTTTTTACTACACGTGTTTCACTACCAAGCAGGTCCTTGCTTGGTAGATCATCAGATTGGAAGCTGGAGTAAGAGTTTCAAAAACTGACAATACACAATGTGGTGTTGCTTTAATTGAGGTCACTTAAGAAGAGGACAGAAGAAAAAAAAATAAAATAAAAATAAAAAATGTCTTAAAAAGTAGCTCGTAAGATTTTCGCAGTATTGTTGCTACTAAGCAAAACAGCAAAGATTTAGTCCCAAATGCATTCAAAAGAAATAGGAATAATGTGCGAGAATACACCTTCTCGTCAGGCGGCACAACGATGAAAAGCATCCCCCAAACAAAGACCAAACAGTCAAAACACCGTTCACAAGTTACCGTTCCAAACCACTGATAGTGTGGGCGAGAGATAGATAATGTAGTGTGTGTGGTGGGGGTAATTATTGATTGGTGCATTTGAATTACTAAATCGACGTATTAGCCTTTTTTATCTAATCAACTTTAAATATACCAATATGCATTAAAAGAAAATAAATAAATTTAAGTAATTAACTATTATTTAATTGAGATTGAAGGGTAATTTTAAGACGTCTAACATCTCATTGTCTCACTAACCCAACTGTTCGATGCTTTTATTAATTAAAGAAAAGGTTAATTGCTTTTTCTCTGTTCGAATTAATTTATTCCCGATTCTGATGGGATGTTTAATGGCGAGAACGACGTCGAATGACATGAAATGAATCAGATTCAATATCAGTTTCTCTCCCTTTTACCAGTTTTAACCCTTTCTGATATCCAGGTTAAAATTGCCATTATTTCAGGGCTCATACCTCAGCAGGTAGGGGGGTTTATGGTATTTAACTTAATGTTCGTTCCGACAATTTGTTCGAATGATTAAACTACCCTTTCTGCCATTTTTGTGTATTTGTGTTTGCTACATGATAGAAATATTTACTATATGCGTCTTCGAATCTCTGGGAGAGGCTCTGTATGTCAGTGTATGTCACGCTTCTGCTTGAGATAATATTTGAATCGTAAAAAGTGTAGATCGAATAGGCGGATCTTATTTTCCTCATCAACCTTTCTACTGCAAAGTGACACCCCCCCCCCCCAAAAAAAAAAATTACTACCCATAAAATCGTTAATAAAAATCATCATTTTTCCTTCGATTCAACTATATTTTTTTTCATTTACTTTTATTCGCCCCAAACAAAGTACATTGATCACAGAGACTGTGAATTAGGGGCCAGCTTCCGAGTGAGAATTCTACGTGGGGAGTTGTGCAGTTTCTTCACATTACATTTGAATGTGTGCATGCTAGTACAGTCAGAGAAAACAGAGAGCAAGGAAGGGAATTCCAATAGCTAGCAATCTGAGGAAAGAAGCTATTAGAGTAAAAAGATATACGGCAATCGTGGGGTCACACAGTGCATGGATGGGATTTTTTTGATTTGGTTACTCTTATTAACCCCAAACAAATCACATTACCACTGGAACGTAAGGGGCTATTATAAGGGGCCATGCCTACAGGGACACTTTAAGTAGGGGGTTGAGCAGCGAGATGTGTGTTGGCATTACATTTAAATTTCTGCATATTAATACAGAGAGGGAATTCCAAAGTCTAGCAGTTCGAGGGAAGAAACTATTAGAGTAGAAAGCTTTTTGGCATCTGGGTACCTCTGCAGTGAAGGGGTGTTGCTTGTCGGGTTAGTCGGCAGTATTTACGTCGAGGGGGCACAAGTGCTACGAGTTCTTCAGAGGAAGTTCCATTAAAGCACTTGTAAAACAAGCACAGGGATGCAACATTAGGGCAATTGGACAAAGGTTGATGTTAGATTGGAGGCTATTTTAAGACCCTTTCTAATAGATAAACACTAGTGGTAGATGCACCAGCCCGAATGTGGCAACAATATTCCATGCATAGGCGAATGGTGGTTATATAGGATATATAGGATACTGGCAGGTGTGAGTTTTCTAGTGCGGTAGAGGGATCCTACCTTCTTTGCAGCAGCCTAAGCAATGTATTCTATGTATTTGTTCCACTTCGTGTTGTCTGCTAATGTTAGGCCGAGGAGTGTTAATAATGAATTTTCAGGTAGTGTTATAAGCCATATCAATCAGTGGTTGGAAAGGTTTTTTGTAATTGTTAAAGGAAAAAAGCTTTGTCTTAGTAACATTTAATGTAACCATCCATTTACTTCCCCATTCCACTACAGACCGCAGGTCATTTTCTAAGATGTCAGCCATTGTCTTGGATATGTGTACATTTGTTTCCCCCAACATGTCTGAGATAGAGCGTGGTGTCATCAGCAAATATACCCATCTCGGACACAATTTCATCAGGGAGGTTGTTTATGAATATCAGGAATAAGAAAGATCCAAGGGTCGACCACTGGGGAAAACCCACATAATGCCACCTTGTTTGGAAGTACGACCATCGAGGACAACCTGGATTTTTAGTTTTAATATTTGGCTCTCGGGTAGGGTACTCTTAGTCATGACAATCAGTGGTTGAAAAAGTTTGTTATAATTGCCAACGGAAAAGAGCTTTGTCTTAGTAGCATTAAATGTTGCCATCTACTTATGATCCCATCCAATTACAGACCAGGGGTCGTTTTCTAAGGATTCAGTCATTGCCTTTGATATGTGCGTGTTTGTTTTACCCATATGTTGAGAATAGAGCATGGTGTTATCAGCAAATATACCCATCTCTGACAAAATTTCATCACGGAGGTCGTTAATTAAAATAAGGAACAATGAAGGTCCAAGGATTGGCCCATGGTGTACACTCGCATGAATCGCAAGTTGTTGGATGTACGGCCATCGAGGACAACCTTGATATTATTCTGTCTAGGAAGGATCGAATTATATTAAATATTCGTCCAGTAATACCATATGAATAAATTTTTATGAGAAGACTTTTATGACAGACCTTGTCAAAATCTTTAGATATATCAAGTGCTACCGCTCTAGCTTCACCTACTTTGTACATTGTATTGGTACATACGTTCAGAGATGCCCGCTAGGATATCTCAAGTAAAACGTGCGTGCCTAAATTTATACTAACGGTCACAGAGAAGTTTAGCATTAACGCGGTTGCGAACTATCGCTAGATTGATTAAAGATTAAAAGATTTCAGCGAAGAGAAAGAATAGACTGACGGGGCGATAATTTTGAGGGTCAGTTCTTTCACCAGAATTCTTGAACACTAGTACCACAGAGGCAATTTTCCAAATATCAATAAAGTAAGACTGAGGCAAGGTATTTGTTGTAGAATTTGGAAAGGATAGGGGCCAGCTTAACAGAGCATGACTTTATCATTTATTTATTTTGTACAAAAAACTCCCAGTTTATGACTGACTTGTCCACTAAATTCCATTCATGAATGTCCAACAATCTTTCTGCGATCGCTGTTCCATAACATATAACTTTGGTTATCGTCTCATCAGTAAGGAGTGTAATACTGAATAAGCTTCAAATTCAGCTGATCTTAACCTTAACCTTAACCTTAACCTTTCAAGTTTTTATCTATGGGATTATCTCAAAGATAATGTCTGTCAAAACAATCCCCAAACTGCTCTTGAACTAAAGAGGGCTATCATAGCACAAATCACGGTAATGTTAAGAGAGGAGCGTATCAGAGTTATTGACAATTTTGCCCGTCCTATTCAGGTGTGTTTATCATTGAACTGCGATCAAACAAAGATTGCTGAACATTCATGACTGAAACTTGATGGACTAGTAAGGCCTAGCCTAAAGTATTTGATCTACTGAGATTGCAGGGATGATTATGAATTTTAGTAACGATTCCATGGATGACATCCTTTTTAGGGGGTTAGGCCACCATGTACATTTCGGCGAATGTCTCTTTCAGGCTTCTTACGGTGTGTGATTTTTTACAGTAATTTTCCCCGATAGATCTGGGTAAAGTACACAGTATTTAAAACTCGCTTAAATCAAACAATATTTGAAATTATTCGTATCTTTTAAGCTTAAATCTGTTTAGTACTTAATCTAACAAAAACGTTTCTTAGTCGAATGAAATTGATAATCGGAATCGTTGAAGTTACGGCAATTTCAATATTTAATGTTAATCAATTTTATCTATTATATAAACGGAAGTTGTGTGTGCGCATGTGTGTCCAGCTAAACTTGAAAACTACAGAACAAACACCATGAAAGTTTATATTTTATTGGTCAGCGTTGTCCGGAATTAATAATATCTAAAATGTAGAAAAGTAAACTGATTTTTTGACCCTAAACTTCCGCTGGGGGTGTCGGTTTTCCAGTCATTTTAATGTACTAACTAAAGGGGAGTAACTATGATTTTGAAGGAGTAATTTTCCTTACGTCGACTCGAGTAATCTATTAAAAGTGTATGCCTAGAGAAAGGAATGGGCTGGGCAAAAAAGAAAGAGAAGATGTGGAGAGGGAGGGGGAAACAAGGGGGCAGAGAGATAGAAGTTTTGATAGCAATATTTTACACTTTTTCCTCTGGTAATGCCGGGTGGCCTTGTTAATATAAAATAAATGTAGGAAATAAATTATAAAAACTAAATGAAAATATATTTAATATAATTTTGAAAACTTTTGATGAGGCGACGTTGCATGTTTTTAAGATTTCAACGAAGGGAAATAATTTTCTAATTTTTTTTATTTTTAATAATTTGGGGCCGAGTCATTCAGCTCAACCTCCTTCCACTTGCTCTTCTTCATACCAAGTTTACTTATTACGAGGAACGTCGCACCTCCCACTTCTTCTTCTACATACCATATTCCATTCTGCATCTACCAAAGACAGCTTGACATAAAAAGTAGGAAGGAACACACTAGCATATTAATATTAGAATAAGACGCTCTGGCGGTCGTCCGGTTTGTCACGCTTAAATATGAAACAACACATTTATCCCGTAACATATTAAATGCACGTATCTTAAAAAAAGCAGTTCCTGTATTTTATTTATATTTTCACACAAAGGTGTAGAGTTGTTCTACTTTACTCAGTTAAATTTTGTTCTTGGCCTTTTCTGCAAGTAGTTATTCCAATCTATTTTTATTGGTTTACATTTTACTGGTGAAGGTGAGGTGCTATGGGTTTGGTAGTCTATCCACGGGTGTTCGATTTGAACTTCTAAATCTTTGTACTTCGCAACTTCTCGGCTCTTTGCGTGACAACGAATCTATATAAGATGTCTACGTGGTTGTTGTTATTATTGTTCGATTCTCTCCAGTAATTTGATACTCTACCGATTCTACTAAGTCAAGTCTCGGCTACTTAAAGACACGGCACTTACCGTGGTATCTGAGCTGTTTTAATTCGATGACTGTATCCTTCCAATGATGCCAGGTATAGCTGATTCCCAATGTCAAGGCTTTGCGTTCTCCATGATGGTTTTATAAGCACGATGCGTATCGCTGTTACCTTTGATGCTCTGTGGATAATTAATTCCCAATGTATTGAAAACTATCCATCTTCTCTTTCTCAATCGTGATAATGCAGAGATAAGTCAAGTAAGACAAATGTTTTACAATGATTCAAGTTTCGCAATATGCAAAGTTTCTCTGTGTAACTTTCAAATTACTTTGGTATTGATCCAAGTGCTCCGATTACAAGCTGTATCACAGTTGTATTCGTGTCTATAGCCTGACTAGTTTTACTTTGCGTTTGAAATAGTTATCAATTCCTTTTTTGATTACTTTCTTTTCCACAGTGTGACATCAGAAATCAAGATAATTTTACTCGTGACAGCTTGTTTGTCAGCGACAATAGTATCACTTCGCTCATTGATTCAGTTGGTTTCATGTTGATCATTATTTCTTACTTACAAGGAGTTCCCATAAGAGTCATTCTCGGTGATAGCTCAATCGAAAAAACAGGTAGTGATCCTTGGAGACTAAGTAACAACAAGTCTCATCAGATTTGCTTCCGGTACTCTCTACTTCTCGCAATCACCGCTGCAAATCATATTGCATCATCGTAACAGAAGTTTATTATTGATTCCTCGCTGATAACAGTTGTGTGCTTTATTCTCCAATAATAAAAATAAGAACAACAATAATAATAATTAATTAATAATAATAAAAAATAATCTTATGATACATTTGACCTCTGTAAGTTACACGGTGTTGTTATTCCCTTTGATATGTGTCATTTGCGTTCAACGTTAACTTTTTAATAGCAGGTATATATTAATAATAGCTACTGATTACTTATGATATAAGTAGAAGCAATGAGATCAGCAAATGTAAATAATTGAAATACGTGTAAAGATAAATAATTATGTTAGGGATATTATACGTATAAACGACATAAACTCACTCTTGATTGTTCTACTGGACATATTGTTAAAGGAATTCTACAAAGAAGCTGCGCTAAATTCCGTGAAACTGAACTGCTCATTTCGAAGAGGATTGCTGATTACGGCTGAATCATTTTTCTTTCTATATTTTTACAAGTTATACTCAGGCAGTCATATCAGTTAAATTTTTTAATTGTGTATATAAATTGTAATGTTTAACGAATTGTACTATAGGTATGTTAATGGTGAACGAATCTTAATTGTAGACGAATTGTTATAGATCTATTGTAATTGTAGACGAAGTGTTATAGATCTATTGTAATTGTAGACGAATTGTTATCGATCTATTGTAATTGTAGACGAATTGTTATCGATCTATTGTAATTGTAGACGAATTGTTATAGATATATTGTAATTGTAGACGAATTGTTATCGATCTATTGTAATTGTAGACGAATTGTTATAGATATATTGTAAGTGTAGACGAATTGTTATAGATAGATTGTAATTGTAGACGAATTGTTTTAGATAGATTGTAATTGTAGACGAATTGTTATAGATAGATTGTAATTGTAGACGAATTGTTATAGATAGATTGTAATTGTAGACGAATTGTTATAGATAGATTGTAATTGTAGACGAATTGTTATAGATAGATTGTAATTGCAGACGGATTGTAATTGTAAACGAATTGAAATTTAGACGAATGGTTCTAGATGAATTATACTTATAAACGAATTGTTATTGTTGACGAATTGTTATAGATATATTTTAATTGTAGACGAATTGTTATAGATAGTGTGTTATGCTAGACGAATTGCCATAGATTGATTAGATCTGTAGACGCTTTTTTATAGATAGATTATAATTATAGCCGAATTGTAATTGTAGACGAATTGTTCTAAAGAAATTGTAATTATATACAATTGTTGTCGATAAATTGTAATAAAATACAAATTATAATTCTAGATGAATTGTTCTAGCGGAATTGTAATTCGGGACAGATTTTAATTGTGGAAGAATTATTGTAGATGATTTTAATCACAGCGCAAATTGCTGTAGATTAATTTATTGAGAATCTCATAAGAGTCATGAAAGCTAAAGTGAAAGTCTTTTACTGTTGATTTTTAATGAAATTAGTGATTTTTTTAAATTAATTTTTAATAATGTGCATTACTTTCGTAGGTAAGTGCATTTTCGCATAACTCGCACGTGTACATTTAGTAATAGGCTTGGGTCATAGGTTAATGTCTTTCTAAACAAGTGTGAAAATAAAATAGATTTCATTTCATCACGAGACTCAATTTGTCAGTTAGGATTTATGACTCAGTAGACGTTTAAACGAATCTAGATACAGATCGGAATGAATACTACATCGAAACACTGTTCTACTTGGTGATCGAATGAAGGAAGTTTCCCATTTTGAGCCAGGTGTCAGAAGTCTGAATAAAAGCTTGTTTAAAAAGCTACGGAACTTCCAACATCGTCTTGGCCATCTTTCAACTTTCTATTCAGTGCGAACGCCATTCAGTTCAGATCAGGTCTCATTTTTAAATGGATGTGAAAGTGAAAATGTACATATAAAACCTAACTAAGCGGACGTTTCTGTCTCCTTCTCTCTCTATTTCTCTTTCCTTTCTCTCTCCTTTCTCTCTCCTTCTCTCCTTTCTCTCTCCTTTCTCTCTTTCTTTCTCTCTCTGCCATTAACTCACACACATACACAAACTAATACAAAAGAAATTTGTCAAGTACTGAACTTAATTTTATCAACTAAAATAATTGTTGATGTAGGCTGGTGACTTAATCAATATTTCAATCCACAAAGAAGAATACAACAGAAAAATAACAGAAAAGTGTAGCACTAATGTTTGTAGTATTGTAGGTAAAATCCCATGAAGAATAATTTTCTGGAATTTTCATCAGTATCTCTGTATTGAAGAATATAGAGTTAATTCACCATTTTTTTAAAGATATCTTCATATTGAAAATTATTCCAGTCGGATGAACTAATTTCTAAACAATCATTAGTAAAACAATAATGTGAGGTATAAAATATTTATTATATAATATAGTTTTGCCCGTTTGGGGACATTTGCAACACTCGGTCGTGCATCCCAGAGTTGTCCTCGCTCACCAGTACTCAATTTATCTAAGCAGTCATTAATCATAAATGTTGGCAGATTTCATAGCAAAGAACAATGGGGTTAGTTTTAGATATTTATAAACAATTGACATTTTTTGCACATTCAGGGAAAAATTTTTACCTGTTTAAAGAAAGTGTTATTTTTGGATACCCTCAGAAAGGTTTATGATACCAATTCTTATCAAATTTTGATAATATTAATATCTGTTGCTGTTTCCTGATATTTTTATTTATATCCCCAACGTTTTCGTTTATTGGGTGGCTTTATTGTCCAGCGATAACTAATATATGGATATTTTAAAGAAATATTTATCACCGACATTTTGTCAGAATTGGGCAAAAGCAGACTTAGAAATCTTCATACGTGTGGACATGTCTCCGTTTCGGTCCACCCAAAATACTCATATCATCGTCAGTACTTGAAATATTAAACAGCCGTTGCTTGCTCAGAAATATTGGTAGTTTTTTATTATTACTTATTGTAACGATGGATATTTGTGAAAATATAAAATTGTTATTCATTTAAGAACATTTTCAAACACGTGGGTCAAAACTATATTTTTCCTGGGGTCAACAATAAACTGAATTGGGAAAACAACTATCAAATATTTTAGATAGATTTAAGACAAACTCTAATAAATTAGGTGTAGATATTTCAGAAAAGACAGTTTAGACAATATCAGAATTTCTCTTACAAATGATTTCCTGGATTGACCAATACTACTATAGCGTTTTGGCGGCTCTAAGAGGCCGGTTTGTTGCAGCATCGCTGATTGACGATTCTTTGTCTCGTAACAGCTGACGTATTGTTGGCACGTCGTGGCCGTACTCAACTTGATCAGTCTCCTCCTTCTATTGTGATGTTGATAGCAGCATATTTTTATTGCTGTAATAACAAGATAATAATTGTTATGATGTTGTTCGTAGTTGAATTGAGCTTTAATATTCTCTGCGGGTGATTATATATTATTAGAAACACGAGTCGGGGGAATAAGTGCCCCAAAAACATATCTACTCATGCCTTTTGGTCAAAGTGTAGTATCTGTTCCGATGGATACTGCACCCCATAGACTGGTATTGTCTTGGCCTTCGAGACTTGATTTACGCCGGTCTATGGGTCTGTCCTGTGCAGTTCTAGGAGGTCCACCCTCCCATGCTTCGCCTCCCCTCTTTGGGGAGGAGTAAGTTTATTGCTTACTGCCTGAGGCACCCCTACCGGGGAATGCCGACAGGGCTGCCCAGGCAATTTTTAAACCCCACTTTCCCGACCCGACCTTGGGTCACATCTTACTTGTGGGAGTAGGATAAAAACTGGCCTTGTGCCTAACTCCTGGAGAGGAGTAAATCAATACTCATCTTGCAGACGAAAATCCAAGAGGAAGATTATGCAGTTTACTCTGCCACGTTGACTGCCCATTCGTAACGTCACTTCCTGCGAAAACGTTAACTTAATTTATAATTGAATTGTTTTATTCTTGCGTAATCTACTTTCTAATGAACATTGCATCTTTCTACTTAGTCTAATATTACTCTGATTCACAGCATTGTTTCTGTGTTAAAGAGGGGCAATTCTAGCCATTATAAGGGTTAAAAAAGAATTTTACTAAGTGCAACTGTAATTGCTTCATACAAATGAATATTAATCATATGTTTTGGTGGATCTTGAAACGAGAACGAATACATGTTATTTTTTATAGTTGCAACAAATTGCTATTTTTGCCAATTAAGCAATGAAATTGCTGTTTCAAATTTAAATGTGACAAACCGCCAAAGAGTATATGACAGACAGAGTAAAAATAAATAACTTCAACTCTCTTGAGCCAATCCAACCAAAATCTTTGACACATATTGAGCGTAATTCTCAGAGATGACGCTAATTTTCATAAAACATGGTCGGGTATATTTTTAGTAATATTAATATCTATGGAAGGAAAATAAACTTTAGCCAATAAACCGATCAAAATAGCTTTTCTCTCTCCTATACGGGTGTAATTTGGGTGGGGGTCAATCTTTCCTTATTTCTAGAAGCATCTCGTATCTCTCTGAGAGGCTTATTTTTGTCTGTCACGCTTCAGTGTGAAATAGCATTATTATCGTTAAACACTCGGGTTGGATGGCCTAATTCTAAGAAAATCTGTTCATCTTTAAATAAATCTGATTATTGAAAAGAAATGCATCGATTTCTACACACATTTTAAAGCTGTATTTTAAATTATGTTTAGTGTTATAAAACTGGGCTACAGTTAAAAACAGATGGTGAAAATAGTTATATATGGTGACCCACCAAAACAAAAGCCACTCATTTAATCGTTAATTAAATTCACAATCATTTCTGAAATCAAACCATACTTGGTATGAATAAACTTTAGTCTTTGCCTGACTTGTCCACCAAGTTTCACTCATGAATATCTAACAGTATTTTCCTTATCGCCGTTCAATAATATGGGGAACACTCTAGTGATTTTCTCATCAGTGCTAGGTGTGATGCTGGAGGGACTTCACATAAACGTGCCGGACCGGACCTTAATCCGCCAGATTTTATCTGTGGGTTTATTTCAAAGATGATGTCTAGGTGGAATGTTCTTAGAAACATCCATAATTATAATAGACTATATACGAAATAGCCTATCAGTATTAGCCAATGAAAACCTTCCACTAAATGTAACTTAAATGTATTTAAGGTCATCACTAGGATAGAATTTGTTTTATTTGATTTTTCTTCCATTGACCTGCGATCTCATATCCTACAAAAAAGTGGTATGCTTCTACAATACAATCGGTAATACCCGTTCATTTTTTTTTTAATTCGTTGTTAAAATTCTAGAAATGTTTTAATCTATCCCGATCTCTAACAAGAAATAGCCAATTATACCCAAGAATCTTAATATTTACAGCCTCTCAAAGATATCCATATTGAACATTGAAAAGAGAAATCATTTGGAGGGATCGCTAAAATTAGTCGAATATAATATAACCAAACAGATGATTTAGACGCTAAAAAATCGCTTTATTTACTTCTTTCCCACAGCAGCAAGAGATGGCACAAGGCCAAAAGGTGTAAGTTAAAAGCCAGCGCTCTAGCGAAAAAGCCAGGTTGGCTCTAAAAATAACCCGGGCAGACCCGTCGGCATTCCCCGGTAGGGGCTCCTCAGGCAATTGGCAATAACCCAACACCTTCCCAAAGAGGGAGGCAAGGACTACCCAAAACATAATACAGATAAAGGCAACCGAAATGGCCGGTCTCTGTCGAACTGATTGTCGAGCACGTATTTAGGCGGTACAATACCCAACCAACTTTCGCAGACTGAATCGTAAACAATATTTCAAACTATATTCGAACTAGTTCAGCACTCTGTATAAATACAATAATAAAACTTCAATCAAAAAAAATGACGATTTCATATAAATAAGCAACAAATAGAATTTTATGTTTCACACATACAAACTTTCTAACCATGCCATTCGAGTCCTTTCCACCATAAAACTAAAAGTAAATAAGACCATTGCTTCCTTTCTCACGAAATTCTAAAAAGAAACAAAACTCGTTGAGTCTACCTAACTCGATTAACACTTATATGATTCCCGCCCCAATAAACCTTTATTAAAGATTTAAACATTCATTTACACACAGCACCCACCAGGTGTTCAATAAATTTAAAAAATTATATATATATATATATATATCAAAGATATTTTTAAATCAAAACAAGTCTCTCCAAGCGAAACTCCACAATACACTACATCTAGGTAGTATTCTGAAACAAACACAAAATTAACGAATATATATATATATATATATATATATTTATATATATATATATATTTATATATATATAGGTAATCCTTCGACCAGTATGAATAATTATCTCTACACTGACGATCCTCGAAAGTATAAAACGTATACGTATGTAGATAAAAACAAATATTTATAATTGTTTGTCTCCCCTAATCTAGGATGGGCACTGTAGTGAGTAGTATTAACACAGCCGTCATCGTAGCTTTAATGCATGTTCCTTCAGTAGTTGAACTCTGTTGATGACAGCTGCCTATAGCAGGTTTAAACTCTCACTGATTTATCAGATTATCCATAGTGACCGAGTGGGTTGAAGTGTCGGAATTTGGGTTATAACATGACTCGTGTTCCGGGGTTTCGAATCCTGTAACCAGTATGAATAATTATCTCTACACTGACGATTTCCGAAAGGATGAAACGTATACGTATGTAGATAAAAACAATCATAATTATATATATATATATATATATATATATATATATGGCAGATACGTAAGCCAAGCAAAATTAACATTTAGAATTAGATTCAAAAAGCGCGGACTGAGTATCAGACAAAAAAAAATCTTGCTCCCAAATAGCCAAACATTTCAACCAAAACAGGTCATACTTTATTTATTTAAATCTTCAGGAGGTTAGGCACAAGGTCAGTTTTATCTTACTCCCACAAGGTAAGATGTGACCCAAGGTCGGGTCGGAAAGTTGGACTTGAAAAGCCAGCGCCCGAGAAAGTGAGCACTCTGGCCATTAAAAATTGCCTAAGCAGCCCCGTCGGCATTCCTCAGTAATAAGCAATAAACTGGTAGTAAGCAATAAACTTACTCCTCTCCAAAGAGGGGAGGCAAAGCCTGGGATGGTGGACCCCCTAGAACTGCACAGGACAAACCCATAGACCGGCGGAATCAAGACCCGAAAGCCAAGACGATACCGGTCTGTGGGGTGCAGTATCCATCGGAACAGATACTACACTTTGATCTTGGCCAAAAGGCCCACAGGTCATACTCTAGATAGCAGCAAATGTATTTAATTAATGTATACAAAATCATCGTATACAAAACATATTGGTATTTTTACAGAATTGCACTCGTCTCAAAACCCGTAAGGATTCGTTTTTAAGGGGTCAGTGGTGTTTCAGGCATCACAACCAAATAACTTAATCGTTTGCAAGGCAATCGAAAAAAACACCGATTGGAGACGTGAGTGATTTTATAAAATTACCAACATGTGTACGGTATAGGCATAAATCGACTCAACTATAAATTACTTTTTTTAACTAATGAGTCACCAATTATCAAGACCAGAAGCGATTCGAGCATAAAGGTTAATCAGGTAGTTGAATTGTCAGGGGAATAATGACGAATATTATGAGAGGATTGAAAATGTGAATAAAATGAACAAAATTTGATAAATTATGGAGACGATTTATGACAAGTATTTGTTGACGTTAGATTTGAAGACGACTATGTTGTAGTCTGCAGGTAAGTATGTGTTGACACATCGTATAATACAACAACGAAGCAAGAGTAGGGATTATGTTTCGAAATTAAATCATCTAGAAAGGGTTGATCTGCCGTACAACAGACATACCAAACCAAATATTCTGCTTACTCATCTCACCATCAAAACCGAACGGCGCTGATACCTTTTCTTCGCTTTCCACTCGAAGAGAAGTCGTCAGTCGTCGTAGTTGTGATGATACCATCCGACTCTAGTGGTTTGTAAATCTCTGATGATAATTATCAATGGCAGTAAAGCAGAAACATAAAACAGATGAAACCCCGCTTTTTGCGTCTGTGACGTCATATCAAGACGGCATTTCGCGAGTCAGCGAACGGGGAAGATATGTGTCCTAGATTCATAAATATATTGCACAAAGCAGGTCGGCATTTTTTCTCGTCTGCGGTTGATGGAATTGTTTGTTTGTTTTGTTTTTCTTCGTTGTTTGTGTTCCGTTATCGACGGGAGATTTGAGTAGACGTGGGTGTCGTGTCTCTTTTGGTATAAAAATAAAAGACAAGCGAGAAAGGCTAAAATAATGATGGTTTCGGTTGATATCAAGATAGAGAGAGAGAGGGAGAGATACATGTTGGTCATAGATTAGCTGATCGATAATTAGAGGGGGGGGTGATTGTCCTACATTTACAAAGAAAATTGCGTCCAGTTTAATTCAGTAACTAAATGATAGATTTTAAATTCGACCAAACATTTTTACAGAAAACGTTGCTTTTTTGCTGTTTTAATTCATACAAATCGTATTATATAATTATCTATAAGTATTAAACATTGAATAATCTGCCCAGAATAATTACGCTTAAACAGGAGTGGAACCGTAACATAAGAATATAGACCAATTTAAGTTAGCGTCATTATATATATATATATATATATATATATATATATATATATATATATATATTGAATTTATGATTATAACATTTTACAATAATTTATACCGAAACCAAGTCATAGTATTTACAATTGTTTTGAATAATAGTAAACTACCTCGATATTTTTTAACAATTGTAAACCCAATTACTTAGTTAAAGTAAAAAAATATTATGAAATGATTTAATGAATTTTAACATATTTAATACTAAGCATTGGGCTTGTTTTTCGTAATTGAAATTCGATTCCTATCGATAGTTATTTATATCTATATAAAGTGTATTCATATTGACATGATATCTCTCTTTCTCTGTCTTTCTCTCTTTCCCTCTCTCTCTCTCTCTTACTCTCATATATATATATATATATATATATATATATATGTAGAACCTTACAATCCATTGTCGAAACCAGCACTCCAGATCCTGAAGACTGAAGCTCTACAACTGAGCCAATCCCGTTAATACTGGATGTATCTCTTCTTTT
>OY744519.1:61304873-61317373 GCA_963556195.1 Sepiola atlantica
TATATATATATATATATATATATATATATATATATATATATATATATATATATATATATATATATATATATATATATATATTTGCGTGTGTGACCATTTGGGATACAACCACTACCATTATTTATTCTATTGCATGATTTATAAACTTTTAACACATTCTTCTTGCATAACTAAAAATAATAATTCTCCTGACTTTTATGTTATCCTTATTATTTACTCTCTGTGGTTTTCACACAAGTCATAATAAGTGATTTCTCACTCTCAAAAACCGGCTGTTCCCTGGAGTCTGAGTAATAAAAAGTGTCCCCAGATTTCCAGTGCTCTTCACCATTGCAAATTATTTTGCGTAAGCTCTGACCTCGTCAGCAGTTATCTCCTATCATCATTAATATCATTATTATTATTATTAGTAGTAGTAGTAGTATTTTTGTTGTTATTATTATTATTCACTCGGATTTCTCACACAAGTCATCGTCAGTGATTGCTCACTGATAATGCCCGGTAGTGTTCTCTGGAGTCTGAGTGACAACAAGTCTCCCCAGATTTCATGTTCTCTCCTCCTATTTCGATAACCATTGTAAATTCCTTTGCGATATCGCAACAGCCGCTACACATTGATTTGTTGTTGGCAACGACTATTGGTCTCCCCTGGAATTTGGGTGGCAATAAGCCTCTCCAAGGTCTTAGTACTCTCTGCATTCTTGCAGTAGAGGTCTGGTTAGTGCTCTACCTCCTCAGTCTCTCCATCCTTTTTGACCCTTCACGAGTATACTATCACTTTTCCTTGGGAGAGGAGGGGCGCACAGTTTATAAAATTTCTTGCGGTTTCCTTTGATTCATAGGTTGCTGTTGTTCCTGTGGTTTTGTTTTCTTCCTATTGTAACTTCGAAGTGACTGCTTACAGTTCGTAACTTATACGGATTGGTTTCCGCATTCTAGGAGTTCCCGTTAAGATTACAGCTGTTTTGATCATTTCCGTCCTTTGTATGTGTTGCAATACCCGTTCCTTCTGGGGACCCGGTAGCATCAAACAAAACACAACGATAGAGACAAAAACGTGCTCGATAAACTCTGTATCTTTATTCTTCACTTATAGCCGGTGTTAGTTGGGTATAATCATGCATATAATTAAATATTTCTTTGTTAGCAAAAGTCCTTTGACATTATTGTTATTTCCCTTGTCTTATGGAAAAAAAAACTCTTTCTTTACCTTGACGGCAGTTGACTTCCGAATCTACTCAATGTAGGTTATTTTTACGAAAACCAGGCAGAGTTATTTACCTTCCAACCTAGAGGGAAACACGACAATACGTTCTGTAGCAGTCTCCTCCCGTAATCTAGGGAAGGATTGTGGCCCCCACGCTAGTTGTTTACAGCAGTTCAGCCGTGGTGGGAGTACCTCTCTTCGGGGCTGACCCACGACAAGTTTTTATCTATATCCTTCCAACTCGATCTCTGCTACGTAAGCGCTCCTTCTTCCTTCGTTTAAAACCGCCATTTTAATTTCTGACTTTGCACTTCGGGTGCTTTCTTCTTCTGGCTTCGTGCACCTGACTCTTTTAAAGGTTACTGAGTAGGTTTTTTTTTACGACGTCATACTCCGAAATGAACTCGTCGAACTCACACACCTGGGCTCGTTCAAAGGTCACCGATTCATTTCCGTTGTTCTTTTATGCCTAATAGAAAACTATCTAGTCTTCAGCTTTTCATCATTATTATGGGGTCATACCCTTAGTCTCTCCGTGACGTCTGATGCGTTCTTACTCAACATGTCTGCATCATTATTTTACATATAGTGACCTCTTTGATTCCAATTTCTCCCTGTCTTTTTTCCAGTTTTTTGGGGACTGTTCCTAGTGCTCATACAATTATTGGTATTATATTGACTTTCTTCATGCTCCATATTCTTTTCAATTCTCTGACAACTTCCGTGTATTATTATTATTATTATTATTATTATTATTATTTTCGTTATTTTTATCATATACAAGTATTATTATTCTTTATTAATCTTATATAGAAATAAAGACCTATTATTTTGCCATCTAATTTACAGAAGCGTGTGTTATGTGTACAGACACATATGTTAATTAGGTGGCTACGCTGGAGAGGGAGAGGGATTCGCTCTTTCTCTAGATGCTCACAGCGACATTAAGAATTATTAGAGTGTGCTTGTATCAAGTGAGTGAGGAGCGAGAGAAATATATAGATAGCTAAGAGACTGCCTTGTTCAGTTAATTAGAAATGACGGCTAATTAGAAGAACTAAAACAAACTGTCATTTAAGAACTGAGGTTTATTTTAGCATGTATTTTATTTTATTAACGTATATAGGAAAAGGGTATTAGAGAAACCAACGTAACATCTCTATTTATTTTATTAACGTATATAGGAAAAGGGTATTAGAGAAACCAACGTAACATCTCTATTTATTTTATTTATATGTGTTTATATATTACTATGTATAGGATTCACTCTTAAACTAATTATATGCATTTTGAAACAGAGATGGGTCCGATTTTTGTTAAACTTTAGCAATATGTATTAGACATCAATTAATAAATATTTCCCAAATGTCACTTACTTTGTGGTATTTTAAATGGTTTTAGATGCGCAATATAGGCACAACCTCCCATTTGAAAACACAGATATTCAGGTTTGTCTTAAATTTGAGTCATAGTCATTCGATATCAACTAAATAAGATTCCCTGAATTTCAATTTCGTCTTGAAACGCCTTAAGCCTTACATTTTCTAGAATCAAAATCATGTAATAGATGTTGATCAAAATTATAATAATGACACTTGACGTAAGGTTTAGTAGCATTATATCTTGGGTTTATTCTACGTAATGGGACATAAAAGTGTTCTGTTTGGGGAATTCATGTTTCCAGTAGTTGAACGAGTATTCTTCTAGTGTAATATAATACTAGTTGTGTGTTTGTCTGTCTGTTTCTTTGGACTTTTCAATGCATGTTTAATAAGTATTACCAATAAGAATGTGGTTTTCCATTTAGCGTAACGCAATACTCTTCCGTAAAAATGATTTAGTTGTCTTATTTGTCAATATCCTAAAATTTATAAACAAATGAATAAATTCATATAGAATATATATAGACATCCGAATATGGTTTTATAGGTAGTGGAACAGGCTGATTATATATATATATATATATATATATATATATATATATATATATATATATATATATATATATATATGAACGATCTAGACACAAATGAAAGCTGTTGGATCCTCATACGTCGTAATCGACGGGAGAGTCCATCATATATATATATATATACAGGGTGAGCCAAAAGTAGGTGGACAGTAAAAAACATATATATTCTTGATTTACACAGCTTTGAAGTCTGCCGCTTACTCTTCGACAAAAAAATGTTTTTTTACTGTCCAGCTACTTTTGACTCACCCTGTGTGTATATATATATATATATATATATATATATATATAGAGAGAGAGAGAGAGAGAGAGAGAGAGAGAGAGATTAGAATGATACTTTAAAGATATAAATAATATCTAATATATTTAATTAGTGAACTATCAGGATAAAGACAAAGCTCAATATATTGGATAGAGCATTAATAATAATGCTTTAAATGAAAGAATAAAATGAGAAATTAATCAAACTTTATTACATATCAAAGTTCAAGCAAAAAGTACTGTGTATATATATATATATATATATATATATATATATATATATTTATTTACTCCTCTCCAGGAGTAAGGCACAAGGCCAGTTTTTATCTTACTCCCATGAGTAAGATGTGACCCAAGGTCGGGTCGGGAAAGTGGGGTTTGAAAAGGCAGCGCCCGAGAGGTGAGCACTCTGGCCATTAAAAATTGCCTGGGCAGCCCGTCAGCATTCCCCGGTATGGGCGCCTCAGGCAGTAAGCAATAAACTTACTCCTCCCCAAAGAGGGCAGACAAAGCCTGGGAGGGTGGACCTCCCAGAACTGCACAGGACAGACCCATTGACGGGCGTAAATCAAGACCCAAAGGCCAAGACAACACCAGTATTGGGTGCAGTATCAATCGGAACAGATACTACACTTTGATCTTAGCCAAAAGGTCAAGGAGAGAAAGGGGGGACCGTTTAAATTACAGTCAGACCTGGACAGATAGAGAGACATCTGATATAAATATCTCCTCTTTACTCTCACGGACAGCCTCCCCCCTCCTGCTTCCGAGCGTATCCGATGCGCTGTTTCCCTGCCAGCATCACACTTTGCCGTCGTTTTTCTCATCAGAGAAAGAGAGAGAGGGGGGACCTAAATAATGATTGAAAACGATTGACAGAAAAAAAAATAACACATAACACTCCAAATGACGTCATTTTTTCGGGATTTTCTTATCATTTTCTGTTGCTTTGTCTTCATTTTTTTCTTTTTCTTCGACTCTTTTTTTCTTCTTTTTAATGATAATCTTCTCCTTTTTCTTTTCTTGCTGCTTCTGTTACAACTCGTTCCACGAGATCTTCCCTCCATACACACACACGCCGCCGCCGCCGCCGTTCATTGAATACGTCTCGTTTTTGCCGTCATGGCCGCTATTATCGGCATGTCAATATTGGCAGCTAGTTTTGTGTATATTTAGGTGGCGGGGGAACTTCAGTCGGTGCGCGTGGAAGGAGACGTTGGAGTTGGAGGAGATGGGATTGGCGGGTATTGAGTTGGGGGGATGGTATAAAGTGCAGGGGGTATGGCCGACGTGGTGGAGGTGCTTCGGGTAGTGATGGCCGCAAACGGAACGGCGGTGAGGCCTTCGATGGCGACGGCGGTGGCGGGTTGGTCGGTAGTGGGGGGGGGTCTCTGATGTAAAATTAGTACACTAACCTTTCTTGTCGGGGTGAAGATTGGGGTGAGGGCTTTTTATTAGACATTTTGATCTTTGAGGCGACCCGTTGTTGGCTTCGTAGGAATTCATTCACCTCTCAAGAGGAACCACAAGAAGGAGACCCAGAAAGAAGAAAGACTAATGTACTATTGTCTAGATTTGGCGCTGATATTCTTTACCTCTGTTATGTTGATTGGTTGGTTGGCTCATCCGTTTGTTTTACGGCATATCAACGCTTTGAGGGATAGTGGCACTGCTGCTTATCCCTAACGCAACGGGTGAAAATACTTTATTTTAACACATAAAACCAAGCACTTTTCACCAGCAACGCTCGGGTGTTATGTTTTGTTCAGTTAAAATGAATGTCTCTCTTGCTTATCAGCTCCGAGGATTGACTTTTACTCAAGACCTGAAATGGAAGAATGGTTGCATCATTCTATCGTTCCAGAAAGTACTTCACTCCTGACACAATCCTCTACTTTTATAAGAGCCAGTTACGTCCTAAGAAGTAGTAGTGTTGCCACATCTGAGGAGGTGCCGCTCAGAGCATTTTTTCATGACACAATACAAAATCGACTTCGGTATCTATTGGGGAATGATCCCTTCTGTTCTCTGATACCCCCATCTCAGAGAAGAGACTTGCTTGTCTTGCTCTATTCTGATGTTTCTTCCACGGAAATTTAACATTTACAGCAAGAACTCTTTTTACCACCTTTGCAAAGTGCTGCTTTTTCTTCATCTGTCGATTTAAAACCAAACGGAATTTCCAAAAACTTTTCATCAAGAGCATGAATTACCACGGGACTGCTTCCATGCAGACTACAACATGATCGTCTTCAAGTCCAATGTTAACAAATACTTATTGAGACGTCCTCTTATGGACCTTGGGTTTACTTTCGGCACCTTCGTAACTCTCGCTTCCCTTATTTTGTGTTTTAGTCCTAACATTCAATAAGCAATGTTTCTGACAAAGGATGAAAAAATGCTGTTTTCTGGATCAGAATCTATCCATTTAACACTTATCGTTGGCTAGTTTTTAATCTTGAAATATGTTTAGCTCCCTACATCAAGTGGCTTCATGCCTTGTCTAGAGCGATGTCCATAAAAAATGATTGTTTTCAATCCTCTCAGTAATCTTTATCCTCGAGTTGCCTTTGTCCTTGGTAAGTGATGAATCATTAGTATTAAAAAAGAATGGGAAGTTTTCCGTATCTCTTTAACTCTATCTCTGATCCTCTCTAAATAGTATTACTACCTCTGCTGATATTCCCTTTTGCTTATAATGGACTATTCCAATAGTTTTATTAATTTATTTTGTATGAAATTCCACTGTGAGTAAACATAGAGAGGGAGAATGAGTGATGGGAGCAATTGTAATAGATGACGTATACAGTCAGAGCGGGAGTGGGGGGTCAATCAAGATACAATGAGAGAGACAGATAAAGAGAGAGAGAGAGACAGACAGACAGACAGAGCGATCGTGATAACTAGATAGTAAAAGATTGTCCCCTTAAGTTATTTGCAAATCACGACTAATTAGAGCAATCAAAATGGAATTTTTTTGTTTTGTTTTTCAGACAAAAAATCCTAACACTGACGAATAATTTAGCATGTATTTTGTGTGATTAAAATATATAAAAAAACGGCCTTAGAGAAACAAAAAGTTTTAATTCAACGTTCTCTAACGTCGAATTAAGACAGCACTAGCAAACCACTATTTGGAGCTCAAAGAAAATGGACGGTCACCAATAATTGAATGGAAAATAATACGACAGGCCAGTACATGTAGAAATTTAGACGACCCGTGTAGATTATGTCTGAATGAAAAATTTGAAATCTTAAACTTTAAAGACCCCTGGAATCTATTGAACTGTAGAAGTTAGATAGCAAACAGCTGCCTACACAGAAATAAATTTACCTTAGGCTTACGATACATAAATAAATAAACAAATAAATAAAAGAACTAAACTAAACAAAAAACCTAACAATTTAAAAATTAAAACCGAAAATAGAAATACAAGGAACCGCGTGTTAAAATAAATTCACCCATTATATTGACACAACAAAGAAACAGGATATAGGCTAATCTATAGAAAACAGAACAATAGAATAGGATATAGGAAATAACACTAACCGGACCTTTGTTCGTGGGAAGCCCAACAATTGGCTGAGAGAACAACAAAGAATCTGATTGGGTAACTAGCTAACCGTGTATATAAAAACACCCGGCAAAAATAACTCCATGCATTTTAGCCTGAAGATTCCCCCGGGGATGAAACGCGGGAGTGTAGCTTAATTGCCATAAATATATTTTTATAGCTTACTATATATATATATATATATATATATATATATATATATATATATATATATATATATATATGAAAAATATTTGTTGTTGTTTATTATCTACGGACGTATACGTTTCGTCTCTTTTCAATCAAGACTCTTCAGCGTAGAAGTATGACGATTCACTACCGGTCACTCGGTTCGAAACCCTGGAGTATAAGTATTTTTCAACTTCAATCCAACGTCTTAAACCTCGCGGCCAATATTTGAACAGCTGATAAACTATGGTAGTTTAAATACATTTATAAGCGGCGATGGCGACACAGGCATTCTACTTATATTAAGGAATGATGCATTATAAAGCATATATATATAAACAAGTACAGAATGAGGAAACAACTCCGATTGCCCCATTTTTCCAGTCGACTAGTATTCGGGATACTTTTAAGTGTGCAATTTTATATAATAATAGACAGCTGAAAGCTTCTTTTTTATTTTTTTCGTAAAACCGTTTTTCTTAGGGTGGTCTCTCTTATTGAGAACATCTGATTCAAATTACGATAATAAGTCATTGAGAATGCTTTGAAGCAAACGGGAAATTCATCTGCAGAAAACCTGATGCAAAACGTCCACTTAGAAAAATTGGCGATTCTCTCATATTAGTAACAGTTCAAAGAAGCCGAACAGTTTTGCACAAAAAAAACATTTGCATATGAAACTCAACTTCTCATTAATGATTTATCTCGTGAAACCTGTTTTCTCAAACGAAACGGCTTCATCAGCGTGATACATTCAACCATTCTATGAAGCGCTTTTTATTCGACAAAACATGTTAGTAGACTATTCTCTTTTTCTTGTATTTAGTTGTGAGCCCCAATTTGCGAGCTTTGGTGGGGAGGGGGGTGTAGAGTAATCAATTAGTTGTCATGACTACCATGTCTATCCTGACCCGGAGTGATAGTGTCGGTGATTCGCTACATCTTCAAATACGATTGTTGTCTCATCATATGCTTAAACAAGCCTCAGACAGTCCCCCGGCTTAAAAGCCTCTTTTATTAGTAGCAGACTATGATCCAATATGATTAATAGATTATTTCTCTGGAATAAAAACTAAGATACAAATAATGAGAGTAAAAATCTAATGAACTTTTGCAATAGTCATTTTTTTTATAAATAAGTTTTTAATAAAGTGTTTCGAAATTCATCATTTACTTTCTGGCTAAAATTAATATTTTTTGTTGGGTAGTTATTTCGGTGATTGGAATGAAAGAAAGACATCATATAATAATTTTATATTATTTATGAATTTGAAGATTTAAAGGATTTTTTTTTAAGGAATTAAATGTATGGTATAAAAATAAACATGAAAATTGCATTAATTTAAAAACAATCTTTTAGCGTATTTTACACTTGGAGGCAACGCCGGATCCATCTGCTGGTAAAGTTTAAGATTTTACGCGTGTCGATGTGTCTTTTTTTGGGGGGAGAGGTATTTTATGTTGTTTTATTTCCCGGTTGATGTTATTAATTCGACAGTATGTCGCATTAAGGCGATGATTTGGTCACGATCGTCAGGGGACTTGCAGGAGATTATCCTACGCAGCCATCCCGTAAATCTGCTCGAGCTGTCAGCATTTTTCGACTTCGGCTATCAGTGCGGTCTTCGAGAATCAAACTAACGCAATATTTGTAGACAACCTAATCTTACAGCAGTCCCTCGTTAAACAGATACAAACACGAATATATATATATATATATATATATATATATATATATATATATATATATATATATATATATATATATAAATACGTTTTGCTTGAACTTTGATATGTAATAAAGTTTGATTAATTTGTCATTTTATTCTTTCATTTAATCCATTATTATTGATGTTCTATCCAATATATTGAGCTTTGTCTTCATCCTGTTAGTCCACTAATTAAAGATATTAGATATTATTCTTATGTAGCAGAGATCGAGTTGGGCGGATATAGAGAAAAACTTGTCGTGGGTCAGCCCCGAAGAGAGGTGCCCTCACCATGGCCGAACTGGCGTGGGGACCACAAGCCTTCCCTAGATTCAGGGAGCAGACTGCTACAGAACGTATTGTCGTGTTTCCCTCTAGGTTGGAAGGTAAATCAAAACTGTTGCCATCACTTATTTACCTACATAATTTACCATTTGAAATGGTGTAAACTTATATTTCTCCTATGCTAGATCGTGTTCAATGATAAAATAAGTAACAGCAAGACTTTTAGATTGTTAAACTGATGGGTGTTCTTTCAAAATTTGTAAATCATTGCAAAAGGTCTAAGAAGTTGGGAAATCATCATCAAACGATTCGTTGCATACGACAATATACGACTGGTCGTGTCTTAACTGTCTCAAATACCTTCTCTCTCTAACTACTTTGTTTACTTGACTAATTCATCTTTAAGTCTAGTAACATACGTTATCACGTGGTCTTCTCGGTGGTTTACCTCTTTTTCTGCTTCCCTTGAACATTCCTTCTGGATAAGAAGACGAAATGCACATGAAACTTCAACATACTGTGATTTCTAAGTGTAGTAGATCACCTCTTTAATATTATGGTGAATTCATTCAGCTTATAGAATTGCGTTAAATAGAGGATGCATCAAATATTTTGTATAAATATTGTCAATCTCTGGGTGTTATCCATTTTACAATTTTTTATTTCGCTTGTTAATATATTGAATGGGGTTCTTCAGATGCGAAGTAAAATAATTTACAACTTCAAGAAATATATCTCATTCTGTATTAAGAAGGTTAAATGCAACACACCAAACGATATGTTGGAGCATTCAGGATACTAATGGAACAATGATTTTTTTTAATATAAAAATATTCTTTAACAGTGGGCGAATAGTGCGACATAGACGACTCTGAATCCGAAGACGACATCCAATATTAACAAGTGAAATAAGAAATGTAAGAAGAAACCTTAAAATGGGGGAAATATTTCTTCTGAGAATTTGGGAAATCGACCGTATAATTAACGGTCCCGCAATACAAGTATGCGTGTCTGAAAAGTAACAGGACTAGCGTCACAACCAGTTTATTTGAATTAAAAACTCAAGCGCTACACAGTTCCCGATTTTCTGACTTGCAGCTTTGTGCTACAGGATGACCCCGCAAAATGTCACTCATTAAATTGTTAATAAAATTCACAATCCGTTCTGCAATCCAACCGTAGTTGTTACATTATGTGTATCATACATGTAACTTTATTTTTACCATATGTACCATGCATGTTAATATATTTGTACCATACATGCTAATTTATTTGTATCACCTGTACCATGCATGCATGTTATTTTATTTGTACCATATGTACCAGGCATGTTACTTTATCTGTATAATTTGTACCATGCATTTTACTTCATTTGTACCATACATTTTACTTCATTTGTACCATATGTACCATGCATGTTACTTTATTTGTACTATTTGTACCATGCATGTTACTTCATTTGTACCATCTGTACCATGCATGTTACTTCATTTGTACCATATGTACCATGCATGTGACTTCATTTGTACCATCTGTACCATGCATGTTACTTCATTTGTACCATCTGTACCATGCATGTTACTTCATTTGTACCATCTGTACCATGCATGTTACTTTATTTGTACCATATGTACCAGGCATGTTACTTTATTTGTATAATTTGTACCATGCATTTTACTTCATTTGTACCATATGTACCATGCATGTTACTTTATTTGTACTATTTGTACCATGCATGTTACTTCATTTGTACCATCTGTACCATGCATGTTACTTCATTTGTACCATATGTACCATGCATGTTACTTCATTTGTACCATCTGTACCATGCATGTTACTTCATTTGTACCATCTGTACCATGCATGTTACTTCATTTGTACCATCTGTACCATGCATGTTACTTCATTTGTACCATCTGTACCATGCATTTTACTTCATTTGTACCATCTGTACCATGCATGTTACTTTATTTGCACTATATGTACCATGTGTGTTACTTTATTTGTACCATATGTACCAAGTTTCGGTCATAAATTTCCTTGAGTCTTTGTTTGATCGCCATTCAATATTAAGCAAACCTTCATGCGACGTGCAAAATTTCAGTAACTCTAGCATTGTCCTCTCTATGCACTGCCTTGAGTGTGGCTGTGATGTGCCTATTCAGTTCAGGAATAGTCTGAGGATTGTTGTGATAGTGATTATCTTTGAGATAAGTCCACAGATAAAATTATAGCGGCTTACCGGTCCGCTGAGTGTGAAACCCATTCAGGATCTAACATGCTGATGAGACGATCATCAAAGTGTCCCCGCATATCACTGAAAGGCAATAAAACAAAGACTATTGAACATTTACTTTTTTTAGTAACCTTGTATCACAAACCTGCGGGTTAGAGAGTAAGGATCTTTGTACCCTTGTGGCAATATTGAATGCTTGTTTGTCAGATTGGGTTTATTCAAAGAGTGTATGATCTATGAAGATATTGGATTGGTGGGGCTTAAGTGAAATTACTACAGCATTTTAATAGCTCCTAACAACTTACTCAATTCATTGGTGTGCTTTGCTTATATGATTATCGGACGAACTAAAGCACAAAAAGTAGTACGAACGCAAGAAGAAAAATCAGTCTCTTGGACTAACCTGTCCATTAATCCTTCGTCAGGCTTTCGAGCCAGCCTTGAACTGAAGCGTTTCGGCTACGCAAACATAACAGACCACCTCTTACGTCTCAGTGGCAATGTGCCTTGTTTTGGAGCAAATATAAATAAAACAATAAAAAAAACGTATTATTCTTCTTTAAGCATCTCTCGTTTTTAGCCGTCGTGAGGACCGTCTTCCTGTCACTGTAAAGCATTTTAATCGCTAAACTCGCAGATTGAATGGAAACGTTTTTGTTTTGCTTGTTCGTAAAAGGACAATATTGTCGGACATCTTTTTCTCTCCTCGGTAACACCGTTCCTAATGCGCCGGTAATGATTCCTTTGCCACAATTGTTTTACAAAACTGTGCGTCCGTTTTGTTTTTGTTTTTGTTTTTGTTTATTGTTCACTTTGGCACAAATCTTCCATAAAGAAAATTCTCGTTTTGCCCGAAAGAATGCAACAAAGATGCGGACAGGCGCACTTTTAGATCCGACGCCATTGTTGGAATTGAAAGAGAGTACATGAAGGAATTCTAAACCGCATCACTTTGGATGGCTTCATCGAATAACATTGTTTTTCTTTTCTTTTCTTTTGTTCTTTGAATGACAAAATTAATAATAATATGAAGAAATTTAAATAGTCGTTTGACCGCAGTAAGGATCATCGCAATTATAATAAAATC
>OY744519.1:61324873-61329873 GCA_963556195.1 Sepiola atlantica
AAATTGCCGCAGTCTAGGATTTACCTTTCACTAATCGAGAAGAGAAAAGGATACTTCTGCAGTTTACGGATCAGGACCGTTTTTTTAGATAGGATTTCCAAGTTGAAGCCCATTTTTACGGTATATTATGTTTATTAAATTGTACGGTGACAGTACAGAATAGTTAACATATTTGATTGGGGAAAATCAATCTCCTGGCAAAAAGTAGCACATCGGATTGGGTGCAAAATAAAAATTGGCAGTCTTCACTGATTTAGGAGAGAAAATGATACTTCTGCAGTTTACAGACCCGGGCCGTGTTTCGCCCTTCCACATGTTAAGAATTGGTATGTAAAGAGTAACGTTATTATTTTCGCACGGTCAGTAAACTGCAGAAGTACTGTGAAGAGATTGAGGCAAGTATCATTGCCGAATAGGATAAATAAAAGTTATGTAGAAGTAGAATGGACCAAATGCCGGTATTGTACGTGAAATTGTTGCAGAATGTATCACATATTGTATGAAAAGGTTGTGTTATGAAAAGAAAAAGCCGTAAAAATGTGGTGTACGTTGTAATATTTCCTAATGAAAATAAATGTAATTAATTAGTATTTGTTTTGTAACATTTAAGTTGTACGAAATGTACTTAGCTTGACTGTATTACGGCCGGAATCATGTCGCTGAATAATGTCTTCGTGTAAACATGAGCTTGGTATGGATGTACAGAAGCGAAACATTTTACTGACGGTGAAGAAGATATCGATTTGGTTAAAGAATTTAATAAATGATGTAGCGTAAAACATGTACTGAAAAATTGTGAAGAGTGAACACTAACATTAATGTTAAGGTGCGAATTCTAGCAGGTAATCTATTCAAGAAAGTGAACCTAGAGGCTTCCATATCAGGAATAATGTTAAGATATTAATTGTAGTTGACAGCGTCATCAAGACAGTGACTTTATGGGCTACCGTACAAGTCTTGTAACAAATTAAAGTGAAGGCTGCGCTGACTGTTACGCTATTATGTGTTCAAAAATAATGTTGACGCTTTTAAATGTCATGAATATGAATATACTGATGGTTGTATGAACGAAATGGTAAATTATGATAATAATGTATAATTTGAAAATAAATTAGAAGAATTGGAAGTAAAATTGCGTCGAACATGTGCATAGAGGACACTATTTTGAATTAAGTTTGGTGAAAAGTTGAGGCGTTTGTCTATTGCTTCTGAAATTCAAGAATGTGAATAAATTTAGGTGAATTAGTGAAAAAACTATTAGGTAAAAACTCGGTATTTTTTATTCGTGTAATATTATGAAGGGGACGTTCCTTATTCTATTCATGATACCTATGTAGTAGTACGATTTGATGATTTAAAAATGAAATTATAATCGGTGTTTCGAATATTATTTCCTCATTTAATGGTATTTACGATGTGCGAGAGTTGCGTGGTAAGAGTAAAATATTAAGGCGCTAATGATTATGCTACCTTCTGTTTAGATACGTATTTGGGAGAGTCAGACATAGGGGTCTAATAATAGTATTAATATCTAAAGATGATATTAAATGAAAGTTTCTTGAAACACGCTCCGGTAAAATTGGTGAATGAACTGGTGAGTTTCTTAGCGTATAATGCATTTTTTTTAAATTTCTAGTGTAGTCAAAGTTACAGGAGGGAAACCAGTCTACTTTATATATAAGATATATAACATAAAGCAGTAATATATATATATATATATATATATATATATATATATATATATATATATATATATATATATTACTTACATATTACTAGACTTACTCATGACCCGTTAGGGCATAACAACTACAACTATTTATTCTACTTATATTTATTTGGAAAATTTATAAACTGCTACATATCTTTTAAGACATTCTACTGTCATAAGCAAGAATGGTTAGTCTTTTTACTTCTATATTGGCATTATTAGTATTATTATTATTATTATTATTATTATTATTATTATTATTATTATTATTATTATTATTATCATCATTATTTTTATTATTATTATTATTATTATGATTATTATCATCATTATTATTATCATCATTATTTTCATTATTATTGTTATCATCATCATCATTATTATATAGAAGTAGAAAGACATGCGTGTTTTTTTTTGTCTACGTACCTAAATTCGATGACCCCGTTAAAATAAAGGGATACACTTTCTCTTAATAATCAGAGTTAATTAAAATATAGTAGAGAGATGTGAACACGATCATAGAGGGGGGGGGGCAAATCAAATACATCGTTATCTAAGAGAGAGGAGACGGCTGATTAGAACAATGTAAACATATTTTTAAACTACGAACTAAGGTAGGTAAAGAAAGATATTCGGTCACAATGTAAATTAATGACCAATTCTATTCTAGCATATTTTGCAAACATTTATTTACGTCTCAACTCGCCAAACAAAAAATGGTGGTTCAGGAAATATTTGAGGTAAAATATCATAAAAGAAGTTACATGCCGCTATGAGTTTGACGAGCGCGCTCCACGTCCGCTTTGGTTGGCATCTTAAGTCCAACTGGTTGAGACGCGGAAAATATATAGGTAGTATAACAGAAGTGCAATTCCACACGAAGTGTTTTCATTAGATAATCGACCAATCACAAAACAGTAGCTTACATAAAAAGAAAATAAGCCATCAAAATGTTATCGCTACAGTTATATTGTAGTTTGTAATATTGTGTTAGCGAAACAAACGTTCATGAACTCATATTTGGTACATATATACACACACACATATATATATACATATACATATATTTATATATACATATGCGTATATATTTATACATACACATATATACATCAATGTATACATCCATATACATATATCTATACAAATATATATATATACATATACATACACATATATACATCAATGTATACTTCCATATACATATATCTATACAAATATATATATATATATATATATATATACATATACATACACATATATATATATACATATACATACACATATATACATCAATGTATACATACATATGCATATATATACATATATATACACATATATGCATCAATGTATGCATAAATATGCATATATTTATACATATACACATATACATATATACATATATACATATATATATATATATGTATATATTCATACATATATATACATTTATACATATACATATATATACATATATATGTATATATTCATACATATATATACATATATATGTATATATCCATACATATATATACATTTATACATATACATATATATATGTATATATTCGTACATATATATACATTTATACATATACATATATATGCATACATATATATATATATACACACGCGCGATGCACACAAACAAAAAACCTGACAAACGGGATATCAAATGTCATAATTTGATTAGTGTTTATTTTATCGCTTCCACTCTTTTCCCAGTGACATTTTGTGCGCCGCGCTTGGGGGTCAATGTCCTGTCGACTAAATCCAATGCGGCTGTCGACGTTTGATTCGTTCGCTTGTAGTGGACATTTTGTTTAGTTTTTTTTAATGGTGAGAACCGAATGGATTGAAAAGAAAAAGGTATATATGATTATATATTTTTCCCACGTTTATCACCGCTCAAAATACTTTATTATACTTTCTAAAACATATTTGTTTAATATTAATTTCAGACTATATTAATAAAATTGTATGTGTGTTTATTAGCTGTGCGTGACTTACACATTATTTTTATTTTTATTATGTTCTTATTAATCGAATATATATTGAAATACAAAATGAAATTGCGTCAAATAAAACAATTTTTTAAAATTCTATTTAAAAAGATAATTTAATTACAAACTTATGTCCACCATATTGTAATTCGATTTCTCCGTAAATAAGTCTGCAATTTTTATGTTTAATTGACAAAAAAGTATGAAATACTTCATGGCCCTTCGAAATTTCAAAAGAATTTGGAAGCATTTAAAATGGGGAATAGTTTGACATTTTATATTTACAAATGTAATTGAAATGGAATAATTTAAAATTCAAAAAATTAAAATGATTTCCTTTTTAATTTCATCTATTTGCCATAACGTCTGCCGACCAGAATTATAAGTGAATACGGGATTTACGTCTTGTAAACGGGATTAATAGATGAATTTGTTGCTCTGCTTCTCCAGATTTCAGATGATCAGACGAGAAATTAAAACAAACATTGGCTATTTTTTTTGATAAGTCCATGATTGTAGTGCGCAGATATTCTAACGTATACAGTTTTTGAATATAGAAAATGGTGGTTATCCGAATGGATACCGACAGGGACTGTGGAGTCAGCAATGCCGAGTTCAAATTATACCGCACCTATTGTGTTTTAGCACGCACTACGTCTACTGTCAGTTGAATGATGAAGAATATTACGAGAGGATTGAAAATGATGAATCGAATGAACAAGATTACTTATGAGGACGGTTTATAATAAGTATTGTTTACATCTTGATTTGAAGACTACTATGTCGTAGTCTGCAGGTGAGCAGTCCCGTGGTAATGTGTTCCACAGATAGGAAATTATTTGGTAGACATTCTGTTCATGTAAGTTCTCTTTGATGTTAGACACACAGAGAAAGGAAGTGTTTTTCCCGTTGTGGCAGATAACGAAATTTTACGGTGAAGGTCTGACAAGGAAGAACCAGAGAGTGGAGCTCAGTCGAGTAGCTTACATAGAAATAATGATAGAGTAGAGAAAGACTAGCAAGGTATCTTTTGTTTACAACGTATACGGCAGAATTGCGTTAAAAACACGTTGATAAGCATTTCATTTACATAAATATTTTTAATTATATACATATATATATATATATTCTCTTTTTGTTTCATTTTACTTCAGTCGAAGCTCTCAGAAATCAAGGGGCGCCTTCCTTAGGCTAACACTTGATCGCTATATGAGATACATAGATATTTGAGTGTTCCATTAATGTTATTTCTTACTTCTCAAGCGTTGAGTTTATAAAGAAGTTAAG
>OY744519.1:61334873-61362373 GCA_963556195.1 Sepiola atlantica
TCAATGATATTTCAAGCTCGATATCAGTGGGCTTATTTGGTCTATTCGGTGTGTTCGCGAGCAGTTCTAGCCTGTTTAAGTAATAAGCTCGCTCCTCGTTGGGATAACCGGTGTTCATTGAAACCGGTGTTCTTTTTTAACTTGTACCCTTGTGTCTGTTACTCCGCCAAAGCCTAAGTCTGTTAAAGGCTCGTCGACCTTTGACTTTCAGTAGGTACCATTCGCTGTCCTAAAGGAGACAGGTTACAAGCAGCATACTGCTCCAGCTTAGTGTTAGACAGTTGGTGTAGATAAGCGGAAATAGCGGACAGAGAAACAATTTTTTGTATCTTATCTAGGGAGAGATTACATGATTGGCCCATTGTCTAACTCGATGTAACCGTCTGGCATTCAATCGTTTGTGTTGCGCGGTAAAGACGTGTGTTGTCTTATCTATGTTGCATTGTCTCACAGATTCAAGTTTTATATTGACTTTTGTTTTACGAACCATTTGAACAATCTAATCCCAACACGATGTCCTCTTTGCCAGCGACACAATTAACAATGGCCGCGATTTAAAAGGGGACTTGTCAAAAGCGACCATTAAAAGTATTTAAAAAACACTGAATAAAAATGACGACTATCAACGCGAAATAATGGCGAATGATTGTTTTATTTTCACGACTGATCATCTCAAACGAAATAACAACAAAATGGCCACCTTGACAAAGAAAAAAAACAACAAAAAGACAATTGTTTCAAGCGACAACTATAGCCATAAAACAACGGCTTTTTTCTCCTCTCTCTCTCTTCCTTCTCGCCTCGCACCCTCCTCTGTCGTAGCCCGGATGTCGGGAATGCTTCAAGCGGCCAAGGACTGAGAAACATGAGTTTTATCTTTCTAGGGCAAAATGTTGAATAGCGTCCGTTTCACACTAACACACATAAAAGACTTATTGAAAAAATGTTAAATAAACTAATAATAGCAATGACAATAACGGATATTCTTAAACTGCTTCTATTCGATGTACACGTTTAGCAAAAAAACAAAAATGCGATTTTAAACTCCAGCTGGACAGACCCTAGAAAATGCTGTGTTAAGTTTTATCGTAGCAGACATTTTTGTATAGATAGATGCTTGAAGAAATCTCAAATAATATGTGGCCATTCGATCTGCGTGTTTAACAAGGAAAACTTAAGCATGACAGACTAAGAAAAATGCTATTTCAAACTTAAGCGTTACAAACCAACGAAAATCCTATTGCGAACTTAAGCGTGATAGACAACAACAAAATTTTACTTCAGAAATTCAACGGTGCTTTCTACATCAGTATGTATAATTTTTTGAAATAATAAATATTTATCAAAACTAATACTTATAAGAAAAAGATGAATTTCTTCTTCCATAAAAAAATTGTCATTGTCAGCTAAATATTCTTTAAATAAAACGAATATGTTTCCTCTTTATTTATTTATTTATTTATTTATTATAAATCGTGTCAATTTTATTATTTTTTGAAACGATATTCTTTGTCTTCTTGCCCTAAAAAAATGTCAGCTTAATATTTTTCAAATCTATAAAACGGATGTCACATTTTTAAATGTACGTATTTAATTTAAATGTTACTGTTTTAGTCGACAAGGCGACCTAATTCAATTTTGGAAGAATTCATTTTAACATGGGTAAAGTTGATTTCTTTTTACATAAGTGGCGTCAGATTAATCGCTAATAGCAACGTTTGCTGATCGGACGATCACATTTTTTTAATATGTGTGAAAGGTGATAACGTACGTACGAACATGAAATGCTTTAGCGTATTATAACATTGACTACCGTAACTTCAATAATAATTAATAAATAGCGTGACCCGTGGGAATTCCACGGGTTTCTTCATTTTCCTGTATAAAAATAACATCGTTTGGATCAGCATGGAACGACTTTTTTATGGCCGAATTCATTTTGTTGTTGGAATTGGTTTTTCCGATTCTTTTATTTATTTATTTTTTAGAATGGTATACGTATCGGAGACACATCGTGAAGGTTACCCACATCCTCCCATTTAGAAATATAATTTACTGTTTATCCTTGAAATAGTGCATGTATTTAAGGTTTAATAATGTACAAAAAATATCGTATCTTCTTCCGTACAAATTGTTGTCATTGTCAGCTGAAATTTAAATAAATAAAACAAATATCTCTTCTTTTATATCACTTATTTAAAATTGTAACACTTAGATTTGCATTAAAATGACATTAAAGTAAAAAATAATTCAAATATTTTTTTTAATTAAAAACAGGACGACAGAATTAATTTTAAACTGGGTAAAGTCAGACGTTTTACCTTTACACTGCCAATATATTTTCAATTAATTTTTAGCGTTGCATTTCATGTAATCGCGTAGAAGATTATTTGGAAATCTCGCAATAAAACAAGTTCTAACTGAATGCATTCATCTAGCCTCTATACGAGAAACGATTTACAACACAAGCCATATCGAGAAACTGTTAAAAAAACATTGTATACGCTATAATATCCTTATTAAAACAGTGGGTCTCTACGGATTCATTTTCAGATCTGTAAAACAAAGGAAAAATAAAGAATTTCAAAGTATATAAATTAAGGTCAATATTTAAATAGTATTGCATGAAACAAGTTAGGGAGACGTGTACAAGCATTAATAACTACTTAAACATATTAAGAACTTGATGCATAGAATTTTTTATTAAAATGACTGGATTTGGCAATAAATGATTTGAAAATAGTTTATATGCCGTGATACAAAACAACCAAATTAAAGGAACTAGTTGTTGTGTGCAGGGACGAGTAACAGGTCAACGGGAAAACAATCACGATATTATTATTATTATTATTATTATCATTATCATTATCATTATCATTATTATTATTATTATTATTATTATTATTATTATCAATATTATTATCATTTACTAAGAGTTCTTACACAGATCATCCCCAGCGATGTTCCCTGGAGTCCGAGTGATAACAAGTCACACTAGAATTCCAGTGCTCTCTACCTATTTCGATACCCATTGCAAATGGCTTTGCGTCATCGCAACAGCCGCCCACCATTGATTTCTGGCTAGCAACGGCCATTGGTATTCCCTGGGGTTTGGGTGGCAAAAAGCCTCTCCAAGGTGTTCTTCGCACTCTTCCAGTGGAGTTCTTGTTAGTGCTCTCCCATCCTCCTTGATCCTTCACGACTATTTAGTTTTGCCCCAGCCGAGGTCGACACCAATTTTTGGGAGGGGGATTATTATTATTATTATTATTATTATTATTATTATTATTATTATTATTATTATTATTATTATTATTAATATTTATCAATAGCACTACTTGCCATTTCTACATTATTACCGATATTATTATTATTTTAATTTTTATTATTATTGTTATTATTATTATTATTATTATTATTATTATTGTTATACTAGTATTAGTACACTATGATTGTTATTATACAAGTGTTATTGTACTAGTATGTCTGTATCACCAAAATGATGCAATATGTTTTTCGTTGTTTACCAATTTACGTGCTAACTTTTATAAGTAAAGTCAATTAGCGAAGTGATATATCGACGTACCATACACAAGCATCGTTTGACACTACACATTACGTATAGCTATGTCCATAGATATAGTTGACTTAGACAACAAAAAAACATACATGGTACCCCCACACACACACACCCCAACGAAAAATGCGACTCATGGAATCTTTCATAAAATTCACAATCCTTTCTGCAATCCAACCATATTTAGTACAAATAAACTGCAGTCTTCGCCTTTCTTCAGTAATAGATGTCCAACATTTTTTGTTTTCTTGCCGTTCAATGATCTACGGGGATAGTTTGGTGATCGTCGCATCAGGAGGGGGTATGATCTCGAATGGGCTTCACGCTCACTAAACATTAACCCCCATATTTGTATCTATGGTGTCATCTCAAATATAATATTTGTCACAACAGACTTGAGACGATCCGTGAACTGAAGAGGACCGTCACATCTGAAATTAGAACAACACCAAAATAAGAGTGCGTCAGAGTTATTGAAAATTCTGCATTTTGTAGCTAGGTGTACGAATGTCTTATAAGGAGAAACCAAAAAGTGGAGCTCAGTCGAGCACATTCCATGGAAATAACGATAGAGTAGAAAAAGACTAGCAGCGTCACTTCTGTAAGAAACGGGCTGTAAATATTGTTGTAATACTATTTAAGTGAATTACTTTAAACAAATAGTATGAATTTAAATAAAAAGTATGGATTTTGAATGAATTTTGAAAACGGCTTTATGGAAAATTAAAGTATTACTTTAAGATTTGGACTAATTCCATATCATTGAAGTGGTATGATGTGTGCTTTGCAAATGTGAGAGGTGGTCAACTCATTTGTAAAATTAGCGGGGGGGGGGGGGGTTAATAAGGAACGCCTGATTTTAAAATAAAACTTTTTGTAGCATAGCTGGAGGTGTTTTTCAATTCCCACAATGCTTCCACTTCGTCGTTAGAATCAAATTACCAAACTAAACCAAGTGTGTACACAACCGCCGCTTATATTGCTGCGTTTTTTTTTTACCGTACCTTGGAAAATATATTTGAATTTATCCGTGAAAATGTTATCAGTCCCGATAAGTATCATTTTATTTAATTTTATTTATTTGTTATTTTTCAGAAATCTGTTTGGCGAAATTGTCCCCGTCTCCATGATGCGATGGGTGCCTTCTGGATAGTGCCGGCCAGCCCACACTCGAACCACCAGGGTCGTCGTCGTCGTCGCCGCCGCCGTGTCTGGCGTCAGTCCCTTTGCCAGTCCGATGATAAACTTGGATGGCATGGACGCCGGGCGCGTGGATTTCACTTTACTGGAGCGTAATCGGATTTTAGCGGCCGCAGCCGCAGCAGCAGCAGCCGCCGGGAATTTACCCCCGGTCTCACTCGGACCGCCCACTCTTGGACCTACCTATGAGACCCACCCGGGAAACGTTGGCGCAGGAGTACCTCGGAGTACTGTCTCCGAACTGGCCGCCCGGGCGGGAACCCCATCCGGACTTAATTCGATGGGACCCTACCAAAAGAATTATTTACCACATTCAATGGCTATTCGATCATCTAGTAAGTGAAAGCATTTTTTTCTTTTTTTCCTTTTCTTTGAAATTCAGAGTCGCATCGTTAACTCGAATTAGACCACAACAAGTCTCACGGTGTTCGTGTAAATCTCACGGTCTCACGGTTAAGACAGATGGTTACACTGTAAACATTAAAAGTAAACAAAGTTAAACTCACTGATATAAACAGTAACGTTAGTTGCAGAATTTACTCTGGTGATTCTTCATTCGCATTGTAATGGAAAACTCTTCGGAATAATCTTCATTAAAACTTGGTGGAACTTATTCAAGTATTCTTTTCATGAAAACTATGTATCGAGTGAAACACTTCGTTTCAAATGGATACCTACAACGAGCCTAGAAAAGAGAACGAAAGTTTATCATATCAAGAGAGTGAATGGTCCGCTTTCTATTTTATCGATGTCTTATTGGTGTAAAGGTCTGTGTCGCCCAAAGAGGACGCATTTCCGCAACATAAAACTGTGAAATACCGGATTCACTGAAAAGTCATAAATTGTATTCTCTCTCAAGGATTCGTTGGAAAGGAAATCAAAGCCGACCTAAAATATTGTATAACAATATATCTCTGAACAAGGAACATAACTGTGTATAAATACAAGCAAACATGTTAATGGGGAGAAGGTTTGGACTTAAAGATATGTAGATATATCTGACAAAGAATAATAAGTAAACATTCACACGAAATATCGTATTACTTATCTGTGTATGATATTTAATGAACTTGGAACAATGATATACATTTTAAAATGAAATAAAAGTTTAATATATTCATAAGTCCCAATAGACGGCGCCCAATTTTATTTGGGCGAAATTTTCTTTTCCCTTCTGTACACAAAAAAGGAAATTTGATTGCTTAAGAGAAACGATATTAGCTAACATTTCAGTATTTCATTGTACTGACTTATTATCTGTAGTAGTATAGTTTGTTTTTGTTGAAAGCATGTTTTGTGTTCGCATATAAATAGTATAATTTATTAGTTCAATTATATTACTATTTTAGTTATTTATTTTAATACTTACACGTTTATGTTTTCCTTAAAGTTCATATATTTTTCTTGTACTTTTTTCGGTTTGGATTTCTTCAAAAAAGAGGTTTCCGTGTTTTTGCTCGTTACTTGTACGATATCTAATAAGTGAAATCCAATGCCACCCAAAGAACCTCGACGGTCAATGTTAATAATTGCACTAACGCTTTTCATAAAGTGTTGCTCGTAACGGACAAACAACCAAACTTTTATTTATATATAGATTTTAGCACTTTTACAGCAAATTATTTTCCTATCGATTTTTTCAATTGCAAATGCCGATGTTCGATCGATGGTCAATTTCCAAATGTTTGCTTTTTCTTGTGTGCAAGAAATAAACAAACAGCATTCTAAAACGCAATTTGCAACATCAATAGTAAATAATTAGCAACACGTGTTTTCTGACGAAAATCGATCTCTGCGTGTTGATCGACAAAGGTAAATATAAAATACAAAATTTAAAACTAAAATAAAAACATTTTAAAAACAACAAAGAACGGACGAGAAACAAACAAAAATATTTCGATCGATGAAATTAACAAACGCTAATCCAAAATTCAGCTGAAGTGGGATTAAGCGGATTAGTTCGATGATCCGAAACAAATTGTCGAGTGATTGATTGCGTGTATATCGATCGATTAACATCGTCCTATTTCGTCCATCCTCACCATCCCTGTCTATGCACACGCCACCCTCTATTGTCTCTATCTAGAATGGGCACGGTGTTACAAAGGACAAAGTTAATCCGACCAGGTTAGTTAACGGGCACTGATGTTTCTCTCACGACTACGGGACTATACAAGAAAAATCAAGCTGGTTTACCTTCTGGATACTATTACATAAATATATTTATATATATATATATATATATATATATATATATATATATATATATATAGTGATGCGCAGAAGACTGTTTCGGTGTATCACAGCTGTTCTATGTACTTAGATTAGCAACTACTACAAGCTGAAATCAAAATCCCACTGTTTAGCTGTTAGGACAAACTAGATGTTTATATTAAGCATTTTTCAGCAACCGAGACTGCGCAATTATTTTTTTTTAAAGAGCTATTCATTATCGCTAATGATCACCGGCGATTTTATTTACAGAGTGGTCAACCCACAAAGATGAAGACGTATGTAGTTTTCCACACATGCGTTATATATATATAAGGATTAAGGCTACCAACATTTGTAAAATGTTTTTTCAACATTTATTTATTATTTTGTTATTTTATCATTTTATAATTTTATATAACGCGTTTCAAGCGGTGGTCCGCTATCATCAGATATGTAAATCCATTTGAAGAAATGTCCTTCGATTTGAAAGAGTGTTGTTTCATTCAACGTATGTACTTTGCCACACATGCGAGATATATATATATATATATATATATATATATATATATATATATATATATATAATGTGAAATGAATGTGGATGGATGTGAGTGAAAAAGGGGAGTGTGGGAGTGTTAGTGAATTTGTCTTAGGGTGGAAGAGAGGGGAGGAGGGTGCTGAAGTTTTTGCTGTGGTGAGGTGTAGCATGGATTTTGAGGGGCTGGGGAGGGGGGAGGTTCTGTGTTTTTGGTGTATAGGTAGTGTCATAGTTTTAGAAAAAGATTTGAAATGAAGATGATTTGAAAGTAGGGTGGGTGGGTAAGAGTGTGAAAGAAGTAGTCGAAGGGGGGAGAGGGGAGATTTTGTTGCGGTTAGGTGTAAAATTTTTGGAGAGTAGGAGTATTTGACCAGCTGGCTATGTCAGGAATGTGTGAATATGAGTAAGTTAGAAGGAAAGTGTTGAAATGTGCTGAGAATATGACAATGAGGGGAAGGAAAAAGAAAGAGAAGGGGAATAGTGATATTAATTTTTTATGGGTGTGTGTATTTATGTATAAATGTCTCACATTTTCTAATATATATATATAAGTGGGGTCTTTTCACTGTCATACTAAAATTCCTATGGCGATGGAGGAGTAGAGAAGTTTGCAGATATAACTCATTATTGGCACACGATAACAAGTCTGCATATAGGCGACAGGAATTGGAAGTTTTATGTTTGTGAGCTACCAGTCCTACTAGTCATGAAGATCTGCCACTGGTCTTAAAGATGCACATACGAAATCACAGACGAGGAAGGAATAATAGCAGTGAGACGGAAATCATCATCATCAATGCGTGTGATTCACTTTTGATAAAGCTAGCTGTATAGTGAGTGTGCGTGTGTGTGAGGGTGTTAGGGTGAAAGAAACGGCCCGATAAGGGTATGTGCGTATTGAGGTAAAAACACAGACTGCGTGAGACAGAGAAATGGACGAATATGAAAAGCAAGTAAAATATAAAGTTATATTTGTTTTTATTTTAATTGGCTTCGTCTCTTACGATACATCCCAAATGGAAAATATAGGAGTTTGCCCCTCACAACTAATACGCACCGTGTCCCACATAAAACCAACCTTCTGCCACCTACTATCTGAGTTTGGAGGTTTGTAGAATGTACATTCGATAACTTTCTTCCTATCAAATCAATATTTGATTCTAGTTGGTCAGTTTTTTGGGTAGATTGTTGTAGCATGTTGTTAAGAACAATAAAATGTAATTCAATTTAATTCCTTCGAGAAAATATTTTGTCCCGGTCGGAATTATTTTTATACAGACGCCATCTGAAAATAAAACGTAACTCTGTATTCCTGAATTCAAAGTCACTCTGTATTTGTCAATACAGTGTTCCTTTTTTTGGGAACAAAAATATATATTGGGGGGGGGTGAACAGGCTGAAGTGATAGTATATATATTCTTTTGTAAAATCGAGCTACTGGCATGTTCTACCTGCGTGTGGCGGTTTATAACTAACAATATGAAATGCCGAAGGCCCGGGGTTATCAAATGTCAGCGGTTGTTTTTGATTTGTGCTTGTGGTGTTGAGGTCGGTGGTGGGAATATGTTAAATCTGACACTGACATCGTCACCGTCACCGTATTTTCTTCGCAATACGCGGCACCTTTTCACATGCCAATCCCACCACGACCCATCAAAAAGCGCTGGGCAGGTTCCGTCTCATTTGTCGAATTTGTCTTGTTCTAGGGTGTAGGCGGCGTATGGGAATATCGATTCACTGTAGATGAAGGCAGAGAGTGGGGATGCAGATAAGCCGTTCCTCAAAATTCGGTGATGACGAAAGCCAAACAAAAACAGCGACCTTAGTTTTAGACGGTTTTAAAACTACTTTTGATTATAAATTGTCTGATTCGTTTTACGTCATTTTCGGTATTTTTCCACATATTTAATGTCGACTCCAACGTTTTTTATATCAAAATGTATTCAACAACGACAAATAATAGTTAATTAATCAAATGTCCTTTTTCAAAATTAATATGCAAATATCAGGACGTTTCATCGGATGTGTTCCATGCTTGGCAGACCGAGAGTATGCCTAACGCGTTTCTGCGACTAGTATTTTTAACGTGTTTATGCTTCAAGTCCTTAATATCTTCAAATATTTATTCATGGTGTTCGCTTCAAACCAGTTATTCATTGTGCACATTCATGCATATACCACCGACCGCAGCACTACAGCCACGTAGACAACCAGATGCAGTTCCATGTAGTAGGGCTGATTTTATCAAACCCATAGATTAAACAGGTACTACACATCCGTCTTTGAATAGACCTGTAATGGCAATTGCTGGCCTTTTGGCGAAGATCAAAGTATAGTATCTGTTCCGATGGATACTACACCCCATAGACTGGTATTGTCCTGGCCTTCGGGGCTTGATTTACGTCGGTCTATGGGTCTGTCCTGTGCAGTTCTAGGAGGGCCACCCTCTCAGGCTTCGTCTCCCCTCTTTGGGGAGGAGTAAGTTTATTGCTTACTGAATGAGGCGCCCCTACCGGGGAATGCCAACGGGGCTGCCCAGGCAGTTTTTAAACCCCACTTTCTCGACCCGACCTTGGGTCACATCTTACTTGTGGGAGTAAGATAAAAACTGGCCTTGTGCCTAACTCCTGGAGAGGAGTAAATCAATACTCTTACCTATAAAGCCTCTAAATGTAAGCATTGGAACCAGGTACACATGTATCTCATACCCACTACTATTTTATGTCCGTCACATTGTCATATTTTATGAGATGAAAATATAACAGAAACTACATAGTCTGAGCAAATGAAACTAAACGCGTTAATGTTGAGTAATGTTTTCAAATTACTTGAACCTCATCATGTAAGCTTTTGGTTTTTGTAATATGTTTGGAACAAAAAATCGACTAGTTACGAAATCGATTGAACATCAGTTTCATAATTTTTTAGATGACTACTATTCTCCATTTTAAATATTATTCTCACAACGTTTCCGTTGATGTAACCTCCGACCTTCTTCAGGTGCATTTTTTCGAACTCGGGAATTTTTCCGTCGAACTCGAAAATCTATACGGAATTTCGCACAGAACATTTCATTAAATCCACATTGACATGTGGCGCAACGGATAAAGGTATTGAGTACCAATCAAATCTAAGTGACAGTCTTCTGGTGTCTGAAGGTCCAATCCTCCCTACAGGCAATACTAAGAATGAAATAAAAATTAGTTAGCACTTCTACCCAATTATGGCTGACGGAACGAACACAATCTATCCACGTGGATCAAATAAATGTTTTCAGTTCGAAATTCCTTACAGATTTCAGAGTTCGACAGAAAAAGGTCGAAGGTTACATCGACCGAAATGTTGTGAGAATAACAACCAAGATGAGAATAGTAGTCCGAAACATCCAAATAATACAACATAAGATGTATATCTCGAAATCTGAATGAGAAAATAGAAATGTGAATTTTATAAACGACGTCATAAATGTCCAATACGCGCACCGGCGAGACAGGAGCGTCTCTTCGAATCTGAGTAATCGTCAAGATCTTTTTTGCCTTGCACAAACAATTTCAATTTTGCGAAATAAAAATGTGCCGTTGGTGACTTTTTAGATTGCTCCTTCACAAATGCATGTTCAATAATCTGGTTCGACTGTGTTCGAGCATACTCCAACACAAACTGTATTTTCTCTAACACTGAATGCAATTCTCGTACCAGTAAAGATAAACACATTAGACATCAAACGTAAAATGTCATATTCGTTTTGTGTTATCTGAACAAGTTAGTTGAACGGAAACTTATTACACTGTGAAATGGTTTCAAAATGTATATTCATGGAAATATATAATATTTGAGTTTAAGGGTTCTATTTCATTATTTCTGAGGTCGTAAGTTATTATGTAAATTTATGCAGAATATGTTTTACTGTTATGTTTAAAGATTACATGAGATGTGAAAGGAAACATAGTAATCTCTTATCTATTTCAATCACATAAACACTTGAGAAGGGGATGATACCCCCGAAATATTGTGATAATCCAGCTTAATACATAGAACTCAAGTGAATGAAGAGAAAACTAGAAAGAAGTAATAGTTAATGTATTCAAATAAACGTTATTAGTGGTATCTTTGAAATCTTGGATGCAAGTCAGTAATGTATGTATGTATATATAGGTGTATATGAAATTTTATATATGTATATATACATATGTATGCATGTATATGTATGTATATATAAGTGTATATGTATTTATATATATATATATGTATATATACATACATATATATATATATATATATGAATATATGTATATATACATACATATATATATATGAATATATGTATATATACACATATACACACATATATTTATGCATATATATGTATATATGTATGTATAGATACACATATGTGTATGTATGTATGTATATATATATGTATATATATATATATATGTGTGTGTGTGTACATGTTTATGTATCGGCTTGGCCCAAGATGGCCTAGATAGCACTAAAAACGTTTATTTGAATGAATTTACAATAAGCTGATCATCTTTACGCAGTGTGCGTGAAATTCATCAGATTAAGATCATCGTCCGCTTACTTCTTCTGTCCGGCTTAGTAATCGGGCGATAGTTGCTGAACGCGCTAAATCTTGACTCGACACTAAGTGGCATCGCTTATTAAAGCAATGAGACCAGCTTTGAGGCCAGTCGTTATTTTCTTATGATTTCATTTTAGCAAGGCCACTCGACGGGGTTCGAGATAATTACGCCTATTTGAAATTCATATCATCCCCGCCTTAATTAAAGGAAAGGTGGTGAGGTTGACGGCTTCATACGCTACTAATTAACGGATACGCAACATCATTTTACTGAGTAAGTTTGCTAGTCGATGGCTATAATCAATATGGGCTCTTGGTGTTGTAATCTTATTATGAATATGCACGTTCCCCCGCTCGCCTTTACGTAGCACTGCGGCAATCTTACATATGTTTTCCTCAATCATGTTGTTTCACTGTTGACGAGTCAGAGTAGTCTAACATATTGAATACCCTTGAGTCCATTCAAGAATATAGTCATAGAAATACAGTTGTCAGAAAGTTTAATAAGTCAAATGGGACATATGTCGGAACAGAGAAACGGAAGTAATTAACACGTGAATCATTTGACGTGATTGACGAACGTAGATGCTGTTTTCTTTAAGCGGGTCCCGTTGGAAGCGAAGTTACGAGATCTGTTTAACAATGTAGAAACATAACAATAAGTTATTGATAATGCTATTCTTATTGATGATGCTATTCGTATTGATAATGCTATTTTTATTGATAATATTCAATTGCTTTCATGGAAATGTTTATTATCCGAAAGAATATTTTGCCTATTTGTGTTTTTCTATTTCTCTTATGCGAATTGAATCAGATTATATCTCGTTGTTATTGTATGTGAGTTGGTCATCATGTCTGCTGCTTTTTAAAAGGTGGTTCATACATTTTTCGTGTTGGTTGGAACTATTTATATTGCTAAAATTGGTGACAAGTCTATCGCTTATTGAATCAGGGATTTGTTTGAAAACTGCGTGTGGATTGCTTGATTATTTATTAGTATATTATGGCATATTATATAAGTCATGTGTTTGTTTTAATTTAAATTAAAGTTATGTCTAAGAATTGACTTCTTTTGGATTGATTTCTATTTCTATTTCTAAACCTAATTATCTTAAATTTGTACTATTTTTTATCTAAACTTCTGCTAGATGTGTTATGAAATGTTATGAGATCATCATCCCTATAAATGCAAATAATGTTTATTGTTGATTGTAAATGAAAGCTTATTATATATATATATATATATATATATATATATATATATATATATATATATATATATATATATATATATATATATAGTCCTGTTAATTCGCATACATCTGCACCATCATTGCCTTTAATTGCGACATCAACATTTTGGGGTTGCTCTTTTTTATCTATATGTTATTGCTATGGAACAGTATGGATTTTTTTTCAATATTCTATCATGTCCTCAATATACATATTGCTAAGCGTATGCAAGTGCGTTATCTTGTGTGTATTCCGTGATTGAAGGGTAAAAATCCTTCATATCCAATTGTGTACATGTGCAATATCTGTTGTTAATAATTCCGTTAACCCTTATTTGCAATGGTGATACTTTTCCAGCGATTCAAGCTCAATATATTTCTTCATTTATATGTATTTATTCTGATATTTGTTGGCTTAGTTTATCTGTAGGAGTTGTAGAATTTAATCATCTGCAAGACGGTTTATATAGAAAGTTTTACTTATGGTCTTTGAGTGTAATAAACAGTCCTTGCTTAGCTATACACTCTATTCTATTATCTATTTGTAAATGTATTTCACCGTTATTGATTAGTTTTTTATACACATTAATATTGATTTTGTATATAGTTTTACATATATCTGCCCTTTCAAGTGTTTTGGACGAATTATTTATAAGTTTCTTTTAGATTTGTTTTAATTCTTTTTTCGAAAGAGATATTTATTTATTGTTTATTTTCAAATGCTTATTATATTTATGACCGCATTCTGCTAATGTATTTATCGTTAGTGGGCATTTAGTGCTTCCAATCCGTATTTACTACTCTTTTTCTGTTATCGCTATCATTAACGTTGGACCGGAAGAAGAATACTTTCCATCGTAATATTTTAATAAAGATGTCTATTTTCTCAATTAATTAATTTTATAATTATTCTGATTATGCACCAGTGGGTCTCATGTTTGTTTGATAGCAGTTTTTTAAATTCAAATACTGAATGTTAGGCATCTCAAAATCGAGGCAAAACCGAACTGAAACAGCAGATGCTGTACAAATGAAGTGCTGATCAATTTGGCTTATCGGAAAAGGGTTATAAAATACTATCGGAATGAATATAAGGCTCTTTGTGTGTACATGGTCTTCTGTCTGGATTCAGCTCTGTTGCGATTTTGAGAAGTCGATTTCATATAGACGTGTGTGAATTTAGTCAGCAGGTTGTATTCATTAAGGAAAATGTTATTAATTACACAGGTTTTTTTAAAATTAGGCTTTTGTTAATTTGCCAATTTGACGAATAGTCTATTTGTATTTCGGTCAAATTGCTGTATAAAAGTTTCGTAAATTTCTTGTTCCATATTTTTGCGAACACTTTCGATTTGATTCATCACATAATCCAGAGGCGGGCGTTTGTCTTGGTGCTTACATCTATCTTCTTTTACTTTTGAACTTTTAATAGTGCTAGTATTCATCAATGATCAATCTTTTCAAGTTGGCAGACCAACGATCTAATGTTCTGTTCAAGTGTGAACAGGAACTCGCCAAAACTGCAAACGTTTTAGACTGCGATGAGTCTTCATCAGGCACGTGAGGAGTTACACCAGTTACAATTGGTGAATTTATTAAGAAAGTCGATTAAAACTATTTTTAAAAGCATTTTAGTATGCCTTCTCACCCCTCATATCAAGCTTATTTAAGTGAAATTTTGTTTGCTAGAAGGAGCAAGGCTTCAATTATGGGGAGGCGCAGGTTGCAATTTAAAATCGCGAGGATAGCAGTGTTTTTTACTAATATATTTCTGAACCGATTTTTGGGGGTGCCATGTTCTACCAGATGTGTGTAAATGGAGCTATGGGGGTGATATGTAAGACGGCAAGAGATACTAGTTCTAGTCATACCAATATATGTATTGCTTTTTTTATATACACATTCTCTCATTGAGCGTTTTAATACATACACAGCATTACTATTTTTTTTATAAACTGTTATCCAACATCGGTTTATTTCTTATTAATAAATTAGTCATTTTATTTTTTATAGTAAATAGTGAACCGGAGCTTATGGTCTTTATCGGTGAGGGAAATATGTTTATGTGTGATAGTTTTTTATAATTTTTTCACCTTATTGCAGTAAGATAGATTGATATTTTTATTATTATCATTATATATATATATATATATATATATATATATATATATATATATATATATATATATATATGTATATTCTAGGGATCTACGATGAGAATAAAAAAATTGTAAGGATACAATATTTATTAGAACATCAGAAGTTATATATCTCATGCCCCATGTAATCATAAAAACGAGATTTGTAGAATTTTCTATTCCAAATTACTCTTACCCTATCTTAAACTATTACATAATCCCGTAACCCCCCCCACACACACACACTTATTAATACTAATTCGGATCGTCCATCTTCCTATGCGTGTCTATCACCTCCAAAATTTTACTCGGATATACGCCCGATAGGGGGAGCATATTTGTACACATATATATATATATATATATATATATATATACATGCGTAGATATTGTCCGGTATCTATGTGTGTGTGTGAGTGGGGGTTTGTATGTGCATGTAGGTGTATATATGAATATGTATATTATATATGTATATACATATATATATATATATATAAATATGTGTATGTATACATATATGTATGTATGTGCGTACGTATGTGTATATGGATGTAGTTATGTTGTGTATGTGCGTATCTGTGTATAGGTGCGATTGTAGTATTTACGTACCTGCCTGTGTTAGAGAATGTCCGAAATGATGCTTCCATGTATGTATCCGCATGCATGCGTGTGTAATGTATATATCAATGTTCACCCATCAATCGCTCCAAAAGCATTTAACTATCTTTTACATCTTTGATACATAATCCACAAGTAATACGACCATAATCTGACTTTATTACTCTGCAGAAAATACATTTAGTAAACCTATCTAAACTATAAACAAGAATTTACAGACCCTAAATACTATCTATCTTTTTAAATTAATTTTTATTAAATAAATTTCTTTAAGAAATAAATTCTTTTGAAAAAAAAAAATTTTTTTAATAAATATTTCCCTAAAATATATATTTTTAGATACATTTTTCAAGATAATTTTTAAAATAATAATTCTAGCTCTTGACATTAAAAACGCTGACCGCAATACAAGCACTCATTTTCATCAAATTCCCTTAATATCTTTCTAATCTACTCCCAACCCCCATATAAACTTATTCACCGCGGCAAAATATAAACAACTCCCTTCCCCCAACCATAAAAACCTACAGCTTGACGCTGACCTCCACAGCCACCATCACCCATACCCTAACCCTCCAGCTACTTAAGAAAGAAAATGTAAGAAGAGATGTTTGTACAGTTTCATATATGCGTATATTTCATATACGTATATATATATATATATATATATATATATATATATATATATATATATATATATATATATATATATATGGTGTGTATATGTAGGTCATATATATATATATATATATATATATATATATATATATATAAGTATGTATACATACAAGTCCACCTCTCGTTTTTTAGGTTAAATGTTGCCGATAATATTTACAATTACATTGTCGGTTTTTTCTCTATCCTCTGATGAAAAGAGTTTATCTTTGAAAATCCATAGATTAAAGATATGAAGCTCCTTCTTTGAACTTCTTATGTTCTAATAAATATTGTACCTTTACAATTTTTTATTCTCATCTTTCATCTCTAGAATCGATTGCTCTATTCAATATATTCAATATATTGAGCTTTATATTATCACGATAGATTATTATTAAAGAATAATTCAATTATCTTTAATTTAATTCAACATTTAAATATATATATATATATATATATATATATATATATATATATATATATATATATATATATTTTAGCATTTTGCTTTTGCTGGGGAGTAGGCATCTTACTGGATGCCAGACATTTACCCGCTATTTCAGAGACTCCAATCAGAATATTCTTTGAAGATTCTAACTTTTCCTTTGAAGTGCAATTGTTCTTATTTCTCTTGCACTTGGTTTACCGGGTATATTCGCCAACTAGTTTTTGAAAATCTTTTTCATGAGGACCGTCTCTCTAATTATTATTTAAATGATGGAGATCTTCCTAAGATTCCAGTTTCTTTTATGTCATACATAAAACCTTGGTATTTCGTTATCTTCTCCCTCTCAACTCTTATTAAGTCAGCATTATCAGGGACACCGACTTCAAATAGTGTTTCTACTTTCTCTCTCTTGTGTCATATCACTATGTCAGGTTTAACATCTCCATTTTCGAGGTATGTAGTTGTAGGAATTGCATAGTCATAGTGAATAGTGTGTGACTTATTTCCAACTGTTCTTTCTAGTATATGGTTTCAGAACTTGTTGCTGCACTGGATATTCAACATTTTACAAATGGTCCAGTGGATATATTTATACACTCAATGGTGTTGCATTGTATAGTAGCCACCTCTCAGCAGAACCTTACAACTGGATGTCAGGTGGCTCACACTCTCTTCTTCTGTGTGACATTGCTTAGACAACTGATCTTTTTTAAATCATTAGTCATCAAGCCTTCATCTTAAGCAGCCATTATCCTCCTCTCCTGATCATAGTAGAGCGATCCTACTTTGAGCCAGTCTACAGAGCCTTCCTTATTTATATATTCCTGAGATAGTTCATCCAGTAAATATTTGGTACGTTTTTTGTTTGCACACTCTTCCAGTTTTCTGCAATGGAAGGTCTTGATGAATATCTGACAGCTCTTTTGGGATATCACCGTAGCAGGCTTCTTTTGTGTTTCTGTCTCATTTGTGAAACAGTCTTGTCCAAAATGTTTGGCCAGTTTTGTGATAAAGGTTTTTCTACTGGCTCTTATTTCTTGGTGTTGATGTACCATCATAAGATTTAGCTTCTGTGAGCTCAGCAGATATTGGCCGGTGCTGACAATAGTGGCTCAATGTTGATGGTCAATCTATGAGAAACCAATACTTTCTACTCCTCTGGGCAGATACAAACTTGGTAGACACTAGTTTCTGTACATTACTCAGAACAGTTTAAACATTTTCCTCGTTTTAGTGTTTAGCTTTTTAATGTCCTTTTATGGCGAGTCAATAATGCCAAAGCTGTACACTATCATTAGCATGGCAAGTTGATTAATGGTAGTTACTTTATTTTGCTTGTGAGCTGTATTTTGTATTTTTTTTTACTTACACGACGTACGTATTCGCTGTCAATTTTTTCTCTCATCTTGGCATGTTGAATTGAATCGTTTTCTTCTATACCAAAGTGTTTATATTGTTCCTGCTCTTCTTTGTCCTTGATCCAAGTCTCTTCATCAAACTGTATGTTTTGCGTTTTGATCTTCTTCCCAGTTTTAGGGAAGCACCTGCCACTTTGTCCAGGCCAAACTTCGTTCCAATATATTTGGAGAAAATATGTACAACTTGCAGGAGTCGACTTAAATCAGCGTCTGGGATGGCATACAGCTTGAGTTTATCTATGAAGAAGAGGTGGTTGACTCTTTAGTTTGGGTTTTTGTAGGTGGCACTGGCTAAGGTTGTAGGCACTCCACTCCGGCTTTTATTCAGTAGCTTACTTAGTGGATCTATCTCCAAGCAATAGAGTAAAGGAGACCAACTTTCTCCTTGGAAGATTCTTCTTCGGGGCTTGACATCAGGGATTGTTATTGTTCCATTAGTGTCACTTACTGACATGGTTGGTTGACACATCTTTATATAGACAGCCATGGTTTTGTTGATTATCAGATGGATCTTATATAATTCAAGGCACCGCAGTAGCCACGTATGGGGCACACTATCATGTTCCTTTTGGTAATCGATCCAAGCCATGCTTAGGTTTCTCTGATTCTTCCTACAGTTCTCAAGGATGGTCTTAATAAACAACTCGTTCTTGGTACCTAAACACTTCCTCCTGCATCCTGCTTGTTTTTTTTCGAGGTTCGTCCAAGAAGAGGTGTTCATAGATGATGTCAGCAATCAGGCAAGTGAAAAGCTTGTATGTCGTAGTGAGACAGCAGATGGGTCTGTATTTACTAAGGCGTTGTGCGTCACTCAATTTGAGTATGAGGGGTATATATATATATATATATATATATATATATATATATATATAATGTATGTGTGTATATAAATCGGGTAGGCCGAGAATTTAGCGGTGTGTGCGGGCGTAAATAACAATGAACTCGTCGACCCGATTTTTAAATTTATTAGTTTTTTATGAACATCCCATCACATTGTCTGCTCTCGCGTGAACTTGCAGTGTTAATCTTTGCAGGATGGCTGGATACGATTGCGTGCCGTTTTACTAAGAAAGTGTGTTCGTCTGGCCTTAATGGCGAGGATTTGGGCCGGATCAAGGAAATGTTGATCTCTCTGATCACCGAACAAAAGCGCTTCTTAATGGCGAGGAATTAAGCTTAATTAATCATTCACAAATATATATTTACAGATTGCCAATTAAATCTCTAACCTTACATACACACGCAGACAGTTAGATATCACAGACTAGCATGCGACCTGACGTTGTCCGGGAATGAATAAGAACGCGTGTGTACTTATTCTCCTAGCCATAAACCCAATGTTACCTTTTTACTCTTACTTTCAATTTTTTTTAAATTATTTTTAATTTAAAATTTATAAATAAAGTAACTTCTGATGTATGTCCGGCGCGAACGCAGACCCCACGTTATTTTAGATTTTTAAAAAAATACAAAACTAATACCATCATTGAAGTCTTTGTATAATTTTACTTAAGAAAAATTGTTCGGACTTCGTATATAACTTTTGGTAATCATTACTATTACCGACATAAATTATTTGTAAAGTATACACCGTTGGGAAATTAGTCAATAACAATTTATTTTGCTTTACCTACTCGTTTGTGAACTATTTGCATTAAAATAAAATGTACTATATGTATATAAATATTTATATAGCCCTCACAGGCAACACCCTTCCTATGCACGTTTGAATTAAGGTTGAACGCACGTCTGAAGAAGGGAAATCTTCCCGAAATATCATTATACGGAACTTCTATCAAACCACTGTGACGCAAGTAAGATTGTAATATATATATATATTTGTATCAATAAAAAGGTGGACACTACAAATCTCATTCCACCATTATATGAGTTAAGTTGCTTCAGTTTGTGTTTATCCGTTACACATCTGCATTCTATTGCCTTCTATAATCACATGTATATTAACACTAAACAATGCTTATAACAAACTACATTAATCTCGTAATATTTTAAAATTTAAAGTTTTAAGCGAGTATGGGCCGAGTACTTGACCTCTGCATTTTCAGCCCTTACTCACTTCCGCTCCGATTATGTAACCTGTCTGTCATTGGTGATCCAGCAAGAAACCGGAGTTTCAGACGGGTTTGCTCTGACACTATTACGTTACAACCTCCGTGACCACGTTGAGAGAGGTGCTGCTGACTTCTTCGTGGGCGTGGGATAACTGAACGTTATTTTGAAGACTTTAAATTGGCAGAATATCAGTCATCTCTGTTTAGAATTAAAATCTAGAGGCTAAGATCGTTTATCCTGTTTCATTTTTCACCCTAAAAGAAAATATAAAAAAGTACTTCTTCGCTGAATCACTGTCCTAGAAAAGAACAACGATATCAGCGTTTGCCTCTTGTATTACGATTCTTTTTTTTAAATTTTCTAGTCTATTTGAACCCGTCGACGGTTACGCCATTCGCGACGGTCGTACAAAAGGTGCCACGTCACTAGCGCATGCACACTGAGTGTAACAACGGCGAAGGCTCGAGAGATTCGTCTCTCTGTGTGTCGAATGACGAGAGAGAAAGAGAGAGAGAGAGAGAGAACGACAATAGACGATAAAAAGACGTCAATTGATCACAACAACGGCTCATTAACAGATTTTGAGATAAGCAGACGACAGAATCGATAAAAGCAGCCCAAAAACTATTGAGGCGTTTTGTTGTTTTATTACTTATAGATTCAAACACAGATCAGTTTATCCTTTTTTTCTTCTTCTTCTTAAATGTCAATCAGGTGAAATTGATTCGAGCTAAGCCCTATTTTTTCCCGCCGAAAACAATTCGACGCCAGAACAAAACAAATAAAAAACAAAGAGATAAAAACCAATGGCGGTTTATCTAATCAGTTCTGTCGGTTCGTGCATACTCAACACACACACACACACACACACACACACACACACACACACACATACACACACGTATATATATATATATATATATATATATATATGTATGTATATTTCGGCAGCAAGTCGCTTATTAGACATGTGTCGTTGAAGACCACGGAGTTCTCCCTCTTTATGATCTTTCTGGTCAGTTTCTCGACTCGACGAGCGATTCGTCTGGTTTCTAGTATCAATTGATGGATCATGGCGCCTAATGTTGTGTCTATATATATATATATATATATATATATATATATATATATATATATATATATGCGTGGATGTGTGCAAATAAAATTAAATGAAATGGTAAAAGAACGAAATATAATAGACAATATCACATCAACAAGCCATGTAGAGGACTAATATTTCGCTTACTTATATTTAAGAAGCTTCATCACGAGTTAGTAAAATATCAGTCCTCTACATGGCTTATTCATGTAATGTTGACTTTATTTTGTATGTTTATCTTTCGTCCATCTGTCAGATTCTCACCCTTATATTGTATCACAAACATACACATATTATCATTGACATTAAACGTGAGTTGATCAACGTTTATTTACCTAAGGCTGTTTTCTACAAATGATAAGCTCACAAAATACATGTTAAAATATTCGTCAGTTTTCTGTTTGAGTTGTTCGAAAATACTTTCATTTTAATTGTTCTAATTAGCCGTAATTTGCAGAGAACTCATCAAGTGACCCATCTCTTACCAACTTTCTATCAATTTTACCTTCTCCCATCCTATGCTGTTTGATCCCCTCTCTTATTCTATGCAATATCTGCTATGCTCTCTCTCTCCCCCATCTCTCTTCCCCACTCTCTCTTTCGTCAACCCTTTCTGTTTGTTAACTAACTATAAAACATAAGATTGGAATAGTCCATTATAAATAGTAGGGAATATCACGAGAATATTAGTACTATATAACCTATAGTGGAAGAGAGAGTGGGAGATACAGCAAAGAGAAAGAGTTATTTTCTTTTTAATTTAACTGCCTTTGTAAACTCACATTTTTCGGACCAGCCGGGGATATTTTGGCATAATTCTGGCAACCTAGAAGATCTCTGTCTCTTGCCAGATCCTTCTTTGTCGGAATGAGGTATAGTTCGGTTCAATCCTATAAGGCCATTCTCTCAGTTATTACCTCTCTCCTTTGGATGGGGTGGTTGATTATCGGGCGCTTTTTTCCTGATTCAAGCCACTTAACCCGAGCTCAATATATATATATATATCATTCCAACATGTAATCAAACAGTTCATTCCATTAATAATCCTCAATCCTTTCATGAGGTTCGTCACATTTTACCTAGTAATCTTATCATTCCATCTCATAACCCTTATCCCCGAGTGACATTCGGCCTTGATAAGTGGTGACCCTTCAGTCATATATATATATATATATATATATATATATATATATATATATATATATATATATATATTAGTTGAATTCTTGAAACTGATATAAACAATGTTCTATTTTTTTCTATCTCAACGTACTTTATAATATATATATATATATATATATATATATATATATATATATATATATATTGACGTTTTCGATTTTAACAATTAAATATTACAAATGTTATACACGTTTGCTTTCATTTGCAATATATATGGGCCATTTTAATTCCTTGGCAACGCCGTGTGTGTGTGTGTGTGTGCGCGCGCGCGCGGGTAATCTATCAATTTTTTAAAAAAATATATCGAAAGTGTCAGAACCCTCGTAATAGAATACGGGTACCGACATTTTGTCCACTTGAGAATATATTATTCGTCTCTCACACCGCCATATTTGTGATTACTTTACAGGAAACAAAAGGCGTGTCTTGGCATCTCGTGGGCCGACCGACTAGAGAGAAAGAATTCAACACTTGTCCCTCTAGGCACACGTACATTATTAAATAGACACTGGCAGCGGGATTAGTCACGTACTTTTCTTTTTTGTTCACCCTGGTAGTTTTGGTGGGTTGGGACGAACGACAGGCATTAATAGAAATCGTAATTATTACAGTAGTAGTAGTAGTAGTAGTAGTATTCGTCTTTTATTCATTTATTCATACTGTAGCGAAGATTTGTCCAATATTGTGTCGCTGTGTCTGCATACAACATTTGGGGTTTGATGGACGCATGCTTCAATAGACTTCCTCCATTTAATTTCATTCTTTACCCAAATGAGGCTCGTTAGTGTATGTGTTGAGCTTTATTTATTTATCCTTCATCCATATATATATATATATATATATATATATATATATATATATATATATATATATATATGTATAACACCACTCACTACCAACCGTACACGTTACACCTCTTGCACTGAGGAAATCCAAAGGGAAAGACCGAAGATTCTGTTCTTTTAGAAAAAGATTTTTTAATATATATTTTGTATTCATATACGTCAACAAATAAGAAATAAATAGAAAATAGATATAAACATTTATACATTTCTCATATTAATTGTTATACATACATCTACTAATAATGGAAATTATGTATTTGTCTGTCTGTCTGAAGCCGAAACTATATTATTAGTTTTGATCGCTGTATTTTTATATTTACTTATCAGCTCCTATATATACCCATTCCAAAGCCATTCCAAACATCACGCGTCTTTCAAATTTAGATAATTAATTTGTTTTAAAGCTTCTAATAAATTAATATTTTCAAATATACACTCATGATGGGTTTTTTCAGATTTCCAGATAATCGCTCTCTTTTTATATCTACTTATCAGCTCATATATATATATATATATATATATATATATATATATATATATATATATATATATTCCAGTTTCAAAGATTCCCCAAACATCATGCGTCTTTCAAATTGACATAATTAATTAGTTTTAAAGCTTCTAATGAATTAATAATTGCAAATATACACTCATGATTGTTTTTTTCGGATTTCCAGATGTATTTAAAATATTATCCTCGATAAAAATAATCTTAATAAAAATTATCAAAAGAATTAATTAAAGACCTTGTGTTTTATTCATATAATTGAGTTACGCAATTAAATTATATAGTAATGGAATATGATGGAACAGCCGGCGGCCATTCCAACATTTGGTTACCCGCTCTCTGATTATTCGAACGCACAGAAAGTTATATTTCAAGAAAGAGTGAAAGAGAGCGAGAAAGAAAAGAGAAACAGAGAGAGAAGGGAGAGATGGCACAAGATAGGGCGCGTTATTTGATTAATAACATGTAAACAACACATTCTCTTAAATGTGTCGCACGACCACTCAAAAATGATATATTTACTTTGATTTTTTTATTAAAACGTGTTGGGTTTGTTTTGTTTTTTAAATCTTATTAGAAATTATGTTTTAAAGCACAAATTTATTGAATCAAGTAGTTGTATTAGTAGTCGTGGTGATAGTGGTAGTAGTAATATCAGTACGAATAGTCAACACGTTGCTGGTAGTAGTTGTTGTTGATATTATTGTAGCATTACGAATAGTCGATTATCGTGGTAGCAGTTGTTGTTGATGTAGTAATAATAGTACGAATAGTTGTATTGTTAAGAGTAGAATTAATTAAGACATTGTTTTTAATCTCTATAATTGAGTTACGTAATTAAATTAGATGGCCATTCCAACATTTGTTTACCCGCCCTCTGATTATTCGAATGCACAGAAAGTTCTATTTCAAGAAAGAGAGAGAGAAAAATACAGAGAGAAAGCGAAGAAGAAAATCGTGCATAAAGTTCAAGGAAAAGACAGAAAGCAGACAACACTTACGCGTGATCTTCCTCGATAATAGGAAGATAGAATTTTAAATCAAGACGCCATATGTAATATATATATATATATATATATATATATATATATATATATATATATATATATATTATACATTCAAAATTAATACAATGCAAGCCCAAAAAAGAACTATTTATGTAAGCCATCCACAGAAACAGACTCCACTGTCAATAATCCAGACGCATTCGCTCTTCCATATTCTTCGTGACAGCGGCACTACACTAACAAAACTTATATGGCCTCCAAGGTGTTTAAATCCTATTGGGTCTTACTCAATCCGAATAGTACCGACTTAGAATTTGTATAAGCCGACTGTTACCGCTGGGTAAGTCATAAAATACAAAAACGGGAGCCAACTCATGAATTCGATGGCAAAAAAAACAGGATATTTTAGATACGACCGCGAATTGTTGTAATTGGCTCTGTCTGTGGGTCAGTCAGTTCGTCCGTTGGTTGTCACTCTTAAATTAGAGAAAGCATTTTCATCGCTAGATGCACAGATTGAAAGGACGCATTTTATTTTAAATGCGTCCAAGCATCAATATGACAGGCTTTGTCCGTCAGTATGTGACGTATTAGTTTGAAATACTATTTTTAGATGTATTCATACGTCTCTTTTCTTTTTGTAACTAATAAGTCAGCAGTTATCAAGGCGAAAAGCCACTCAGGGATAAGAGTTAATGAGATGAATGAATTGTCAGTTGAATGATGAAGAATAAGAAGTTTTAAAATTACTAGTGAAACCGGTTTATGACTAATATTTGTTGACATTGGATTTAAAAACAACCATGTTGAAACCTGCAGAGAAGCAGCCCCGTGGTAACGTGTTTTACAGATGAGAAGTTTACGGCAAGAAACACAGTTCGTGGAAATTGAGTTAGATATTATGCACACGAGGAAGAAAGGATAGGTCTTTGCAGCTGCGGTATTAAAACGAGTTTTTTTTCTGTGAATGTCTTAGCAGACTTATTTATCTACCTCACACAGCGGTAAGATGTGACACAAGGTCGGAAAGTGGGATTTGATAAGTCAGCACCCTAGATGAAGAGCACTCTGACCTTTAAAAATTGCCTGTGCAGCCCCATCGGCATTCCCCGGTAAGGGCGCCTCAGGCGATTAGCAATAAACTAACCCCTTCTCAAAGGGTGAGAAGGCAAAGCCTGGGAGGGTGAATCTCCTAGAACTGCACAGGACAGACCCATAGACCGGCGTACCCCGAAGGCCATGACATTACCAGTCTATGGGGTGCAAGTCAGCAGAAAGAAGCTAAGTCGGATAGTGTGAAATGTCATGTTTATAGCTAAACGTACCGACAGAATTAACGCATGTAGATATTAGGATCTTACGGTATGTTTGTTTTGTTTTGGTTTGGTTTGATTGCTTTGTAGTTTTATTAATGAATCACCACTTACCAAGAACAAAAGCCACTCGAGGATAAGGGTTAATGAGATGGATGGATTGTTAGTTGAACAATTCAGAATAGTATGAGAAAGTTGAAAATGAATGGAATGAACAAAATTTAGTTACTTATAAAGACGGTTTATGATAAGTGTTTGTTCACATTAGATGTAAAGACGACCATGATCTAGTCTGCAGGGAAGGAATCTCGCGGTAACGTGTTCTTGTATTTATACAATGATTGAATCTAAAAAAAAGAAACTTCCAAAACTTTCAATCCTTTACTACAGTGAGTATCTGCTTAGAATTGTAAACCTTGTTTAAATAACTTTCTATTCAACATTGAAAGGAATTCAAAATCCTTCCAAACTTCGAAGAGTCACCAAGCACTAACTTGTTTTTTTAATTACTAATTTTTATTTTACGAATTTGGCATCCCGCGCAACACCGGATAGTCCTAGCACTAATGATTTAAATAGTTGCTTTCTACTGTGGACGACACTAGAATTGAAATAATGACAATGTCTCGCCAGTCGTCGACCTAACCTGTAGCCGATAGGCATCCATCACGTGGACTGTGACTTGATATTTTGTTGCACGTCGGATCCCCCCATTGTTATTGTCTGGCTACAAGGCATGTCAAACCGGAGAACAATAAGAATGTGGAAAGGGACTATTATTATTAATAGTAGTTGTTGTAGTAGTAGTAGTCGTATTATTATTATTATTATTATTATTATTATTA
>OY744519.1:61364873-61379873 GCA_963556195.1 Sepiola atlantica
CTTTCAAATAGACAAGTAAATTTAAAAATCAAACTATGCTAATTTTACCTCATTTCTGTTGACGTATTTTCTTCCTTTACTTTTTTTTTATATCTGAAGAAGTTATAAATTGTATCGAAACGTCATATGAACTTAATAAAGTCTATTAGTTACAAGCATTTGTTATCTATGTTTTTACCTTGCTAACAAAGTAAGAGATACACTTTGTTGTCTGAGTAATACTACAAGTGTTGGCACGATGTTTTTTTTGGAAGAAACTAATTTCATGAAGCATTTAAAGACTCAATTGTCGCTATCGCTCATAACGTAATGAACAATCCGGTTAAAAGGTAGTATTGAATTCGGTTCATAATGCGATACAAAATTGTGTATAGTCGATAAATATTGTTTTCTGTTGATGTTTTTGTTAAATATTAGTTAATTTGAAACAATTTCGAGTTAAAATCTTATTAGTTTTAAACATGTAAACGTAAGCTAAGTTGGAGAAGAAATGTTATATGTACATAGCATCTCTTCACCAACTTCCGTTTCGTCGAGAACTCAATTTCAAGCATGTTCTTCTTAAGCTTACACGCGTAAAACAAATTAGATTTTAATTCGAAATTGTTCCAAATTGACTAATATTTAACAAAGCTTACAACAGGAAACAATATTTATCACCTATACACAAATTCTGTATCGCATTATGTTCCGAATTCTATACTATCTTTTAACCCACAATCCAATACATACAAGCAACGTCTGAAAATGAACCAGATTTGTATCTCGGAAAATGTATTTCAATTCCTAACAACTATGGACATCGTTTTCCCTTCGGAGTAATCCCCCTAGAGTCGCGCATACTTTGCCCTCTTTCTCTGGATGACTCGCCAGCTTTGCCATTACAGCCCTCTTAATGTACTCCTTGCCTTCAACTCGGGATCCCTTGATGACCCTATGAAGCTTGTGGAAAGTAAAAAATATCACACGGATATTCCACAATACGGTAATGTCCTTTTCATTCATTGTTTGTTCCTCGGTGCTCCTGGCTGAACGACCTGACAAAGCGGTAAGAAAAATGCAATGGTTTGAGAAAGCTAGTATTACAGTTATACACTGAAAAAAATATCAGGTTAAATGATAACAGCATTTGTTTATCCCTCGTTCGCCCATGGCTCACACAGCACTGCCCGTCCCTTTTCAGACCAACATCGTAGACAGGAACTGTGATAGACACATAGATGAATCGGTATGTCCGTTTTACGGCAAATCAACCCTTTAATGGTGATTAAATATCGAAACACGGTTCATACTGATAACGATTTATAGGATTATGTTGTATTTCATTGTTTTCCACTACGACAAGATATGGCACAAAGCCGAGACATAATCGCGAGAAGGCACTGTGATCAAGTACACAAATATCCGATAACAGAGACGTCGGCGTTTCTCAATCGGGGCGCCTCGGACGACCGACAATAAAAACCACCACCACCTTTGAAAAGGAGGAGGTAATTCCTGGGAGGATGAAGAACTTAAGACTGAGACAAACCATACCTTATTCCGGCAAAGAAGTGTATGATGGTTCAAGACAAACTCTAGGTTGCCAGAATGAGGTCAAGGTGAACCTCCTCGGCAGGTATGAAAACCGGCGAACCAGTTTATATCGTTAAAAACAATTGGTTATTTTGATCATGACGGTCAAATTGTAAATTCATAACTTCCCAAACAGTGCTAACGCGAAAATGCCTACAAAAGATCAGATAGGATTTGGATTCTGCATAGACAATCTCATTGGACGTGACGTCATCAATTAGACCAATCATATCTCCGGATTGATATTCATAGACTAAGATAGATGGATAGTATGAAAGCACTATTAAGCATTTCCAATCTGTAAATCTGGTCGCGTTTTTAAATACGGTGTCGCATAGTCGGAATGGAAATACATTTGAACAATATTTATGACTTCAGACAAAGTGAACTTTCGTCCCTGGAAAAAATGGCAGTGAATGTAAAATGCTGAAATGTTGTTAATGGAAGAACTGGCGGGGGGGGGGGGAATAAAATAATGAATAATGAGAAAAAGATGGAAGATTGTGTATGTCGAATTTGGGACAAAGGGGTTGCTGGAATAATTTGTAGAGATAAGTGACGGGATAGAGTTGGGACCGGAATTAAGATTGAAGACTCAGAAATGAGAGACAACTAGAAAGGAAAGGTTATCCAAGCTGGCGGGTGACAGAGCGACAAAAGATGACACAACATGTGCGACCGATACAGAAACGACAGAGAGAGGGGAAGAGAGGGGAAGAGAGATATTATGTGCCGCTGGGTGGTTTTCTGGAAGAACACGTGTGAGAGTCTTGCACACGTGTGCCTCCGAGTTGGTGTGTAGAGGGGAGGGGGGCGTTGGTAAGCTGCAATCTAAACATAATTTCTGGATGAAAACAACAATAGCTTAGAGTTCGGGGTGTACGCGAATGACTTGGAGACCGGATGTGGTCGGGTAGGGCTACGGGAAATTTGTAAAGATGAAATGGAATAAATGAAAGACCACACTGACCACGGTGGCGAGGAAGTAAATAAAAGAGAGATGGAAAAAAACAAAGAGATGGATTTATGATTGAAGATTTGATCGCGAGAGAGACAACACGTTTACTCTCTCTCTCTCTCTCTCTCTCTCTCTCTCTCTCTCTCTCTCTCTCTCTGCCTGTTTTCTCTCCCTCCCACTTTTTTCTCTCTCTCGTTCTCTCTGCGTTTATCTTTTTCTCTCTCACATTTTCTTTCGGTTTCTTTTTCTTTTTCTCTTTTTGTCTGTCTGCCTATACCCCCCCCCTCTCTCTCTCTCTCTCTCTCTCTCCCTCTCTCTTTCTTTCTCCCGCTTCTCTCTGCCTCTTGTTCTTTCTATGTCCCTTGTTCTTTTCCTGTCTCTCGTTCTCTCTCTCTCACACTTTCTCTCTCTTTGTCTGTCTGTCTGTCTGTCTGTTTATCTGTCTCTCTGTGTCTCTGTCACTCTCTTTCTCTCCATCTATCTATATCTATCTCTATCTCTCTTTTATATGCACAAACACATTGTCACGTTTAACGTGAAAGATTCTAATTTGGCACAGGAAATCGAGCTCCTATTAGAGCCGAGTACAGTTATGTTGGATCCTAGTATGCCTTCCTCTCCGACATTACCTCCTCCTCCGGAATATAGAACTGGTTTATCATCGGTCAACCGAGGCGCATATCTACCAGGAAGTGCCAACGTGGCCGATCACGACAAATTTTGCACCAGTTAAGAATGCCCCTTTTTGGGGGGCGGAGAGGGTATATTATTATATTATATACTGAGGTCACAGCGAGAGTCAGATAAATAAACAGGTTTTGATTCCAGTTCGATACTCTCGGGTATTGTTATTTCCGGGTATCATCTCTAATATTGCGCCAAAAATGTGTACGGGATAGCATTCAGCTTTAGTATGTATGACTTTATTTGTTTAAATTACTTTGGACGTCCATAATGCCTGGTACACTATTCCTTTAAACTGGTAGTGTATGAAAATCGATCCCACACATCGATGGAGGCGGGGACGATAAATTCCTTGGAATGCAATAAATCTTTTTAATTTTTGTTATTTTGCAATTCTGTTTTTTATCTGGTCGTGACAAAATCGATGACCCCCAGGTCACCTAATCTATGTTTTTTTATATTGATTTTGAAGAGTTGGATGTTTGCCCAATACCGCTGTGTCAACTGTGACTTCATAATGAAAGTCAGCAACAAATGTTTGCGCTCAAAACCGACGCAGTTTGATGTGTCTTCTTGTGTTCAGCATCAAAACGCGATAAAAAAGCGACATTAAAAAGGACATTAAATTGAATGTTTTAATAAAATTCAGGATATTATAAAAATCGAGTGACAAGGAAATAAATTGCAGTATACCAAAAATCTACAGATTAAAGATAAGAAGTCATGAAAATGCCAACGCAGAGAAACGAATACACACACCCGTTCTAAAAATAAACATCTTTTTTCACAGCTTCACATCTCCTAGTCCGGTATAGATCAAGTCCAGTGGCAGGGGAAAATCCAAGACGACCGAAAGCAACCTGCCAGAGTATCTGCTCTACCGAAGCTTGAATATCTAGTTTACTCTGTTATTCCATCAACAGCTATAGGTGGATTAATACATCTCCTATGCCAGTCCACAGTCAGTTACACCACACCCACTTCCATATATATATATATATATATATATATATATATATATATATATATGAAAGCGAACAAAATATACAGTAAATAACTTTTACCAAACGCAATAAAATGTAATTTTCTACCGACCTGTATAATTTTAAAGTGTGGAAACTGATTGTAAGATTTATTATCTCTGATTATGTTATTGTCACTTTGACTTAACCCAAAACGAATCAATCAAAGATGGCGGTCGATTTTGTTTGGATACTATTGCTAATTTAAGACTCAAAAGATAGGGAAAAGAAGGCTTACACTAACCATTAACCCTCAGTCGGGGGCTTGTCAATCGGACTTACAGTAAATGGTAAGGTAAGACATTTTTACCAATTTTTTTAAGGGATGAAAAACCAACAACAGATAGGTCGGCCATATTAGATCTTGAATTTATTCAAAAGACAGATATCGCCAACATATTATATTGAAATAAAAAAAAACTTTACAACTGTTTCAGAACTTTCAAACTATAAAGGTCGGTAAAAAATAAATTTTTAATGTTTGTTTTCGATGTCTCAGTTGTTAACTATACTGCATGATTGCCATGATTTTCGTATAATGGATATTTTTTTTAACATAGTTCACCCCAAACAAGGCAGGTCGCCACTGTAGACGTAAGGGGCTATTGAGAAAAAGGGTGAAAGTTTTTTTTGGGGGGATAACCTAAATTGGAAGCTGTACAGCGAGATGTCTGTTTGGTTTGCTGAGTCCAAAGTGGAGTTTAAGGCGAAACGCTAGGCAAGTAGTTCAGCCTTATCAGTTGCCGTGCAAACAACATCGTTGTGATTTTATAGCGGGGGAATTGTCGATTGTCCATTGTTCATCACACTATTGTAGATTTTCCAGAAATCACGAGTACCTAGTTTATGTGACTGAATGCGTTTTTTTAGTTATCTCTGTATACCTTATCTTTGCTTCATCTATAACTACTTTGCAATTATTTCTTGCCTCTATAAATTACTGTCTATTCGCAGTTGACTTAATAGCGGCCGAAGTTTCGGAATGCCTTCTGCCTCTCAGCAATTACAGCTGCACATTCTGAGGTGAACCATTGAGGAGAGTGGGGTTTGCTGAACAATTTTCGCGTGGGGAAATACGCATCAATGCCTGCTTTGACCCATTCGGTTTGCTCATTTACACACTGATCAGCAGGGAGTGAGAAGGTTTCACCCCATGGGGCGTCACTGATGTTATCCTTGAGGGATTCAAAATCATCCTGCTCATAGTTTCTCGTCGTTTTGAGCAACAACTTTTCAGTTTTTAGATGAGTTTTTAAGGTGATAATATCATTACTACAACGTGATCAGAGTTTCTGAGCGGGCTATAGGCATTTGCCACACAAGCCTGGGATAGTGAGGTCAAGAACAGGTCGAGAAGTGAGGCTCAGGAAGGCGGGTCGGAAAAGTGACAGTCTGTGAAAGGTCGTGAGCTGAGGAGAAATTAAAGGTAGAGTTCCCAGCTGCATCAGTAATGCTGGAGTACCCCAACCAGTCACGGTGGTGTTCATTAAAATCCCCAAATACATGTATTTGGGCATTTGAGTCGAGTGAGAGTGCTCTATCTAAGCTTTCAGAGACAGTCAAGCAGGGAACAGTCCTGGGTCGAAGGAGAACGGTATAAGGAATATAAGTAACTAACTCTGTTATGTAAGGTCAATCTAAAGCACATGTAGGATTGGTCATTTGATTCTAACCTATGTTCTCTAGTCAAGGGGAGGGTGTTCCAAACATAAACTCCTAGCCCGTGCATATGTTTATCAGAGTCCTTACGGTAGAGTGGAAGGTAATCAGTCATGTCAAAGTGGTGAGAGGAGATTGAGGATTGAAGGTTCGTTTCACTTAGTGCTAGGATATCCGGGGAGTTTGTCAGGAGAAAAGTTTCAACGTCGTTAATGTTTGTTCTAAGTCCCCGGATATTTGTGAATGCGAGCCTCAAGGGCGGAGGCGAAGATGTTTTTGTTGGGTATCTGGTTTAAATTTGCAAGTTTTACGTCTATATACGATTGCTTATAATTTAGATGTGTCCAAGACTCTGCCCGTTCGCGTGTCACGCTTAAGTTTGAAATCGCACGTTTATCGAAGAATATCCGTTCTTGTTAAAGTGTCTCACAACAACCCTCGTAAACAAGCACGACTCGAACGTTGGGAACCTATGAATGAAAACAGTCCAACGTATATATTTTAATTTTTGTAAATTTGTTATTCTAATTAAAAACTCTTCACTCTTTTGTTAGCTTCGGATGAAGATTGCTAAGATCCGGGGAAGGGAACTTCCGGTTCGGGGATCAGAATATTTTAATGCCGCGATTAAAGCAAGTATGTTGCGTTCAAAACAAGAAGAATCAGATTTTTAATTCCTCTGGATTAATAATGAACAGCAGAATGAAAATGAGTCGATTGGTTTCAAACATCCGGGTTTTTTGTTTTTTGTTGTTGTTATTTGTTCTTTTGTTGTTTGGGTTTTTATTTGTCTGTTTTTCCTTTCTTGTTTTCTTGTTTCTTTTCAGTCTTTTGCAGAAGCAGAATGTAAATCAAAAACAACAAAAAAACGGATAATCTTAAGATGCGTCCATTTAATCTACGCGTTTAATGATGGAAATGTTATTGCAAACTTAAATGTTACGGACCAAAAATAATGCTATTTAAAACTTAAATTTCACCGAACAAAAACATTTTCTTTAATCGTAAGCATGCTATTTCAAACTTTAGCGTGACAGACCAACAAACATGCTATTTGAAACGTAAGCATGACAGACCCACGATAATGCTATTTCAAGCTGAAGCGTGACAGACAGACGAAAATGTTAGTTGAAACTTAAGCGTAATAGACCAAAAAAATACTATTTGAAATTTGATAAACCAGCGATGCGCTCGATAGACTGGTGAAAATAGTCTTTAAAACTTAAGCGTGAACGGGGCAACAGAAATAACTTTTCAAACTTAAGCATGACAGAGTAATATAAATGCTATTGGAAACTTCAGCGCGACATCGTCTTCTATAAAGACGCATCGAAAATAAGATGCGTCAATTCATTCTACGCGTCTAGCGATGAAAACGCTATTTCAGACTGAATTGTGACGTAGCAACGGACGGTTCGAAAATATCAGAGATGCGAGGACACATCTAAAAAAAAATAAAACCAAACGGGATGAGCATCTTGTCAACTAATATTTGAGAGATGAAATTGTCTTTGCGCAAATAGTCGGAAAACGGCGACATTTTGTATTATTTTTCTTAGTTTCTCCCGCGTTTTAACTTCTTATTCGTGACATTTTTGTTCCGCTTGTGTACATCCAAATCCTGTTAATTCTCTTGTTTCTCTGATTACAATTTTATGATTCCTTTTGTTATTTATTTTTATTACCGCTTACCCCCCACCCCCACCTCACCCGATTCTTTATATCGAGCCCCCACCCCATAACTAAGGGTAAAGTAGATGCGAAACGGAGGTGGGGTGGAAGTAACGATTGTTTCTTCAATCGTTACAGAAAACGAAAACAGAGTCCCTTTCCACTCCTTCATCGTAGTATTTAGTAATGCCCTCCCTAAACGCTTCAATAATCAGTCACCGTCGCCCCCCCCCCCTCACTCCTCTCTGGACTCTTTTATGTTATTTCTGATTATTTTCATCGCACGGTTCTTCGTCAGTGTCTGTCTGTTAATTATTAATAGAAGAAGAAAAGAAAAGAAAAGATTGTCGCCATTTTGTTTTTGTTTTCTTTTGTTTTTTGTTTTTGTATTTTGTTTGTTTTGCTTTTCTACATTTCTGCGTGTTTGCTGTTAAGTCTCGCGTTTTCTCGTTTGTATTTCCTCTTTAATCCCGAGATTTCACTTTAGGAGATCTGTTCGGCCAACAATCTATCAATTTAGAAAAAAAAAGATATTAATCTTTGTCATTTGGCGAAGCTTTTTTTTTTTAACGACAAAAGTTTCTCTTTCTCTCAATACCTAATTTATTTTACTGGATAACTCCCTCCAGCAGAAACTTCCCCTCTCTCCTCTCTCTCTCTCCCCCTCTCTCTATCTCTCTATCTCTATCTCTCTCTCTCTCTAATTTGAATTAACTTCTATGTCTGCATTTAGCCGAAAAAAGGTTGTTTGTATATGTGTGGAAATATGCGTTTGAACATTTTATGTGATAATTGCTTTTGTGACATTTTTACTACCACTACTACTACTATTATTATTATTATTATTATTATTATTATTATTATTATTATTATTATTATTTCTATGGTGTCTGAGTGACAACAAGTCTCCCCAGGTTATATATCTTCCTCCCACAAGGTAAGATGTGACACAAGGTCGGGAAAGTGGGATTTGAAAAACCAGCGCTCGAGAATTTGAACACTCTGGTCATTAAAAATTGCCTGGGCAGCCCCGTCGGCATTCCCCAGTAGGGGCGCCTCAGGCGATTAGCAATAAACTAACCCCTTCTCAAAGGGTGAGAAGGCAAAGCCTGGGAGGGTGGACCTCCTAGAACTGCACAGGACAGGGGTGCAGTATCCATCGGAACAGATACTACACTTTGATCTTGGTCCTCCCCAGCTTTCCAGTTTTACAGCACTCTGCGCCTCTTTCGATAACCGTTGTAAATCAGTTTGCGTTATTGTGAAGTCCGTTTACCATTCATTGCTTCCTAACAATGTTCTTTGGCTTTCTCTAGATTTTTTCATGGCGACAAGCCTTCCTAAGGTTCCAGTAATCTCCACACTCTTCCAGTGGAAATCTGGGTTTTTTCCTTCATCCTCGCTCTTTCCACCTTCTCTGACCCTTCATGACATTTTTGTGGAATCAACAGATGCCGACGCCACCACATGTGTGTATGTTTACTTTTGGGGTGTGTCAGATTATGCGATTTTCCTATTAACTCTGTCATCTTCAGTTTCCGTTTCCTTTGGTTTGGTTCAACGCCCCACCCCACCCCCAATCTCTCGTGTCCCCCCCCCCAACCGCACTTACTAACCCCTGCTCTGCCCAAGTCTCTGTGACTGGTCATTATCATCTTGTTATTTGAGTTGGTTTTTGCATTCAAGTGTTTTCTTGCTATTTCAGCTGTTTTAATGAATACCGTGTTTTGTATGGTATCTATCATTCCCTTTGATTCCAATGTTTTCCTAGTTTTTTTTATAAAGGTTTTCGAAACTGTTCCTAGTGCTCATACTATTATGGGTATTAGAGCGAGCTTCTTCGTGTCTCATATTCCCTTCAGTTCTCCGGTAATCTCTACGCATTTGCTTGGTTTATCTTTATCTTCGCCCTGTGCTCTGTTGGGAGAGCGAAGCTGATAATTTTATGTTTTTCTACTTTTTGAATATCATCACATCCAGTCTTCTTGTCTGGATCAGTGTGTTCATATGTATTGCTACGCCTTCATTATTCGTATTATTAGTAGTAGTAGTTGTTGTAGTAGTACAATTATCTACACTATTATTATTATTATTAGTAGTAGTAGTAGTAGTAGTAGTATTATTATTATTAGTATTAGTATTTTAAGGGTATTGTCTTTATTATTATTATCTTAATATTGATGTTAGCGTTATTATTTATAGTAAATAGTAGTATATACTACACTCGACCAGCCCGACAATCAGCTAAGTCCCATCAATTCACTGGTGGGGTCCCCAGATGCCAGAGAGCTTTTTACTCCAATAGCTTCTTTCCACGAGCTGCCGGCCTTTGGAGCTCTCTCCCTGCTCCCTGTTCTCCCTACTATACCGACATGCAGTAATTTAAAACTAGCGTGAAGAACAGGCATCTCGCTGCACAGCTCCCAATTGAGGATGATCCCCTAAAAATGTTACCCTGATTCTCAGTAGCCCCTTACGTCTACAGTGGCAACTTGCTTTGTTTGGGGCGAACTCAGTTTTTATTTAAGTTAGAGAATCATTAATAATGTTACTTTAAATATTTATTTCTAACTACATAATAGAGATGTTTTCCCCCTTTTCTTTTGTGCACAAAATGAACTTCCGGTTAAAAGTTTGTTCTAAGCTGCATCACCTTCCAGTAAATTCGAGAATTATGATTCCCTCCATATTTGAGAAGGACAAGTTCAGTTCGAACAAAAATTATTACCTGCTATGAGTTTTGAGTCCCTATATACTTTCCTCCCTACGAGGGCAAAGTTAGACACAAGGTCGATTTTTTATTTGCGGAAAATCCAACTCACCAAAAAGGAGAACTTTGGATTGGAACAAAAATAACCGAGGTAAACAAAGATGAATTATGGCATCAGAACAGATACTACACTTTGCAACTAGCCAAAAAGACTCTGCTCTGAACAAAATGCACATCGTGTACCTTATTCATCATGATATATATTTAAATTTTAATAGAATTTGATATTCAATAGAAGAATTCTGTTGGAAGTGAACGTGAAATCACACTTCAATTTGATATTACCACTGATATATATATACGGTAGTCTTAAGGGTAGTATATTATTATTATTATTATTATTATTATTATTATTATTTTATTATTATTTATTTATGTATATATAAGTAACATTTTAAGCTGAATTATTTCGACACTTGATTATTGGGGAAATGGTAGTTTTATCTGTACCATTGGAGAGCCATGCATATAACTGTCCTGTTTTTAAATCTCCGAAACAGTTACATGGTAAACAGCTGAAGATCCCCGTGTTAATATTAGATGCTTACGTTAAGGTCTCCTGCTTTTGTTTCACTGTTAGATACTTAATCCCCCTTTTTATTTTATTTACTTACTATTATATATTATTTATTTATGAATTTTCCAACAAATGTTAAGTCTACACTATTTTGGATTTAGTTAGTTTCTCTGGGAATTTAAACTGCATTTTCCTTTTTTTTTTGTCTTTTTGTTTAAAATAACTCAAAGCTTCTTTAGACTATATATATATATATATATATATATATATATATATATATATATATTCTAGGGATCAAAGATGAAAATAAAAAATTGTAAATGTTTATATTTAATGTGTGTAATGGTGTGTTATAGTTAACAACTAAAAATGGGTTAAAATAACACATTTATAACAAATAACTTTTACCAAACGCAACATAATTTGATCTTCTATCGCTCTGCATAGGTTTTCAGATTTGGAACATGTTTTTAATGTATTTCTAATGTCAGAATGTGTATTGCAGCCTCGGAGGCTTGTATAAACATGGACGACTACGTGAGGCCAAAAGGTTCAGTATAGTACAAAATATTTTGAAATCAAGAATTCAAAATAGTTTCAGTGAATTAAAAATATACAGATCGGTCGAAAATTATATTTTCGACTGATTGGTGACAGTTATTAGTTTTATTTTTGTTGAATTTTCGATTTTTTAGTTGTTAAACATGCGAAATCAACTTTTCACATCAAGTACAGAAACTGCAGCCATCTTTAATCCAGGTAATCAAACCCTTCGAAGCTGTTATACATATTCTGACATTAGAAACACTCAACACAGTTCCAAAACTGTAAAGGCTATGCAGGTCAATAGAAGATCATTTTTTTGCGTTTGGTAATAGTTATTTGTTGTAAATTTGTTTTTTTATTCACCTCTTTTTTGTTGTTAACTATAATGCATTATTGCTTATAGATGTGCATATATATATATAATGTATATATTATAATTGCATAGCTATCGATGTATGTGTAATTTTGACTATTTGTTAGTCTGTCTGTTCCGCTTAACATTGAAATAGCATTCTCGTCCGTCTGGCAAACTTACGTTTATAAAGCATTTTCATCGGTATGTGAAGCATAAGTTTGAAAAATATTTTTAGATACCTTCACACGTCTTTTTAATTGGCTCAGTCGGTCTGTCACTCTTTAGTTTAAAATAGAATGTTCATCGGGAAATGCGCAGATTGAATAGACGTATCTTACAAATAAAACGTTTCTTGTTTGTTCCCCGTACATAAATTCATTCACCCTTCTCTAAAAATTTAAATTGTATGTTTTTTTTTATCATAATCTACCCTAATTTTCGGCTTTACATATCACAAAAAGAGTAGGTGTTGTTCCCTTATTCCAGCTCAGCCTACACCCCCATCAAAAGTTGATACATCTTGGCCTTTTGGCTAAGATCAGAGTGTAGTATCTGTTTCGATGGATGCTCACTCTATAGACCAGTGTTGTCTTGGCCTTTGGGCCTTGATTCCGCCGGTCTGAGGTACTGTCCTGTGCAGTTCTAGGAGGTTCACCCTCCCAGGCTTTGCCTCTCCTCTTTGGGGAGGAGTAAGTTTATTGCTTACTGCCTGAGGCGCCCCTACCGGGGAATGCCGACGGGGCTGCCCAGGCAATTTTTAAACCCCACTTTCCCGACCTGACCTTGGGTCACATCTTACTTGTGGGAGTAAGATAACAACTGGCCTTGTGCCTAACTCCTGGAGAGGAGTAAATCAATACACCCCCATCAGACACAGACATTTTACTCCCCCACCCCGAATGGGGTAGGGTGGCGCTTTAGTTGTAATAACGACCGACATATATAACTTTAAAAAGAGCATGCATTGTTAGTGGTTTGCTGGTAGAAGAGCCAACTGGGAGTTGGTTGTTGGAAAAGCGGTGTAGGGTGGGGGTTCATACTTCATCGACGACAAACTCAAGAGGAACAGTTTTGTGAGGGTGGGTTTTGGGGAGCATAGATGAGGATGGGGGCAGGGCGTCAACTTTTGCACAATGGGGCTTTGCAAATTCAAATCAATATCTTACAGATCATCTCGTCCGCAAAATGCTTAAAGGATATAAAGCGACTAACAACAAACCCGATCGACCGTGCCTGGGTAGCAGCTGAGATAGTCTCCGTTCAATTTTGTACTTTGCCTCCTTAGAGCTTAGTCTTTTGTGTGGTGTGTCATTAACAAAAGCGTCTTATCACTGGTATGTCACAATTGAAGACGAATAGATATTAAATGAACGCGTACGCAGATTAATTATTCACGCGTATAATTTACCTGAATTAGAAAGGGACTGCTAAAGACTATAGGCTTCAGAAGTGATAGTGGGTGGAGGGGCTACCTGGTTCCCACATGCAGGAACGTTAGTCAAGAAGTCATATTAAAGGGGTGATCTAGCTCCCCGAGACGGCAATCTGGAAGGGTACAAAAATAGCACAAAACGGACCCGTCGGCCTTCCATGATGACAACGCCTCATTGGACTTGCAAAAAAAAACACCCTACCTCATAAAGGAGGAGTTAATGCCTGGAGAGCTCCATTCTTTTACAAAGTTGCTTGTCTCAGTGTAGGGGGTTCATGGAAAAGTAGAGTATACCTATGTACTCAAATAAATCAACTCAAATGGATTCTAATATTTCGACTTTATAAATCGAAATACTACATTAAATGGTGCGTGATCTCCAAGTACCTAGTAGTAGTAGTAGTAGTAGTAGTAGTAGTAGTAGTAGTAGTTACAATAATTATAAATAAGGATTTAGTCATGTTTTCATAACTGGCGGCGCTACACTCTATTTTTTGTTAGGTTCAATAATCAGCAACAGAAACGGTTATTTATTAGCAAGTCCTTTGGATAAAGAGTTTTCGTCCTCATTGGGCGTAAGTGATTTCGTGCACGTGATTTTAAGAAAGTTTCTCCGTGACAATGGTGTCGTAAAATATGGAATATCTTTGTGAAACCACCGATTTAATCACGATCTGTATTTATCAACCCAACCATGCATCGGTATCCGCGAACTGGCCACACCCAGATACCCCGGGGGAAGATTTTGTCGCAATCCAGATCACTACCGCTAACCTTCGAAGAATGTTTGTTCATTTTCGTTCTACGTTTACTTACACCTCAGGGACTAACCCGTCATGTGTGAGTCAGGACTCAGGAAATAAGTAAAAGCCCATCCCTATGTGTTTTGTTGTTTGTTTGTTTGGTACACGCCCTAGATATCCTGATAATTAAAGTCTGGTATAATGCGCGCCTTGCTTTTAACAAGGGATAAGCATTGACCTTGTTCGATCCTCGAGAGTAAGGGTTGATACTGTGATCTGAATACTTCCACCCACGCGCTCTCTCTCTCTCTCTCTCTCTCTCTCTCTCTCTCTCTCTCTCTCTCTCTCTCTCTCTCCTTCTCTGACAGCTAGCTGGGAACATTCATATAACAAAGACCATGAAAAGCATTTAATCTTAAACACATACATGAAAGAAGTAAATAGACACCCTTATTATCATCCATAATAAAGACTGTCATCGGAGGGTCCTGATGGGCCTAGGCAAGATAACATTTATATCTTTGCATCCTGCTGTGGAAGGTCTGCCACAGAGATAGACACACAGATACATTTGTTTTATATATATATATATATATATATATATATATATATATATATATATATATATGAGAGAGAGACGTATTGGAATTAAACAATTTTAAATAGGAAAATAAAAATTCATAATCGTCTGAGAAACGATCGTACGCCTAATTATTGGAATTGAAATAAATTATATAATAAATTTATTTGTTTCAAATTACTCTTATATATATATATATATATATATATATATATATATATATATATATATATAGGCGGTTTGTTTGAAGCATTAAGCGTAGTGTATAAATACGTTTGTGGTTGCATCGTTACCGTCTTCTAAACCTCAGACATATATATAGAGAGTGTTGTAGCAAAATCCAATGCTTGATAAGAAGTCAACACAATGCTAGGAGATTGTGGTTAGCGTGGTGAAGCCTACGATTAACGAGATCGCCGCCAGACGCCCCTACGTCTTCTTGCAGGACTCCGCTTCTGCACACAAGGCAAGACGACTTAGGCGTGGCT
>OY744519.1:61389873-61394873 GCA_963556195.1 Sepiola atlantica
TAAAAATGTATTTATCATGTAAAGAAATCAAAAGAAAGACTAAATAAATCCGCTTGATTGCAACTTGCTTAATATAAAGTCAGACGCCCACCCCGGAAAGGTACATTTTAACACAAATGCGAAACGTTTTGCTCACGCGTTTAAAACAATTATTTATTTTTAAAACCATATAAAAGAAAATGTGTGTCGTTTACATAAGAAAGAGAGAGAGAGAGAGAGAGAGAAAGAGAGAGAGAGTGCGATGGCTGGCGAGCCAGCCATCTTCTCCCTTCTTTTTTTCTTTTTTCGCTTATGTCTCGTGGCGGGCGATGTTAGTTTAATTTAAGAAAGTTTTTTTTGTAATTTATACGTTTTTTTTATTAAATCACTTTAATTGTCTGTATCGACGAAACTCTTGCTTATATATCGTAAAAATAGAACAATATAATTACAAATTAATAACACCAAACATCAATTATTATAAACTGTTTCAAAATAGTTATGTAAATTAGGTATTGAATCGTTCATCTTTTCTCTCTATATATATAGTAGTTCAAACTAGCATGTTGTATTATTGATTTAAATAACAGTAACCTGGTTTTATGGTAATATAGGAGTTATAAATGATAAAAACTTTCGCATTTATTCATTTATGTATATATATATATATATATATATATATATATATATATATATATATATATATATATATATATATATACACTTCAGTGTAATAGGATAAGTAACAAAAGTGTTCAATTACTTGTGCAAGAGCATAGGAACTTTTTATTCAAAGGACACTATGCATTTTTTTAATCAGTCATCGGGACCTTCGCTTTCACGGAAACACTGGAAATTTAACTCGCAGGGTTAAATGTACCAAATGTGACCAGTTTAGTAGACGATGTAATGATAGTGTCTGTCATTTAACTGTCATTACATTGGCTGATGAGCCGGTCAAAAATGTGTATCTTTAATCCTGTGGGTTGAGTTTTCAGTGTTTCGGTGAAACCTTAGGTATCGATGGATAATCAATATTATGTATAGTGTCCATTGAATAAAAGAAATATGTGTGTGCGCACACGCGAGTGTTCTTTTTTTTTCTGTTTAACAATCAATAGAAAACCAAAATGGCGCAGGGTATAAAAACATTTCATTTCACGTTTTTTTTCTCAATATTTTTATTTGCAAATTAAGTTCTGTCTCTGAAAATATTCCGAACCAATTAACTCACTGTGAGACATCATGTTTTGTTTTTTATTAAAACAATATTTGTTAATCATTTTTATTATTCGTTTTTATACTTTTCTGTCCGCTACCCACTAGTTTATTTTTAACGTTTATATTAGTTTTTATGTAATCATGTTTTTGTTTTTTTTTCATCTGACCTTCTTTAAAGATAATTCGAAACGCTGAAGCAACAGAAATCAACAACAAAATAAGGACGGGTGTTGGGCAAAATTGGGAATTGATCTTTATCGTAAAATCGAACGCCTCGCCCTTTTTTTTTCTCGCGCACGCACGGCGTCTCTCTTCCGTGTGATGGTTGGCCACCATTTGCTTTTTGAAGAGTTTAACGACGCAACAACACGTGACGACGGCGGCCATCTTTACACGCGTCTTCCAGATAAACGAAAACGCAACGGCTGCGTTCTTTAACGTGTGTCGCCGTTTTTCTTTCAACAGCTTTCGATCCGTTATGAAAACGTCACATTTGATCTTTTATAGAAAAGCTCCCGCCACCACCAAAAAAAAGACAAAATGCGGGGTGTAGGAAAAAAACACTACGTCATATTAGTAACTCAAAAGGATGAACTCCAATTATGCTATTTCCCCTTTATATTTCTGTCTTCACATAAACTCACATAGATAACTGTCTACCATTCTACCGTGGCGTTTATTCTACATTTTTCATTATTCAGTAGTTTTTCAACCCCTTTTCCATTAGTGGCGGGGCTTTTCTACAAGAGACCCCATTTATTTACTACGTCAAATACAGTTCAGATCAATGTGTAATACATGTGATCTTGATTGTCTACATGTGTACAGCGATTAGATCGAGGATGTTCGGCTCGGCTGTTTTGCTAATTTGACTTACGACTTTAGGAAAGGTATCAACCCAGCACTATCCCTTTTACCTATCTGTAAAATAGTAAGTTAGATAGACTTTAGAGCTTCTAAATCAGGGGCGGGCAACCTCCGGCCCGCGGGCTACACCCGGCCCGCGAAGGCTTAGCGTCCGGCCCGCCACCCTGCTAGGCTTTATTATTGCAATCCGGCCCGCGGACCTTCCAGTAAAATTAATATCATTTTGAAAATGAAGTACACGAAGTCTCACCTTCGCTCTCAACTCTCGGACCGCCACCTCAATGGCATTTTTCTTTTGTCTACCTCAACCATCGAGCCAGACATGGAAATACTTTTTCACGGCAAACAGCATCAGCAGTCTCATTGATTTGTAGAGTGTTCAATGCATTTTTTGTACAATTTATTCATGTAAACAAAATATAGTAATTCTGAGATTTCGTTTTTCACTCCGGCCCGCGATCTCCTTCTAAAAGTCTCATCTGGCCCTCACTCTGAAAAGGTTGCCCGCTCCTGTTCTAACTGAACAATTAGTTCCTAATTAGTCTTTTCCCCACGAGAGCATAGACTTAAGGTCGATTTTTTTTATTTAGAGGATATATACCCTCTTCAAAAAAGGATTCTCTTAATGGGACAAAAATTAAAATTGCTCCAGACAAGGCATACTTCTTCTCTGGGCGAGGACTTTGATCTTAGTACGAAATCTCTGAACAAAAATCCGTTGTTGTCCTGGAAATTATTTGCATCCCTTTGCTATAATTAAGTCCGAAACGTGTGTGGTCTTGTGCAAGCGACACTCACAATTGCGTACATTGTCGATACACGAGTTGGCAACCATAACGTGTGTTCGTGTATACATATCTTTACTGTGTAATAACTCGTGATGGCCCTGTTTTTAAACGTCAGCTCCGTTTTTCTCTTTTAAGATTCTCTTCGTTTCATAGATAATTTATGCGACTCTTTCTCTTTCTCGCTCTTTATGAAAAAAAAACCAAAAAAAAACCAACAAAAAACTATCCATTTCAGCTGTCAATAATGTAACTAAATCTGGAAGACTAAATTGCCAGCCTTTGCCAGGGTTAATCTAGCCTTCCAGATCATTCTTTAAACCCAATACCTAATTTTAGCAATAAATCCTATGAAATCGGCTAACAGTCGCCCTATCTTGCTCAGGGGAGATAAATGTGACCATTCAAAATGGACACTTTATAATAAAGACAACACTCGGCATTAGAAGGTAGAACTGACGCGGGTGAAGATTTAATACCATGATATTAGTCACGTGGATAGCACTGTAATCAGAGAACAGTATTTAGCATACATACATATATATATATATATATATATATATATATATATATATATATATATATATATATATGATGGCGTCAGTTCAGTCTCGAAAGACAATGGATACCCCCTGTAAGTGTGCATGCGCGTGTAGTAGTGAGATCAGGGTTGGCCAATCTCCACCCATTCCTCTCCTGAGTCGGTACTGCCTGATTCCAATGGCAAGGCGAAGTCCAGGGCGACTGGAAATGATACCTAGATAAGCAGTATTTAGCATATATATATATATATATATATATATATATATATATATATACTAGATGAATACACGTTCCAGAACGAGTAAAAGTAATTCTACGAACAGAACAGTTATTATACTAAACCTTATGTCTAGCATCCTTATTCCAATTTTGCTTAACATTCATTACATGAGTTTAATTCTAAAAAATGTCTAAGTTTAAACTTAGACATTTTTTCGAATTAAACGTTTTAGCGTAAGAGGTCTTGAGAAGAAAGTGAAATTCAGGGAATCTTGCTTAATTGGTGTCTAATGACTATAGATCACAGTCAATGCAAATCTGAAATAATTTAATTTTCAAATGCGAGGTTGTGTCTATATTATGCCCCCTAAAATTCCTTTAAAATTATCCAAACAAACTGAAATTTGGGGAATATTTATTAATTGATGTCTAATAGCTATTGTTAAAATTTTCCAAAATGAATTATCACGAAGGGCTTTCATCGCCTCTTTGCCCCCTTTGCATGAAACTAAAGGAAACTAAATATATCCCACATTACCAACCCTTAAGCCTAGAAGCGGTGGTCCAATATTTATAATAATAATGCCGGAGTGTCATCACAGTATAAAATCGCATTAAGCATTTTAAAATGTTTCAACTGGTTCACTTTTAGGTTGTTTTGTTTTTCATATAGATAGCTTCGAGTATTTTTTTTTAATTGGTTTCGCAATGTATTATTTCAGTGTTATTAACTAGAATTTGTCTGAAATCAGAAGTTATGTTTTTGTAAATGGACTATCTACTACTCTTTCCCGCCGCCTCACCATGCATCTTTTAAACTCTAGCTCAATTTACCAACATCTACAAAAACATAACTGCCCTCCCTCTAATTTAAGACAAATTCTAGTTAATAACACTAAAATAATACATTGTGGAACCAATTAATACAAATTTAAAAAACTGGAAGCTATCTGCATAAAAACGCAACAACCTAAAATTAATAACATCACGTATGAAACCAGTAGAAAACATTATAAAATGTTTAACGGAATGTGATTTCATTTTGTGATGCCACTGCGGCGTCGCTGAATTTAAATCGTCAACGTTTTTCCCGGAAAAATGCAAAAACGTTCTCTGCGCGTTTCTTTTAACATTCTCTTCATTCTCCGGCGTTTTTTGTCCGTTTGCCTTTGAGAACTCTGGATGATTCGACAGAATAATCGGAAATGTTCGTGAAACCTATGGGACATTTCTTAATTTTATAAAATTTGAATACAAAAAGGACCATCAGAAAAATTGAAAAAAATAAAAAACGTATAATTAAACAGACAAATTCTGTTAGTTTTAACAATGTTTGAATAAATAAATAAATAGATAAATAGATATATATGTATATATATATATATA
>OY744519.1:61399873-61422373 GCA_963556195.1 Sepiola atlantica
AATAGCGACTGTATGTGGTTGGTTAATAAAAAATTGTTAGACCATAAGCAATTCTGACATAAAAACATAAGTATAAAAAAGTAAATGATTTAATTTGCTGCCTCACCCGTCGTAGCCTGGGAGTCATCTGGTTGACTCTCAATTATAAAAGGTCCACGTGTAGCATAGGATTTACTGCTGTAATATCTCACCGATTTCACCCAAATTCATAAAGTGCTGTTGTATGTAGTCACTGTGTACGCAATACTATCATTAAATATATTTTATGAAGTATAAATATTAAATTTCTTTTTTTTCTTTTCAAATAAAAATGTTTTACACAGTAAACGAAAGAGTAAGAAATGCAATTTTTATATCTTTATTAGTTGAATGTTTTTTTCGTACATAATGCAGACTCGCAGAAAAAGCAAAAAGGGGGGGGGGATCTCGTATATTACGAAGTCCACGCGTTTTCCCCAAACAGATTAAAGTATCTAGTTTGTAAGAATAAATTACGATAAACCGACTGAGTGTATTTTATATATAAGTTATTATTATTATTATTATTATTATTATTAGTAGTAGTAGTAGTAGTAGTAGTATACTGAATTTGAGTTAATCAACATTTGTTTCCACAAGGCTTTTTTTAGCACAAAATACATGCTAAAATATTCCTTAGTTTAGGTATTGAGCAATATTCGATGAAACTTCTACTTGGCTGAAACTCGCTGTAAGCTGCAAATAATTCACCAAGTAACCGATCTCTTACTAAGCATCGGTCTATCATTCTCCCACTCTCCCACTGTATGTTGCTTGAATTCCTCCTGCTCTTATTCTATATGGTGCCTATCACTCTCGCTGCCGTGTCTCTCTTCCTTCCTATCTCTATTTTTCATTAACAGTCAAAGGTAATATATTTAACTATAAAACTCAAGATTAGAGTAGTCCATTTTTGCCAAACACGTCGTAGTAATAATATTTAACGCATGGTTGGAGAGTGAAAGACAGAAGAAAGAGAGGAGCATATAGCGAGCGGAAAGAGACAAACTTCGATGTTGTCTTTTGTATTTTACTTGCTTTGCATATATATATATATATATATATATATATATATATATATATATATATATATATATATATATATATATATGGGGGTGTCGTACTGTAGCGATTGATATTAATATCGTATATCTTTGCGATGCGACTTACCCTGTTACTTCACACGCCTCATATTTGATACCCGACTAACTGCATTCCATCACAGATGGGAATATCCCATGACAACCTAACAAACACGGATTTACTTGAGAGATCAAAGTTTGTCCTCAGAACGTACCCGATCCTCGCACTGCTTTCAAAACCGCTTCCCAACCTTGATTGATCGGCTCCTCGCTGACAACAAATGCGTCGTTTTTCTTTCAAAACAGATATAAATCAAAACGACAAAATTCGACACGCATAACACACACACACACACACACACATATATATATATATATATATATATATATATATATATATATATATATATATATACATATATATATATATATATACAGTACGCGCTCCGACTACTGAGTTAATATGACTCGGGGTTCGAAATGTGTGACCGACAGGGATTGCCTCCTCCGATACTGATGCTTACAGGTTTGGCATCAAACACATGTGTATATGGATAAATTAAAAAAAATATTATTTATAAATAATTATATATATATATATATATATATATATATATATATATATATATATATATATATATATATAAAGATAACATGTTGTGTATATAAATTTGTTTCAGTATTTACTTCAATAGTGATATGGCGGTCTAGTACATTATTCAATATGACGTCTTTAATATTTAAACAATAATATTTGTTATTGTAACAAACATCCTTTTTTGTTTGTTTGACTTACTTGAAAATAATAAAATGTGCCCAAACCTTATCATTTAATTTAAAGTTATATCTTGGTGGTGATAGTTATGGATAGTGTTGTGAATGTGGACAATAAAATGATTGACTTTAATTGGTTGTGGCTGGTGAGAATACTGGCATTGTAAAAAGTTTACGAAAAAAAACGAATAAATTTTTGTGTGTAGCCTTTTTGTAATATACATCTTTTTCATAGTACTCTCTCTCTCTCTCTCTCTCTCTCTATATATATATATATATATATATATATATATATATATAATAAAGTAAAGTCGATTTTTACAGTTTACATATATATGTTTGGAGGTGAGACTGTTTAAGACATTACAGTAGGGAGCCTAGCCACAGCTTTAAACTTAGACGACTCGCTTTTATTTACTTATTTACAAGAAATATTCTTATAAGAATTATTTTTAATTTTCATATAAAAAACTAAATTTTCTTTTAATAACCTAAATTATTTACAGTTATATTTGGTTCTCTTGTTGTTTTTCAGAATTTCTACTTTAATATTTGAGTTTTTCTTTCAAGTAAATCATTATTTAATATTTCTCCCGGGAAACGGCAGGACACGGCTACTGCTAGTATATATATATATATATATATATATATATATATATATATATATATATATATATATATAATAGAGAGTGGCACTACAGCATTGAAAGCGTCGTTAAGAAATATATTTTAAAATTTGAGAACCCAGTCAACAGACGCATGAATGTATATCAATAAATGAAAGTTATTAATCATTTTTTTAAATATATTTTATAAATTTGAATTTTCGGTTTAACAAACCTTAATCATGGCAGACAGTATATCATTTTTTTTTCTTCATGGTGAAAGTCAACGGCAACGATATTATTGGAGTGTTATATATATATATATATATATATATATATATATATATATATATATATATATATATATATATGTCCGGTGCAAGCAGTTGATGCGCTGATCAGCATTGATTAGAATAATATGAGTGCCACTACAGCATTGAAACCGTCGTTGAGATATATATTCGAAAATTTGAGAAACCAGTCAAATATATATATATATATATATATATATATATATATATATATATATATATATTTAAGAAATAATTAAAGTGCTCAACTACATTTGTAAAATGTTTGTTATTTATTTATAATGTCATACAATTATGTACTGATTAGCTATCCATACCGACGGTTTGTGTGACAACAGGAAATCAAAATTATGGGGTTTAATACCGCCATTTCTTGAGCAGCATTTGACCTGGGAAGTTTCATTAGTCCAGCCGCTGATGAAGGGATTGTAATCAAACCGTTGTTTGATTTCCCTATTGACCCAGAAACCGTTGGTACAGATGGCTAATCAGCACATCATCGTATAATATTATATGTTCTTGCGGAACCTTGCGGAAATTCCACGATGCTTTTCACATAAATCCCTATAATTATTTTTTATGGAAATCGCTCTAGAGAAGGCATGAAACCACTTAATGTAAGGAGCTAACAAGAACAAAATATGATTATCGCAACGCAGGAGATGCTTATGGGCTTTAGTCTTGAAAAGACCAAGATTATAGGTAGGAGGAAACGAGTCAGCAGAAAGAGAGTTCCACAAGCCTGTGGTTCTTTGAAAAAAAAGCTACTGGAATAGGAAGCTGTATGGCAATGGGGTATCAAAACAGTGAATTGATGGAGACCCTAGACAACGAGTTGGAACAAAAGGAGCAGGGAATAGATCACATAATTCCGAAGAACACATGCGACAATAGAAAAGACTGAGACTAGCAACACCACATTTGTGAAGGTGATGGTGTAGAGAAGAGGAAAGAGTGGGGCCAATCAAATTACAGATACGTTTCTGCATCTTATCACGACCCTTAAAATGGGGCAGAGATTCACCAGCCCAAATATGACAACAGTGTTCCATACATTGTGTGATAGTAGATCTGTAGAGATAGAGAATAGCCTCAGGTGTGAGAAAGTGTTTGGAGCGATAGAGAGAACCGACTTTAGGAAAAGCAGAAATGTACTGTCAATAATAATATTCCTTTTAAAATAATAAATGTCTGCCAGAGTAAATACGATTAAGAGACAAAATGAATTTTTCTTCTTCCGTAAAAAGTTTTTTTTATTGTCAGCAAAATATTCTGCAAATAAATAAAATGACTATGCCTTTGTTTCTTATTTATGTATTTGTTTAAAATTGCAGCCATGTAATTCTTTTTAATACAATAAATATTCTCTGTCTTCTTACCGTAAAAATAATTGTCAGCTAAATAGTTTTCAAATCAATAAAACGAATGCCACTTTTTTTAAATGCATTTATATAAAATTGTACTGTTTTAGTCGATGAGGTGACATAATTTGTGTTTAGAACAATTCGTCTGAAAATGGGTCAAGTCAGAATTTGTCTTTACCTTACCACGATCTCATTTTTTAAATGTGTGTGAAAGGTGATAACGTACGTATGGGCATGGATTGCGTTAACGTATTATTATGTAGATGAGAGAAAAACAGATCTTTATTCTAATAGGATATTTCAATGCGTATCTGCACGATTTTCGTAAACAAGCATGATTACACGACGTTGCCCGGAAACATAGACAACAGAATTGAAGAGTTCAGAATGTATGTGACATCTTTCTTTTTAAACTTCTTTCTCCCTTTCTGTTTTTTCCTTTCCATCCCTACCCTTTTTCTCGTTATCACACCTTCTCTTACTTCTCTTACAGGTGGAATTAAAAAATCATTGACAGAATTACTGTATAATGACATTAAAAATCGCTCTAAATATCGACCCCCCTAACTAATTCTGCACCTGGTGACGTCCAAAACAAAGAATATTTCAAAGAAAATGTGTCTATATTTTCCTAAAGAATTGCTGAAAAAGGATTTATCAGCTTTTTAGGTGTGTCATTTGTCGTTTTCTTAGTTTGGTTGGACACGCACACAACTTTACCTTATTTAATAGATACTTTTATGGCAGGATTTTCGAGAGTGCCCTGATTATTTCCGTCTAAGTGAAATCAAGTAAAAATAGGAATAGCAACAATTGCTAACAATCCAAGTCTCTCTCTCTCTCTCTCTCTCTCTCTCTCTCTCTCTCTCTCTCTCTCTCTCTCTCTCTCTCTCTCTGTATGGACACGCCAAATATGATAATTAGCGAGAGGGAGGGGTGGTACAAAACTACCACATTTGTAAAAAGAATGTGCATACTTACATCCACTCTCAATTTAGTCAGTCAAGCGCACAGTTTCGTATCAGCGTCTACGTCGTTGGTGAAAAACGAAAAAAGTTTTTTTAAAAATAAAGACAAACAACAACAAAAAAAGCCGCTGCTACTCAGGTATTTCTCTCCCATGTAACCCCTACTTGGGCCGTGGGGACAAGAAATCATGGAGGAATATAGAAGGAAGAGAAAAAAATGAAAAAAAATGGGAGCGTTTTCATTCGTTATTTTTTGTCATCATCTTTTTCTTTCTTTTCTTTTCTGTATATTTCTCATCCGTCGTTTGAAAGACAGACAACTAAAACGAGTGTACGACATATTTCATATCTATTAACGATTTTCTCGGGAGCAATTTCTTTTAACCGATCTTCTATGTATATATTATTTTTAATACTGGGAATTATTTTCCACCATCTCACCCTTTATTTCATTCTTATTCTCTCCCCCCACCTCTCTTTCTCTCTCTTTCTCTCTCTCTCTCTTTCTCTCTCTCTCTCTGTATCTTCTTATTTTCTCTTTCCCTTTCTGTATTTATCTCTCCCTATTTGTATGCCCCTTGCCCCCTCCCCTCTCTTTCTCTGTCTTTGTTTCTCTCTATTTCTCTGTATTTATCCCTTTCTCTCTGCCTCCGTCTCTCTCCCCGTCTCTTCCCGTCTCTCTCTCTCTCTCTCTCTCTCTCTCTCTCTCTCTCTGTGTTTCTCTGTGTATCTCTCTCTCTCTCTCTATATATATATATATATATATATATATATATATATATATATATAATCTTCTCCCTTTGTCTATAATCTACCCCTTCCCCTTTCCATTCGTTTTCTATCTCTCCTCACTCTCTGTCTCTCCTTTATCTCTCTCTCTATATATATTTTTTTTCCATGCGTTTATCTTTTTCTCTCTTTTTCCATATCTTTCTCTCTCTCTCTCTCTCTCTCTCTCTGTTCTCTCTTTCTCTTCCTCTCTGTGTTAGTCTATTCCCATTTGTGTGTCCTCTAACTCCTCCTTCACTCCATTCCTATGTGTTTATCTGTCCCTCTCTTTCTCTCTATGTGTTTATCTATTTCACTTCGCTTTTCTTATCTATCTTCTTCCTCCCTCTCCCACGTTTTCCCCCTCTATCTATATCTCCCTCTCTCTCTCACACACTTTCTTTCTCTGATATTTTAAACCACTTTTTCTACCTATTCCTCTTTTGATCTACTCTAATCTCTTATAAATAAAAAAATTTCTCCCATCTGTTTATTTTTAATAACTTTTCTTCGAATGAAAAAAAAAACAGCATTTTCTTTTCTTTCCTTTATTTATTGTATTTTCTGCTTTACTTCGTCGTTTAAGGGAAGAATATTGCAAATCCCCCACTGGCCATACACCCAATTAAGACGAGATAACCAACGCTGATATAATTATCTCCCCCTTGAAGAGCTCTCCTCTTTCAAATTTGATATTTCACTAGATAATTTTTCCTTTAAAAAAATTTGCTCTCTTTTATACAACATGCTTTTTCTTTCTTTTTATTTGCTTCGTTTAACCTCACAACTTCTTCCCATATCGCCACCTGAGTGATGTCGTCAAAAAACCCTTTCCCGAGGTGACTTCATTCTGTACTTTTCAACGTTTCGTCTCCGATGTCAGGGAAGGGGACACCCGTTTCCATTTCTGTCGATCTTCTTACTAATGTTTCCCTGCGTATACCCTATCTCTCCCTCCATGTTTCTCTGCCCTCCATTTTTCTCTCCCGATGCATTTTTTTCTCTCTCTCTCTCTCTCTCATTTCATTCTTCATCTCCATCTCTTTCTACCTCGCTCTGTCTCTTGTATCTCTTTCTTCTTCCATCTTCCTCTCTCCCTCCCTATTTTCTCCATCCTTCTCTCTCCATCCATCTATCTTTCCTAATCTGTCCCTCCTTAACTTTACCCCTGCTTACCTCATCCTTCCTTCTCTATCTTTCCCTGTCTCGATCTTTCCATCTCTCTCTCCCTCCATCTTTCTCTTTCAATATCTCCCTCTTTGAATCTCTCTTACACTCTATTTCTCTCCGTTCACTCTCTACCCCTTCCCTTTCACCCGTCGTCCTTTTATCGCCATTTTCTTTCAATAATATTCCCAGGGCGACTCTCCTCTCCTCATTTGACACTGCATAGCCGATTAGTTCGAGATTAAGATTCCAATTTAAGGGACGCCATCTTAGAAATAAAATACTAAATGGGAACATGAAAACGTTTTGTTCGATTGAAAAAAAAGTATGCACTTTAGGTTCCAATAAAAATTCCGTTCGTGGGACTGATAGCTAAGATAGAAAGAAGTAAAAATTAAAATTAAATTATTAAATTAAATTGATCGAATCGCCAAAAAGATTCCATAAGTTATTGAACAAAAAACCTAAATCATGCCTCTGTTTCGTTTCGTTTTTGTTTTTGAACTGTTAAACATTTAAAATGTTCTTTTTTATATGAGAAAATCAATAAATGAACTAAATAATTTAACATTTTTGAATTACATCGGTGTATCCAAGTCTTGTAATATAAAAGGATAAGTGGGTCGACCGTAGTCGAGAGCGACGCCAAAGCGCCCTTTTCATTGGCTATTACACCAAGATGTAGGGGCGGACACAACTACTTTCTTTGGATTGATTTATCTACCATTTATCCGCAGCATATAATGTTAAGCGCTTATCAGGAAAGCATAAAATACCATTTTTTAGTCTTTTCTATGACTTGACTGAGGATCGAACCACGAGCATCTTCCATAGAAATAACGATAGAGTAGAGAAAGGTGAACAACGTTTTTCTGTAAGAAAAAGGCTGTAGAGAAAAAGAAAGGATCATTCTGCACTAAATTATTACATATCCGATTTTGAAATCTCTTCAGACAAGAAAGGTTGCTTTAAGCGGCACCTCTGTAAATGTGGCAGCAGTATTCAATATGAGGTTTGTTTTTTCGTTTTTTTCATGGGGGGGGGATCGCTCCAGACAAGGCATGAAGCCACTTGATATATATACATATATATATATATTTGCTTATAACTAGCAAATATATATGTATATATATATTTCTATCAATCTCTCACCTGGTCTCGTTCTTTCAGTCCCTAACGCGCACATACTGATCATATCTTTTAATATCCTAGTAGAGAAACATAGACACACACACACACACACACACACACATATATATATATATATATATATATATATATATATATATATATATACAGAGGAAGAAGGATAGAAACGCATGGTCACCCACAGACAGACCCCAGCCCTTACCGAATGAAGGTGAATGAATATCTACCCTTGTTCTCGGTGTGATTTCCTTCAAAACCTATCCAGGTTGTTGGGTCGTCATCGGATGACAGCCCCATAATACAAGTCGTAATTAACTAAACACGGGGGGTGGAATGGAGGACAGAAATGGACAAACTGATAGTTGGAAGAGGAACCACGTTTCTGATTCTGTTTCAGTTGTGCGACACTATTAAGCCTTCATCATTTGATGGCATTAATAAACATTCATTAGTTGCCAGGACAAAAGATGCTGACCCCGCCTCCTCTCCCCTACACAAGCACCTTCTAAACTACACAACCGAAACATTGTGCACACTTCCTGCGTTGGTCGAATCTGGAAAGTACTTGGTGAATGGAAACCAGAGAATACCGATCCGAGTATAACCTTTCCACCCACTCCGGCGTTACCTCTCCGGAAACTGAAAAAAGCAACTAAAATTGCAAAGAAATAATTTGAATGAAAAAACACAAAAAAACAAAGAATAGAAATTTAATAAATGACCCCAAAGAACAATTGCAACAACTAGCCAAACCATTTGCATAATCAGCACGTTACTTGCGATTTCTTTCACTGGGTGTTCATATATTTTGATAGTCATGAAGGGTCATAAGTATTTCCGAATTGCATAAAATATAAACCATATATATTAGAGACCAATTTAAAAATATTAACAACAGTCTAATTTTAGCTGAGTATATTTAAGGATTGTGACAGTACTTATCACGGTCAAAAGCAACCCGAAGATTCGGATGGATGGGTTGCCAGTTGGATTATGAATAATATTATGATGATTGAAAATGATTAACGGAATAAATAAATAAATAAATAAATACGTATATAGGTATTTAATAAGATTGTTTCCAAGTCGGAATAAGCCGGAAGTGGGAAATAAGAGGTGAATAAGTACAGATAATTGAAGAAAATATATGCGATATTTTTCTTTCAAAATATTCATCGATTTATTTTTCAGTAAATCTTCACGCATTGTTTCAATATTTCATTTTAACTTACTGTTAATAGAGGGATGGTGGAAAATGTTTTGATATTTCGGGAGAAACGCACATTCTCAAAACCAACTAAATACATCCATAAACTAGTAAATTAATAAACGTAAATTAAGAAAATTTAGATTAAAATAAATTCGACACAATTCGAGAATTCAAATGTATTGGAACTGCATGAGTTCTTAACAATAAATATTCGACATGAATTAAGTTTGTCCAAATTTTTAATTTATTCGAAAAATTGTGTGACATAATAGCAGGGCATTTAAGCCCTACATTTTTACACATGCCCCATTTTGAAATTCCTTTGGGCATTTGAAACGGTTGTCAAGAGTTATATAGAATACATAATCTCATTTGAAAATCCAAGGATTTCCGATTCACATGAAACTAGAACAATAGATATTAGGAACAATTTTGTCAGATTCCCCAAGTTTTAATTTCATTTTAAGATATATTAGGACAGCACTTAATTTCCAAATGTTAACAACCCTACACCTTTAAAATTAAAATATTTCTGATTTGCATGAAATCTTAATATCACATCAGATATCAATTAAGAAATATTTCAAAAATGTAATTATTAACATATACGGCGCTCGACGGGGCATGGTCGGCGTCAGCTTTACATTTTAGCATGTCTACCTTCGAGGATTCATGCAAATCAGAAAATATTTGACGTTTCAAATAGGAGTTTCCATTTTATGCCATTTAAACCCCATTTAAACTACTCAAATAATATTGAAACTTTGAGAACATTTATTAATTATTATTTAATATCTATGGCAGAATTTTCATAAAAATAATTCAATTTATTTGGAGCATCTTAATACCCAATACGCACCAAATTTTAGATATTGATTAAAATTGACATGAGGATTCAAGACTTAAAGTTTAGTGCGATGGCCTGTACATATTTTGATTTTAATTTTCATACCCGAGCAAGGTCGAGTATCATAGATAGATAAATAGATATAAACACACTGATATAAACAACCCATGTACCGAGAAAAAAGGCAGACGCAGATATTGATAGCAATCACATAATTATCTTCTTTAATCGGACATTTGCTTGCATTCGGGCAGAGTTTTGCCCAGCGTTTTCTTTCCCTACAACTTTTATTTCTTTTTTTCAAATTTTAAATCTTGGCCATTGCCAACTTATCTATCCCAGCGACTTCCTCTGATGATAAGATTTTGATCTTTGAAAAGCCTGGCTTAAGGAAAATTTAACTTGAATAAATTGCCTTTTTGCGGAATATATCTTGCTCTGAGCAATTGAATTGAATTTTGATTTGGCTTTTGCTTCTCTAATTTCTTTCCATTCTTCTTCATATCTACCTGCTCTATCCTGGATATTGAGCTGTATACTCTTCACAATAGGTTTTACCTCTCCTAAAAGTTCGCTTTTAGTACACCTCTTTATATATATATATATATATATATATATATATAAGTTTTTTTAATATTTTTTATGAACCGATCATTATGAATTTTGGAATATATATTCTATCGATTCCGGTGCGTAACATTACCAAATTATTTTTTTGTAAAGTTTACTATTTAAGGATTGCGCCCAACCCAAACTCGCACCTGTCCCCTAAAAGCTTCAAAATCAGTTAGATACAAAATAGTAATAGAGAAGAAAATAATACATTTATTAAAGGATCGGTGCGGGCATGAGCGTCAATAATATGTATGTGATTGGTAAACTCCTAAACTATTGAACTTATCAGTATTAAGTATGGAATATGTTTTCTAGGCAGCAGGGTAAGTATCGTGGGCACATTATTATTTTAATTTTTTTTTTTGTGAATTTACCATTTTTTTAAATTTACTTTTACCGAAACCGTGCATATCCTCCAAAGAAATTTTTACAAACATTTAAATGTATAAACTATTCTACTAGTATATATATATATATATATATATATATATATATATATATATATATATATATATATATATATATATATATATATATATATATATATATATATATATAAAAGAAGATATGGTTGTTTCCCATTAGAAAACATTGAATATTTTAATGTAAGAAAGCGGTTTTAAACCTAACAATGCATTTCTTTTTAATAAATATTAATTTATTTAAAAGTAGTCCCAAATTTTCAGCCTAATACGTCCCAGTCGAGGGTGCAAGGCATTTTTTTCATAGCGACATGTTTATCGCTAGTAGAAGGTAGAATCCGTTCAGTAATAGTTCAAATGTCGAAGTCTTAGTGAAATATGCGCGGACACGCATTAAAGATAAAAAAGATATGGTGGTCTCCCATTAGAAAGCATTGAATATTTAAATATATATCTATATATCTATATATGTATGTGTGTATGTGTATTTATGATTTTCTAAATTTGACACTGAATGATCTTCTCTATATATTAATACGATAGCGTATGTGTTCGTGTGTCACGCTTACATCAAAAGCTCTGCGCATAATTGTTAAATTCGGAGCATGCCATCATCTCGAGAATACCTTTTGGTATAATCATGAAACCTGGAGGATTTTTATTCTACTAATCAATTTTTTTTAAAGTGTGTGCCTTATGGAGCTGGGTAAACTTTGCCCACGTGGGGAGGCAAGTAAAATAAACAATTATTATAAATGATAAATATCAACTTCTAGTTCAAATTTACTAATGCAAAGTAAAAGGTTAATCTCGGTGATCAAACTGGAGCCGGTGTTTTCAACGGGATATGGTTCTATGTACTTTATTCTTAAAGATATAAATTGTCCGAGTAAAAGCAGGAAAAATCGCAGAATTGACTAAATGCTCGATGAGCCATGAGACGGACACTTGCACGATCGGTTGAGCCTCTAATAAATACAACCATGTAATAAACAGACAATTTCACGAATCGGTAAACATGGTTTGAGTTTATGAAAAGGGTTGTCTATTTGAAATATTGTTTCTGAATGTCAGTTAAGAGGTCAAAGGCTGAGGTTTAGTCCAAATTCATGAATTCGGACCCCCGGGAAAATATGTGACGTTCAAGGCACTTGCCCTTAAGCTCGATCCCTCCGATGACAGGCTCTCTCTTTTTTTTTATCTTGTTTTTCAATTGTCCAGCTTTTTCATTTGGAAATGTATTACTTTGGCGTAATCAGCAAAAGCCAATTCCTGTCATCTCGTTGATGACTTTCGTGCGGTGTCCGTTCTACAACAATCTACTGACCATTCTCTAGGGTACCATCGTCCGTTCTCTGTGTGGATGTGCGGGGTCATGTACGTTACTTTCCCCCGCGTTCTATCCCAGGGGAGTTGGTGGCATGACACAAAAAAAGGCCCAGTCTCGACACCGTTCAAACGTCACAACCTATAAAAACAACACCCAAAACAAAGGCCATTTATTTCCAAGCGAAAGCCGGCGCCAAAAGCTGACATATTTCACGGGCACATCCAATCGTGACTAAAGACACACATAGTTCGACAGGAATCGTGTGAGACGTATAAAGCACACAAATTGTGACACTAAAATATGCTTCAATTTGTTCAATTGTAATCTGACTTTTTCATTGTAAAATAATGCGTGGCGTTGGGCGTATCAGAGAAAAAATGGTTAACTAGATAGGAAAGAAGGCCATATTGAAAATAACAATGATTATAAAGAGAAACACATACATATATTTATTTATTTTAATATATGTATAAGTTCTATTTAATGCTTGTCTTTTGTAATTATAATCCGGTATTTAAAAATTGAGCCTAAATAGCATTTAAGCTGACACATCAAACTTTGATTCTGACGAGTAAATTATCATTTGTTATTGTTGTACCATGTTAGTTGTAATACACTAACGTACTAAGTTAAAAAAATGTGTTTAAATACTTAATCCAGTCCGGTAGGTTGGTAATATATAGATATTCTTAAATAATCACCTTAAAAAATATCAGCTGGGAGAAATTACTCTTATAATTTTAGTAAGAGAGAGAGAGAGAGAGAGGTAGAGAGAAAAAAAGAGGCAACGAGAGAGATAGATAGAGAGAGAGAGAGAGAGAGAGAGAGAGAGAGAGAGAGAGAGAGAGAGAGAGAGAGATAAATCGTTGTTTGCTTTTATTTTAGCCCCAGGTTGTATTACAATTACGTTTTTTCTTTTTTTTTATAAACAAAAGCAATGTTTTGATTTAAAGTAACGATATACTCACACACACACACACACATACATACATATATATATATATATATATATATATATATATATATATATATATATACGTAAAATAATAAATGATTACAATATTTGGACGTTGTAGTTTTCTTTAAGCATTGTGCGTAGTGTGTAAGAAGTCGGATTTTAAAGGCGGTGCGAATGCAGTTTGGTAGAAAACACCGTTGGCTACGACACAAAATAAACAGATCAAATGACAATACTGAAAAATTCAATAATTTTCATCATCCACTTGTCTCTTCCTCCTAGACAAGGTCCAAAAAAGAGTCGCCAACTTAATAGGTCCCTCACTATCAACCAAGCTCCAGCCCTTGTCTCATCGCCTCAATGTTGCATCCTTGTAGTTTGTTTTACAAATACTTCAATGGATTGTGCTCCGATGAACTGGCTACTCTGGTGGCCCCTTGGCGTAAATTCACTAGATGAACTCGACAATCAGCTAAATCCCATCCATTCACTGTGGTGGTTCTCAGATGCCGGAAAGCCTTCTACTCCAATAACTTCTTTCCTCGTGTTGCTGGACTCTGGAACTCCCTCCCTGCTCCATGTTTCCCCGACAATACCGACATGCAGAGGTTTAAAACTAATGTAAACAGACATCTCGCTACACTGCTCCCAACTTGGGGTGATACCCAAAACCTAAACCTTAATTCTCAGTAACCCCTTACGTCTACAGTGGCGGCCTGCGTTGTTTGGGGTGAAATATATTTTTAAAAAATCATAAACGTAATGTGTCGAACCAGGATGATATAGATGGTGCCATATTCTTTATATTTTCGAGGTAAACCTCCTTTTCAGAAAGAAATTACCACTCAATCGGAGTGTGTTTTCGCCTGAAAATCAGAAAATTATAATTATAATATATTCATACATCATAATAAATAATGAATTTGATCTATTATTGTTATAAAACTTTATCTGAAAAGATATTTAGCCTTTTATTTGTACAGCAGTCTCCTGTCTTGGTTCGGTTTCGAAATTGATGTCTGAACGACCGTTTTGAGAAGGTTTTATGTTTTGTGTGTGTGTGTGTGTGTGTGTGTGTGTGTGTGTGTGTGTGTGTGTGTGTGTGTGGGTTCCTCAATTTATCTCTCCATGTTTTATTGTGCCCATATAATTTAATTCATATCCATCTCTTTATCTACCTGTCTCGTCCTAATGTCGGCCATCTTTCTGTTTATCTCACTTAGCTTAGCATCACCCTCCTACCCGGCCGTGTGACACACGTTAACAAATGAATGAAGCATCCCCCTTTTTTTCCAATTCCCGTTTTAGAAACTGAGTGGGGAAAAAGAGAATTTATTCGGGCGGAAGAGGGATGTCGAAAATTACAGGGGAACCTAATGAATTTCATTATCATCTGACAAATAGAGAAAGAGAGCAAGAGAGAAAGGGGAGAGAGAGAGAAGGCCTGTGGGTTGGCGGAGGGCGCTTTAGAGGGTTGAAGCTTATTCAGGAAATCGGGAATAGCAGGGGGGGGAGATGAGTAGAAGGAAGAGAAGAAATTTAGAAATGTAAAAAATAAAAAAATAATAAGGAGGGTGGGGCACAATCATTTCTTTTTTTTTCCCCCCGTTTTACTTTTTTTTTCATCCCCTCCATTCCTCCCATCGAATTCGATCTCAAGATCTTAGCTTTGTGTTTTTACGGCATATCAACCTTTTTTGTGTTAATTATTATCGAAATAATTTTTTTCCTTCTGCCTTTATCCCCCTAATGTGGGGTCTGCATTGGGTTTTCCCTCGAGATTTGTTTGATCGCGACTGTTATACACTAACCACTAAGCCGCACCATATGTCGCCAGAGCTCTGAAAAGATTTTACATTGGTATTCTCAAATAGTCGCCCATTAAGTTCTGACCACGCTCAACTAACGTGATTTTACAGAAACCGATGTGTCAACGTCATATCGAAACACAATTGATTGTATACGATTAATTGGATACAAGTTGCAATTTTTACTAATAGTATGGGTTAAGTGTAAATCATGGGTTTATATCGTTATCCCCCCCCCCTCTGTATGTTTTATTGTGTATTTCTCTAGTCCTTTGATTGCGTCGTTTACGCAACCTTCAATGCGTACGAGTGCTCTACCCCTTCTTTCCTTTTTACATAAAGTCGGTCAACATCATCCTACGGGGGTATACCCTTGTGCATGGTCATTAGTTTCCTGATTTGTTAAGTATTTTACCAATATTCCCAGGTATAATATAATTAATTTTTAAGAAGCTTTCTCGTTTGTTTGAGCTATTATTATTATTATTATTATTATTATTATTATTATTATTATTATTATTATTATTATTATTATTATTATTATTATTATTATTCATTATTTTACTAACAAGAAGTTTTCACACGAATCCTTATCCGTTCACTAGCATTAACAAGTGGCGTTCCTTGGAGTCTGAGGTACAGCAAGTCTCTCCAGATTTCTATCACTCTCTACCTTTCGATAACCGTTGCAAATCATTTTGTGTTTGAATTGGAGGTCTGGATGGTAGTGATCTCTCTCTCTCTCTCTCTCTCTCTCTCTCTCTCTCTCTCTCTCATCTCTTTTTCCGCCCTCTTTGACCCTTCTCGACTAGTTTGTCTTGTACCAGCTGAGGCAGGTGCCACTATTTCTCAGGTAGTATTATTATTAGCCGTGATAGTAGGAGGAGGGTGAAGAGGAAGGGGGGTCAGAGAGCGCTTGTGCTATTCAGTATCAGAAACGATTCAGTAACGACAGGTTTGTGTTGGAGACAACCCTATGTGCTCACATCAAAGTCAGAGTAGAACACCTGGCTCTGCTTGATGTCCTCTTCAATAAAAGAAAGGCTCGCTTTTTGTTATCTCTACAACATTTACTCTCATCCACATTCGACCCTGAATCTACCCGCATTCACTTGTGCCACCCTGAATAACCAGGAATACTAAACTGCTTCAATCTCTGCATGGCTAAACACGAATCTCTTAATTGTGCAGGACAACACACACCAGTGTGTGTGTTTTAGAAGTGATTTCAGTTTGAAATAGTGTGTTCAGTGTAAAACGCGCAGATTGAATGGGCGCACGTTCAAAAATATTCGTTCTTATTTGTCCTTTAGCGATTTTCATTGGTTGACGACCTGCATCCAGGTTGATAAAAAAAAAAGTGACTCCAATGAAAGGTATACAAATCGTAAACCAAAACCACCACAACTCGGCTCCCGATAACTGAATCAACTCGATACAAATTCTACTTTTATCGTAAAGTAAATGTAAAGTTATTTTATTATAGAAACGTCTTTGCTACAAAGTTAAGTTTGGTCCAATAATTGATGATAGGAAACGCAGACCTAGAGTAGTGTAATAGATCTATATATGAAGTAAAGTATTATCTGTGCTGAAAGGATAATGAGATGTAGTTATTAACTTCTGATAATTTGGTTATTGAAATTAAGTTTGTATACCTCAAGTAACAACACTTAGCTGGATGCTCCACCAGACAACTTGTGTCATGGAATCCGGTAAGACCAAAAGACCACAAGAAAGATATACTATAACATAGTTAACTGGTCAACTGGAGGAACGGAAAATTAATGTTTTTAAATTGTGTACTAACTTAATGTTTGACAGGTAAAGGAAAATTTGAATGGAATATTCGAATATCTATGTATCTTATATAGAAATCAAGTGTTAGCCCCAGGAAGGGGTCCCTTGATTTCTGAGAACTTCGACTGAAGTAAAGTGAAACAAAAACAAAAAAAAACACGCACGTAATGATATCCTTTTCTCTTTTTACTCGATTCGGTTTTTGAGTTTCTTGGTGTTCGTTGTCGGAGAGTTTAGTAATAGAATTAGCGCGGTTATATGGCGATCTTGAGTGGACGAGTGGGAGTTCAGCGCAGAATGGCGTGGCGAAGGCGAAAGAAATTGACACACGAGAATCCGACATGATGCAAGGGCAAGTAGGTTTTGGTTAGGTAGGAAAATGGTTGTAGTGTATAACGAAGTGTGGGGGGGGCGGTTTTGGTCTTGTCAGGGTGTTGTAGAGAATTTCCAGTCGGGACCAACGGGGGATAGGATGAGTTTGGGCTTTGGGGGAGCCTGTCACCCAGATTTATGCCGTCCACTATTATATTTCCAGCCGATACGTTTGGCAGTGTAAATAACAAGTTGGCCTCTTACGCCCCCCCCCCCCGTCACACACTTTTTATTTCGCCAGTCGTCGTGCGTAACATGAGGATGACCGCTTAGAAAGGGACCCCCCCCACTCCCTTTCTCGTAAATGGTTTCCCTAAGACAAAATTAAAAGCTACCAAATAAAGAGCCGGGGATGATAATGAAAAATAAAATAAAACAAAATGTAAGGAATCGGAGGAGAGGATGGTGGCTTTGTCTGGACCATTTTCGGAACGAACGAATCTGGAAATGGATCAACCTCTTTACGGAGAGTTGAGCTCTTGCCAGGATATTTTGCAAGGGCATAAACGGGATTCTGGATATGATTAGATTTTCCACAGTTCTGGACATTAACCTTCACTCTGCAAATTCGGAAACAAAATAGCTAAGCAGATGGATTTTGCTTAAAGTAATTACACTAAAAACGACGTGTATATTTTAGAGGTGATGAAGACTCACCTATGGCGAGCGATTAATTTTCAATTTACCGATTAATCGATACAACACTTCCTTTTAACTCGCGAAGATGAATCCAAAATTACCAGACGACTTTCCCACACGTGGATCTGTTTTAAGTAGATTGTACATTGTGGAAAACACGACTCGCCCTCTTCACCAAGTAAATGCTGACTGTTCAGTAACACAATCTGTGGAAAGTGACAGAGACCTACTTGGTCGCAGCTGTAGGAGCGGGGCGTTTCTTTCTCCTATAGGAGTTGCCATACTAAAGTTTAGGAGTCCAGCGTATTAATAAAAGTGATGCACTAGGCTTTGCTGGGCTCGGGCACAGAACGCCCCGCGATTGTTATTATTACACCACGCAATTGGGCATGGGTATACTATAATGTGTGTATGTATACATTCATATGTGTATGTATATATCCATATGTGTGTCTGTATAATTCGAATGTGTATGTGTATATCCATATGTGTGTATGTATAAATGTGTGTTTATGTATGCATTCATATATATGTGTGTATGTATATATTTATATATGTGCGTGTATGTAAACATTCATATATGTGTGCATATGTATACATGCATGTGTGTATGTATGTATACATTCATATATATGTATGTATTTATGTATACATTCATATATAGATAAATGTGTGTATATATATACATTTATATATATATATACATTTATATATATATATATATATATATATATATATATATATATTATAATAGCGAAGCTCCGATTAAGTTCTGCTGAGTCCTTTAGATTGTTCTGATGTTTATGTTGTATTTGGCATAAATATAACTTCGATTTCTCCGTATCACGTGATAATTTCCTATGGCCTAAAGGATAGACCGGAAGAGTTTGAAGTCAAAGGTGACTCTATGAACCGGATTCATCGTCTGAAATTATCACACCACTACACTGATGAGATCAAAAAGCTCGCAACGACGTCGTCTTTAGGTAAATATAATTTGATATTTATTTATATTCTTAATTTACATTCCTAATTTCATATAACACGCACAGCCACGCGCTTTCTCTTGACTAGACTGCCTATCTTGTCTCCGTATCCACGGATTTTAAACTTAAAACTAAAAAAAAAAGTTGTAAATTCCTGTAAACTTCGGAGAGTGACGTTGTAATCTCCGAAAATTTAAGTTTTAAAGTATTTTGTATTTTTAAATATCGCAGTAATTTTTGGCTTTTTATAACCTTATGTAGATGTATGTATGCATGTATATATGCATGTATTTAATACATGTGTATGTATGTATGCATGTATGTATGTATGAATACATATATAACTATAAATATATGTACATGTATATATGTGTGTGTAAGTAGGTATACATGTATATGTATTTTATATATATATACATATATATATATATATATATATATATATATATGGTGAGTCAATGAAAATTGATAAGACCTGCAAATGGAAGCAAATCGATATCTTCAGTTGTTCAAAACAAGGAGCAGTTTTTTAAAAAACTCTTTCAGTCCTATCCTGTCAACCTATCAATCATAATTTTTCCTCTGATGATAAGATTTTAATCTTTGAAAAGCCTGGTTTAAGGAATGAAAGAGAAGAAAAATAAATGTTTTTTATTAACTAAACTGCTCCTTGTTTTGAACAACTGAAGATATCGATTTGCTTCCATTTGCAGGTCTTATCAATTTTCATTGACTCACCATATTTTTGCTCTATCCAGTATATTGAGCTTTCCTTATTTCACAATAGGTCCAACTCCCTAAAAGTTTACCTTTTAGTTATAATTTACATATATATATATATATATATATATATATATATATATATATATATATATATATATATATGTATGGTCCTTTAACTTTATATCTATCTCCTTATACATGCCGCTTGCCTTCTCTTCTTGCGCCTCCCTCTCTCTCTCTCTCTCTCTCTCTCTTTCTTTCTCCTTATCTCTCTCTTTCTTTCTCTTTCTCTCTCTCCCTTTCTCTCTCTCTCCCTTTCTCTCTCTCTTTCTCTAACTATCTCCCTGTGGTAGAGGGGAGTGCTGGTCCCTATTCATTAAACCAAACTAAGATACCGATTCCCCAGAGTTTTCAACCTAACGAGATAGTCGCCCTCAACTTGTCAGCGGAAAAGACGTATTTCGTACGCCATCTGCAAAGACAAGATTGTTCATATTTCTTCACCAGGGGGTGTGACACTTTTTCGGCAAATTCCAATTTCCATTTTCGCCACCCACCCCCTCCCTCACACACATGAAGCGCGAACAGTAAAATGGGGGGGGGAGAGGGCTGGAAGTAAAAATAGAAATTATTTTGCTCGTTCTACTTGCTTTAAATACAATTGCACGGCACTAAACTCCCGTTAAACAAAATAATCGGCTTCTCATTTGCATATAAAGACACTAATGTTCACCATTTTTAATAATAGGCTTCCATCGTCGATCGGTCACGCTTCTGTTTAAAATAGCATTTTCTGACAAAACTCGCACTTAAGTTTGAAACCAAATTCTCGTTGATTTGTCATATTTACGTTTGAATAGCATTTTCGGCGATGTGTCACACTTAAGTTTCAAATAGCATTTTCCTCGGTCCATAATACATAATTTTGCAATTAACATGTTGCCGGTCTGTCATGCTTAGGTTTGAAATGGCCTTTTCAATTGTCTGGCGCGCTTTAAGTTAAAAATAGCCTTTTCAGCGATATGCCAAACTTAAGTTTGAAGTAGCATTTTTGTCGGTCTGTAATATTTAAATTTGAACTAGTCTTTTCGGCGGTCTTTCATGTTTAAATTTTAACTAGTCTTTTCGGCGGTCTTTCATGTTTAAATTTGAACTAGTCTTTTCAACAGTCTGTCATGTTTAAATTTGAACTAGTCTTTTCAACGGTCTGTCATATTTAAATTTGAACTAGTCTTTTTGACGGTCTGTCACGCTGAAGCTTGGAATAGCTTTTTAGACGGTCTGTCACGCTAAAGTTTGAAGTAGCATTTTTGTCGGTCTGTCATATTTACATTTGAACTAGTCTTTTCGACGGTCTGTCACGCTTAAGCCTAAAATAGCTTTTTCGGCGATCTGTCGTGCTAAATACGCCGATGTAATGGACGTATCTTAAGAATATTCGGGTTGTTTTTTTGCTGTTGTTAAATATTTGCTTTACGATTTAACAATTTAATAACCGAATCGACAGATGGTTTCCTAATGTTTGTAATAAATGCGCCATCTTTAATTCAATTGCCTTCGCACTTTTTAGTGACGTCAATTAATCAAAAACTGTCCAAAATTTTGGCTTGATATAAAAACGTTTAAACTTTTTTTTTTAATTCTGCCATTCGTCCACCGTAAGTTCCGGTGTTGGTGCGGTAGTTATCGAAGCGAACTATGGACTCGGCGGGTCACATTCACGTGCTGTCATAGCTATTACATCACTTTTGGTAATAGCCTTGTCAATGATATGAACCCCCCGCCATCCCCTCCTCACCGGTCCGGCTATCGGTTGGAAGGTACAAGTGTACTCTGAAGCCGTGATAAGGCAATTATTCTTGAAGAAAAACTAATACCAACTGTGAAACTTCCATGAAACGGTGCCAACGGTCTTAGTGTCAGCTGCGGAACATGTTGCGACAATATTGCTTCCCTGAGAGCTACAACATCATCATATCCAAATGTAATGTCAATAAGAAAGAAAAGTCATCAGTGTGACCTGTTCAGGTCGTTGCAGCCCGCATAGCAGATTACGTGTGGTAGGTTGCCATTGCTTTCCAGTCTCACATACAGAACCTGGTATTCCCAAATGGTCACTCATCTGGTACTGATCAGGCTCAACGTTGCTAAACTTCGGTGATCTAACGAGAACTGGTGTGTCAACGTGATTATCCCGTATATAATGTCAATAAACACTTGCGATAAACCGACCTCTTAAGTCGTCAAATTTTATTAATTCCATTTATTATGCTCAATCCTCTCATAATATTCATCATCATTCAACTGTTAATCTATCTTAGTCACTCTTACCTTTATGGGTCTTTTAGCTTTGATAAGTTGTGATTCATTATTAATATTTGTTTAAGTGACCATAACATATTTGACAGGATTTGAACTTGAGAATTATAATGGTATTGCCCGTCGGAGAAAGGTGGCTCTACTGGTGTAAAATCCAGTTCTCTTGCGCCGGAGTTCGACTAACGTTTTTTTAAATTCATTATGGCCACATCACGGTCATAAATCCATTATACACTCAGATGTACAGTGGACACAAAAATACCCC
>OY744519.1:61429873-61477373 GCA_963556195.1 Sepiola atlantica
GAAAGCGCAACACGCGAGAGGTTGGGAGCAAATGTAATTAGTTAGATATGCGCCTGTATATATATATATATATATATATATATATATATATATATATATATATATATATATGGGTGCGTATATATGCGTGTGAAATGTTTGAGTCATCTATTCTGTGGCAGCCAGTTATCTATTTTCCCAGAAGCCTAAACGCAGAAGTGGTGGGATAATATATATATATATATATATATATATATATATATATATATATATATATATACGGATAATGAATTGATGAAGTAAATAAAATTTGCATAGTTTACAAGTTTATTAACTTATTAAGTTTCAAGCAAAGTATACAAATACAAATTCATTGCTTAAACACTTGGTGAGTCAATAAACTTGTAAACTATGCAAATTGTATCTATTTTATCACATCATTATCCGTGTATACATGCTCTATCTACTATATTGAATGTCACAGTATCTCGATAGGATCTAGTATAATTTTTTATTTTTATATTATCCATTTATATATATATATATATATATATATATATATATATATATATATATATATATATATATATATATATATCATGGCTATATAAAGACTGTATTTATGTTTAAACAAGATGAATTCAAAATAAAAATATTGAAAGAGTTAGCTAACCATTTTCAAACCTCGCTAAGCAGAGCTAAGTCAAGTTTAGGATTAAGAGAAAAAAATAATGTTATGGAGATGATAGCGACGGAAAGGGAAGAAAATAGTCAAATTGGAATTACATTAAGTGCGAGAAAATTTTCTCTTTGCTTACAAAGAGAATGTCGCAAAGTCCTAATGTAAATAATTTCTATAATCTCTCTCTCTCTCTCTCTCTCTCTCTCTATATATATATATATATATATATATATATATATATATATATATATATATATATATATGAGATAGGAAGGATTAGAGTAATCTGGCGTAATGTGAAAATGAAAAAGGAAAAACCAAGAGATATTTTTTTATATATTCATCAACGTTTCGTCTTTATTGTAAGACTTCCTTAGGGTGATAATTTGAAAAAAAATGGCATGCAAATACATCGAAATTTGAAGTTGACATTATGGAGAGATGAAGGAAAGTAGTAGCCGTGACTACTGTGCGCGCTGGAGGAGAGTCCAGGCTGTGAAAAGTCAGTGGTGGCGCCAATAATCCATACATTGGCGAATGGTAGGTTTATAAAGAAATATGAGATATTGGCAGGTGTGAGTTTACTAACTCGGTAGACGGAGCCCACTTGAGAATACGTTTGTATAACGGGGATGTTGACGTGTGTGAGTCGAACTCCCAGACCTCCACCATCTTGCAGTAACCACTGCGTAAACCCACCTTCGCCTCATTTGTCGTAGACGGTTTTTAGAAGCGTTTTATGTGGCGAGAAATAGGATATTTTTCATGAAACTGGCTCGGAAAAAGTTAAAAGTCGTAATGACCAAAAACGTCGCTTATAGCGTCTGTCATTGCCTGCTTGGAATTACGACTTTCACACATTCCGATTATCAGCCGTTCCAGCATCTTTGGTACCACGCCTTTGACCTTTATTGTTGATTGGTCTTTCCACTGGTGACTCGGCACTCGGTTAGCCAATCGGCCCTTTAGGAAGCAACCGAAGTTCTACATTTTGGCATGAGAGTCCTTAAGATATTTAGCACTTTTCTTATTCTTCGTTGAATTTTTTTTGGGAATAACATATGAAAATGCGTTAAATTATTTTTACTAATATTACTATACTAACTGGATCTGTATAAATTTATACAATAATAGCAAGAAGACCGTCATCATTTGTAACGGGTTCGGTCATTATACACGAATAAATAAATTGGTCTTTTTTATAGAGTGGAGGATTATCTATATAATAAAATTGTCAGACAAGCTGAGAATTAACGTTTAAATGTAACTTTTTTAATTAATTTTTAAAAGTACGTAATAATTTCAAACAATTTTATTACGTTTATGTAATAACCAAACGAAACCATAAGCAATTCAATTAAACTTCACAAAAATTCGGGGGGGGGGGAGGCGCAAACAACCGCTGTTTAAATATTTTGTACTATATCTATTTCGCCGTTAAAAGAAAAAATCGAAAGTATTTATGGGGTTTAATGTCCTACCGATTTTATTGCAAAATCGAGTTTTAATGCCATTCCTTCATTTAGTTATCTTTCTAATATGTTAATATTTCTTTCCAAGAAATTAGAGGAAATACAAAAGCGGAGGTGGAGGTCAGTTAGCGACAAACAAATAAAGATAAAAAGACTCCCCTGCAATACTGGGTATATACAACTATCTTTATAGCCAATCGTTTGTCATTTTTTTAGATAGGCACACTCCTGTTATATTACTTCCGCAATCAGAGGAGGTCTAAGGCCTCACAAATCACAACCAAATAAAATACGTGGACGTTCAAACACATACCTTGTGTCTTCCACGTTCAACTGCAGCGATTCTCTGTGACTGAGGTATCCACTCCATGATCGTCGTCCACGGGTGAATTCTCGCTGGAATCAAAGTCGGACCCAGCAACACGCCGACCCTCGTTAGTTAGTTTATAACAAGTTTTATTCCAAAGGCACAGAACATACTTTTATGCGAGAACAGAAATAAGCAATCGAAGGTGATATCTTACAATTATCTATCTATTTTTCAATCTTTCACAAGTATAGAATTAACTGTGCATGGTATCCGGATGATTGGATATTATTTTATATTTCCGGAAAGACTTCCCCTTTTTAAACAAAATAAACACAGAAAAAGGTTCGACTATCGAAAATCCAGAAAGATAGATGCCAAGACGGAATCAATGATAGCATAATCAGGTCGCAGATATAAGGGGAAGTTCTGCAGCAAATAAACTAATCAATAATCTTTAATATTCTATCCTATACATGGATAAGGTGATCAAAAAATAAGTGTGTAATATTAAAGTAATTAACTGGGTATTATATAGTCAGTAATTAATTGTTTGCTTGTAATAATTTAATTGTTTACTTTTAACTTTTTTATTATTGTATATTTATATTCATAAATTTTTTCTTTGTAGGTTTTCTTAAATATAATTATTGAATTAATAAATTCTGTTACATTCGTGATGTATACAGATCTAAACAAATAAAAAGACATTTATAGTCTATATTTAATCGAAGTGAATGAAAATAAATTGTAATTTTCACTACATCTGTCGCTATTCGCCTGCCGTCTACAGTTTTCGGAATGTCGCGAAAACACGTTTTCTCTCGTTCAAGTATTGCCAGCTAAGGCATAGAAAAAGAAAGACGAAAAGGAGGAGGCGAGTTTGCCCGAAAATCACGTGGTTTACGTAACTACCGTTTGGTGCACCGCCCCCGACCCATAATCTTTCCAGTAACCCGTATGACACTATTTAACATTCCAATATACATTAAAATAAATAATATTTCTAAACTATACAAGTAAAAATAATTTATTTTATTTACGAGTTTTCTATTTTTCGAATGGTACGGATAAATGGCGCCATTTTGATGTCAAGAAAAGATAATCTGGCATTTGACTATCTAAATGAATAAATGTAAAAGTTGTGCCCATTTCTCTCACTAACGGTGAAGTCAAAACACCCTATTTCAAGTTAATTTAACTTTATACAACAGATGCACAATCTTTTTATACATTGCTTATGTATATATGATATCAGTCGCAACGTTAACTAATTTGCATATTGATGTTGAAATAGGGGCATTTAATTAATTAACTATTATTTGCTATTTTTTAAAAAATTCAATGATTGTTTTTATTTTAATGTAAAAAATAGTTCTGTTTCGCAATATTGTTTTATTTCATAGACAAATATTTAGCATTTGTGTTCAAATGTTCATTTCTTTAGCGGGACCAACTTTATTTTCAAAAAGTTACGATTTATTTCAAAATTGCAACTGAAAATGCAAACTGAGTTCTTTCTTTTCTTTAAAGTCACATTTAAAATGTTGATATCGAAATGATCAAAATGTAAACATTTACCTATCCATATGAATGAATGAGAAATATTTTGTTTCGGGTTCATCAAATAGTTATGAATGAAATGTTTATTATTTTACAGTTTTATATTTTAAATATTTCAAGTAACAAACTGCGAAGCGATAGCGAGCCGGTAAAGCCTGTCTTGTTTATTAATAAAGTATCAATACAGTGTCGGGTTCTTTAATTACGTTTGTTTAAAATTATTGGCGATCAATACCTGACCCCGCCTAATAAACCGGTATCGTCCGGGTCTTCGGTCTGGATTTACGCCGGTCTATTGGTTGTCGGTCCTGTGCAGTTCTAGGAAGTGCACCCTCTCAGGCTTTGCCTCCCCTCTTTCGGGAGGATTAAGTTTATTGCTTACTGCCTGAGGGGCCCCTACCGGGGAATGCCGACGGGGCTGCCCAGGCAATTTTTAAACAACCAGAGTGCTCAAATTCTCGAGCGCTGGTTCTTTCCCACTTTCCCGACCATGTGTCACATCTTGCCTTGTGGGAGGAAGATAAATAAAACCTGAAAGACACTTTCTGAGAATCTTGAAAAATGACAACAGCTGTATACGCTACAATATCCCGTTCTATACATTTACTGTACACGCAGTGGTGATACAAAATATACACGACAAAATTACTTTAGGAAGGTATATATAAAAGACCCCGTGTCTTACTTAATAATGCGACTTATATCCCAGGTATTGTTTTTAGAAAATTAAAAAAGGCTTCATATTATTGTGTATAAGTATATTTTGAGATGCGTCCACATATATGTATAAGAGAGAGATTTTGTCCGTTGGTCTGTCACGCTTAAGTTTGAAATAGTATTTCTGTCGGTCTAAACTATTTTAGCATTTTCTATAGTATGTCTTGCTTACGTTTTGTAGCAGTTACCTCCTCCTTTCAAAACCTAACTACACCGGTTTGCCGGTAGGGGTCGCTTTTTCACCGACAGGTGGCGCTGTAAAGCGACACCAGAGTTATCTGCCCTTCTGACTATAAAAACCGGTACATAACGGAAATTCTCTCTCTCTTTCACTCAACCGGCCTCGGAGAACAACGCTGGCACCAGCGCTCCATCTCTCTCTCTCTCTCTCTGGTCGACAGAACGACGCTAATACACTAGCGTTTCGTCTCACGCTTTTCTCTTCAATCGGCCTAACAACTACCAACACACGTGGGCAAACAACGGTAAGAGTTCTCAACTCGTTTTCTTTGTGTTACGGATTTCAAAGACTTTTCCTCTCGCCGGATTCATTCATTTCTTCTTATACCTTTTTCAAGAACTGTTTTTCCATCGACACACATGCATACATCACACACTTCATCATTCCACGTACACACACGTTCAATAAACCTTATTTGAACTACTTCATTTTTGTTTGTTAATTATTACTCTGTCTTTGCATGCAACATTGTTTGATTCAACTTTGCACGTTTATAGTCCGGGAACATCACCCTCTCGATCCGAACAGTTTGAAAAATCATGTTCAATGGTCTGTCACGCTTACGTTTTAAATAGCATATTCGTTGGTCTGTCATGTGTAAGTAAATATACAGATTGAATGGGTGCATCTTATTTTATATGCGTGCAAGAGTGTTTTTTTTAAAATCGTTGTTCTGTCAGGCGTAAGTTTTAGATAGCATTTTCTTTGGTCTGTCATGCTTATGTTAAAATAATCTCTGTCTTGGTCTGTCACGCGTAAGTTTGAAATGGCATTCTTATTGCTAACCGCGCAGATTAAATAGACGTATCTAAAGAGTATCCGTTCTTCTTTTATGTATATCCGTATCGGGCAAATAAAAAATATAAAAAAGGGATCTGATCTGTCTCGTGGTCAAACATCTTTGGACATCGGTCACTTATCGCTTGTCTGTCAGCATCCTTGGCAAACTCGGCCAAACGAAGTTGACTGACCCTAACCCGACCCCCACTCTAAAAAAATGCTTATTCATAGTGAACAGGATCGGCCGATGGTCGTGGAACTTGGCGGTGTCGAGTTGTAGGAGGAGGAGGAGGAGTGTTGAGAGGGAGTGCGATGGACAGGTCCAAAGTAAAATAAAAGGGAGGAGGGGCAATTTTTCAGGGCGACGGCTCTATGTCTCGCCCTTGGTAACCAAATCCTTTATTGGCCGATACCAGTAGTGGGGAGAATTGCGAAGGGTACGAAATATGTGTGTAGGGTTGGAAAAGAATAATGTTTGATAACGGGTTTTGGAGACTGGGAAGTGGGTAACGAAACAAGAAGTATTAATAGACGAAAGATAAAGAGGGAAAGAAAAGTGAAGAGATTGCTCCCAAAGAAAGGGGAGAAAGAAGGGGAAGAAAGAAATAATAATTTTATAGTAGTTAACTAATAATATACCTTTTTCAAATCAAAGAAGTAAATGTTGAAATAAAGTAAAAAAGGATTGGGAACGAGAAAGAGGGGGAGAAATAAGCAAAGAAAAGGGAAAACGAATCAAAAGAAACAGGGGAAAAGAGAGAAACTAAAAAAAGAACTAATTTTTTTTTAAACAGAAAGAAAAACAGACTAGATAAAAAGTGAATGAAAAGATAAAATGAATGAAAAAATAAAATAAAAGCAAATAAAACAACAAATTAAAGAATAATAAAAAAGAAATAGAAATAAAGAACTGGAAAATTGAAAGCAGGATTAAAAAAAAAGAAAAATTAGGAAAGAGAAAAAAACAGACAAATAAGAGAAACTAAAAAGAAAGAAAAAAATTAAACTATTAAAGTCATTAAAGTCATAACGGTTAACGAGATGGAAAAAATTGTCAGTTGAATGATGAAGAATATTATGAGAGGATTAAATATGAACAAAATTTGATTAGTTGTAAAAACGGTTTATGACAAGTATTTATTGGTATTTGATTTGGGGATGACCATGTTGCAGCTCGCAGGAAATATTTCTCGTTGTTATGGAATCGAAAGATAGATCCAAAGAATTGAATCGAGAGATCGATAGGAATAAGTATTTTATTTACCTCTTCTCCGGCAGGTTTGACACAAGGTCAGGTATGGGTTTTGATGGAAGTGTTTCTGTAGGACGAACTGGATTCAAACCCGGCAAACCCAGGTCCTGAGTCCGCGTCGTTAACCACTTCGCCGATGATTAGTGATATCGTGAAACTTCAGTGAAGTTAAGTAACTACATGTTTATAATCATATATATAAGTGTGTGCGTGTGTTTAACGCTGCTTTTTTGGCGTACATCTTGTGTGTAGGTAATTTCGTTATTAGATTAAATTGACAAGTAATCTGCGAGGTTGAGAAATCAGGAAATTCAAAAGAGGAACCTACGTCTAAGAAAAGAGACTACGTCCGGAAACACGAATGTTATCACATGAGGAAACATTATAACACACATACACACACATAACGTTATTTTTTATTATAATTCTAAATGTTGCAAGTTAAAACAAAAAATATAATAGAGCCGATATAATGTTTAAAGTAAAAATTCATACTCATGTCCCAACATTACACCTGGCGTCCTGCCCCTAAGAGACAATTATTAGATGTTGCTGTTGTAGTGATTTAGTTCGCGCATCTTAAGAATATACGTCCCTGTTTTATCCCCTGTCAGTTCGTCGACCATTACGATACCCGACACACCCGGTTCCGTCACTACACCACATTTACAACATGTTGATGCCAAACCCTTGTCATTTGTCCCCAATAACCTCGAAAGGCTCACCCGTTTCAGCTCAGTTTTGCATAATAAAATAGCCACCGACAGGGTTGTGCTACCTTGAACGGTGGAGTGGGGTTGAGGAAGTACAAGGGACTGAAAGAAGAAGAAGAAGAAGAAGAAGAAATATTGCTTGAACTAGTCGTTAATAACCAGTTTTTCCTTCTCTCTCACTATCTCCCCTTTTAAGTTATTCGTTATTTCTTTCTTTTCTTTCTTCCAAACTTTCTTATTTTTCTTTGTCATCCTTTCCTTTTTTCCTTGAATTCATTCAGTTTTTCATTTTCCTCCCGTCTCCAAACAGTTCAATATTTCTCTTTCTTTTTCGACTCTTTTTTTCTCTTTTTTCTTCATTTCTTCCCTATCCAATCTTTCATTATCTTTTTTTCCTTTCCACATTCCACACTTCCATTTCTTCATTATATTCTCAATTCTTTCGTTTCGTTTCTATTATTCATTTTTTCGGTTTCTATTTTTATTTTTCTGATACTTCGTCTTTTATTTTCTATTATTCATTCATTTTTTTCGTGTCATTCATTTTGCTGTTCCTTTAATATGTTATTACCCTCTCTTCCTTCATTCCATTTTTCGTTCCATTCATTAGTTCCTTCTTTCTTTCCTCCTTGCCTCCCATCACATCTCCCTTGCATTATTTCATCATTTCCTCTCTACTCTTTCCTTTCCTGAGTTCCCGCCTTTAATCAATTCATTCTATCTTTTCTTTCTTTTCTTCATTCATACCTTCCTTTCTCCCCACCTTTTTCCTGGTTTCCTCATTGCTTCTTCGCATCGTTTTATTCCCCCCACCTTTCAATTATCACAACATTTATTTTCCTCCTTCACTTTTCTTTCCTCTCGTTCTTTCCACACATATTTATAACCTTCGCTCCATTCCTATTTTTATAACGACATAAACAAAGTCCAGCCATCATGTCGTCGTTTCTTAACATTTTAGATTTGCATAAAGAAAGAAAAATTTAAATAATGAAAAAATGAATGTTCTATGGTTTCTGTAACGAATAAATCGCCTTCACCACCACCCCTTATTTATTCTTCTATTTATTCTCTGTTCGTTTTACACTTCTGATGGGGGGTGTTGAATTGGATACTGACATGAACTGACGACACAGCGGCGACTATTTCTCTCCGGACCATGCCGTCCAACAGCTTCTAAACAGTTTCATCGTACTCGCAAGTTTCGATTGACCTGTAGATTATTGCTTATGACTGTGGCTTATGGTTTGGGGGCACTTGCTAGGGGTGCTGCGAGGTGGGAATGATCCCGTCAGAGACAGATTCGCATGCAAACATGCCAACCGCTCATCCATACTTGTCTAATTGTAATACTCAAAGATTGGCCACCTACATGTTTTTCCATCTCTCCTGAATACAAGTCTAGTTTTAATAGAATCTCTCCCGAATACAGTTTATTTGTGAAAATCACGCTTTTATAGTTACGGATGACCCTTCTTCAATACAAGCGCCGCCATGTTGAATATGTTGTGTTGTTGTAGATAACACAAAGTTCAGAATATTAAGGGACAAAATACACGAAAAAAGAGTAATAAAGATGGGTGAGTTTTCGTACTCACACACACACACATATTATATATATATATATATATATATATATATATATATATATATATAAGAGAGAGAGAGAGAAGTGTGATACTTAGAAGGCAATACAGTGCAGAGGTGTGACGGATAGACACAAGTTGGAGCAAATAAGACATATACTAGTGGAACAAGTTAAACAGTTTCACCCTTAATACAATGTATATATATATATATATATATATATATATATGTGTGTATATATATGTGTATATGTATATATATATATATATATATATATATATATATATATATATATATATATGTATATATATGTGTATATGTATATATATATATATATATGTATATATATGTGTATATGTATATATATATATATATATGTATATATATGTGTATATGTATATATATATATATATATATATGTATATATATGTGTATATGTATATATATATATATATTTCACAAACACACATATCTGTTTATCTACACAATGTTACAATGTGATGTAATATCTGTATGAAGATGGGCTGGTGGAAACTCCGTATGATATAATATTTCGTGAACTCTTCATCTCTTCAGAACCGTACATATGAAGGTGCAGTGAGGATGGAGTCTCGCAGAAAATACTGGTTAAATTTGAATTCTTCACCAGATTAAAAAATAAATAAAATAAACAAAACAAAATAAATAAAGTTTAATTTTTTTTTGTCTTTATCCATTTTTACTTTATTTATTTATTTACTTATTTTTATTAATTTTTTAAAATAATTTTTGTTTTTTTGTTTTTTAGAATCTTTTCATCTTTTTCATTAAATTTCAAATCTAAATGTAAACCAAGTCTATTCGTTTAAATCACTATGTCGGTAAATACAGCCATTAAGCATTGCATTATCTGTTGTTCGTTTTATATTATTGTGTATATATATATTTAGTTTATTTATTTATTTATTTTAAATATGTATATTTTATTAATTAATTTAATTCCAGCTAGTATTATCTGTTCATTCATCGTTCGTATCTGTCTAATGCTAATTGCAACAATGGAAGGGAGGTAATTAAGTTGGGTATGTTTAATGGTGTTTAAGTCGCTTTTAAATTTAGTTATTTTTAATTATGTTAGGCTAAAATATTGGTATTCTCATATAACGAATGTATTTCTTTCTTTTTCATTTTTTTTATTATTAATTAATGTTATAGGGTATTATTCTCGCCGGCGCGGTTCCGGTATTTTATCCCCTCTTACTGTTGTTGTTGTTATTATTATTATAATTATTTACTGTTATTACTATTATTTATTTATTTTTTTACTGTTTTTATTATTACTAATTAATTAATTTATTTATTTATTTTAAATGTTATTTATTTGTTTTCCCTTCGGCATGTAATATCGATTAACTATTAATGATGCAAATTGAATGTTCACGCGTGGGCAGTCTCAACATTTCTTATTAATTCCTTATATTGTAGAAATAATCTCTTTATTTTTATTTATTTATTTAAATTATTATACATTCAATGTCTTGCTGTATTATTATTTATACTATTAATATCATTATCATATATTATTATAGGTAATGTTTTTGTAGATTAAATTATTATTATTATTAGTTTATAGACTTTAATATTTTTTATTTTTTATTTTTATTTTTTATTTATTTATTATTTATGTATGTATTTACTTATTTATTTTATTGAATTAGTTATTTATTTTATTATTATTCATTTATTTATTTTTATTTATTTATTCCTCTATTATTTCGTGTCGAGTGAGTATTTGTTATATTATTTATCATTATAAGGTGATGTTTTCTTAGATTATTAGTTTTTAGTATTCATTTAATGGTTAAATTAAGATCAAATCAATACAACAAGAGTAAGATGTGAAATAGTATCAGACTAGAAATGATGATCCTAATTCGAGTCGCTGATTTATTTGGGGACATAGTTTTGCTATTAGTATCGATTCTTTTATTCGAAGGTTGCTAACGTTTCTCCCCGTGGCTAGGATATCAATCTTGAATGATTTGCAGGTGTTGCCACATGCGTGAATGTGTTTGTGGAAGGAAGAGGTGCGTATTTGTAGGTGTTCTTTGACTCCAATATGTAGGGGCCTCACCGTACTACCAATGTATATTTTGTTGAATGTGGTGCACTGTATACGATATACAGTGTATGTGCGGTGGCATTTATATGTGGTGTTCATGGAGCAGTTCGCCTAGGTGCAAGGAGTATTGCTGTAATTGGTGTTTCGTGCTGTCAATTATTGTCGTAGAGAAGGGCAGGTGTCTGTTAGTTGAATATCGAGGTTTTCCATACGTATAGCTTTGCGGATAGCTGTGGTGATCCTGTCGTTGAAATGCGATAACTTCAGGAAGCAGGTGTAGGAAAGAGCGTGTTGCGTCCGTCTTCGGGGTTTCCTGAGGTGTCCAATAGTGGGTGTGGGGTATCCATTTGTATCTAGTACCTATTGGAATTTCTCGCTGCAGATGGTTTTGTCAGCCTCAATGCTGCATTTCTCACAGATGCGAGTTAGCTCATTCCTTGCATAGCCTATTTTAGCCTTACGAGTGAGGGCCTATCTGTAATGTATGAATATGTATCTACATGCGGGCTTCCTGTAGAATTTAGTGGTTAAGTTTCCTTCTTCAGAGATGTTAAAACTAAAATCTAAAAGTGCTAAGGATCCAGACCTGTCATGGTGTTCTATTGTAAATTCTATGTGAGGGTCAGTGTTGTTGAATGTGTCGAAGATTGTGTTATCCTCTTCTTGGAACTATGAAAGGATAAGAATGTCGTCCACGTATCGTGTGAAGAAGATGGGGGAGTGACAGGAGTTGAGGGTATGGTGTTCTAATTTATCCATAAATGCAATGGCGAGCAGTCTCGAGAGGCTGGACCCCATAGTCCAGTTATTTGGTTATATGTGTTTTGTTTGTATGTAAAATATGTGTCGTCTATTATTATGTTTAGGAGTTCATGTATATCAGTGGTGGTGAGGCCGAAGCAATAGAGATCGCTGGATGAGATGCAGTCAGTAATATATATATATATATATATATATATATATATATATATATATATATATATATATATATAATGTACGTATATCTATATATTTCTCACAAAGAAGGCTTGTCAAAGACAAACGTTAGAAGGACATAATAAAACATGATGCAAAAAGGGGTAAAAGTAATAGACTTGAATACAAGGGAAAGAGTTAAAAGTCCCTTAGCACTATCGAAATAAACATGACTTGTAAGGGCAAATACATTATAGAGAATACATGAGTGGTGCAGATTTAATATAATTTGTTTTCATAATATATGGGAATTGTTCAGAGAACGAATTCTGCGACCACTAGAAAAGTATCATGCTTAGTAGGCTAACTGTCTGAAAGAAATAACTCCTGAATACATTGAGTCGACAGCCGAAATAACCTACTATTTTTATTTCATCTGTCCTGAAAACTAGATCAGTCTAATAATATTAAACGGGCATTGACAATGCAAGTATACGCATGGAATATATAATCTAGATCTAAATAAGTAACGCTAGAACAAGAAGATGAGAGGGAACAAAAAGGATTGCATTGCGAAAAGAAACGAGTGAACAAGACTACGATAGAACATTTTATACGTATATGGCATTGTGCTTAATATTATTAGACTGGGTTAGTGTGCAGGAGAGCTGAATGAACATATTGGTTATTGGGGCCTTTCCTAGCTAAAAAGACGGTCGATTTACACGAGGAACACAATTGAAGAAAGTGTATTTCCAATAAACTCTTATTTGTGGAACACAACATCACGGGACTGCTTCCCGGCTGACTACAACATGGTTGTCTTCAAATCCAATGTCAACAAAAACTTGTCGAACCGTCCACTGCCAATTTCAAGTTTCCAATCTTCTCATAATATTGTTCATCATCCAACTGACAATCTCATTAAGCCTTATCCTCGAGTCGATTTTGACCTTAGCAAGTGTGACACTTTATATATATATATATATATATATATATATATTAAATAAATATGTGTAGTTACTTTCTTTTAATCGGGGTAAGATGTGACACAAGATCGGAAGGTTAAGAAGATAGCGCCCAAAAGAAAGAGTACTCGGGCCTACAAAAATGCCCGAGCAGCCCTATCCCAGGTCTCAAGCGATTACCAATAAATTAATTCTTTATCAAATAAAGAACGTAAAGCCTGGGAGGGTGAACCTTCTATAACTGCACAGAACCATAGCTGATCCCGACAGAAAAAAGGCCACCTAGCATCAAAATAATCGAGACTTTCAGACTGACTAGGTCGTATCCCCGACTTGTGTTTAAAAAACATTATCACGGATAAGGTCAGGGATCTTGTATGGTAAAGCATAAATTCCACCGGCATGAAGCTGTGTAAGGCACCCGGTGAGCATTGAACTCATACCAGTTGGAATACCGCATACATTTAGGTTATTCCCGATCGTTGTATGGTAATGGGTTTCGCGATTTCATCCTTCCTACCTGGGTAGTTATGGTCGCTTCTCAGTTAAGAATTTTAAAAATTAAATAGGGTTCCAAAGAAGCACAAAAGGTACAGACGAGGGGGGTAGACTGACCCACCTTGGCGTGGTCGTCCACTGACGACAATCTGATACCTCTTCAAAACTCGATAGGAACCCCCACCCCCACAACGGCTCGAGTTTCAACATTGTTTGGCTTCGTTTCCTTCCTCCTACCGCGTTCTTATGTGCTATGCCTATTAAAGGGGCCAGTCGGTAAAATAATGGGAATTGTGCGGTTTGGGCGGTAGGGGAGAAGGGATGAGAAAAGAATGATGGGGGGTTCCTACTTCAGGTTTAGAAACCAGTTAAAAAGGGCGTCTCTCCACTTTTTTCTCTTTCTCGACCCATCTCTTTCTCTTTATATATCTGCCCCCCCCCCTCTCTCTCTCTCTCTCGTTATCTATTTCTCTCTCACCCATATCTTTGTTAGTATCGATGCAACTCTCTTTCCATTTAAATGCAGTTTCTCTCTCTCTCTTTCTCTCTCTCTCACACACACACTCACACTTTATCGATTCTCCTCTGTTTCTTTTTTATATTTCTATCTTTCTTTTCATCTCCTACTCTCCTCCTTCTTTCTTTAAACTCTCTGTCCTGTCTCTGCTTGTCTTTTCTTTCTCTTCCCCCTCTGTCTATCTTCTCTATCCGTGTTCTCTCTCTCCTTGTTTCGCTTGCTCTCTTCTCAGTATTTCTCTTTCTTTTACTTTTTAGCTTCTTTAATTCAATACAAAAATAATAAAAGTGGTCACATTTTTTTTATTCCTCCTCTTCCCCATCTCTCTCATATATATATATATATATATATATATATATATATATATATATATATATATATATATTGCATTTAGAGACCAGAATAAACCAGCATATCCAATCCAAAATTAGACAGGGTAGATCTGGTTTCTTGTGCCATACCTGTTCGGATCGAGGGTCGTGTTCCCCCGATTATAAACGTGTTCAGTAAATCAAGCAATTGTTGCATGCAAAGACAGAGTAATAATTAATAAACAAAATGAAGTAGTTCAAATAAGGTTTATTGAACGTGTGTGTACGTGGAATGGTGAAGTGTGTGATGTATGCATGTGTGTCGATGGAAAAACAGTTCTTGAAAAGGTATAAGAAGAAATGAGTCCGGCGTAGGAAAAGTCTTTGAAAGCCGTAACACAAAGAAAACGAGTTGAGAACTCTTACCGTTGTTTGCCCACGTGTTGACGGAAGAAACGTGTGTTGGTAGTTGTTTTGCTGAGACCAGTTCAAGAGAAAAGCGTGAGACGAAGCGTTAGTGTATTAGCGTCGTTCTGCCGACCAGAGAAGAGTGAAACGGAACGCTAGTGTCAGCGTCTGCCTGCCGAGGCAGGTCGGTGAGGAAGAGACGGATTTTCCGTTATGCACCGGTTTTTATAGTCAGAAGGGCAGATAACTCTGGTGTCGCTTTACAGTGCCACCTGTCGGTGAAAAAGCGACACCTACCGGCAAACCGGTGTAGTTATGTTTTGAAAGGAGGAGGTAACTGCTACAAGGACTCCCCCCCCAGATTGAAAAATATTAAAAATATTATTCAATATGAACAGTTGTAGATGAGAAGCATTCTTTGTGGGTATGTCTGTTTTGCTGTTGAAGATTAGAAAAAGTAGTGTGCACGCTACTTATTTCTGTATCTGTATTGAATGATTGATCGCAAGTGCATCTGCGGAATTGAGTGTTTGTAACGCATGTGGATCTGCGTGTTGTTTGGGTCTGCATCAAGTTTGAGTGCAAGTGAGTTTGCGGTCGAAAAATGTTGAGTGCAAGTGAATTTGCACTTGTTGGTGGCGTTGTTCATGTTGATTAGTCTGCGTGATGCGGAGCTGATGAACGAACGTTGAATTGTCAGTGAATGTTTGGTGCTTGGGTCTGCGCGGTTGTTGATGTGTGAGCACAAGTGGGTCTGTGCGGTGTTGATGAGCGAGCACAAGTGAATCTGTGCAGTGTTGATGAGTGAGCACAAGTGAGTCTGTGCAATTGTTGATGAATGAGCACAAGTGAATCTGTGCAGTGTTGATGAGTGAGCACAAGTGAATCTGTGCAGTGTTGATGAATGAGCACAAGTGAGTCTGTGCAGTTGTTGATGAATGAGCACAAGTGAATCTGTGCAGTGTTGATGCGTGAGCACAAGTGAGTCTGTGCAGTGTTGATGAGTGAGCACAAGTGAATCTGTGCAGTGTTGATGAGTGAGCACAAGTGAGTCTGTGCAGTGTTGATGAATGAGCACAAGTGAGTCTGTGCGGTGTTAATGTTGTTCATGTTAATTAATCCGTGTTGTGGAACTGATGAACAAACATCTAGTTGTTGAGATTGGTGGTACACTATGGTCAAAATCGGATGCACAAATGTCTGCAAGTGAGTTAGCAGGTCCAGGTACAAGTGGGTCTGTACTGGTGTTGGTGCGCGTCGTTCGAGTTGAGGTGTCCCCAGTTGATCAACGAACGTCCAGTTGTTGAGTATTTAGTCGTGCTTGTGCAGTTGTACTCATTTTGAACTGGTGTGATTTCTTCCATATTGTCGTCAGTGATGTCCGGAAATGTTTGGTGCTTGATGAATGTCCGGGAAGATGTGGTTGTTCAAGTTGATGTTTCCTCCTGTTTATCAACGAACGTCCAGTTGTTGAAGAGGGTTGGTAGCCCTTGAAGGGTGATGTTGGTGCTTGCTGAACCTGACTTTTTACAACCAGTATTAAGTCTTTGGGCTTGGTGATGTTGTTCGTGTTTGTAGTTTTCTTTTATATATATATTTCCAACAACGTGGGTAGAAGGGAAAAAGAAAAGAAAAAAAAAGTGGAGTCATAATTTGTTTCACACGAGGAATGACGTTTTTGTTTTCGTTTGTTTTAATGTTAGTTTCCAAGTAGAGAAAGAATGGCGGCTTCTCTTTTCCTTTGTTGTTGAAAAGAAAGAAAAAAAAAATTCGTATTTTCTTTTTTTTTTTTTTTTGTCTGAATTTTCATTTCCACGTGGTCGGAGAGATAAAAAATGGCGTTATTTTAAAAAAAATTTTATCAACACGTTGTCCGGAAAAAGATGGCGGCATTTTTTTGAATTTTTTTATCAACACGTGGTCACGAAAAAGATGGGCAGCGTGAGCGTTTGTTTTCTTTTGTTTTCTTTTTATCTCCACGTGTTCAAAACAAAGGAAGTGGCGTCTTGTAAGGTCCTTTTGTTCGTCGAAAAAGAAAAAAAAGGATTGGCAAAAGTTTGTCTTTTTCTTTGTATATAATTTTCCGACACGTGGGTGAAGTAAGAGAAGAGGAAAAAAATGAAATTGTAATTTGTTTTATACTCGGAGAGGGCCGAGAAATGTTTTCCTTTGTTTGGGTATTTCCACGTTGCCAGAAAAAATGGAGACGGTGGCTTCTTTTTTTTGTTGTTTGTTTGTATATTTCTACCACGTGGGTAGAAAAAAAAAGGAAAAACATGGATGCGTAATTCGTTTCACCACGAAAGAAAAAACGAGAAATTTTTTTTTTTTTTTTTTTTTGTTCTAGTATGAAATTAATTACTCTGCCCCATACAACAAAGCCATCACGTCGGGTCACCAATTGTTACGGGACCGAGTGGTGTTCCGCCGATAATAAACGTGTTCAGTAAATCAAGCAATGTTGCATGCAAAGACAGAGTAATAATTAACAAACAAAATGAAGTAGTTCAAATAAGGTTTATTGAACGTGTGTGTACGTGGAATGGTGAAGTGTGTGATGTATGCATGTGTGTCGATGGAAAAACAGTTCTTGAAAAGGTATAAGAAGAAATGAGTCCGGCGTAGGAAAAGTCTTTGAAAGCCGTAACACAAAGAAAACGAGTTGAGAACTCTTACCGTTGTTTGCCCACGTGTTGACGGAAGAAACGTGTGTTGGTAGTTGTTTTGCTGAGACCAGTTCAAGAGAAAAGCGTGAGACGAAGCGTTAGTGTATTAGCGTCGTTCTGCCGACCAGAGAAGAGTGAAACGGAACGCTAGTGTCAGCGTCTGCCTGCCGAGGCAGGTCGGTGAGGAAGAGACGGATTTTCCGTTATGCACCGGTTTTTATAGTCAGAAGGGCAGATAACTCTGGTGTCGCTTTACAGTGCCACCTGTCGGTGAAAAAGCGACACCTACCGGCAAACCGGTGTAGTTATGTTTTGAAAGGAGGAGGTAACTGCTACATACCTCTACCTCAGTCTTAGAATCGTCTATTGGCCAGCATTTAGCTGACAATGCATGCTGTGCCAATAAGTACAAAATAGAGTGGTTCACTATCTTACATCGGGCGGATTCTACTTTTCATTTGAACATTTTAGAATCCGTCGTGATCGCTTTACGAAAGCCTTCTCTTTGCAAGCAGAAGGATTTCGTAAAGACGTTGACATTATTTGGGAAAAGTTAGGTGGATTTTTTTTTCTTGCCTCTAAATCTGCCTTTTAGTTGTTTTTATTCGTTGAATTGAATTAAATCTTTTAAACGTATATTTTCACCGGCAGTAAATTCCCCATACTTGCTTTTTTTTCTCACTATTAATTTATTTCATCCTGTGTTTTTCCAACGATTTCTCCTGATGAGATGTTGGACGAAAGAGCTCTCGAGACCATACCTCTGGAGATTAACAAAATTCCGCTTATATTTAAAACTATTTTGATATATATATATATATATATATATATATATATATATATATATATATATATATAAAATGAAAACGGAAAACCTTAACTATTTAAAAGACTTCCTTAAGATGATTGGTTTGAAAGAAAGAAATTAAAACCCAAGTACAATACTTGGAAATGCTTGGTGTGCATGTAACGTGAGAAGAGTCATTTTGTTCTTTTTTTCCGAATGAAACATGGCCGTGATAATTTAAATATACACACTACACATTTTAAATTATCGCGTTTCATTATTATGTTTAATTCGGAAGAAAGAACAAAATGGCTCTTTTCACATCACAAGTATTTCTAAATATTGTACTTGTGTTTTTAATGTATTATCTTCAAATCAATCATCATAAGGAAGTCTTTTAAATAAAGACGAAACGTTGATGAATCCATAAATAATTTAGGTTTTGCTTTTTGATCTCTCATTACGTTGAGGCATTATTTTCATTATTTAATATATATATATATATAATCTGAAAATATACGTTTAAAAACATATATATATATATATATATATATATATATATATATATATATATATATATATACTCGTCGTTGCCCGGGAATGAATGAAGATTTTCTGTGCACTCCTTCCCAATACCCTCTTCCTACCCTTTCAATTCTCTTGAACATCATATTACCATTTTAATTTATTTTAATTTCTATTTTTTTTATTAAGTTATAAATATTTTTTACAATTTTTTTTAGTTTTCCTGAAGCATTGTGCGTAGTGTATATATTAGGTTTGGTGTTTAGAAGGCTTTGGTAATTCGATGTAAGATTGTAGGCACCGTGTGAATTAAAAGAAGGTCTATGTGAGAAACGAGATGATAATTGGCATAAAGAGACGATGTGTAATGTAATAATTTTATTTTACTTTCTACTTACTGTTATTTTATCTTTAATCAATCATATGTTATATGGTTCCAGTGGTTTGTTTTAATATTTCGAGGTAAACACCTCCTTATCAATTAAGTAATACAACACTAAAAAACATTTAATTCATCAAAACATTACTTGCGAACAGTTGTTTGGTACAGAATTTGGTTTGAATTGCATCGTCAGAAATAAAGAAAGAGACAGAGAAAGAAACGTACGCGTATATTTGTATTATATACGTATTTATTTGTCAGAATCTTTTAAGTATCAGATCCTTTTTTCTTTTCTAATTAAACTTGATAAATGGCGAGATCGTTAATCACCGAATAAAATAAATGGATGAGTAAATAGAGTCTGGCAGGATTGTCACCGATTGGTCATCAGAAACAACAATGGTCCGACGAAAGAAGAGTAAGGGCGTAATTTGAGATACTAAAGATTTGGAAATCTGAGATGAGAGACGGATAGAAAAAGATAGCGAGAGACCTAGTGAGCAAGTTGGAGTAAGGAATAAAATAAACGACGGGATATGGAACCGGAAATCAAGGGTTGGGGGTTCCTATGAAGAGATACAAGCAAAAAAATGGGAGTTGTTATTTTCTCTGTTTCACGAGATATAAAATCCCTCTTGTGTCGTGAATATCGTCTATATATATATATATATATATATATATGAGAGAGATACATATACGTATTTTATACTTACGAATAACAAATTCAGGAATTTGATTGGTGCTCAATCTTAGTTTAGAATTTATTGCCGTGCTTTTCCCCTTAGAGCAGGTCGAATTTGAAAAGGAGCTTTCGTCAGTTTTTTCAATTTCTGTTTTCGATTGATCGCCGATTACGGCCATTTTTTGTATCTCTATTTAAGACTGACCAGCTGTCATCTACTTAAGTACAGACCGTGTCGCATTTTTTCTTTCTTATAATTGGTCAGGCAAAGAGAGCCTTTGTTTAATCTAAAATGATGAATCTTAAATCCAAGCCACAATATGTAGGCTGGGTCTTACGAAGAAAAAGACCTGTCAGGTACACCTTCATGAACTTTCTTATTTGCCAACATAAATTTTGTTTTTAGAAAAGTATGTCTTTATAATCCACAGAAGTCCAAACAAATGATTTTCTCTCGTTTTCAATCCAACTGTAAACATATAATCTGAAAACGTAATTTCGATTGAGTACTTTCTTTGAGCTGTCATCTTAGATATCAACATACAACCTCTCAAAATTACGATTTGATTATAACCGTCTCAACTTTGGTTAATTAATAATAACAAAAAAAAACAGTGTTTCTGGAGTCTATTTTAAAATCTCAGTGTAAATGTCAGTGAAACTAAATGTATGTTTTAACAAAAGAGTGGGTCCATATCCACTTGCATTGCTCTATATTTGGCACTATGCAATAACGGTTTTATTCACCTTGGGAGGGAGCACCAAGGCCTTAAACTAATTTTATGAAGGTTTATATGAGGATAATACTAGAAATTATTGAGTGACCGACAACTCCACATCTTAAAAAATCCATTCAGTCTTAAAAAGTGAAATAAAAAAAACAATCTTTTTTACGTCTCTGTGAAGCATGTGGTCATACGACAGTTTCCTACGTTTTTACGAATTCCTTTTTATTATTGTTGTACTCTGCAAGATATTTCAAGCTGCACCAATTAAACAGTAGATGACAGACAAGGCAGCGTTGGATGGTATGGTCCTCCTCTCCAATTCACAGATGGTTGGGTCAATTGTGTAGCCCCATCTACTGAAAGAAACTTTTGATCGCCCCATTCCCGTTCTCACGCGGTTGGGTGTTTTACACTGGAGCCAGGGTGCCTCTCAACCTCGAAGGAGGGATTCCCATGTCAGTAGGAGAGGGGCATTCTCTAGCCGTCTGGTCCACAACTGTAGTCTGGTTTCTTCCTGAGATGTTGTTAAGGGTTCGACATGGCCGAGGAAGTGTCTTCTTGACTTGAGTCGTGTGACCGTTTTATTATGTTGTTCCTCTTTTGGTTCACCTTGAAGCGAGCCTCTTATAAAGGCAATAAACCATCTTTTCAAGGCAACTATAAAAACTGAACAATTTAAAGGGCCAATGCACTATATTTTGAAACCACAGTATTTTTAACATCTGCATTTGTTGTTCTTGTCTAGAAAGAAGAGTACGGAAGAACAGGCAAACAACCACGAAAAGAACATGATAATGTATTTTGAAGATAATTAATCTATGATAGGTCGTATTTTTCAGTATGTGGTGAGAAGATTTGCTGATGGACATACTAAGTTTTTGGTGACAAAGATACACGAAAGGACCATGATAATACGAATACGTGGTTATTATAACCTAGAGGCATTTTAAATGTCACCTCATTCATCCCTTGTCATTTGTCGTCGGGAAATTTCTTTTTAATATATGTCACCATTGTTTTCATCAGCGGCCAGCTACAGTGTTTCCTGGTCGTTTCCCTTTTGCCTCAAGGGGGCGAAACAGTGTTATTTCGGTGCAGTTAACCAACGGTCAAGCCGCTTCAATAACGACCGTACCCACTTTAACCTCAACCCTACAACTCTAACTCTCTCTCTCTCTTTCTTTTCTCCCCTCTCTCTAACTCTCTCTTTTTTCGCTCTCTTTCGTTTTTTCTCCCTCGTTCGCCCCGTCGCACTCTCCCCATCTCTTCTTCTTTTCCCCCGTCCTCTCGCCAAAAAGAGGTAGAAAAAGAAACACGACATTACTCGAGTTGAATAACTTTCTTCTTTATCTTTTCTTAATTTGTCTGTTTTCGTTTCTTTTTCAAGATCCCATGATGAGGTTATTTTTAATGTCTTACTTACAGCGTTTGTGTTTCTTTCGGCGAATAAATAAACATTTCTAGAACAGAAAAGTTGGCACCACTTTTATGTCCCGTTACGGAGATTGTAATCAAAATATTATGACATTAAACCTTATGTCTAGAATCTTTATTCCGATTTGATCAAAATCCATTACATGATTCTTTGATTCTGGAAGATTTCTGAAATGTAAAGCTTAAGTTTAAGGGGTCTTAAGAAGAAACTGAAATTCAGGGAATCCTACTTAATTGCTGTCTAATGACTATGGATCAAATTCAATGAAAATCTGAAATATTTGAAATGGGAGTTTCTGCTCATATTATGCCCCCTAAAATCTCTTTACACTACTCCAATAAAATTGAAATTTTTCAAATATTTTTTTTTATTGATATCTAATACTTACTGTTAAAATTTTGCCAGATTTAGAGTGTCTGAATTTTGACGAAGAGTTTCCACCCCCTTTTTATCTCTATAAGCTCTGTTAATCTGTCAGTCGTTTAGTCGGTCTGTCACGTTCCAGTTTGAAAGAGCATGTGTTATCGCTAAACGCGCAGATCGAATAGGCGCACCTTAAGACTACCCGTCGCTGTTATCTCGTTCAACTAGGAGTCGGCCGTTGTCAATCAGGGAAAGTACAAGAAACGTGTGATTCATTTAATTCCACTTGACAAGAAATGTTGGAAGGAGTGACTACATCCGGGCCTCAGGGCTCTCCTGGCGAGTGCTCCACCTTTTTCTGAAAGCGGCGGGAATCGTTTGAAGTATGATAGGTAGCCCATCTTTTCTTTTTCTTTTTTTTTGAATTACCTCCCTACCAATTAAACCTCGACGATTTTCACCTGCGTCGTCCCGCTGGGATTTCTCTGTTCCACTCTCGGGGAAGAGAGATCGGTCCGGGGATGGCTGCCCCGCCCGCTTACAAAGAAATGCACAAGAACGAGCGTCGGCTTTCTTCAAGACACTCACGGGCAAAACACAAATGAAAGTAATAAAGAAAGGAAATACTGATAACAAAACAAACAAAAAGCATTTAAATAACACACATGATAACTCGACGGGCCTTATACAAATCAAGACACAACTATTTCTGCCCTGGGCAACATTTCGGGCCACGAGGGCCACTTTTTAAAAATCATATCGTGTCCCTATTTACTTGCCTAGTCCCACGGGAGCAGAGTTATACACGTTTTTAATGCGGGGGAAATATATCTCCACATAAAATAGGCACTCTGGATTGGGACAATATAAAAATGTCATCAGTCTAGAAAGATTACTCCTTCACTTACTGGTGTAGTACAGGTTCAGAACAAATACCACACAACTTGTTCCTAGCTAAAAAGGCAACGACTCACACTCTATAAAAAGGGCAATTATTAACAGATGTTTTGTTTTTAAATAATTCCCCTTAAAAATTCAAAATATGTTAAATTTTTAGAGCTGTTTTACATTGTTGTTTTTATGCATTTTTATTCTACAAATTTTACTTAATCACTTTCTTAGCTAAAATGTTGTAATTAAATTAACTAAGAAATGAATTAGTTATCGCCTGCTTTTTTACATATCGAAATAAAGATGCATTAATACTACTACTGCATCGAGTTTGAATTAACCTGATTATTTATTTCGAGAATGAAACACAAACGTTTCTGTGCAGGTTATATGCTATAATATATTTTATATAAATATATGATAATAGAGAATGGTAGTTTGCTTGAAGCATTGCTGGGAATAGTAGTAGTATGTTTTTAAAAGGCTGTGGGCAATGCAAATTCCGAGTAGGATGTAAGCTGGAAGGAACAAAAATAATAAATCAAATACAGAATGGGACTTACTATTTATTTTTTCTTAAAGTCTTACATAACAGCAAGTATGTGGTTAGTTGTTTGTGTGTTGTTCGGATGATTATTAAAAATCATTTATTTAATATTTCGGGAAAAGAAACTCCCCTTTGTCAAAAATAATAAACTAATAAACACCAGAGGAAGAAATCAGAGGAAAATTCCGTCTGTGCAGAGAATCTACCAAAAGGTATTATTTTTGACAAAGGGAAGTTTCTTTTCCCGAAATATCAAATAAATGATTTTTAATAATCATCCGAACAACACACAAACAGCTAACAACACACTTGCTGTTAGGTAAGATTTTAAGAAAAAATAAATAGTAAGTCCCATTCTGTATTCGATTTATTATTTTTGTTCCTTCCAGCTTACATCCTACCCGGAATTTGCATTGGCCACAGCCTTTTAAAAACATACTACTATTATAAATATATGAATATATTAAACTTTGTGGGCTGAAATGATTATTTGCTACAACTAAATGAACCGGCATACGTTGACTTTTACATTAGACAACAATTTTCGTAGTCATTTCGTTGAAAGATTTCGCGTGGACCAACCTGGACATTGCATAATGTTACAAATCTTCAGTTTTTCAATCATTTTTTAAATACCGTTTTTGATCAAGAGTACTGCTGGAAATATTAAAATTTAAATTATAATACCATTTATAATGTACAAGCTTTTATATTTTCTGTTTGCTTGACAAAGGTTTTCTAGACCTATATAATATAATAAGGAAAGAAGAAATTGGATGGCTATACAAATACAGTCGCGTTTCGATCCCAGCTCTTGTCAGACCACTAATTCATTCAAATTGTTGATTGAACTATTACATCGCTTGGCCACGCCCATTTAAAAAAAATGTTAATACTCTCATTTTATCCTGCATTATCTAGTTTCTTTAACGTGCGAACACACTAACGCACGCACACACATACGAAAAGATCTCTTCTTGTATCCCCCTCCTCTCGCATCACTATTCTAGTGTACCCGGTCATTCAAAAGAGCACTCAATAAGCCCGAGGCTAGACTGCTCTCTTTCAGCTCACAAGATGCTAAGGTCGTTGCACACAATAACAGTTGTGTGTGGGGTCAACAAGGTCCAGCCGTTTGACCTTTCCCATATGTCTACACATATACGTGTACACACATCATACCCACATGGTAGTTGCTAACTCGTGTTTAAGAATTATCATTGTTTGACGATTTTCCACTGTGTCATGAAAACACAGAAAGGTCTTTATGAGATGAGATTTAATGAGATAGATAGATTGACAGCTGGAAGAAGCAATTCTTTCTCCTTTGTCAAAAACATCGTTTATAAAATCGCTAATGGAATGTTTTTTTGTTTTGTTTTTTTTTTGGGGGGGGGTCAGTTGTGGTTTTAAGTGGGTGGTATGTGGAGATTTTCAATCCTCTCAAAATATTCATCATCATTTAAGTAGTAGTAAAAAACGAAAACGTGAGTTACTTATGAAATCAGTTGGTGCGGTTCACATGCGGTTTGAAAAGCTAGTGGCGAATACTAGAGCACATATTGAATTCTAAATATGACCCTGCAATGTCTGTGCTTGAACATGTTTTTAGAAAGATAGGGCTTTGCACAGAATCAGTTACTGTTACGTTGACCTAAAAAGAAGAGGAGGTCTACATAATTGAAAACAACAGTCGCCGCAAATGTTATATTAGTTTTTCTTCTCATAGATGTTTGCCTTAACGAAACTTAAGGGGTCATCTCTCCCAGTAGTTTTACTGTACCTTCAGACAACAACCTGGATATTTTTATGTCTCGACACATACCAACAAGCACACCCACATACGCGCACCCATATACACACACATGCACACGCTGTCCTAACTTCGTAAGCATACACTTATTCACAGAATTATATTGTTGACAAGTTTCTCATTTCGGAACCTGCAGCTTTAGTTCAGTTTATTTTAATTCTAAAGATAAAGATAGACTAACTTTTATCTGATCTACTTTTTAATAAATTAGATTCATATTTGAGGTTAATAATTAGCATTTTTCTCATTTAGACACACTAAACAGGGGCCTGATACCGAGATAGAGGTTAAAGCAAGCTTCATTATTTTCAGTTAACTACGGAGTCAAGGTTGATTTTCCTTTGTTTCGATTTCCGAAAGTAAGAGGAGAAGGAAATATTCTTCTTATATTTAAAATTATTGAAGGTAACCTTGTAATTGGAAAATATATTTTTACAGGTAGGGCCAGTGCAAGTTATGTATAATTTAATAATGTCAACTTTCTCGGTATTATTGAGTGCAGGTTTACCAAATCTAATTTCAGCTCTAGTGTACTCGTTTTGTGCATGATATTATTAAATTTGCGGCTAATTCTATGAAAATTTTTTTCCTTCGAAAATGTATTGCTAGTTCTGCATTTCACTGAATTGCGAATGTGTTTGATTACAGAAGGGTGTGGTTTGATTTTTGATAGGCGTAGATTATGTTGTCATTCTACTTCAGCTATGGTCGGTAGGTATTTGAGAGTAATTTAAATATTACGTCTAAATAATTAATACTTTTAGGTTTGGATACAAATCAAATTTGTCATTCTTGTTTTTTTACTTGAATGTTTTTAAAATGTTTACGTTTTTGATTGGTGCCATTTGTTACTATCATTAGCCTATCGTCCCTGTACAGTTCAATGTCAACCATACTAACTTATCTCTTTAGGTTATATAAAATGAATGGCAGGTTGGACATTGTAGGTGTTTGCTAATTGGGGCAAGGCTAAGGGGTATAAGAGCTTAATCATCAATCTGAATGAATTAGTGACATGAAGAGATCTGGGTTCGTAACGAAACTGCCTTAGTATAGCCGTTCAATTTTTTTCTTTCCTTTTTAAATATACAAAATGCGTGGAAAGTTACTCTCTATTATTAAGTGTTTCTAATTTATTACTGAAGTAAAATTCTCACAAGAAATTAATATGAAAAAGAAAGTGTATAGTACGGACTTTTATTAAGAATTCAATATGTGCTCCAGCATTCGCTACCAGCTTTTCAAGCCGTCTGGGAACTGTATCGACTGATTTCATAAGTAACTCACGTTTTCATCTTTTACTACCACTTGAATGATGATAAATACTACGATAGGATTGAAAATCTCCACATACCACCCATTTAAAGCAACCCACTAAAAAAATTCCATTAGCGATTTTATAAGCGATGTTTCTGACAAAGGGAAAATAACTGCTAATTTTAACTGCCAATCTTTCCATCTCATTAACCCACATCGAGTGGTTTTTGCTTTGATAAGTGTTGACTCATTAGTAAAAAAAAATAGTTGTTAAATCAGTTGATGCGGTTCCCCGAAGGCTTGAGAACCTGGTCTCGAACCCTGGCGCTCATATTGAATTTTAAATAAACTCCTATGTTATATACTATTTTAGCATTTCTTGTAAGAATTATATATCAGTGCTAAATTACCAGAACTTAATAGAAAGGAGTTACTTTCTAATCACCCTGCAATATTATATTGCTTTACGAAAACTATTATTGGATTAAATGCTAATAAATACTAAATTGATATTAAATTATATTAACTTTCTGTCGGATTTAGTCATTCCATCTCTACGAGTAAATACAGAGTTTATCCATCGTTCCTATATAAAATATTTCAGTGTTCTTGTTTTGTCATAGTAGACAATGGATGTTACAGCATTGACATGGAGTGGTTATATACGCATAATGGACTGGTGCAAAAGTCTACGTGATTTAATTTATGAAAATAAGGGGTTTTGGTTAAAAAAAAAGTCCTAATAACATATTATGTACGTTTCTCAAAACACGTGACCAGTTTAATAATACGAAACCAGAATTGACAATAACGTATCCGTAAACTTTCTTCACTCGTTCCTTTGCGAACTGTTATTTATTCTTCGTTCATTCTTCTGTTGGCTCCTTCCCAGCATCGACTGTTCCTTTGTTGTGTAGAATGTATTTACGGGCACCTGTCTTATATTTAAATATGTTATATTTTATATCTCTACTGTGGGGATTTTTTCCCCTGGGAGAAAGTTTAGTTCTTGCACGAGAAAAAATAGGAATTGTACTTTAAGATCAGTACAGAAAGTTTAAAAAGCGCGACAGCTTTCAAAGAAAAGGAACAACACCCGTGTATATTAACTGAACAATTGTACTTAGGCAAATAATACAGAATTATATTGAAACAGTAAAAAAAAGTAAATATACGATAGGAGGTTTTGCGAACTCGTGCCTTCGCCAAGCTTATATTATGTGTGAAGAGGTTTTCTGTTAAAAAATGGGCACGCTTCGGGCCACATGCAGTTGTTGGTGCCTCAGTCATAGGAAGAAGGAATATTGCAATAGTTGTAAGGTAGACTACATTGTTGGCAAATAGAAAAAAAAGGGCGGCGTTTGAGTTTATATGAACTATCTCACGTGACCCTGTCAGAAAGCAGTGATTGCTTTACTTTTGGGCCAATCCACGCAACTCTTATAGGGAAAAACAACCACACCGATTAATCTATGAGTGCCTTATGAATAACAATGCTACTGAAGTGTAACTGCCTGGTTTCAGATTATTAGACTAGGAGTGTATTAAGAGTAGATGAAAAAATCTATATGTTACTTTTGGATTAGACTAGGATAGTATCAAGAGTAGATGGAAAAAATCTATATGTTACTTTTGGATTAGACTAGGATAGTATCAAGAGTAGATGGAAAAAATCTATATGTTATTTTTGGATTAGACTAGGATAGTATCAAGAGTAGATGGAAAAAATCTATGTTACTTTTGGATTAGACTAGGATAGTATCAAGAGTAGATGGAAAAAATCTATGTTACTTTTGGATTAGACTAGGATAGTATCAAGAGTAGATGGAAAAAATCTATATGTTATTTTTGGATTAGACTAGGATAGTATCAAGAGTAAATGAAAAAATCTATATGTTACTTTTGGATTAGACTAGGATAGTATCAAGAGTAAATGGAAAAATCTATATGTTACTTTTGGATTAGACTAGGATAGTATTAAAAGTAGATGGAAAAAATCTATATGTTACTTTTGGATTATCCATAAAAATGAGTGTGATTAAATAAATGTTTGTAGTGAATACATATTTGAATATTTATGTATTTAAAAAGATATACTTATGTTCAAAACAGCAAAGGTAGGTAAAAGAGCGTAAGAAGTGAGCCGCTGGATTCATGTCCGGGGTTTCCGTCTGTATGCATATGCATCAGCCAATCACAGCATTACACGTAGACGCCTGATAAATTTGAATCGTGAGGGACGGGGGGGGGGGGTCTGGTAAGTAAACAGGAAAGGCGAAATCTCGTCAAATAAATGAATAAATAATGGCCGAGACATTGCGGGGGGGGGGAAGTGGCAAAAGACTGTCATGGCGTCGGATGATTTGCGAATTAGATTATGTCAGCGTTTGTTTTCTTTTGTGTTTTTTTTCTCTTGTTTTTATTTGTTTTTCTTTTTTTTGCACATTTTTGTCCGTCTCTGCACAGACCGCTCTGTCTGCACATGCGTACAACTGATTTGTTTTTTGCTGCTTGTTCTTTTTCTTACAGTACACATATTCATACACACTCTCCATCTTTAGCAACTAGCTAGCCTATAAAGTTATATCCGATGTTTTCTACAATTTTTATAATAGTATTCAATAAAGCTGGGAAAATAGCGAACACTGGTGCTTGTTGAATCACCGAAGTTAAGCAACATTAATGTCAGGTCAGTACGTTTTGTGCTGGACTCTGCGACAATGTCGCGCAAAAAATATATTTCACAACTCATATAAGAAAAATCGAAATAAGGATTCAATTTTTATTTTAAAAAATCTATATAATATTAAAACAGTATGGTGTTTTTGTAGTTTATCTGTACGTACGCAAATAGAAACATATGATTAGTTGACAAAAAAGGAATAGGCAGAGTACACATTACTAAGGCAGTAGGTTCTACGATGTCACTACCCAAGTTAGAATCTCGCGTACGTCTAAAAACATTAACAACACATGATAACATTAAAAAACACTACATAAATATTTAAAATATATTAACTGACCTTTTTTATTTCATTATCAGACATTTTTCGTCATTATTTCAAAGCGAATTATTTTTTGCTTAAAAATAATTTCTTATGGTTTTTATCAATTAAAACAAAACGTAAATATATTCATCGTAGTTATTTACTCTTTCGTATAGATACGAAGTAGCGTATTTTCCCCACGAAATTTCATAAATATTTTACTTCGTATTAGCTATAACGCGGTAGAAGCGAGATAAAGACGGAAATTAACATATCCAGATACTGCAGCAACACCGTTCAAAGAGCGGGTATAAACTAGTTTACATAAAAAAAACAGTCTTGTGAAAATCATTAATGAAATATGGCATAATTACAGTTTGTTTCGTAAGAACTTATGTAGGGGGTGATTTAGATGTGCTACAACTGTACCACTACACGGACAGATTCTTTGATCCCAGCAGATTATCCGGACGGCGGCTACTCACGTAGGTAACTGGAAACTTTTTGCTCAGTAGATAGTGACGTCTCTCTGTGTCTTTTCCTTCGTTCCCGTTGTTGTTAAGTCGTCGTTGTAGTCGAAGCGAAGACATAGCAGCAGAATATAATAAGTCGCTTTGAAATAATGACGAAATGTGCCTGCCTTCTTCTTTGCGTCTGTAATAAGGGTACAGTTAGTAACGAAACAGCAACAACAGTGTTTCTATTTACTTGCCTCCCTACGAGGACAGAGTTAGACACAAGGTTGGTTTTTAATGTGGGGAAATCCAGTCCTCAAAAAAGGAGCACTATAGATGACCGATTCATTTGTTAACCGACCAAAGAGAAAGAATATTCTTTTTCTTCGCCACGTCTCATTTCGGACTTCCTTCTCATGACGTCATATCCTGACATGTAGCTCTAACTCTAATTTTCGACTGCTAATGGAATTTTGCTCTCCTCTTCTTAATTTAATATTATGTGGAAAATACCGGTGCTAACACTATTTTGACGCACCCGCATCTAAATAGTGCTGCACGACTAACTCAGACAATGACAATGGAATTATTTTGTCTGGATAAGGTGAGAAGAGATACAATTCGCGGACTCATATTTGTATGAGTTTATAGCTAATATTGTATTTAATATTATGTCATTTTCATCTGATAAAATCTGTTTCTAACACTTCAGAGGTAAGACGGGAAGTTATCAGAGATCACAAAGGCTATCAGTAATGAACGCCATCTCCTTGATGGACGTGAGCTAACGGTCTAACGACTGAAGTTAAGGAGAAGCTTCATCAGCCATGGCAAACCCCTAACAACATCTCAGGAAGAGACGAGAATACAGATGTGGACCAGACGACGAGATAATGCCCCCTTCCTACTGACATTAGAATTTCCCTTCTGAGGTCCTCCTTCCCGGTTAAGAAGCACTCTGGTTCCAGTGGAAAATACTCAACCGCCCGAGAACGAGAATGGGGGCGATCAAAGGTTGCTACAAGTAGATGGACCTAAAAACTGACCTAGCTATCTGTGAATGTGGAGAGGAGGACCATACGATGCAACATTGCTTTGTCTGCCCTCAACTACCCCGCTTCATAGATATTGCAGAGTACAACAATAAGGCAAAGGACTGCGTAAAAAAAGTGGGAAACTGTCGGGTAACCACATGCTTTAAAGACACACAAAGAAGAAGACCATTGAGGGGTCTTTTGAATTTATACCCCCCCCCCCGCACTCTACTGGTAATATCCCGTGAGCGTTGCCAACTTCTGACCAGCTGAACCCAATTTAATCATGTAAGCATCCATTTTTTTGTGTTATAAAGTTTTAAAACCCTGCATTAAAAAAAACTTTTTTACAAAGGAGTTACCACACATCAAGGAAAAAAACAGTCGAGTATAAGGGTCAATGAGTTGAATGAGTAGTCGATTGAATGATTAAGAATATTATGAGAGGATTTAAAATTATGAGTTGATGGACAAAATTTGATTTCTTATGAAGACGGTTTATGACAGGTATTTATTGACATTGGATTTGAAGACGACAATTTTGTTTGTATGTCTGGTTAAAACTCAGAAACTACCAATGATCCACTTAAAAACCTTATATATTCTGATTCAGGATGACCCTGCACTGGTTATGGTCGAAACAATACTCCAACATTCGTTCACTTCGAGTCACTAGGGACCAAATTAGTGCACGAGGAGGTGTCAAAAATACTTTCTTTCATTCTTTATTGGTAAATGTTCGAAAAAGTACAAGGAAAATAGGTGAAACAATCGGCCACTGATTACTTTTTTCTTTCATTATGTTATATTGAAGCAGGCATAAAAGTGAGTGCATGGATTAGAGAAAGAGAAAGCGAAAAAGAGATACAGTCGAAAGCAGACGTGATTTCAACACGACTGAGAAAGAGAGAAAGAGAGAGGGAGAGAGAAAGAGAGAGAGCGAGAGAGAGAAAAAAGCTCACCTGGATTCAACGTGCAAAATTGTCAATAATTCTGACATACTCCTCTCTTGGCATTGAACTGATTTGAGCTGTGACGAACCGCTTCAGTTCAGTAATAGTCTGGGATTATTCTGATAGGCATGATCTTTGAGATAATCGCACAGATAAAAAAACTGGGGGTTAAGCTTTATTTAGTGTAAAACCTATTCACGATCGCACCTTCTACTGATGAGACGATTTCCAAAATGTTCCGAGATATCATTGAACGGTGATGAAACAAATACTGTTGGGCATTCATGACTGAAACTTGGTGGGCAAGTCAGGCATATACGGAAGTTTATTTGTACGAAATATGCTTGGATTGCAGAAAGGACACTGAATTTTATTAACGATTCCATGGGTGGCATTTGGGGGGGGGGTCACCCTGTAGTATGTTCTATTATATACTTTTCGAGTGCATGGCCGCCCCTGATATGGGTGCGTGGACGAATCCAAATAACAGGCTATTTCAAAAAAGTTTGACCGACAGACGAAGATAATATTTTAATCTGAAGCGTGACAACCGACAGACAGAGCCCATTCCGGAGATACTTGGATGTTACTAGAAATGTGTTTAAATGCCATAATGTCAGAAACCCGGGAAAACTCTCTGGGGTATATTTAGTAAGTAAAAGGTAAGACAAAATAACGGAAACCCTTCTTTTATTAACAGCTTCTCACACCGTCACTTCCTCCTAGGATCCCCTTTCCCCACCCACACATACCGAAGAGCGAGGAATACGTGAAGTGGACGTTGGGTGAGGGGGAGGGAGATAAGTTTCGTGCCATGCATATTGATCTTTGCAGCCCTAAAAAGAATGATTATCGAATCTTATCCGGAATAAAGAGAGAGGAGGGGGGTGAGAAAAAAGGCAAAAATTGGCCCACTGATTGGGCAGGAACTATTTTACTTGGTAATTTACCGCCGTGCTAAGCACCAACGCGTCTTCCTCCACTGAGAAAAAAAATAGGCCATTATCCTTTTTGCGTTCATTTGTTTTATTTTGTTTCGTAAATTTGGAATTCGGGAAAGGGGGGTAGGCACGCGTCTGGAAACGGTAAAAAGAATAAGATCTTGCGTGTGTTTGTGTGATCAAAAATAAATGATATAAAATACATACTTGCACACTTTTACATACAATAGATAGATGCATAAGCAAACGTTCACATACTCGCGTGAATAGATGGGTGGAAATATAGATAGATAGAAATTGCCGAATCAGAGTAAGAGCCGCAATGGCGTAGATAATTTAAAAGTTTAAATTGGACGATATCAGATATAATGCCAAAAACAAAATGGAAATTAAAACAGCTTTATGAACAAGCGGATGAGATAATTAACAAGATTTAGCCTGCATGTGAATCTATCCATCTTATACTACAAAAACTCTGTGGATCTTGTTATTTTGTTTATCCCCGTGCATAAATGATGACGTCACAGAAAAGATGACGGCACTGCAGAATGAAAACAGAGACGACGTCGCAAAATGATGACGTCATCCATAAAACCAAAAGGGAAATAGCAGGGGAGATCCTTCCTGACGAGACGTCTTCTAGATGAACCTTCTCGAACGCTTCGGGGCTAGTACTTTGTGAAAATTGTTCAATGATCTGTTTAAGGGTTGAGTTGTAAAAGATGGTAAAAACCGGAAATTCTCAAATACGTCTCGATGTAAATAGGCGAAGACGAGACATGGAACGATAATGCATTCAAGAGTAAACAATTATTTGAAAAATCATAAAAAGGTTAAATGGTTATTAAAAATAAGAATACAATCATGTATGCACTAAAAGTATGGTTTCGGTGCATGGAATATCAAAAAGTAAATGTCGCCTGTTACCTGATAAATGAATTATCTCCCATTAATTGGAATAAGTTATTCTATATATGCCTACAGTTGTTATATCCCTGTCCTGTGTTATTTTATTTAAGCAAAAAGTATACATTCACAACAATGTTTTCAAAACAAAAACAATACTTATAAAGCTCATCCTTTGCCTTAGGCATTAAGCCCGAATCGTTTTTGGGGGGGGAGGAAGGATCGATGGTCATTCAATTTTGTCAAAAACGATTGGGCGTACCCTACGCTAGACACTCTCACCAAAATACCATATTCACTGTGTGGCTTAATTTTACTTCGATGGTCCCTAATTTGTTTGCCCTGTTCTGTGTTATATCGCCAGACTCAAACCCCCGTTTTGTGTTAGTACCCTGCCTTTAGAAAATGAAAGAAAGAAAATACTTTTAATATTTATTCACTCTTTTCTTTGTCGCATCTTACTCTTAGCTTTTGCATCCGTCTTCTGTCGGTTTGTCTGTCTCTCTATCTCTCGTTGTCTCTATATCTCTTGTTGTCTTCTTTTTTGTGTCCCCTCTTTCTCGTTGTCTCTCTTAATAGGTCCTTATGTTTATCGGTCAATTTGCATCTGTCTCTCTTTCTACCCCTCTATAGCTCCGGGTTCAAAAAGTTACTTCGACACCTCTCCATTTAAGTAGTTCGATAGCTTCCGTAGTTAAGATCAAAGTGTAGTATCTGTTCCGATGGATACTGCACCCCATAGACTGGTATTGTCTTGGCCTTCGGGGCTTGATTTACGCCGGTCTATGGGACGGTCCTGTGCAGTTTTAGGAGGTCCACCCTCCCAGGCTTTGCCTCCCCTCTTTGGGGAGGAGTAAGTTTATTGCTTATTGCCTAGGGCGCCCCTGCCGGGGAATGCCGACGGGGCCGCCCAGGCAATTTTTAAACCCCACTTTCCCGACCCGACCTTGGGTCACATCTTACTTGTGGGAGTAAGATAAAAACTGTCCTTGTGCCTAACTCCTGGAGAGGAGTAAATCAATACCCTTCTTAATCTCAAGTAGTGCCTATTTTTCTATTTCGAATGCCATTCTTGTATCCTAGCTTAACATTCTATTGTTTATTAGTGTTTCTCTGCTTTTGTGACAGTATTATTATTTATCAATTAGAAATGTTCGTACGAGTCATTATCAGTGATCGATCACTAGAAGAAGCAGTTAGTGTTTCTTGGAGTCTGGATTATAACAAGCTTCCCAGATTTCGAGTCCTCTCCGCTTCTTTTGATATCCGTTGCAAAGCACTTTGCGTTCTCGCACAACCCGTTTACAATTGATTGCTCGCTGACAACGGCCCTTCTCAGTCTTTCTATTCTCCTTAATCCGTCACGAACATTATGTGGTGCAATCGCTTGAGGTGCAGATTATGGGGTCATTTTTAGAGAAAAAAACATTCAAATTATAGATTTCAAAAACCTAATTTAATTATTAAATAAAAACAATAAAATATCGCTAAATACGGTCATATTAATAAATATTGGCTTTGTTATTGGCTTCGATTAAATAAAATAAAAACGTATGTGGCCAATCTATCTTGTAGCGTAGTTCCTTTAGGAACAAGTGCGAAATACAACGTCACGTACTGTTAATTATACAGGCTCTTTTTTCGATACACCAGACGTGAGTTTACATGATCAGTAATAACAAAAACTTTATTTACTAAACATTCCTTTGTTTTGTGAAGTCGCAAATGTTAAAAACAATAATAAAGTAAAGTTCACGTTAAAGTAAGTATGGATGAATATCGCTTCCTGTTTATTTTGTGTATTTGTTTAAAATGAAGATTAGAGAATAAGACTTTCTTACGTTCAAAAATGCATGTGGTATCTTGAATATTACTTAACTGGTGATAATATAAGGGGAGATCACTCTATAATTCTCTGTATCTGTGTAGGTAAAAATGTAAATTTATTTTGTTTGTGTGCTTGGAAGAATTTAAACTGGAATAGAAATTTATTCGTGACTTAAAAAAAAATGAAACGGAGGAAATCCTGGAAATGACAAATCGTTTATCAAAAATAGAGGAAAATAACAGAAACGCAAAACAAATAACATTGCGTTCTAGGCGGCCATATTGAAAAAGTCTGAAGGCGATGTAATATGGAAAAGCCTGTTATAAAACTTGTCATCGATGTAATCGGTTAAAAGCGTAAGAGATACGAGTGTGCGTGTAACTTTACTTTTATAAAATATAATATTAAAATAGATTTGAAATACTAAATTTACAGTTTCAGAACACGGATCAAAATATGGCGAAAAAAAAAAGCTGAACAGATTTTTTGTGTAGCTTTTTTTTGTCAAACTATTCTGGTCGTTCGTGTATGGGATATCTAGCTTCATTTTAAGATAAGACTGAGAAAGGCAGACAGTGATAGATGATAAAAAGACATAAAAGAGCATTTAAGTCATAAAAAATGACTTCAACAATGGAGTTTTATTTCTCCTCCACCGGCAACATATGTTTCTCATTAAATCCGTGGCCATTTTTGTTATCTGTTTTATTTATTTACTAGGAGATGGATCCGGCGTTGTCCGGGTGTAAAATACGCTAACATATTTCCTTTAATACATGCAAGTTTTATATTTATTATTAATTATTATTATTATTATTATTATTATTATTATTATTATTTTCATAATAGTCTCAAGTTTTAGATGTTGGAATTAGTTATACTATGGAAATGTAAAGAAGTAAAGGTGATTCCCGTTGTAATTGGAACGCTTGGAACCATAACGAAAAGCCACCATAAATCGCTTAGACAAATTGACGATTCTGCAAAGGGCTTGCCTGTTAGAAACAGCGAAAGTGTTCAGGTACAGCTTGAATGTCTGAAGTCAAAGGAATTGAATTAGTGTTCAAAAGCTGGAGTTTTCTTTTGAGTTTCTATCAAAGTGTAACATTTGCTTTACCCTCGTGGGGAGCCTCATGAGTAGGAAACATCACCATAATCATCATCACCATCATCATAATCATTAACTATATTCATTGAATCATTGTGATCGGAAGAAAAGGGAAGAAAAGTTACAAAGTTTGTACCTGTATCTGGTACGGCATTCACCTTGAACGGGTTGAACCGGCTTCCTCTGAAGGAGGAAGTTTCATGGGAGTATCAAATTCACAAGCGGCCCCCAGTCGCATGTATATCCCGGTTAGAGGAGATGACGACGTTAGGTTTTGCAGTTGTTGCAGGGAGTTATCAACGTCCTCCTACATACAGCGATTTCCATTTAAAAAAATGGTCACCCATCTGGTACTGACAAGGCTCAACCTTGCTTAACTTCGGTAATCTAACGATAACCGTTGTGTTCACGTGATTATGCCGTATATACAAAGATTGTATTGACATATGAAGAACCAAAATATGAAATTCGCTTCATATATTTGTTACTCATTGGTTGGTTACTCCTAATTAGTGTGTTATTCTTACCAGTCGTTTACCAGAGATTTCTGCTACGTTTAAGTTTGACATATACTTTTTCGTTGGTCTATCACGCTTAAATTTGAAACATCATTTTTGTTGGTCTATCACGCTTAAATTTGAAACATCATTTTTGTTGGTCTATCACGCTTAAATTTGAAACATCATTTTTGTTGGTCTATCACGCTTAAGTGTGAAATATCATTTTTGTTGGTCTGTCACGCTTAAGTGTGAAATATCATTTTTGTTGGTCTGTACCGCTTAAATGTGAAATATCATTTTTGTTGGTCTGTACCGCTTAAGTGTGAACTATCATTTTTGTTGGTCTGTACCGCTTAAGTGTGAACTATCATTTTTGTTGGTCTGTACCGCTTAAGTGTGAAATATCATTTTTGTTGGTCTGTACCGCTTAAGTGTGAAATATCATTTTTGTTGGTCTGTACCGCTTAAGTGTGAAATATCATTTTTGTTGGTCTGTACCGCTTAAGTGTTAAATATCATTTTTGTTGGTCTGTACCGCTTAAGTGTGAAATATCATTTTTGTTGGTCTGTACCGCTTAAGTGTGAAATATCATTTTTGTTGGTCTGTACCGCTTAAGTGTGAAATATCATTTTTGTTGGTCTGTACCGCTTAAGTGTGAAATATCATTTTTGTTGGTCTGTACCGCTTAAGTGTTAAATATCATTTTCGTTGATCTGTCAAACTTAAGCTTAAAATATAATTTTAGTTGGTTGGTCACGCTTAAGTTTGAAGCAGTATTGTCATCGCTTAACGCGCAAGTTGAATGAGGGCATCGAACATCCATTCTTTATTTTCGTTTTTTTATGTACTAACGAGTCACCACTTATCAAGGTGAAAGGCCACTCGAGGATGAAGGTTAATGAGTTTGTCAGGTGGACGATGAGACAACAACGTGAGGATTGGTAGCAGTCGTTAAGACTGGTCCGAATTAGATTATTTAAGAGGATGACTCAACAAGAATTTGGTAACATTGGACTTGAAGTCTACCTTCTTGTAGTCAGCTGGGAAGTAGTCTCGTGGTATTGTGTTCCACAGACGGATAGTTCTTGGAATTAAACTTTGCTCATAGAAGTTCCGTTTAGTTTAAAACACACGAAAGTAGAAAGGAAAATTAGTGACAGTTGTTGTAGCTAGACGAGTTTTTGTTGTAGATTTTTTACGGGGATGAACAATAAATTGGAGCTCAGTCGAACACCTACCATTAAAATAACGATAGAGCAGAGAACGCCCAGCACGTCTCTTCTGTGGGAAAGGGGTTGTATGGAAGAGAAGAGGACACTCCCACTAGATTTCGAAGTCGGTTTCGTACTCTGTCAATGTAGAAAAGGGTGCTCTAAGCAGAATCTCCCCAGATGTGGCAACAGTACTCCATCTTATACAAGTAGAGGATTGCGTCAGGAGTGAGATACTTTCTGGGGCGATAGAAAGATCCAATCATTTTTTTCAACGACCTAAGTAAATAGATTTGATGTCAGTCTTCAATTTCAGGTCGGGCGTGTAGGTCAGTTCTAGGAGCTTATCAAAGCAGGGGGTTTCTTTCTAGTCGAGAGTCATTCATTTCAGTTGGGTTAAAGTGAGGATCCGAGTGTTTGTGGTGAAAGGAGAGAAGCTTGGTTTTAGATGTATTAAAAGTAACCAGCCACCCTATTCTCTATTGCACTACGCGCTCCAGGTCGGAAGAGATAAACAGAGAGATATTGATCATTAATGCTCTTTGAAGTGTTGCCATAGATGTTCGTGTGATCTGCATAAATGTCAACGAATGAACTTAGAGTGTGATTTGGGAGATCATTTATGAAGATCAGGAAAAGGGTTGGGCCCAAAATAGATCTTTGAGGCACGCTGGCATTTATACTATGTGCTTCAGACTTCTCCCCATCAACGACTACTTTTATAAACCTAGTCCTAATATGTGCTCATTTGCTCTCTCTCTCTCTCTCTCTCTCTCTCTCTCTCTCTCTCTCTCTCTTTATATATATATATATATATATATATATATATATATATATATATATTTTGGTACAGAAAAATTAGTACAACATTCGAACCGTCGGTTTCAAGCACAGAAGGACTTAGCCATCCGGCTCTCTTTAGCTTCTGTTGTAATCTACGCTCTTAATTTTTAATTTTTAACTTTAATTCTCAATTAATCGAGCACTCTGCTGAGATTTTTCCTGCTATATTACAAAGAAGTTTATATATATATATATATATATATACATATATATATTTCTTGATATCTCTCGTCCTCTCTCGTCCTCTCTTGCTGATTCACTCTATTACTTTTACTCTCTCGCTTTTGCCCTTTCTCTCTCTCTCTCTCTCTCTCTCTAGCTTGTTCTCTCGACACTTTTCTCTCTGCCTCTCTCTCGTTCATATATATATACATATAATGTATATATATATATCGCTCTTTTGTTTTCTTTCCCTTTCTCTTAATTTCATTTTGGAATAATCTGCTGGGAGAAGAAACTCCATTATCTTTCGAATTTTCCTCTCTTTTTGTTCCCACTAACTGGATTTGTTCCCTTCCCGGAGGATTGGGTGACCAGCTTAATGACGATTAAGTCCGAATAGATTACCGAATGTTTGGCATCCGTCGAGTTCGATGTTGGATACAAGAGCCGTCATGTATAATTCTCTTATTAGCAGCGAAAATAAATTGAGATGATATTACAAAATGCGGCGGTGATGACGCTTGTTCAATCTGACATGTCTTATTAGTTAAAAAGAGAAGAGAACCGAGATAAGACTAATGGCCCCCGACCATAACGTTATCAGCTCCTTCATTCCTTCATTCATTCCTATTATTATCGACTAGCAAATTTACACAGCATTGTCTGGATGTAAAATATGTTGAATATAACTAATAAAATCGAGGGAAGGTATGAACCCCTTATTCCCCACATGTATGGGTTAAATAGTACAATTCCTATTCTAACAATTCGTTTATAGAAGTAAAAAAAATGTTTAGAAAACTGCTTCATTGTAAAAAAAAAAAATAGGAATATACATCAAATGAAGAATCCAACTGTGGAATTTCCACGGTTCCCGCTAGACTATATAATAATAAGCTAATGGCATTTCATGTTCGAGCGTACGTTATCACCTTTCACGGCCATGTATTATAATGGAATCTTCCGATTGCCAAAGATTAAATGCCATGCAAAGAAGTAATTAAAATGTACTGGTGTTAAAAAGGGAAAAGGTCTGACTTTACTCATTTTAAAATAAATTGTTCAAAAATCGAAGTCTATCGTCCTGTTTTAAATTTAAAAAACTACTATTTGCATTCTTTTTAGTTTAATGTCATTTTAATACACATTTAAGTGTACAATATTAAATAAATCAATAAAAAAACGAAAGAAAGAAGAGGAACATTCGTTTTATTTATTTAAATTATAGCTGACAATTACAATTATTTTTACGGAAGAAGAAATATAACCTTAAATACATGGATTATTTCAAGAGATATTACCGGTAAATTATACAAATAAATGGGAAGTGGCGACTGTGAAATGATTAACGATGTGGACTGATGACCTGGGTGGGCGAAGTTTCAAATCCAGTTGGTTCAATACAATCACTTTCACTTGTGGATGTTGGCAACCATTCCGTTGCCAAGGTCGCTGGAAAAATGGTTGGATCATTCTATCGCTCCAGAAGGTATTTCACTGCTGACGCAATCCTCTATCTGTATAAGAGCCAAATACATCCATAGATGGAGTACTATTGCATACTTTCCTGCCTTGACAGAGTACAAAACCGACTTCGAAATCTAGTGGCCGATGCCCTTTTCTCCTCCCTACTACCTCTTTCTCACAGAAGAGCCGGTGCTAGTCTTTCTCTACTCTATCTTTATTTTCATAGCAGATGCTCGACTGAGCTTCAATCTATGTAAAATATTTACAAAAACTCGTCTAGCTACAACCACTGTCAATAATTTCCATTTCTCCCTCTCTCTGTTACTAAAACTAAACGAAACTTCCATGAGCAAAGTTTCCTCCTTAAAAATACCCGTATGTGGAACACAGTACCAAGGGACTTCTTCCCAGCTGACTACAACATGGTCGTTTTCAAGTCTAATATAAACAAATTCTTATTGAGCCGTCCTCCTAAATAATCAAATCTTGCCCACTTTCCACCATCATTAGCAATCATCACGATGTTGTCTTAACATTTATCCTCGAGTGGCATTTGGGGCTTGATAAGTGGTGACTCTTTAGCAGGACCGGCGAGACAGTTATAAAAGTGTGGGGGGGGGGCTCTCCTAAAAAGGTGGGGGCGGTTAAACACATGCATATATAACTTCATTATTGATGACCGTAAAGTGGCGGGGGGGGGGCAAAAACTGGGGGGATTGGGCCCCCTGCCCCCCCCCCCGGTGCCGCCGTCCATGTTTAGTAAAAAATAAAAGAATCGGGGAAACTAATTCCAACAACAAAATCAAGCCGGCCATAAAAAGTCGTTCCATGCTGATCCAGACGATGTTATTTTAATACAGGAAAATGAAGAAAACAACCGTGGAATTTCCACGGGTCACGCTATTTATTAATTAATTAATTAATTATTATGGAAACTACGTCGTGTAGTAATTTATTTACCTCCTCGCCAGGAGGTTAGGCACAAGGCCAGTTTTATCTTACTCCCACAAGGTAAGATGTGACCCATGATCGGGTCGGGAAAGTGGGCCTTGAAAAGCCAGCGCCCGAGAAGGTGAGCACTCTGGCCATTAAAAATTGCCTGGGCAGCCCCGTCGGCATTCCCCGGTAGGGGCGCCTCGGGCAGTAAGCAATAAACTTACTCCTCCCCAAAGAGGGGAGGCAAAGCCTGGGAGGGTGGACCTCCTAGAACTGCACAGGACCGTCCCATAGACCGGCGTAAATCAAGCCCCGAAGGCCAAGACGATACCAGTCTATGGAGTGCAGTATCCATCGTGTAGTATGAATCCATATATTCTCCCTCCAGCTATAGATTAAATAGTAGGGTAGACTAGATTCGCAAGCCTTGGTTGTGCAACTTGTCTAGGAGAAGAAAAACTCTGAAATAACACCAGTCTTTCTTTGCTTATCCCGGCATTATTGTTTCCAGTTGTCGTGAACTCATCTTTGCCACTGGACTAAAAAATGTCTGTTTAGGAGAGGCGTAGTTGATTTTGCGCAACCCTTGCTACACTGTAGACTTTCATCTGCAGGCACTCTGCAGGAGGCATCCATTGTCTCTCCAGGTTCGAAGGAGGCTTTTTATAATCCACACATACACGCGGCTTCCACTTGTGCATATGAGCTGAACTGAGCTAGTGTACGTCATATTATGATGTTGACTGGGTTCTAGATCTGTCGTGACCATCATAACAGACTTAGTAAAAGGTATGAATACATATACCCTCCCTCCAGAAATAGTAGGCTAGACAAGACTCGCAATGATTGACTAGGCAACTAGTCTAGGAGTAAGAAAAGTTCTGAAATAACACCAGACGTTCTCTCCAAACATTGTTTCCAGTGATACTCGACTTCTCCTTGCCACTAGACTCAAGGTATGCCGGTTCAGGATAGGGGTTGCTGGTAATTGTGCAACACTTGCTTCACTGTAGCCTCTTCGAGGTAGGAGGTATACATTGTCTCTCAAAGACCTTCTGTAATTATTAAAATCTGGTTTTCATATGTAAATAGTGTAAAAGAGTGTATCTGTGCTCGTGTATATCGGTATGCCTGTTTATGTCAGAGTTGACATAGTTTAGCAACGCAAATTCCCCATCATAATTAGCAATGAAACGATGACGCAAAGAAAACGAAGCGAAACCCCAAAACATAAAATAAATACAAATAATTTTTCATTTTTTTGTAATTTATATATATATATATATATATATGTAATTTTTTGCCTTTTTCTCATTTTTAAATCTGTTGGGGTTTTTTTGTATTTTTCTTCTTTTTTTGGTTTTTGTTATTTTTTTTCTCTTTTTATTTTTTCCGAGCAGTAACTGTAAAAAAATTTTTTTAAATTAAAGAATACAAAAAAAAGATGAAAGCGGAACTTTGGAGTAAGATGCGGATAGGTACAGGAAGGGGTAGAGGCGGAAAGATGGCCTCTTACTTCGCATAATATGTCATAAAAGCCTCACAATAAAAAAAGGCGTGACTTTATCAAAAACAGAAGGGACGGGGCAGGTGGTTGTTGGGTGTCCAAAAATAGAATATTTGGAGTAACAGGAGTCATTTGGTCCTCCCCATACGACCCCACGTCCCACAAGATCACACCCTAACCGTGACCCAAATCAAACTCAAGATTGACCTACCCACCCATTTCTAGGTTTTCTAGCCTTCCCCCTACCGATCCCCGGCAGGGAACTGTATGACATCGGCCTTTTTTTCTTTTCTTTCTTTTTATATATTAAATACGGACAGATAAATGTGTACGTGTATGTGTATGTGTGTGAAGAAAGAGAGGGGTAATCGTTTTTATGTTGAAGAGAGAGAATGTGTGAATGTATATCAGAAAGAGAAAGGGGATATGCGTGTGCATCTGTGAAAGGGGGGAAGTAGGGATGAAGGGGCGTGTGTGTGTGTGTGTGTGTGTGTGTGTGTGTGTGTGTGTAGGTAAGTGAAAGAGAAACAGATTGTGTGTAACAGTGCAAGAGTGCGTGCGTTTGGGAGGCAAGAGATGGGGTTGGGAAATAAATTCCATCGCAACCCCACGTGGGTGGGCTCGTTGTTTCCGCGAAGATAAGATCGCTTAGTTACCCACTTAATTACACATACCTCCTCTAACCAACCACCAACGTCCCTACACTTTCACCCCCTCTCTCTCTCCTTCAGTCTTTTTCTCTCTCTCTCTCTCTCTCTCTCTCTCTCTCTCTCTCTCTCTCTCTCTCTCTCTCTCTTCTATTACTTCACTTCACTTTTTCTTTCCTAACTGTTATTTGTTTCCTTATTACATATGTTAGGTTTGTGAGGTGTTTTCCTACCCTCCTCTGTATGTCTGTCTGTCTGTCTGTCTGTCTCTCTCTCTCTCTCTCTCTCTCTCTCTCTCTCTCTCTCTCTCTCTTTATATATATATATATATATATATATTCTTTGTGGTACAACACTTTATAATAACTAGAAAGAGACAATATTTGTTAATCATGATGAATTAAGAATTAAAAAGATGAAAGGGCAGCTGACCGGTTTGGTACCTCGCTCAACAGAGCCAAATATCGAGGTATCGTGTAAAAAAAATAAAGATGCTATAAGAATTATAGAGAAGGAAGGGTAAAAAAGAATAAAAAGTTCAATCAAATTTCAGTGTCGACTTATTCCCCATTCTTAGTAAGTCGCACTCTCCCTACCATCTCAAGATCCTAGAAACAATCTATATTAAGTCCTTGAGACCTTCTCTTTGCAAGCAAAGAGAAAATTTCCTCGAACTTAATGTTGTTTCTATTTTATTGAACTTTATTTTTTTATTTTTGTTTACCCCTTTCCCTCGCTATAATTCTCATAGCATCTTTATTATATTTTTTACACGATACCTCGATATTTGGCTCTGTTGAGCGAGGTACGAAACTGGTCAATTGCCATTTCATCTTTTTAATTCTTAATTCTTAATGATTAATAAATATTGTTTCTTTCTAGCCATATATATATATATATATATATATATATATATATATATATATATATATATATACTTATTTTTATGATAGATATTTTTAATATCGACATACATAAATGCTTAATTTTAACCAGGACTAATCAGTGTCGCTATATATAACTGTAATATCGGTGGTAGCATTCGATACTAGACCAAAATAACCTTTGACTTCCACCCGACGTCCGTACACATATATACGATAAGTTATTATTAAGACTTATTACTAGCTAATAAATTCGATATATATATATATATATATATATATATATATATATATATATATATATATATGTTCAAATAGTATCTGATACTAAAATAGTTATCAGTAAGTATTATACATTAATAGATTTTTTTTGTTTACAATGACCTAAGAACTAATTCATTATTCAACTGAAAATGAATTGGCACTGAAAACCTCGATTTGTCGATGCACGTCAAACTACTTTATATATATATATATATATATATATATATATATATATATATATATATATATATATATATATATATATTATATATATATATATATAATTACTTTAAAACAATATTATAAATGCTCTACTTGTTATTGAGCACTTTTGAAAATATTGGTTTTTTCTTCATTATCTTAATATAATTGAATTTGATTAATCTATTGGATTAAAATCTATAGAAACAAATATAATACATGTACTATACATGTGTATATATATATATATATATATATATATATATATATATATATATATATATATATATATATATACTGATCAAGACGCAGTCGGTGCCTGATACGTTAACAAAAGAGTAGAAAATAGAAATCTGTTGCCCAGAAAAACAAGCTTCTCTTGTGGGGATGGGTGGGGAGAAAGTAAGAGGGGACGGAAAGGTCCATCTCATGTGACCCCGTTCTCTTCCTGCGCCTCCCACCGTCTCCCTTCCGTTCCGCTCAGCCTCCAACCCTACCCCGACCACCTTGTAGATTCCATTCACCAATTCCTACAGTTGACTTCTACCTCTCCCCATCCCCTCTCTCACCGCTCTACACGCACACATTAGTTTTACCCCTCCCCCTCCCCGATATTCCCATGGAGACGCCATATGTCATTCGCAAGAGATTTCTCAGTCATTATTAACATAGGTATTTTTATATCCTACTTGTACTGCTAGTCCTAGTGCATCGACTTTTCTCTTGGTCGATTTTATCATACACTAGTGTAACCATGCCATCAAGTATATTAAAGACTTACTATAAGTAACAAGGCTACCTGGTGTTGCCCGTGTGTTATTTGAAAAAAATATATAAATAAAAAAGTGTAATGAAAACATTATGAAAAATTCGCATCCCTCCAGTCATGGGCTAATTAAAAAATAAAAAAAAATAGATACACTCGAGCGTGTGTGTGTGTGTGCGTGTGTGCGTATGTGCGTTCGTGTGATTAGTGTTACTTAATCAACGTTTGTTTCCCTAAGGCTTTTTTTTCTTATATACTTGAAGAACATACATGGTGAATACAAAGTAGACCTTGAGTTTTATGACGGTAGCCTAGTAACTCTCGTTCCCCTTATTTTTGTCCTTTAGTCCTCACATTCCACGAGCGATGTTTTTTGACAAAGGGGGAAGAATTACTGTTTTCTTGGGTCGGAATCTATCTATCTAACACTTATTGTTGGCTAGTTTTTGACCTTGAAGTAGTTTTTTTAGCTCCTTATATCAAGTGGCTTCATGCCTTGTCTGGAGTGGTTTCCATAATTTTTTTTTTAAATATACCTGTCCATGAAGAAATAATTACTGTGTGCGCAACTACGTTAGTAAGGACATAATACATTTTTGTCATCATAATATTATATTATTATATGTTGGTTAGCCTTCGATACCAGCAGTTTCTGGGGTAATCGGAAATCAAACTCGTTGAGTTAGAATACCACGTTAGGGGAACGTGGTATTCCCCCTACGAGTTTGATTCCCGATTGCCCCAGAAACTACTGGTATAGGTAGCTACTAAATTCAGAATATATTTAGCAAGGTTTTCTTCGACAATATATC
>OY744519.1:61497373-61507373 GCA_963556195.1 Sepiola atlantica
AAATATATATATGTGTATATATGTATATGTAAATATATATATATATGTGTATATATGTATATGTAAATATATATATATGTGCATATATGTATATGTAAATATATATATATGTGTATATATGTATATGTAAATATATATATATGTGTATATATGTATGTATATATATATATATATATATATTTGTGTGTGTGTTTATTCATAGATATATATATTTATAGATATATACGTGTACCTGAGTTTGCAAAACCAATTAAATCTGAAGAATAAAAAGATAAAATTCAAAAGCAGTCTATTCCTGCTTGCTATATCTACTGATTTCTCTCTTTCTTTCTACAGATAAGTCTTAAATAGTATTAATACATGTGGTTATATTGACTCTATTTCTGAATGGTCTAGTGAAAAATGAATTCAATCTTTTTATTCTTTTTTTTTCTTTTATTATCTTCGACTGCTAATAAAAAGAATGAGAGGTAGAAAGAAAGAGAGGGAAGCAAGACTGATAGATATTGTATGAAATAAGAGCGAGGTGTTAAAACCATACAATGAGAGAGAGAGAGTGATTGACAGAAACTTAATATAAGATGTGTTACTTGGCGAGTTAATTGCAAATTACAGCTAATGGGACCAATTAAAATGGAAGTGTTTTCATATATAATCACAGAACTGAGAAATATTCTACAAAGTATTTTGTGTGTATAAAATTGAAAAAATCGTGCGAAAAACAAACAGGGCTTGGAACAGGAAGAAAAGTGAAGCTCATTCATTCCCTGACAACGCCGGTTGTCACTGCTGATTTATTTCATATGCATGATTAATTTGTAATAGAATCCGACAGAATGTGGGGGAATAGACAATGTCATAAAATTCGAATTTTATTGACACACGTTAAAATTCAGATTAAGTATAATAACATGAGACAAAAAAAATGGATAAAATCCGACAAAATACAGAAGATGAATTAAATAAGGCACATATACCAACACATGATAGAATCAAAATAATTCACGTGAAGTACTTAATATGTAGTCATTATTACTCAAAATCTCTTTCTCTCTCTCATATATATATATATATATATATATATATATATATATATATATATAGTAAGCTATGAAAATATGTTTATGGCAATTAAGCTACACAGAGGCTTCCGCGTTTACATTTTCATAGCTTACTACCTAGCTCTACTTACGTATCGAGCACTGTTGAATACTGAAAATTGATACATAAAAAATGATATCTCCTTATAAAATGTTATGTCGATACATGATATACTAATATATATATATATATATATATATATAGAAATGTAATATTTAGAAGGCAATACAATGCAGAGGTGTGACGGATAGACACAAATTGGAGCAAATAAGACATATAATGGTGGAACAAATGAATTAGTTTCAACCTTAATACAATGTGTACATACACATATATATATATATTTATTATGTTTTTTTGTTTTTTTTCTCCTCTCAAAACACACATATATCTGTCTATCTACACAATGTTACAATGTTATGTAATACCTGTATCAAGATGGTCTGGTGGAAATTCCGTATGATATAATATATTTTTTAAATTTTCGGGAACTCTTCCCTTCTTCAGAAACGTGTTCAACTCAATTTCAAGCGTGCATATGAAGGCCGCTGTAAGATATAGTCTCGCAGAAAATACCGGTTAAATTTAAATACCAAACCAGACCCAAAAATAAAATAAACCTAAAAAAAAAAATTTTTTTTTTTTTTTAAATTATTATTAATTTATTTTATTATTTTACTTTTTTTATTAATATTTTATTTATCTACTTTTTATCTAATTCATTTATTCATCTATTTACTTTATTAAACTTTTTATGTTTGTTTGTTTTTACTTTTTAGAATCTTTCCTTTTTTTTTTTTTTTTTGTCGTTAAATTTTAAATTCTAATCTAAATCTTTTTTTTTTATTTAACCAAGTCTATTCGTTTAAATTAATATGTCGGTTAATACTGCCATTAAACATTGCATTCTCTGTTCGTTTTAAATTATTGTGTGTATTAATATTTAGTTTATTTATTTATTTTATTCTATTTTTATATATGTATATTTCATTAATTAATTCAATATTATCTTTCGTGTAATGCTAAGACAACAATGAAAGGGAGGTAATTCAGTCCATTTGTTGTTTACGTCGCTTGTAATTTAGTTACTTCTAATTGTTAGGCTAAAATATTGTTATAATGAATGTTTCATTCCTTTTTTTTTTTTTTTCCCCCTTTTTTTATTTTATTTATTTATTTTTTTAAATTATTATTATTAATGTTATCTGGGGTGGTTCCGGTATTTCATTTATTATTATTATTAATTATTATTATTATTATTGTTATTGTTATTGTTGTTGTTGTTGTTGTTGTTGTTGTTTCGTTTTTGCTATTATTATTGTTACTATTATTATATTATTATAGTTAATCTTTTTGTTCGGTTAAGTTATTACTATTATTAGTTTATAGACTTTAATATTTTTTTTCAATTTATTATTTATTTATTTTTTTTTTTTCCTATTTTTTTTCTATTAATTTTTGATTTATTTATTTATTGTTTATCTATTAATTTATTGTACTTAATAATTTATTTATCTTTGTTTTTTTTATTAAAGATTATTATTTATTTATTCATTTATCTTTATCTATTTTTTTTTTTATTTATTTATTTTTTTTTTTTTCCCCGTTTGTTTGTTTGTTTATTTATTTATTATTATTATTATTTTTTTAATTTTATTTTTTGTTTAGTGAGTGTTTGACCTATGTTATATTATTTGTTATTATTATAAGGTGATGTTTTTGTTAGATTATTAGTTTTTAGTATTCATTTAATGGTTAAATTAAGGTAAAATCAATACAACAAGAGTGAGATGTAAAACTATATCAGACTAGAAATGAAGATCCTAATTCGAGTCGGTGATTTATTTGCGGAGATAGTTTTGCTATTAGTATCGATTCTTTTATTCGAAGGTTGCCAACGTTTCTCTCCGTAGCTAGGATATCAATCTTGAATGATTTGCTGGTGTTGCCACATGCATGGATGTGCTTGTGGAAGGAAGAGGTGCGTGTTTGTAGGTGTTCTTTGACTCTAATATGTAGGGGTCTCACCGTACTACCAATGTATATGTAGAGTGTGTCATTGTCTTCACACGATACGTGGACGACATCCTTATCCTTTCATCGTCCCAAGAAGAGGCTAACGCAATCTTCGACACATTCAACAACACTGACTCACACATACGATTTACAATAGAACACCCTGAAAACTCTGGATCATTAGCACTTTTGGATTTCAGCTTCAACATCTCTGAAGAAGGAGCCTTAACCACTAAATTCTACAAGAAGTCCGCATGTAGAGACATATTCATAAATTACAGATCAGCACTCCCTCATAAGGCTAAAATAGGCTATGCTAGGAATGAGCTAACTCGCATCCGTAAGAAATGCAACATTGAGGCTGACAAAACCACCTACAGCGAGAAATTCCAACAGGTACTAGAGACCAATGGATACCCTACATCTATCATTGAACACCTTAAGAAACCCCGGAAGACTCGAAGACGGACGCAACATGCTCTTTCCAACACCTGCTTCCTGAAGTTGCCGCATTTCAACGACAGGATCACCACAGCTATCCGCAAAGCTATAAGGAAGGAAAAACTCGATATTCAACTAACACACACCGGTCCTTCTCTACGACAACAATTGACAACACGGAACACCAATTACAACAATACTCCCTGCACCCTAGCGAACTGCCCCATGAACACCACAGACAAATGCCACCGTACTTACACTGTATACCGTTTACAGTGCACCACATGCAACAAAATATACATTGGTAGTACGGTGAGACCCCTACATATTAGAGTCAAAGAACACCTACAAACACGTACCTCTTCCTTCCACAAGCACATCCATGCATGTGGCAACACCAGCAAATCATTCAAGATTGATATCCTAGCTACGGAGAGAAACGTTGGCAACCTTCGAATAAAAGAATCGATACTAATAGCAAAACTATCTCCGCAAATAAATCACCGACTCGAATTAGGATCTTCATTTCTAGTCTGATATAGTTTTACATCTCACTCTTGTTGTATTGATTTTACCTTAATTTAACCATTAAATGAATACTAAAAACTAATAATCTAACAAAAACATCACCTTATAATAATAACAAATAATATAACATAGGTCAAACACTCACTAAACAAAAAATAAAATTAAAAAAATAATAATAATAATAAATAAATAAACAAACAAACAAACGGGGAAAAAAAATAAAATAAATAAATAAAAAAAAAAATAGATAAAGATAAATGAATAAATAAATAATAATCTTTAATAAAAAAAAACAAAGATAAATAAATTATTAAGTACAATAAATTAATAGATAAACAATAAATAAATAAATCAAAAATTAATAGAAAAAAAAATAGGAAAAAAAAAAAATAAATAAATAATAAATTGAAAAAAAATATTAAAGTCTATAAACTAATAATAGTAATAACTTAACCGAACAAAAAGATTAACTATAATAATATAATAATAGTAACAATAATAACAATAGCAAAAACGAAACAACAACAACAACAACAACAATAACAATAACAATAATAATAATAATAATTAATAATAATAATAAATGAAATACCGGAACCACCCCAGATAACATTAATAATAATAATTTTAAAAAATAAATAAATAAAATAAAAAAAGGGGGAAAAAAAAAAAAAGGAATGAAACATTCATTATAACAATATTTTAGCCTAACAATTAGAAGTAACTAAATTACAAGCGACGTAAACAACAAATGGACTGAATTACCTCCCTTTCATTGTTGTCTTAGCGTTACACGAAAGATAATATTGAATTAATTAATGAAATATACATATATAAAAATAGAATAAAATAAATAAATAAACTAAATATTAATACACACAATAATTTAAAACGAACAGAGAATGCAATGTTTAATGGCAGTATTAACCGACATATTAATTTAAACGAATAGACTTGGTTAAATAAAAAAAAAAGATTTAGATTAGAATTTAAAATTTAACGACAAAAAAAAAAAAAAAAAGGAAAGATTCTAAAAAGTAAAAACAAACAAACATAAAAAGTTTAATAAAGTAAATAGATGAATAAATGAATTAGATAAAAAGTAGATAAATAAAATATTAATAAAAAAAGTAAAATAATAAAATAAATTAATAATAATTTAAAAAAAAAAAAATTTTTTTTTTTAGGTTTATTTTATTTTTGGGTCTGGTTTGGTATTTAAATTTAACCGGTATTTTCTGCGAGACTATATCTTACAGCGGCCTTCATATGCACGCTTGAAATTGAGTTGAACACGTTTCTGAAGAAGGGAAGAGTTCCCGAAAATTTAAAAAATATATTATATCATACGGAATTTCCACCAGACCATCTTGATACAGGTATTACATAACATTGTAACATTGTGTAGATAGACAGATATATGTGTGTTTTGAGAGGAGAAAAAAAACAAAAAAACATAATAAATATATATATATATGTGTATGTACACATTGTATTAAGGTTGAAACTAATTCATTTGTTCCACCATTATATGTCTTATTTGCTCCAATTTGTGTCTATCCGTCACACCTCTGCATTGTATTGCCTTCTAAATATTACATTTCTATATACCAATAAACAATGCTTCAAGCAAACTACATAAACCTCTTATATATATATATATATATATATATATATATATATATATAATAAATTTCTTTATTCATACAAAACTTTTGGCTACATATGTCCATGCATGTTTCGGTTGCGATCTCTTTCGAAATTTAACCTCATGTATGCAAATATGTAGCCAAAAATGTTTGTATAAATAAAGGAATTTATACTAAAATGCAGTTCTACTTGTTATTGAGCACTATTGTATAAGCACTGGAGTTTCATTGGATGTACATCTAGGAAACAACAACAATACGATTACTATATATATATATATATATATAATAATATGTATATATATACACACATAGTTTAAGAACAACGTAGATGACAAGGAAAAAGGAACAGGATTCTTGAGTCTATCTCGTGTCGAGTGACTCATAATTATCCTTTTTATATACAAAATATTTTACGAAAAAGGACAGAGTACTGCCCGAAATATTGAAAATATAATAACATCGATAATGTACATGTTTTTATTTTATCATTCGGCTATATTTTTTATTTTTCAAATGTGAAGAGATGTATTTTTAGCCGAAACACACACACACACACACACACATACACACACACATATATATATATATATATATATATATATATATATATATATATATATATATATATATATATATATATATATAGTAAGAAAATATATTTTTGGCAAATAATCTACGCAGAAAAATTCATATTTCATTCCTAAAGGAAATCATTAGGCATTTAGCCTGATGATTTTTATCCGGAATGAAACATGATTTTTTTTTTGCAGCTTACTTGCTTGCCATAAATATATGTAAGTACGTTACACAGAAACATACGTTACATTCTCGAAGGAAATCATTAGGCATTTAGCCTGATGATTGCTATCGAGAATAAAACATGAATGTTGCTGTATAGTTTATTTACCATAAATATATATTTATACTACTACTAAGCACTTCTCCCGTTTGAACATTGTTGAAGTAAATACTGAATATATATTTACGCTATATACATATATATATATATATATATATATATATATATATATATATATATATATATAATATGAACGACTAAATGAAAGGAGATTTTAGTTTTTAATAACTACAGATTGAAACATCGTCATGTCAGTGTCGTGTTTGTACATGTCTGTATGTATATATATATATATATTCACCTGACATATTTTGCCGATATTATTTCGATTTCATCATTATCAAAATTAGATGAAACCGAAACATTATTGACAACGTGTGTCAAATAAAATCGAATTTTATGACATTGTCTATTTCCCCACATTCTGTCGGATTCTATTACAAATTAATCACGCATATGAAATAAATCAGCAGTGACAACCGGCGTTGCCAGGGAATGAATGAACTTCACTTTTCTTCCTGTTCCAAGTCTTGAAGCATTTTTTTTTAACTAATTTTTTTTTTATTTTCTAATTTTAAATAAAAAAAATAAAACGTGTTCTTTGACTCTTTCTGGATGTCCCTCGCGAACGACGCCACTAACCCCTACCCTTAGCTTTATAGCAAAATCGAATTATTAATTCCACCATTGGATTGTTTTTATAAGAGGTATATTCTTTTGGGGGTGGGGGTATCATTATTAGGTTTATCCGTTCCTAGCGTAAATCTTTGAATTTGTGCGAACGATACTCAATTGAGCAAATAAAAAAAAACTCCTGGTACGACTTAAATAGATTTGTTTGTTTTTTTAATTTGAGTGTTAATCTTATAAGAATTGTTTTAACCAAAACGATGTTTTATAATCGTATTTGAAAATATTTGCTTTTTTGTGTGCACAGAGCACAAATGATAAGTAAGACTTCACTTTTACCTTTTAGCTTGAGTTCAAGCAAGGACTCAAAATCATTTTCGAATAGTGATCAACATACAGACTGTTTTACTGTATCACAGCTCTTCAGTGCGGCTAGATACACACACACACACATATATATATATATATATATATATATATATATATATATACGTATGTATATGCATATATAATTGTAGAAAAAGATTTTCAGACACTATGATTTGCATGTTAAATGTATATATTGATATAAATACGGATACACAAGCACACTCATATATATTATATGCATGCGCGTATGAAAACAGAATTTTCCTGACACACTTACGCACAAAAGCAAACATATATATATATATAAAGCTCTATTTTGATATTGAGCACTTTTTATAAACCCGGTTAAAATTCTCTGGATTACCACCCTGTGGATATTTTTCACCTGGATTATTACCATTATTATATATATATATATATATATATATATATATATATATATATATATATATATATATATATATATATATATATAAATAATTTTATATAAATGCAAATTAGTTATTAAATTCTGCGCATATATATACATATATAATTATATATATATATATATATATATATATATATATATATATATATATATATATATATATATATATTGTATGTATATATTTATACATATGCGCAGAAATATATAATTTTCATTTATATAAAAATTTGTTTTTCGACTTTCAATAAATATTTAAAACACTAAAAAATGAAAAATTAACGCGCACAAATATTCTCTCTCTCTCTCTCTTTATATATATATATAATGTACATATTTATAGAAGTACAAATATAGACATATATATATATATCTAAATGAATAAATAAATCGAAAGTTTTTTCATTCATCACTCCTATATTACCATTAAAACTGGTTACTGTTATTTAAATCAATAATACACAATAATGTTTTCACATTCTCTCTACATATGACAAATGAACGATTAAGAGAGAACCATGTGGATGCCTAAATTGCATACTCACTTCTAAACAGTTAATAATTAATGTTTGGTATTATTAATTTGCGATTGCATTGGCTTACTGTTACTATCTATATGCAATTTAGCCGATGTTAACAGTAATTAATTAAACTTATTTACTAAATAAATCGGATAAATGACTAAAACACGTTAAGTTACTATGAGCGCTTGCTACGAACCAGGCATAAGCGAGAAGAGATAGAAGAGGTGGGAGAGTGTGTCTGACTTGCTCGCTTCCTCTCTCCACCCCTCTCTCGCAGTTTTTAATTTTTGATGGAATTTTTTTTAATGAGCGAATTCAATGCGTTATTTTAAAGTTTAACAATTGTTTAATGCTTACAAACAGCTTTTCACTATTCTCATTGATAAAGTTAAACAAAAGTTAGTAGCACTGATCAGTCCAAATTAGATTCTACATTTTTAGGCGATTACGTGTGAACACCCAGACAAACTTGACAGAAAGAAAAGAAAACGAAAACGATTATCTTAGAATAGAGGGTAGAGGAAATGTTCGTATATAAATTCAATGGAAAATGAGACCCCATTTCCGGGTCAGATTTTGGGGAATAAACTCATTTCTTTTTTTTGCTATGGGAGCTAAATCCGTTGCATTTTTTGGAGTGGGGGTCTACTCCTTAGGCGATTACGTGTGTTTTTCTGACCTTGAAACTCGGATCTGGCGTTAGTGGTTAATTGGGGAACATATTACGTAAAATATATATGAAACTAATCCCCACTCTAAATTCTGAGCTATTTGTTTGTCCTTCTTTCCGTTTTCAACGATGTTCACATGTAATCGCCCAAAAAGGCAGAATCTCATTATTTGTGGGAGCAAGGAATAATGGAGGGTGTTAATGTGCAAATTTACACATATTTTTTTTCTGAATTTTATACTTTTTTTTAACTATACGCGCGTTTTTATTTTAATTAAAAACAATTGATTTTCGTTGTGTTTACTTTTCCCGTGAAATAAATAACTTTGAAATTATCTAATTAAATACCTTATTCTTAAGGTATAAATAAAAAGTGTAGTATTGTAGATAAAAAACCAGGTGGAAAAAGAAACAAACAAACATTTTTTTTTAGAATTTAAAAGGGAGATTAGTATCGAAAATAAATTTGACGTTAAAATGATCATCCATTTCCGTTAATAAATATATTACTTAACTTCCCTAATGAGTACAAATGAGCCTAAAAGGTAAAATCTCAGTTTTAAGAGGATGTAAACCTTACAATTTAATAAAGGTTCTTGTTAAAATTGAGGAATTCTCTGAGTAAACACATTTTTTTTAACTATACGCCTTCTCCCAATTAATTGCTGCTCGGAATGCCAGTAAGTTTTGCTAGTATGTATATACAGACATATATATATATATATATATATATATATATATATATATATATATATATATATATATATGGACATTTGGCAGTAG
>OY744519.1:61517373-61522373 GCA_963556195.1 Sepiola atlantica
ACCATATTATTTATATTTTTCTAATGCGATACAAAATTCTTGAAAACTATTTAAATTTTGATAGGTTGATATCTAAAATAAATTAGCTTATTTACTTGTGTTAGGGTTTCTGGTTCTGGAAGACCATGACTGCGTATATATAAGACGTATATATTATCAATAGCAAGGCACACACGACGTAGCCGGGGAATAGTGTGTATCATTGGACTCTATATTAATCAGGAATAATGCCCAATGCCTAATCAACAATACCATGCATTCTGCTTTCGTAATAAAGAACGCGACTCACCACTTAGCTAAAAAGCAAGATTCTCCCGTAAAATGAATCAATGTCGTAAAAAGTAAATAGATAATAAAAAAATATTCCTTTAAAAATGATATATATTTTTTTCCATCTCAGTAGCATGCAGGTGTGCTCAGAGGGTAAGGATGTTGGATTGTCAAAGTCGAGAGTAATGTAAGTACAGGTATAGAATCTCGGGGCTGATATTGTCCACACTGATGAGTCTTAAAAGAAAAAACCTGTGTCCGTGGATGACTATACATATGAATGCTATACATTTAAATTTCGATTAGATGGTGTTTCAGACCGGAATACCACATGCACCTCGTTCGTATATGTATGTGTGGGAGGAGGGGGGGGGGCATAAGACTGTATTGTATAAAAAAATGCCATTCATCATTCTTTATTTTCTATTTTTCTTATTCGACATTTTGCCAGTAAAGAACAAAACTTGCAACTAAAATAAAACCGTGCCTAATCGAACAGATATTCAAGTATTGGTTTTTAATCGATGCCCTGAATATTCTTCTTTGGTCGATTGATAATCTTTACAAAGAAAACTGCTTTTATTGACAAACTAACAGAGTAAACAAAATCCAGTCAACATTTTTTTCCATTCATCAGCGAACAAATTCGATTGAAACACGTTCTTCTTTTCGCGTTGTGTGTGTGTGTGTGTGTGTGTGTGTGTGTGTGTGTGTATGTGTGAAGCCCCATTTTTAGTTGGTTGGTCAATCCGTCACGTTTTACTTTGTATTTTGTGTAGTTTTTTTTTTTTTTACTACAATAGTCTTGAAAATATGCCTAACGTTGGAATTCTTAAAAGTTATTAAAAATGGAGTTATAAAAATAGATTCGATTTTCTGTGGTGTCACCTTTAAGGTTGAAATAAAACGTTAGTTTTGTAATAGCATTTTCTGTAACATGTCACGTTTCAGTTTTGAAATAACATTTTCTGTGGTTTGTCACGCTTCAGTTATAAAATAACGTTATCATCATTAAACGCGCAGATCGAATGGACGCAGAATCATTTTAATCTTTGTTTCGTTTTCAATCATTTCTTTTTATCTTCTTGGACAATTCGTATCAAATTGAACACATCTGGAAAAAAACAAAAACAAAAAAGAAGCCCGACAAGTGCGTGGGTGTTTCAATTTTCATTTCATGATTTTTTTTTTGGGGGGGGGGTCGGGGGATTATTTAGTTTTGATTTCATTTGGGTGTTTCTATTAAAAAAAAAAAGAAAACATAAATATCAATTTTAAATTCGTTGTCTGGACATTTTCTACGGGTATTGAATAAACCAAAAATGAAGTTTTGCTACATGAGAGCGAATCTAAAATGGACGACGCGCATTTTACACGTCATTCATTCAAAATAATGAACAAGATACACACACTCATGGATATATTTAAGTATGTAGCCATGCACATTATATACGCGTGTTTATTTATCTAACAGATACAGTTATATTAGTGGATTTTCAAAGTCAATCCCAAATAGCATCACATCTAACAAATCGATACTTGATTCGGACTAACCTTTGTTTTTTATTTGTTCCACTGTGTTATTGACCCGAATATTAATTTAGTTTGCTTAAGCTTCTTACTGATAATAATTAGGTCGGATAGGAACTATTTTAGAGTAGGGGACTTTTCTGTTTATAATCTAACCAACACCGACCGCTTAAGACATTGATAAATGAAACGTTCGACATCTCAACTTCAGATTAAGATTTGTAGCTATAAATTACCATATCCATTTCTTGATATTATTCGTATATCACAATAGGAGGAACAATAATTTGTTTGTAAAAAAAAATACTTGCCTTCTTTAAATGCTACAAGCGACCTTGGTTTACTCACTTGGACATTTCATGTCGGAAACATACATTATTCTCGTAAAAAGCCAACCTCAACCGTTTTCTATTGTTCCATCAAAAACATTAAAAGTTCACCTTTTAAATTATTCAATTAAAATAGTTAGTTCCTTAACAATATATTCATAAAATAACATTCAATAAACTTCGTGACTTTAACAATTAATAGTTCGGATGACATTTCGTACCTGTGCTTCAGTTACTCCGAATGAAAGTGATTGCTACACTTTAAAACAGGTTACTTAGTTATTTCTTCGTCTTTGCTAAAGTAAGATAACACTCGATTTTATTCGATACTTTGTGAATGAGGCCTTTTTACAACTACATACGAAGGAAAAAATTGTTTTCAGTTAAGAATACGTAGTGAAATTCAGTCATTGCTTTTGATCGTACAATACGATAATACCACTGTCTCAGGACAATTCCACTTGTGCTTCTAAAACTATTAATAGAAGCTGTTTGGAAACGTTCACATATATTAATCTTACAACGGTTTTGTAGTTTACTTGAAGCATAGTGCGTAGTGTGTAAAAGGTTGATTTTTTTAAGGCGATGCCAATGCAATTTTGATTGAACACACTGTTTAATATGAAGCACGATAAATAAATGAGATGTAATAATATAATATATATATAATATACATATAATATATATAATATAATATGATATATCTAATATATATACATAATATTATATATGATATAGTATTTATGTAATGACATTAAATATAATATATAATATAGTATATATATAGTATTATATGTAATATATATAATATTATATATAATATATATATATTATATATAATATTATATATATATGATATTATATAGATGATATCATATATGATATTATATATAATATAATATATATTATATTATATATGATATTATATATGATATTATATATAATATATATAATATAATATATATGATATAATATATAATATATATAATACATATATATATATATATAACATAATATCATATATCTATATGTGATATATATATAATATATATGTGATATATAATATATATGATATATAACATATATGATATATAACATATATATGGGATATATATAATATATATGATATATAACATATATATATGATATATAACATTATATATATGATATATATAATATATATGATATATAACAGTATATATATATGATATATATATAATATGTATGACATATTACACATTATATATATGATATATATATAATATATAGCATTATATATAATATGCAACATTATACACATATGATTTATATATAATATATAGCATTATATATATAATATATATGATATGTAACATATTATATATGTTATATATAATATATATGATATGTAACATTATATATATATGATATATATAATATATAATATGATATATATATATATATATATATATATATATATATATATAATTTATAAGGATGACTTATCTAGTAGACACAGCCTTCGAGTATTTTCAGTTCCTCTGTACAAGGGTTTGTCATGACAACCTTGCGTGGGGATACGTAATCCTACAAATAAACCCTGACCAAATATTCAAAATAACATAGTATTTGTAGCCCAAATAAATCCCCGCTCGGCACGATTATACTCATACAGTGAATGGTGTACCTTCTCTTAGTTATGTTACCGCGAGTCACAGCACTTGGCTGGATACTCCACGAGACTAGATGAATTTTATTCCTGGGATCCGGTAAGACCAAGAGACCACAAGAAAGATATACTATAATATAGTTAACTAGTCAATGATGGAGAATAAAATTAATGTCCTTCACTTCTTTACTAACTCAACGTTTGAGAGGTAAAGGGGCACTTTAGTTGGACACTCGGATATCTATGTATCTTATATAGAGATCAAGGGTTAGCCCCAGGAAAGCGGTCCCTAGATTTCTGAGACTTTGCATAAAAGTAAAATGAAAAAAAAGAATATGTATGGTCTCTCATATATAATGGGAGAGAATATTATTTAACAATAACCCACAAATTCGATAGCTTTGACTATGCATATATACTAACACTCTGATCCAGTTTAACAGCAAGTCCTGGAGCATATACCAGAAAGAACAGTTGGAAATAATTTATATACCATCCACTATGACTATGCAATCCCTACAGCTACATATCTAGAAAACGGAGCTGTTAAACCTGACATCAGAATATGGGACAAAAGGGAGAAAGTAGCAACCCTAGTGTAAGTCAGTGTCCCTAATGATGCAGGATTGAACAGAGCAGAAAGGGAAAAGATTTCGAAATACCAAGGTCTTATGTACGACATGAAAATAAACTGGAATCTTAGGAAAATCTCCATCATACCAGTAATTATAGGAACAACAGGACTAATGAAAAATAATTAAAAAAGCTATCTGGTGAGTATACCCGGTGAACCGAGTGCAAGAGAAATACAAACAATTGCATTTAAAGGGACGGTTAGAATCTTAAAAAGATATCTAGGCTGGAGTGTCTGAAATAACCGGTGAATGTCTGCAAAAACAGAATAAAAATAAAAAATGAGAGAAAAATTTGTCCGTCATAAATTAGGACTTCTGTGTACTAGTAAAACCCCGTCAGTTATTAGTATTCTTTGGCTCGCTCATTTTTTAGTTATAAAATACAATAAAGTAAAACTGTCTTTGCAGTTTACAGATTTCCTGCACGAACGCAGACCCCACGATATCAAAATGAAAAAAAGAAATTCGTACAAAACGAATACCATCATTCTATTCCTCGTAAAATTTTACACGAGAAAAAAAATGTTTGGTTTTAGTGTAGGGTTTTTATTTTCAATTAGATCACAGGACGGACAGAGAGAAAGCCAT
>OY744519.1:61537373-61539873 GCA_963556195.1 Sepiola atlantica
AATACTGTGAAAAATAGAGACGGTTTGATATCGCTAGAGATTTCGAATGTACAAACTCCAAAATACAGAAGCTTATATTTTCGACTTTTATGGTGATTTTTTTTTTAACATTTCCAGAGTTTTATTGTTTTCTCAATAAAACATTTTTTAATTTCCATCAAATGAAATTCATTAAAATAACTGTAAAAAATGCTGTTGTTTTTTGTTGTTACAATCGGTTTAGGATCACAAATTAACAAAAATACAACTTAACTGTTGCCTTTCGGCTTTCCTTGAAACCAAAAATTACTTCCTACGTGACAGTTTGACAGCCTCAAACTTACTTTCGAATGTCGATGTTTCACGCTACAACAAACACTAGTCAACAATATTCATTTAGCTAATAAAGTGGTTGACGTCTATGATATTGTGAGACTTTGAAATTCAAAAGTCATTTTAAAGCATTTAAACTCACTGAGCAAAAAGTAATGTCTGGCTTTGATTAAAGTCTAAATACAGAAGTAAACCATAGTTTGTTATTTTGTGTCAAAACAAGAGATATTATTTATTTCATGCGCCCCTGTTGTATTAAAGAACCTATGTTTTAGATAATTTTTATATTTTAGCAAGATTATTTTTTTCATATTTACTGTCGTCTAAAAAATAAAAAGTATTAATCAAAATAAAAATGGTGGAAAGCGTCGGCCATCTTAAAAATAACGACCTGTTTAATGGTCAGCTGAATAGACGACTTGAAAAAACTAAAAACTTAGTTCTAGAAGAATTTGTTCCCCTGTGACCCTTTTTTTTCACATTTCCAGGAGCCTCTTTGTGTGTGTGTCCGTCTTTTTAGTCTCGTTGTTGGCCGGTGGTGGTGGTGGTTCATTTTTTTGTGTGTGTGGCCGCTTCGTCGCGCCTAGCATTCCCCGTGGGTGCCTCTCCCTCCCTCTTATTCGCGGTCCTAGTCGTGACTACCTGTTACTTTCTCTCCGTTGTTGGTTGAAAAGACGGCGCTCTACAACAGACGAGCGGGAAGTCAGGTTCAATTGTACTATAGGCACTATTGGATTATTTTTTTCGCTTATTCCTATAGTCGCACGAATGTTGGATAAAAGCCGATTCTTCGTATCAACTGTTACTTTGTTTCGAAATAAAATTCTCATTTACTTTTAAACGTATATAAAAATTGAACTTTTATAACACATGTTTATTTTTCGCGGCCATTTTAGTTTCGATATTTTTTAATGAAGTTATAGACTCTTTTAAACTCTTCATTTTTTTCCTTTTAAATCCTGTGAAAACTTATTTGGGTGCTTGTTAACTTGTGTAGTCCGAGATTTCTAACCTCAAAAAATTCTGATCACGTGATATTATTGTAGGCGGTAAAAGCTGAGATCATGTCTTACTCATATGAAATTACCATGCACTTTCAGCAATGGATTTTAAATTGAACAGAAAACAATTAAATTAATTTTTTTTTTTAATTGATATCAAAATATTTTAAATAGAACAGAAAATTATTATATCCAAATTATAAATAACAAACAAATTGGCTTTTCGCGATATGCACCAGACAGAAAAGCGTAAACCTTGTTTCTTATTAAGGAGATGGTGCTGCCATGTAGTACCATTTAAAATTGTTCGTTGAAAAAAACGATTCTTTTGTTTTTGTTTTGAAATCAAATCATGTATTTATTAAAGTCACCCAATTCTTGTTTGTCTTTTATAATTTGAATTGAATTCGCTATGCTCAAAATTATTTTCAAATAATGAAGTATCACGATACTAAACACATGTCAGCCATTATTTATTATCCAAATTAAGAGCTAAATCTATTTAATAGTATTTTATTTACCTCCAATCCAGGAGGTTAGACACAAGGTCAGGTGTGGGTTTTGATGAAAGTGTTTCTCTGGAACGAACTGGATTAGAACCCGGCACACCCAGGTCCTAAGTCCGCGTCATTAACCACTTCGCCACCGTGTCATCCCCAGTATGTATGGCAAAATTAAACGACAATTAAAAACTCATCGGAAAAATACTAAACTAAATATCCTACTTTCAACAGCAGTTCAACACTTCGGGGTAGAATTCCTACGAAAATCAGATCGGCAGTCTCTGCCATTTTTGAACGATGGCTTGTTCGGTGTTGGTCTGAGGTGTGCTCCTGGTCAGCCCTAGGAGGCCCACCTTCCCAAGCTTTTCCTTCTCACCCTTTGAGAAAGGGGTTAGATGGTAAAACTGTCGTCTCCCAATCAAATCGCGGAGAATAAATCGTCTGCAGTATTCCGACCTCACAAATGAGTAAGTAAACCCAAATAAATTGTTTTGAACTAATTTAAAATGTACCTGAAATTATTTTAAATGGAATACAGCTGCGAAATTAGTCCCAAACAATCTATTTGGGTTTACTTACTCAATTATGAGGTCGGAAAAAAATCAGAAAACTACAGATGATTTATTGTCCGCCATTTTCGTTGGGAAACGACAATTTACCGGTTAGCTAATCGACTGAGACGCC
>OY744519.1:61544873-61554873 GCA_963556195.1 Sepiola atlantica
ATTAGTCGTTTCCCAGCCAAAATGGCGAACAATGAATCGTCTGCATTTTAAAAAAATGTTTTCCTAATTCTACAAATGAGTAAGTAAACCCAAATAATGTTTTCGGTCTAATTTCCCAATAGTATTTTTTTTTTTAAATAATTTAAGGTAATTTTGAAATTAGTCCAAAACAATTTATTTCAGTTTACTTACTCATTTGTGAGGTCGGAAAATTGCAGCCGATTTATTGTCTGCCATTTTGGCTGGGAAACAACTAATTTACCAAATCATTTATCTTTTCTTTTAAGACCGAATATTCAAAATGTCTTCATTGTTTTCCGTTTATCTTTTAGTCCTTCTTGCTTCCTCTTGCCACGTTTCTTGCGATTTGGAAATCTTTAACTAATAAAAGTATTTTTACGACAACACGTACAAACGCGCCGGCATTTTTCTTTTCTTTTTTTACGAACGAAAAGGAGGGAAAAAAGATAAAACTTAAATTTGAAACATAGAACGACGACAATAAATATTTTTAATTTCTTATAATAAATAAAAATAAACGAGGTTCACAATTGTAGAATGGATTCGCTAAAAATATCCTTTGTTTTTTTTTGATATTTTGGTTACGATTTGGATTGTTGCTCTTAAATTGAATTTCTTATCCTGAAATAATATTGTATTTTGCTTTTTAATCTAATCAATTAAATAATAATCATTTTTTTTTATTATCGTTTAAATCTTATTTCAGTCGCTGGAGTCATGTAGAGTGAAATGGGTTTTTAGCACTACTTCCAAAGAATTTTTTTTTCTTAAACAATGATAGTAAAAAAAATAACATAAAAAACACTAATTAATAGCAATGTTTCTCGTACACGTAAAACGCTGAAATGAAAAATACGTCGGAAAAATGTAATCGCAATTTTATAAACAAGTCGAAGCTGGGTTAAGAGCGCATAATAACTTTTCGACCAAAAAATAGTAAAATAATGTTGTTTTTTTTCAAAAAAAATGGTTCGCTGTCCTTTAACTGAAAGATTATAACCTTGAGTTATCGTCTTCGGACTGGTTTATAAAGACAACTATATTCTTCCGGGCGATTTTTCATTTCAGGGTTTAACCTGTACGATGAAACTCGCTATTTCTTAGTGTTTTTAATGTTGTTGTTGTTGTTGTTGTTGTTGTTATTGTTATTATTGTTATTATTATTATTATTATTATTATTATTACTATTATTATAATTATAATAATAATAATAATAATAATTACTATTATTATTATTATTATTATAATTTGCTAAAGCGTGATTTTAAGTAAAATTCCTAAGTTGTTTGAGAGTAATGACAAAACCCTTATACTCTAACAGATTTACGTGACTGAAATAGCTTTTAACCAAATTATTAATTAGTTATGTTTAAACCTTTTCATTTTCGCTGTTAAATTCAGTTTAAAAAAAGAATGTTCAGTTCTTTGTGTCAAATTCAACATTAAGATCAAATGTATTGATATTTCGACGTACGCATATACAAATCCAAAAAGCGAACATTAAAAAGATAAAATAACGTTAAATATATTGCATGTATATAAATGCATGACATTGACATACGTACAAACACGCCATAATTACATATACATACACATATACATATAAATTCTTATTTATTCATATTTACTTTCTAGCGAAAAACGCACCGCTTTTTGTTTGCGAACACATTTCGGGCATGATATTGATTGTCATAATACTTCATTGTTGCATCAAAAACATTATTGAAATAGATATCTTGAATCCAGTTTTACAAAGCGGATTTAAGATATCTATTTCAAAAACTTAAAATAATGTTTTCGACGCAACGATGAAGTATTATGACAATTATAATATTAATATCCTGCAACGTCTAAGTCCCGAAGAAAACAAAACATTTGCCCTCATGTCGCGTAAACAGAAACTTGTGGGAAAAAAAAATTTCTTTTTTTTTTGGGGGGGGGGGATATATTTTGTCAAAAATAAATAAAATGATAACCCTACGTTTGTGTTACAGTCACAATATCTCCATTATAATAAGCTATGTATTTTTAAAAAATATGCTCTACATGTGTTCGCAAGCGAAAAGAAAACGGTGCCTTTATGAAACGGTGTTATTAAACTGTGACTTGAACGAATGTTAATTTTTATCGAGTGGTTATGCCATTATTTCGCTAATTTCAAAGAAAACGTTTGTTTTTAAATGTACTTTAAAAACAAATTCACAACGAAAAAAAACATGACTAAATAAATGCACGAACACAAATAATCAATGAAGACAATTTCAAAATGTGATCGCAAAACAACAACAAAGCTTTCTTCATCGGAGTCGCTAAACTGTAAATTGGTCCGTGTTTATTTGTTATAATAATTTCATTTCTTCTCCATCACATAATAAATAATAAACAATAAACGGGCCGATGTATTAGTTAAGTATATTAAAGGTAACAACATGTAAGAAACGAGCGATATAATAAATTGGATAATTGGCGATTTAGTCGTTTCGCAGCCAAAATGGCGGATAATGAACCGTCTGCTCATTTCTGATTTTTTCTGACTTCAGAAATGTGCAAGTAAACCCAAATAAATTGTTTGGGACTAATTTCCAAACTGTAGTCCCTTAAAAATAATTTAAGGTAAATTTGAAATTAGTCCATAACAATTTATTTGGGTTTACTTACTCATGTGTGAATTCGGAAATTAGCAGACGGTTCATTGTCCGCTATTTTGGTTGCGAAACGACTAAATCGCCGGATAATTCAATCGTTAAACACAACTATAATACAGACGAGATGATGCTTCTAAAAACATTTCATCAACTGAATAATATTTAACATACGCGTGTATATATGTATATATGTATGTATATATATATATATATATATATATATATATATATATGTATATGTATGTATATATATATATATATATATATATATATATATATATATATATATAATGAAGTGATTTATGGGCTTATATAACAGACGTTTCGATCATTGACACAATATTCAGGATATCTTATTATGAGTGATCGTGGTGTGAGCCACTTTATGAATAAGTGAAAATATATTATTTTTTAAGATCGAAAAGTTTCCACATGTTTCAAATATGCGGGTTATCATATTTTAGGACTATTTTTTTTTTAAAATGACTTTCATAATTCTTTCTACTTCTACGATTGTTTAAAAATTAAAATGAATAAAGAACGCTTGACATTCTGAATATTTTGTTTTTTTATATAAGTCTTACTATTTGTACATTGTCGCATATTTCATCTAAACGTATATCGTGTGTGTTGGTCAGTAATGCAAATTATAGACCTCCGGAAGGCCAAATAAGTTGTTTAGGAGTAATGCCGGTACCCATTTCACTCTAAATAATTTACCCGGCTGAAATATGAATCAACCCCATTAAAACAATTCCTTAAAAAAGACGAAAAACGAAAAAAATAAATAAATAAATAAACACTCAAAATAAAAGAAATCGAGAGAAAAAAAATCCATATTTTTTCTTTTTTTTTCAGTTTTTATACGAAAATAGTTTTTTTTCCCGTCAATTGACTTTTCTCTTCTTTCTATTCATTTTTTCCCCAGCGTTTTATTCCGATTATTAAATCTTTACCTTGGCCCAACTAGTTTTTAGATAGAAACCAATTAATCGCCACACTATGATCAAAGTGTAGTACCTGTTCTGTTCTCGATTAGGGGAGGGGAAATTGTTAATTAATCGAGGCATTTTTTTTTTGTTTGTCCCAATCAAGAGTGACCCTTTTTGGGGAGCTGTATTTTCGTCACATTAAAGATTGCCCTTGTATCTAATTTTGCCCTCGTGAGGAGGAGGGTAAATAGAGATGATGGCCTGTTCTTTTTTGTTACCTTCTGAATTCTGAATTTATAGTTTATATTGCGCGGGGGGGGGGGGCATATATAATACCGATCCAGAATTATCTACAATTATACGATTTGTAATCATTTAATTTGTAATTAATTAGCTCTATGTACCTGGCGTTTTCCGGGAGTCTTTACTTTCATATTTGTCCCCCTTTTTTTTTTTACTACGCTTTTTGTTTGTTTCTATTCGACAGTTTAAATGCTTCAGAATTCCTTTCAACTTTCAAAGTATCACCAAGTATTCATTCTTTTATTTTTTTTTTAACTATTAACAAAGGTATAACATGGTGTATGTGTTGACGAAAGAAACAAAAATGCATTCTTGTGGATTTCATTTCGTAAATAAATTATTTTTAATACGAGTTTTTTTTAAATACGTTTTATTATATGATATTGCATTTCGGATGTCTATAAATAATTAATTAATAGTAATTAAAAAATAATAATGAGTAAGTCACGGAATGTCGAGAAACACATACAGACACAGAAGTTGCCGCACAATTTTGTATGTATAGAAATTGGTTATTACAAACTGGATTATATTTAAAGGTGGTTATTGTATGGAGGTCGTCATCGTCAGACATCGCGCACACAAAAATGAAAATCTGATTTATTTCGGGTTTTTTTTTAATAAATAAAATAAAAAAGATATTTTGTAAAAACTATTAAATCGAATATTTTTCCGGTGGGGTGATTTTTTTATTGTGACTTTTAACGAATTTATTTTACTAAAAGGGAAAGAGTCGCCATTTTTTTTTTTTTTCAAGAAAATTAACGTAAACATTTATTTTGTTCAATCGTTATTCAAACGTTAACCATTAATTCTTCCTTTAAATACAAACATATTTAATTGCTTTGGTTTTATCTTCATGATAACAAAATACTCAATTGAACGTAGAACATTTAAAAAAATTGCTTTGAAAAGTGTCTGCAGACAATTTGTATAAGTTGTCCGGATAATGTTGGTATCTCTGTATTATTAAAACTACCATACAATATCTCGTTATCTTTGATAAATACACACGGGATTTTTAGTTTTTATATTTATTGTTAACCGAATATTTATTGAAATTAAAAATAAAATAAGAAAAAACTAAAACGATTCTTTTAAATCTATTATATTTTTTACATTGTCAACGTGACTTCATTTTGAATTATATTTCTTTAAGCCCCCCCCCCCCCCGGGGGGGGGGGGGGGCAACGCCGGTTAAATATTAGTTATTTTATTTCTTACTAAGAACATACTGCAAAACTAATGAACAGAGGCGGCGATTATGTTGAAATAAACTGTGACGATCGTATTATTTACGAAACGAACGATTAAAAATGTCCTTTTTTGAAATCTAAAACAAAAGTTTTGTTTTCGTTCAGCTAAAACAGAAACTCAGTTTTAGATTTAAAAATAAAGGGTTTTTTTTATTTCATTCTGTTTATTGCAATACATAAAAAAAGTTTCTCGAAACCAGAATAAAACAATGTTTAAACTAAAACATTGGTTTCCGGTCAGAACAAGAACAGAAGTAGATTTCTCATTTTTACAAAAAACATGTTTTATTTTATTTATTTATTTATTTTTGTCTGTTTTTGTTTTTCTGTCGTTTAGCCTTTTAATTGATTTCTTACGATATCACAAACTATTAGAAAGAATAACAAAATGTCCAGAGAATATTTTCAATACGGACAGCAATCATTTTTGTTTTACAATAAAGCAATGATAGCCGAAGTCAAACGAATAAAACTTTCTTAACGTGACGAATAAATTAAATAAAACAAATCTCTCGTCGTGTCATATACATATATGTATACATAAATATATATATACATATATATATATATATATATAGATAGATAGATACATACATACATACAAATACGTATAGACACATATATCTATATGCATATATATGTACACAAACAAAAACACTCTTTATATCACAACTATTCTGATATTTCGTAACACAATGTCATTATTTTGATTTACAATCAAATCGTAAATAAACTTATTTGAATTGTTAAATTTAAAAAATATTTTCGTATCCTTTTGTTTTCCATCTAACTTGATAATGATAACATTGAAATGAAACTAAAATTTATAGAAGTTTATTTACAACCGCAGTCGCGTACTTTCCGCCCTTTTATATTATTGAGTCCATTTATTTTCCTTTCACATAAAATGGGGAGATTATTTATTCATCGATTTATTTATTTATAATATTAAAAATATTTTGTCATATAAATATGATATTTCATTTATTTAAAATGACATTTAATTCATTTGTACTTATAGAAAATATATCCAACCCCGATTTCGGTAAAAAAAAAAACGATAGAATTTCGTCTTAGTTGATGACGAGGGTAGATTTATTAGACATCCTTTATTGAGTTCTGTTACTTCGGAACTTTCTATTCGGTTTCAGTAAATAATAATGATTATCGTAATAATTTAGAATAAATTAATTAAATAACTATTTCTTTTAGAAAATTCTTCTTGATTAACTTTCATCGATTTTAATAATTAATCGACAAGAGAAGATAACTAATAATAATTTTTAACGCTGGGATATTCTTGGCGGTGATGAGGACTAAAACATGCCCTGTATTCCCTAACACTACTAACCTTAAGTCCGGGTGGCGGTCGGGCTCTAAATACATATACAGATTTAAAGCTAATCAAAATGTTAGTTATTTATATTTTCTTACTGAAAGAAGAAAACAAATAAACAATTTTGAATAAAAACAAAATGTCTGCTCAATAACAAGTCTGCATAATATAAACATTCGAATCGTATTCAAATGCTTAGCATAAATTGTCATCTTAAGAAGTGCCGAATAGTTAAACATTACATCGAGTACTTTTTCTTAATGTTTTTATTCTGAAGTGGACAAATTTGTCAATTCATTTTTATGCAGAGAAACTAAAAATTAATATTTGCTGTTTTTTATTTTACGAAATATTGTTTTGCGAACAATAACATTGAAGGATTCCTATCATATATACTATATTTTATTACTTATGAATTAAAGAAGCTTAAAATCTTTACTCATTTCGCTAACAAATTTAATGCTTTAAACACATTTCATATAATTATAAGAAATATAAAAATGATATGCAATTAAATCTTATATTGAATTCATGTCACATACTAATCTTCTTCGTGTTAAGTGGCCAGCGTGTGTGTGAGCAGCATTGAATTGAAAGAAATTGTAACATAAATATTAGCTTGCACAAACCAATATATATATATATATATATATATATATATATATATATATATATATAAAGGTAAAGCGAGCCTGCTTCTCAATTCTTTCTCGTTAATAGCTTTCTAGATACAAAAGCAACGTTTAGCTTCTGGTTCGGCAGTTTTTGTTTTTCGGAATTTTCTATTTAAGTTCTTTCAAAAAATAATTTATCCGCCTCGGAATATTTTAAAAAGGGACGCCATTTTACATAATGACCTAAATAGCAGCAGCAGTCAGTACAAATATAATTGCTTAGAATTACAGGAGTCTTATCAACCGCTGTTTTTCCTTTTCTGTTGGAAATCTATTAATGGGTACTAGCAATACACTATTTATTTAAATAAATAAAAATATATACAATAGCGTTAAATACTACAACCAATGTATTTTCTTTTGTTGCGGACATAATTCAGCTATTTTAATATTTTGTTATTAGTAAATAGCAATTTAAATTAAAAAGTTTCCTTTTGTTGCGTACATAATTCAGCTATTTTAATATTTTGTTATTAGTAAATAGCAATTTAAATTAAAAAATTCCTTTTGCTGCGTACATAATTCAGCTATTTTAATATTTTGTTATTAGTAAATAGCAATTTAAATAAAAAAAATTCCTTTTGTTGCGTACATAATTCAGCTATTTTAATATTTTGTTATTAGTAAATAACAATTTAAATTTAAAAAATTCCTTTTGTTGCGTACATAATTCAGCTATTTTAATATTTTGTTATTAGTAAATAGCAATTTAAATTTTAAAAATTCCTTTTGTTGCGTACATAATTCAGCTATTTTAATATTTTGTTATTAGTAAATAGCAATTTGTTCTTCTAAAATTTACAGTAATTCGAAAACATTTTATACGTTGTGAATAAAAAGTTAATTTAATTACATTTACGATTCTTAGTAGAACCTCACGCATTAAAAGATCGAAAGTTTTGAAAGTTATTTACATCCAGTAATTTTATGAAGTTTTATAACAATTTAGTTCAATTAATCATGTCATGAGAAAGCGATACTGTCAGAAACAAATTTAATATTCAAAATGGTATTTAAAATACACCAACAAAATAATATTTTGGGAACAAAAAAAAAACGACTAATTAAAATAGGCATAATAAAACGACAGTAAAAACACGCCCCGGGCAACGCCCGTTATGGACAGCAACTTTATGAAAGCTCCAGACTTGAAACCTATGATACTATGTTGATTTGACCTGATATTCGGCAACATTATTTATAAATAAATATTATGCTCTTATTAAATAATTGAGCACTCAGTTGCATTTTTTTCTACCAAATAAAACTTAAGACATAACAAGAAAACCAACCTCTCCACATCGGAACACAAACGAATTAAGACTGTAGATCTTTAACAAATAAAAAAGCTCGATATCTTTTTAGATTGGATAGAGCTAGTATTTACTCCCCTCCCACCGCAGAAAGATGTGACACAAGGTCAGAAGGTGTGAGGGGGGGGGGGGGTAAAAAGCCAGCGCAGAAGAAGCGAGGTACTCTGGCCTACAAAAATACCTGAGTAGCTCACTCGGTATTCCCGGTAGGGGCGCCTCAGGCGATTAGCAATAAACTGATTCCTTAGAGAGAAGATAAAGTCTGGGAATGTGGACTTCTTTGAATTGCACAGAACCGTACTTCAGCCCGACAGAAAAAGGTCATTTAACTTAAATGACTTCGGCTCTGTCGGAGTGATTGTCGAGGACGTATCTTCGACTTGGTATGAAAATAACACTACATTAAGGTCAAAGACCTTCCTGGGCTATATCAATAATGAATGATGAAAATTGTTCAGTTTCGCTTTTCAATTAATTCCAGTCGAGTGCATTTCTGTTCATAGGTGATGCCATGAAACTGCAGTAAAGTGTCAAGCGAAGTACGTTTTATATGATTATTATATATACATACAAAATGGCGACCCTCAACTATATAATTGGAAAAGATAAGCTAATATAAAATTCATACAGCCATTGGAAAAGTTGTTTGATATAGGGTTTCGTTTTGAATTTAATCCTGGTACAGAAAGACAGACAACACACACACACACACACACACACACACACACATTACATATGTGTGTGTATGTGTGTGTGTGTCTATTATATAGACTATATCACCACTGTTCAACTGAAACACTCGGCGGACAGAAGAATGGCTATATTCTTCTTTTTTCTTTCTTTCTTCCTTCCACCCAACGGCAAAATAGCTCTCGTCGTACGCCGATTCCAAACTGATTGGTCTCTGCTCTCATATCTCAGCGAAAATCACTCCCACTAAAATTAATTAGTCCCTTTTCCTATCGCCGATCTATTTTTTTTCTTCTTCTTTCACCTCACACGAACCCATCCCCACTCCCTCAGTTTCAAAACCTGGAATTCCCCCCCCCCCCGCGCACATGCACGTACATATCGTTAATGCGCACACACACACACACACACACACACAGAGAACTACTTACGCATAACCATTTTATTTCAAAATATATAGTATCATTTTTTTTTTTTTTTTTGCATTCTACATTTTCAAAGTGCGTACCATTTTCACACCGTTTATATGTTAGTCGTGGCATCTTTGAGGGGGGGGGGGTAACTGTAGTGCAACAAAAAGAGATAATAAAACCACGTACACATAACGGCAGCTTTTGTAAGAAAAACCGATACATTTCAATGTTATATATATAAATATAATATATTTATTTATATAATATTATTATTATAATTATTATCATTATTGTTATTATTATAATTATAATAAAGATGAGTTAATCAACGTTTGCTGAGGCTTTTTTTTTCAATATATTTTAATTAAACAAAATACATGCTAAAGTATTCCTCGGTTTTGGGATTGAGTTATGTTT
>OY744519.1:61562373-61569873 GCA_963556195.1 Sepiola atlantica
TATATGTTATATACACTATATAATATATGTTATATACACTATATAATATATGTTATATACATTATATAATATATATGTTATATACAATATATAATATATTCTATACAATATATAATATATTCTATACAATATATATATATATATATATATATATATATATATTGCATACACTATTTATATATGTATTACATAGACTATACAATATATAGTATATATATATATATGCACTATATAATGCATATATAATATACACGGTATATATATGTGTGTGTTTGTATGTTTAATGTTTTTCATTCGTAGTTTTTACGTATCAAAATACAGAATGTTTTCATTTAAACAGTATTTTCGGCTGCTTCCTGCAACCTTCAGCATTCATTATACAAATATATATACATTATATATATATATATATATATATATATATATATATATATATATATATATATATATATATATATAATACATTATAATATATATATATGTAATAATTAAAAAGGTCTGATCTTAACATTTTACTCCAGTTTAAGTATATATCCATTCGTCATTCTCGTCCCATACATCTGTATGGGATATAAATGTACAGACATATGGGACACGAAAACGGATAAATTGTGAAACTGCAGTAAAGTGTAAAGATAAACATCTATTCTTTATTTTCGATGGTTGTTATAAAAAAGATATCGGTCACATTTTATGTGAGCAAGATCTGCCGTTTTGGTTCAGTTTTTTCCAATTCCGAGAAGTTGATTTTCCATGTTCTACATCATCATATTGCTTTTGTTCTGTTTACAAATGTTAACATAGAAGAAACGAATTTAAACGAAATTTAACGAATTAAAACGAGTCAATACATACGAATTAAAAAATTTACGAATAATAAATTATTGAAAATTAAATAGCCACGACGTATAAAATATTTGTTCGACTTTATTTACGTCTGTAACTTTATTAGAATTATATATCAGAACAAGAATGTTTAAAACGAAATGGGTGATACATTGCTGCTGTTCCTATACTACAATTGAACTAAATAAAGAAAAAATGACTGGAGGAAAAATATTGTTTATAAAGCTATTTTATTATAAACGAATGTAATTATTTTCAAAAGAATTATTTTCATTCCCTTCTTAAAATTCTATTTTCATAAACCCACTGAATTATATGGGCACAGTTTCTCTGTAATTCTACCCTTCAAAAGGTACTAATCTAACATTAGTACCCTAACAAAATGTACTAATCTAACATTAGTACCCTCACAAAATGTACTAATCTAACATTAGTATCCTCACGAAATGTACTAATCTAACATTAGTACCCTCACGAAATGTACTAATCTAACATTAGTACCCTCACGAAATGTACTAATCTAACATTAGTACCATCACAAAATGTACTAATCTAACATTAGTACCCTAACAAAATGTACTAATCTAACATTAGTACCCTCACAAAATGTACTAATCTAACATTAGTACCCTCACAAAATGTACTAATCTAACATTAGTACCCTCACAAAATGTACTAATCTAACATTAGTACCCTCACAAAATGTACTAATCTAACATTAGTACCTTTTGTAAAGAGTCTCCAGTACAGAATTGTAAACACTAGAAGAGCCCAGCCCGAATCTACCAACAGAAGCGCTACTGCTACAAGAAGTCTACTTTTACTACTACTACACATCGACTTTACAATCAACTCAAAGTCATATCTTACTAAGTTAATTTCGATTTTGTCTTTATTTAAATGGAATTAAAATCAAATTATTTATCAATTTGTTGAAAGATATTTATTTTTTAAATAAAAACTTATTGATGGTCTTCTTCGTTTTTGTTGTAAAGGCGAAAACTAAAATAACAAAATGGAAACATGTATTCTGACCTAGATAAAATATATATATATATATATATATATATATATATGAAAATAGAACCTATTTTATAAATATAAAAACAAATAATGCCATTAGGTTTTGGTTGACAGTTTTACGATTAAAAACAATAACTTAATTCTTTTTCTATCGCCACATTTTCGAAACTATATTATGCCTGTTCTATTTTTATCTTTCTTGTGTTGGGTTGAATTTATATTATATATATATATATATATATATTATATTTATATATATAATAAATTCTGGTTTGTCTGCTTAAAATGAATATATGTAAAGGTATAATTTATTCTCTAGTTGGCTAGAGACGACGCCAAATGTTTAAAGACTGTTGAAAAGTCTATTAATTTCAAAATGTAAGCGTACATAGTACATAATAAAAAAAACATCTAAATTGAGAAAATTAAGATGGCTGACATCGACTTGCAAACGTTTTGCCGAAGTGAACAGACGAAGTCGAAATAGAAGAGGAAGGTTTTTTCTCTCTTGTTTCCATGTTTAGAAACAACTAAAACTTACGGATATACTAAAATGTAGGCATTTTAATCAAACGAATTGACTCTTTCTTTACTTTAATATCTAGGTCATTATAGAAAAGTGCCGCTGTTTTGTTAATGAAAGGTTCAAGCTGTTTGCTTAGATAGCCAACATTGGACAGGACAAGACTAAAACAACAATTTTTTTAATTTGTATTTACATGTACCCACCGCTAATCACTATATAAATAAAATTGTGTGACCTCTTCTCGTGTGTCTGTGCGCATTTCGTCTCTACGTGACTTACTCATTATATATATATATATATATATATATATATATATATATATATATATATATATATATATTATATACACTTTTAATCGATTATTTATTGAAATCAAAAATGCAATCGCGTTAAAAACTAAAACGTACCTTTAAAAAAATTCTATTTAAAAAATACTTTAATTACGAAATTTAATCAAGCCTGTTGTATTTGGATTCATTCGTAAACAAATTAACCATTTTATCTTATTTTTAAGTTTAAAAAAATAGAATTAATTACATAGTGATCATTTGAAATACGTAAGGAATTTGGAAGCATTTTAACTATCAAATAGAAAGTAATTTCTGGCTTCAAAATTCTAAACAAATCGTCATGTATTAAAAAGTTTTGGGAGCTATTTACATCAAATAATCTTATGAATAGATATTAAAAAAACATTACCTTAACAAAATTACCCATAGTCATAACAATTTGATTCAATTAATTTAATGACCGATAGCGTAATAATTCAATTTTACTTTCAAAATTCTTCTTTTTTTTCAGATAAAATAATAAATATTAATAACAACAATAATAATACTAATAACAATAAAAATAACAATAATAAATATTAATAACTATTAATAATAATTTGGTAAAAAATATAGTTTTAAAAAATGAAAGTAAAAAAACTCCCTGCCAACACCGGGTAGGGATGGCTAGTAATAAAATAACTAAATCAACATTGTGTCCACAGACAGGCAAATAAAGTTGTATTCATTCTAACGGAATCCGAATGTTACAACACGGAGATGGTTACTAAAAACATATTTAGTCCAAGTAGTGGATACTTTATCGCATATATGTAGTTTGGAATTAGCAATCGCCAAAATAAAAATAAAACTGTCTTCAAAAATTATTCTACTGAAAGATGGGCAATATTTTTTAATCATTTTACAAACTTTTTTAATTTTCTATCGAACATTATTTTAGAGGATAAAATTCGACTCTTCACGCGGCCATTACAAAAAGTGAGTTTTATCAAAAACAATAAAAAAAACTAAAAATGAATTCCATTCTGGTAACGTCGGATTAATTTTATGAAAAACAAAAACTTTCAAAAAGAAATTAATTCTGCGTGTTTTTTTTATTAGACATATTTGTAAATTTAGTTTCTTATTTACTTAGAGATAAAATAGTTGTTTCATTCAAATGTTAAAATAATTGGATTGGAGTTACATTTTATTCGGGTAGTTTTTGCTGTCGGTATAATTTGTTTAACAATTTAGTTTTTAGAAGACATTTTGTTTCTGGATGAAAAGATGTATCAAAATGTTCGTTCCTAAAATAAATATCGCTTCAATACATCATCATATATATATATATATATATATATATATATATATATATATATATATATATATATATATATATATATAATGAAATAATTTTTTACAGAGTAAAATATATTGATATAAATTTGATCAAATATCAAATGTTTTTTTAGATAGAGATTGCTAATTTGGATAATTTGTACTATTCGAACTACTATCCTCATCGTGAGTGTTATTTCCACAACGTTTCGGCCGATGTAACTCGCGACTATCTTCAGGAGTATCGTTTTGAACTCGGGAATCTATATTCTCAATTTCGTCATAACCAGAAATTCGGAGGTTACATCGGCCGAAACGTTGTGAAAATAACAACCAATATGAGACTAGTAATGTAAATAATACAAAATATCCAATTATCTTCCTTATTTTGTAGCAGCAACGAATAAACAATTATCTTCTTAATATTAGAAAGCAAAATATAAACGATTCCCATTCGTCCAGTAATGGCGTCATTCGGAGTAAATTCTTTGGCATGTTAACTCATTCAAAGTTTAGTGATTTGAAGTAATCAATTGTACATTTATTATAGTAAAAATATCAGCAGCAAAATAGGAATTAAGAATGAAAGATTACAAATATTTTCTGCTTTGTATGCCGGAACTTTTTTAATTACATAATTAGTTTGTGTGCTTATTGTTGCATTCTTTTTATTTATAAACAATTTCGCTCATAATACATTTACAGATATAATTTGGCCGACAAAAACCTTGCGATAACCATGTGGAATTTATTATATATATATATATATATAATTTCTAATTTGGGACTGTTATCCTGACTCACGCATTAACAAACGAATAGGAATGCCGAAGGGGACGAATTCTGTTCTTTTAGAAAAAAGATTTTAAGACATTTTGTATTCCTATACGTTAACAAATAAGAAATAATTTTTTTTAAAATATATAAACATTTATATATTTTTCATGTATATATATATATATATATATATATATATATATATATATATATATATATATATATGTAAGGTTAGTGGGAGAGAACCCCAGCAGAGTGCTCGATCATTAAGAAAAAATCCAAAAATAAAAGCGAAATATTTATAATTTTTGTAAATATATATATATATATGTATATATATATATATATATATATATATATATATATGTATATATATATATATATATATATATGTATATATATATATATATATATATATGTATATATATATATATATATATATATATGTATATATATATATATATATATATATATGTATATATATATATATATATATATATATATGTATATATATATATGTATATATATATATATATATATATATATGTATATATATATATGTATATATATATATGTATATATATATATGTATATATATATATATATATATATATATATATGTATATATATATATATATATATATGTATATATATATATGTATATATATATATATATATATATATATAGATAGATGTGTGTGTTACCAAGGATTGTTATCCCATGTAGGACTTAGGATGTTATTTCAAAATGAAAGAAAAGCTATATATATATATATTATAGAAAAAAAATCTCTTTTCTTGCGTGTAGTCGCTCTGTATTTTGACGCCATTATTTCTTTCCCTATTTTACACTTTCGTAAAATAATACATATGTAAATTAGATAGCGAAATAATACGTTTATTTACTTATATATAATTTACATGCAAACATTTATTTGTACGCATTTCCTGTATAATTATAATGCCCCATTCTATACATACTTAAAAGATGTTTCCAATGTTGTTCTTAATAAAAAATAATAATAATCTTCATTATTTCACTGGTGTGAAGTTTAAAAGTAAAGTCTGGGTATGGCTCAGAAATTGATTATCAGCAAAAAAATAATTTCGTTTGAAGCCTTTTCAAAGGGTCACAAAGTAGTTCATTCTTTTTTTTTCAACTATTAAAAAAAAGACTAAAATAGCTGACTTGTTTACGAAGAAACCGAAATGCATTATTTCCCGATAAAGCCTGCAAACTGTATTTTGCAGGTTATAATATCTGTATTTATAAAACTATCAGACAATATTTCGTATGTGTGTGTGTATTTATCGCATATACGTAACTTTGATAAAATACTTTGAATTAATATTTTTGTTTATTACTATTGATTGGATAGTAATTGAAATAAAAATATTAATTTTAAATAAAATTTTGAAAGGTAAATTTTATTATGATATCATTTGTTCATTCAAATGGAATCAAATTATTTAATAAAACTAATTTTAAAGTAGTGTTGTTTTAAGGTCTCTTTATATAAGTATTGGGCGTAAATAGCTCCCAAAACTTTCAATCCTTTTCAATACATGAGGATGTGACAAAAGTTTTAAAACCAGTGGAAATTCATTTCGAGTCGACTGTTTAAAAGCTTGCAAATTTCAAACAATAACAAAATAATTCATTATCTGGTTTAATGATTCGCAAAAGATTAAAATGGCTGACTTATTCACAAAGAAAACGAAATCCCTTATGGTGAATTTAATTGCGTAATTAAATTATTTTTTTTAAATTCGGTATTATTTTAGCATATTTCGTTTCTGATTTAAATAAATTTCCAATTAATAGTAACAAAAAAATAATAATTTAATGTATAATTATCAAAGTTACGTAGCCACAATAAATATAAACGTGAATTTGTCTTAGAATTTGAATAATATAGAGAGTAGTAATGATATGTTAAAATTGAACAGGACAAAATCTTAATTTATTTGAATGAATTATAAGGTTTAGCAAACATGTAAATTTAGTAAAGATGGAGAACTTTTGTGGACAGGATTGATGTCTAAAACTGTAAATAAATAATACGGCAACTGTCGACAGATTCGACTTACCATCAGTTCTTTTCTACGATCGTAGCGTGGGCGAATATGTTTCCCTTTGATTTAGTAGAACTATTACTTTCTTACACAATAACAAAGTCTGAAGTTGCTGTAGTTACCCAGTTCCAAAGAAGTAGCTGAAATTTTATTTTTAAATGAAAGAAAAACTTTTTTTTTTCTTCGGCGCCATCTTTTTTATTCAGGAAAAACAAAACAATATCGAACCGCTTCGAAATAACTGCCATAGCTACTTGTCCCTTCTTTTGTGGAAAGTAAAGACCATGCGACACTTGTCCCTTCATTTGTCGACCTAACCAATTCGATCCTTTTTTTTTAATTATCAATTTTCTAATACTTTTATGGGTTTGTACCAGGCTCAATAGGAATATATAATTACATATTCTATGAGTTTGTCGTAATTGTTGATCATAAATTTGTATTTCTTGCTATGAAATTAAATTGTACTTTGCTTCTTAACGTGTATATAAATTCGAACTTTTATACCAAATATTATTTTAATTACGCCCATCTTTATTTTTTAATTGTTTATAGACTCGTATGATTTGTATCCCTTTATTTTCGCTTTAAATTCGTTAAGTTCGGTTATAACTTTTTATTTTTATTTTTTTCGTAACAATT
>OY744519.1:61582373-61657373 GCA_963556195.1 Sepiola atlantica
TGTACAAAATACAATATCTATTAATTCATCAGTTGTTCAAAACAAGGGGCTTCAAATAATTGTTATATATATATATATATATATATATATATATATATATATATATATATATATATATATATATATATATATATATATGAGTGTCAGGTTGTATATGAAAAGAAATCAAATAAAGTGCTCGATCATATAAGAGATCTAATATAATTTATTTAGATACTGTATATTACATATTTCAGCAATGTACCGCGGTTTCTAAACCTGTCTAAATCTGCCCTTTTGGATGAAACCGCGGTACATTGCTGAAATATGTAATATACAGTATCTATATATATATATATATATATATATATATATATATATATATATATGTGTGTGTGTGTGTACTATTGATTTCATTTAACATTCGAAAGAGAGTTTGAATCCTTTATCTTTGCGAATATAAAATAATTACTGGCCTGAATTAAAGTTTAAAGAAAAAGTCAAGTATTATGGTTTATTTGCGATCATTATCCAAAGAAAACACGTATCCTTAACCGCGCCACTGTTGTATCAAATAACCCAAATAATTATTTCAAAAAGTACACAATGTCGTTTAAAAAATATTGTGTAATTAGTGGGCCCTCCCTCCAGCGTTGTCTGTGAATGAATGAAGTCCCATGTGTACTCCGGTTCCCCACGCCTCAATCTAATATAGCGATTTTTTTTTTAATCGATAGTTTTCACTTTTCTTGAAATGAAATAAAGTAAAACGTCGTTATTTCTGAATTTATGAATTGTAATATATAAAGTTTATATACTGATGTAACAGTGATAATAAAGTGATTTTAGAAACGCGCGTACATAGGGATAAACATTGTTACGTGTTGATTTTCGAGACTTGATTATAATATTTTTAATTTTAATTATGTGAAAAATTTTATAATCTACTGAATTATTATATATATATATATGTGCCATTGTGGTGGTGGGGATGATGGCTAAAGTCTGAACTAGGACTACGAACAGCCATATAGTTCGTACTTTTGATAAAAATAATTGAACAATATCCAAAGAAGTGATCCTTCAAACTCACGGTTACCTAAAGAAATCAGGTTGTCAGTTTAATTCATTCTCATCAAATAAAACCGAAGAAATATTGTTTTTATGAAGCAAATAAATTTTAGGCGAATTTAAAAAATTCCTCGTGTTTGTTACAATAGTTATTAGACTGGAGTTTATGCATTAAATGTATTGCTCTATCTTCTTCGCGTAAAGTCAGTTCCCTCTATCGCTCCAAACACTTTCTCACACCCGATGCTATTCTCTATCTCTACAAATCTACTTTCAAACCATGTATGAAGTACTGTTGTCATATTTAGGCTGGCGAATTTCTGTCCCATTTGAGGGTTCTTGATAAGGTGCAGAAACGTATCTGTAATTTGATTGGTCCCCACCCTTTCTTCTTCTCTACACCCTCTCACTTACAGGCATGATGTTGCTAGTCTCTATATCTTTTTGATAAATACTATAATGGAATGTGTTCTTCAGTTTTGTGTGACTATTCTCTTCTTCCTATGTTCCAGCTCGTTTGACTCGTTGGTCTAGTGGTCTCCATCAATTCGCTGTTTTGATACCTCATTGTAATACAGCTTCGTATTCCAGTAGCTTCTTTCCAAGAACTTCAGGATTGTGGAACTCCATTCCTGCTGACTGTTTTCCTCCTACCTATAGTCTTGGTCTTTTCAAGACTAAGGCCAATAAGAATCTTCCGTTTTTGCGATAATCATCTTTCGTTCTTGTTAGCTCCTTGGTGTTATGCCTTTCTGAAACGATTTCAGTTTTTAAAAAAGACGCCATTTTTTATTGATGATTGCGACGTTAAATTCAGTTGTAATCGAATAATTGGAAGGGAAAGAAGAAGGAGAAGAAAGACGAGGAATAAAAAGGAAGGGGGGAAATTAAAAAGAAAAGACAAGAGAAAGAAAAGATGGCGACCAATAATACTAGTAAAATAGATGGTGTGCCTGTTGTCTGTCAGTAAAATAACGAAGGTCGTTGTACAATACAATTTCTAGAAGTAATTCTTAAAAGGTAGAAAAAAGGACCGTTACGAGGCGTTCGTGATGAGTACAGTCGTTGAGAAATCCAGCTGAATTATTATTATTATTATTATTATCCACGTATAGTAAAAGCAGACGACAATGATAATTGGAATGGAAACGAAATTTATAGTTTCAACTGAACAACGTCATTCTCAGCGTCGATTCGGTCTACAACTAAAGAATAAGAAGAAGCGATGTTGCGAGATGTCTACTGGAAAGAAATTTCTACACCGTACGAATGTTATTTGGGACTCATAGAATAAGTAAGATCGATCTACTTGGAAAATATTGAAAATGTTTATTTCGTTAGTTGTAACAATAAACATCATTTACATCTCGTATAATGTCTGCACAGTACAACATTTAATTTGAAAAGAAATTACCAAATTAATCACAATAACGTACATTATATATAAACAGAAAATTGATTGAAAATTACGGAAATTGAGTTGGTTTAATTTAGCGTATGCTAAGGGTTAGGGTTTAGATCGCATAACAAAGTAGATTCGTGAGACGTAGATTGCAATATAAGTGTAGATATCATACCAAAGTAGATTCATGATACGTAGATAACAAGCCAAAGCAGTAACAAAGCGATGATGGTTATTTAATGCCTGCCACAGGTTAATGCTGTTCCAAATACAATAGAGAATATCTAGAACAAAATACAATTGACTAATCATTTGGCTAAGATCAAAGTGTAGTATCTGTTCCGATGGATACTGCACGCCTGTCCTGTGCAGTTCTAGGAGGTCCACCCTCCCAGGCTTTGCCTCCCCTCTTTGGGGAAGAGTAAGTTTATTGCTTACTGTCTGAGGCGCCCCTACCGGGGAATGCCGACGGGGCTGCCCAGGCAATTTTTAAATGGCCAGTGTGCTCACCTCTCGAGCGCTGGCTTTTCAAACCCCACTTTCTCGACCCGATTTTTGGGTCACATCTTACTTGTGGGAGTAAGATAAAACTGGCCTTGTGCCTAACTCCTGGGGAGGAGTAAATAAAACTAATCATCTATCGAACACAATTTGATTGGAGTGATTTAGGAATTACTGTTTTCGGTACTAATTCTATTGAATGTTAGTAATTAAAGAATTTGATTTGTATGGTGGTTGGTCGGACGAACAAAAAAAAATAAAGTGTTTCGATACGATTCCTTTTGTTTTTGTGTATTTTAACAGACAAATAGTTTAAATGTCGTTTGAAACGAAAACGTGAAAGACATGATTATTTTAGATGATATAGAAAAATTATAAAAATACGAACATATATATGTGTTAAAAAAAACTAGCAGCGTGACATTCGGCCTGTTATTGAGGTGAAGTATTCGTTCTGTCCTCGATCAGAAGAGGAGAAATGCTTATAGACTGAGGTAATGTTTATTTTTGTCACAATCCAAAGTGCCCCTTTCTGGGGAGCTGGCTTTTCCTTGCATTAAAAACCGACCTTTGTATCGAATTTTGCCCACGTAGACAACTATGTTTTATTGACGAAAATACACATGGAAATGCATTTATTTTACATTGAAAATTTTATAAATGTTCGATAAAGGGGATAGGTCCTCTAAAATTAACCGCTCAACTGAAAAATAGAAAAAGAATATATATATTTAGTATATTAAACCATAATTCTACAATTTAAAAAAAAAACGCGGGTTTAATAAACATAAGCAAGGCAGTGGTTTGCAATTATCTGTAATTATTTTTATCATTTCCTCTAATATCTCTCTCCTCATTCTCTCTCTCTCTCTCTCTCTCTCTCTCTCTCTCTCTATATATATATATATATATATATATATATATATATATATATATATATATATATATATATATATATATAAATTCGTGTTCCGGAATTTTAATAGTAGAGCACTTTACGACAGCTGCATTTAAATAGGATTAATTACTCGCTGATTTACCAGGTTGTTTGTAACGGCCGTGTGGGCTAAGACGTTTGAAATATAACTCGTGTTCCAGGGTTTGAGTCCGGCGACCGGTGTGAATAATTCTTCTCTACACTGACGATTCCCGTAAGGATGAAACCTATACGTATGTAGATAAAAACAAATATTTATAATCATATACTTTATAGTTGCATTTAAATGACTATAATTTATATTTATTGTATTTATTTTTTCCAAGTTTAATAATATATATATATAAGGAGAGAGAAATAAAAAGAGAGAGAGAGAGAGATGTATGTGTGTAACGTATGTTATGCTAATAAGACGTGTTTACTTCGTGCCTAGTAGTAGTATTTATATTTTACTTAGTAACATATACATCGACTGGTAGAGAACTAGTGAACTCAGTTCAGTACTAATTGTCTCACACTAGTTCACTAACCGTTTTAAAAACTGTGCCTACTTTTTTCTTTGTTTTCTTTTATTTGAAGAGATAAGTTTCGAGTCTAAAAATAGATTAGTTAACCGATTATACTAGTATCTACTTAATAGTATGTGTGCTGTTAGACCGTATACACTGGTTGTAATATTTAAACCTTCTCTCTCTCCACGTCGCCCTTTCCCTCTTCCCCTCTCCCTCTTTCCATCCCGCCCTCCTCTCTCTTTCCCCTCTCTCCCCTTCCTCTCCCCTTCTCTTTCGCTCTCTTCTCCTCGCCCCTCTCTCAAATCTCTCTATATATCATTCCGAACTATGAAAATTCACCCTAACAATCCTTTCCCATTTGTACACTTCTTTGTGTCTATCTATACCTACTGTGCTTTTATATCCAACCTCATCCGTGTTTCGCTCCTCTTCCGCCATTTCTTTTTCATACTTATTTGCTTGTATATTTAAAATTAGCAAACAAAACCAGATCCCACGCGAAAGACGCATTTTGAAAAAGAAAGACGAAATCTTATCTACGTAGATAAGTTTAATTTGATTTGTTTTGCATCTGTACGTTTATTTTTTCCCATTCATCTTTCAACACACACAAGGGTGTGTCAGGACAACCTGACATGAGGATACTTTTTCTACAAGTAAACCCTGACCAAATATAAAAAAAAACAACATTGTATTCAAAGCACAAATAAGATCCTCTCAGCACGGCTATACACTTGCCCATACGAGGAATGGTGCACCTTCTCCTAGTAATGATGCCTCAAGTAGCAACACTTGGCTGGATACTCCACCCGACTAGATGAATTCTTGTCGTGGAATCCGGTAAGACCAAAAGACCACAAGAAAGATATACTATAACATAGTTAACTGGTCAATTTGGAAGAGAAAAATTGATGTTCTTAACTTATTTACTAACTCAGCGTTTGAACAATAAAAATAAAAGATCTTTAATAGAATATTCGAATATCTATGTATCTCACATAGAGGTTAAGTGTTAGCCCAAGGAAGGAGTCCCTTGATTTCTGAGAACTTCGACTGAAGTAAAATGAAACATTTATATATACTATTGTGCGAAACAAGAAAATCGCTTTTGACTTCAATAACAATGTAAAAAACGCACCAACAATTGATCAACCCTTATAATAGAACAAATAACAAACGTACACGATAAGTCTTTGAACCACTTGCATATTAATATATGGCGAGCTTTCTTCTTGATAACAATCAGCACTCAAATATCCATTGTGTTTGTTTAACTGTTTAACTTTAACTGGTTCAATTTCCGCCATGTTGGTTTAAATAAATCTTCATATGTCGTCTGCTTTGCTGTCATATTGTTTGTCACCTTTATATAATTTTATCTTCACAATTGGACATAGATTTCAAATCGGAGTGAGAACGAGACTTGATGCTAAGCCGTTCCTTCATATTTGCACCGGCAAATATTATACGCTAAAGACGTTTTGGTTAGCTTAGACATGAAAATAAGTACTATCGCTTATAAATGTACACTTTAATTTATAATTTCAAGGCCGACACTTTAATCATTCAAATAATAAAATCGCAATAAGTAACACTGTTCAGCTTAATTACCTTATCGACTTAGAATGGTCCAACGTAAATTCACTAGACTAACTCGACAATCAACTAAATCTCATTCATTCACTGTGGAGGTCCCCAGATGCCGGAGAGCCTTCTACTCAAATAGCTTTTTTCCTCGTGCTGCTGGCCTCTGGAACTCCCTCCCTGTGCCCTGTTTCTCCGACAGTACTGACATGCAGAAATTTAAAACTAATGTAAACAGAGATCTCGCTGCGCAGATCCCAATTCTTTTTTCTCAGTAGCCCCTTACGTCTACAGTGGCGGCCTGCCTTGTTTGGGGTGAACTATGTTAAAAATATATATATAATAATAATAATAGTTAGGTTGACAATTCCAGTCCGCATCATCAAACTGCCAGCTTCTTGGTGACTTCTTTTAACCACAGATCTGAATTCGTTCAGCGATCCATCAGATCACTCGAGTGCAAGCAGAGATTCGTTGATAAGAATCATTTCAGAGAAGTCAGTTTCCATGTATTTTATGACGCAATTTTGATACTTTAAAATATTTGCTTTACCAAGAAGAGATTGCCTAGGAGATGTCTTAAGAGATCTGAATTTGCAAACTTTTTTTGATCCCCCAATTCCATCCGGTCCAAAGATCTGATCACTAGTCAAAGGTGATTGTTTCATCATAACTTGCTCTAGCTGATGTTCGAAAGTATCGATGGAAGATCAAACTAACGTATAGAGTCAAGTGAAATGTAATATATATGCTTTTGCACAAGTTACTAAGCACTCTGGTTATTTCTCTTATAACACTAAATAACACTTATATAAATTTCTTTAAGTTTGCAGAAAAGTTTATGTATTAGACCAATAGTGTATAATACGGCTACAGCTCTTAATTTAACAAAATATAATCCTAGTTCATTCAAAAAAAATTGTATTCACAATCGTTTCTGTCCATTTTTGTAAAGTATATTATAACACACAGTAGTATATATATATATATATATATATATATATATAAGAGAGAGAGAGAATTAAAAATGAAAAACTAAAATTATTTATATATTCATCAACGTTTCGTCTTTATTTCAAGACTTCCTCAGGTTGATTGAAATATATGTATGTATATGTATATATATATATATATATATATATATATATATATATATGTATATTAATTTAACTTTTTGGTCTTATTTCCCCTTGCGCCCTGGCCAAGCGATTGCCGCTCTGTCCTTAATAAAAACTAATTAGATATTTAATAATATATTTAGAGAGGGGTGAGATGTCTAAAAAGTAAGACTTTCAAAATATTGCTATTCTGATCGAGAAAAGATCGTTTTTTTTTTCTTCCCTTTCCAATTGGGTTCTCCTCTGTTTTCGTCCATTGATTTCCGATTTTCATAAATCATTTACGATGGAAGCCAATTTGCAGGCGCCCGACTTTGGCGAAGGTGGGGGGTGGGGGCACACGATCACAATTTGGCCAGTTTAGGGTTCTGTAGTTGACACGCGATCGATAGAACCCTCCCTACACACAATCCCGCCGCCCCCACACAACACTCCGCCTCGTTTCCATGACGGACCTCCGGTTTTTGTCGGCCGTGCAGGGTCCGAACGAACAAATCGAAACGATACGCTCTCTAGAAGTTAGTCCTTTGAGGGAGTGTATGTTTTTCAAAATATACAATGTTGGACGATCGAACCTTAAAGAAAGGTCTGAAGAGATAGAAAAGAATTAACTAAAGTACATATTCTATATATATATATATATATATATATATATAAGAGAGAGAGAGATTATACAAGTTCTACGTCTGAAATATGTTGATTTAGTTACTATCCCAATGATTCAAACCCCACGGAGGCCGTATATTAGTGTTAGTATAGTACCGTGTCACTGGGAATACGGAAGAGCGGAATGCTTGTGTATTGTTAGCAGTGGTGACTGCTTCTGTAGATGACGTTTCTTGTGGATAGCCTATATAAATTGGGATGTGTTTGGCTTGCATTATATTATTAATGTTGAATACATATATGTTTGTTTCTTTGTTTTTCTTCGTGTATAAATGACTAAAAGTTTTCGTTAAATAATATATATATTTATATATATATATATATATATATATATATATATATATATGAGAGAGAGATTTATAAATATTTATATATATGTATATATATATTGCGTTGGAAATAGCATTTTCGTCGGTCTGTCGTGTTTCAGTTTGATAATATAATTTTAATCGCTGAACGTGCATGAGAAATGGGCGCATTTTAAGAACATCGGTTCGTGTTTATCAACATATTCTATGTGTAGCCAAACGTCCCCGAAAATGATATCTCCATCGATTTGCGACTCCTTACGGCTTTTTTCTTTCAACTCTCTGCCCTCCTGGGTAACGTCTAATTGGCTTCGGTGATAATCGGCTCAATTTTGACTTTGTTTTCAACTCACCATCTTTGTTATGCGATATGGAAACGTTTTGTTTTTTCCCCCTCGGAAAATGAACGCGAATAAAATTTCGTCCCTTTTTTTTATTTTTTGGCGGCAAACTTAAAGAAACATTTTCGCTTTGAAATGTAATCGAATCTTTCAGCCAATCGAAATGAATGGGAGAAGACGTCATTCGATACCAGCAGGCCGTTGCTACCAAATTAAATTAATTTTCCAAATTTAATTCATTGTTTTGTTTTTTATTTTAGCAACAATTAGCATTTTATTTTTATCTAAACACTAAACGGGCAATAATCGAGAAGAGATAAAACACGAAATCAATATCATAAAAAAACAGCTGTAGCGACTCCAGCGTATTGATCGCTCGTGTATTTACTTGCAATTTGGTTTTCATTTTTATTATATATATATATATATATATATATATATACATAAATAAATCCGACCAAATAAATTGTTTTCCGGAAGGAATAATCTGTAATTACACTTTATTCTTCATAAGAACATGGACGTACGTTCAAAAGAATAAAATGGCTATTTAGAAAGAAATATTGATTTTGTAGAAAAAAACTATCGATGGCGAATATCGAGTATCCAACTGGCTTCAATTTATTATATAGAGAAAATAAGTGAAAATAAGAAAGATGATAAACATATATGCAAATGTTATATATATATATATATATATATATATATATATATATATATATATATATATATATATATATATATATATATATATATATTGTTAAAAATAACAGAATTCGTCTGTTTACTTATACCTGTTTTTTATTTTTTCAATTTTACTGACGGTTTTTTTTTGTTTTAATAATCAAAAAATAAAAAATAAATGTCCCATAGGTATCACGAAGCAAATGAACAAAAAAGCTGGAGAACGAATTTAAATCGTCAACGTCTTTCCTGGAACAATGCGAAAAGGTTCTATGCGCGTTTCTCCGCCGTGTTTTTAAAAATTCTTTTTCTCTATCTTTTTTGTTTATTTGCTTTTGACACATGAGGATGATTCGACGAAGAATCGAAGACGTTCGTGTTACCTATGAGACATTTATTAAATTGTGTTTTTTTTTTCATTTTAATAGAAAAATTGAAAGAATAAAACGAGGTATAATTAAACAGACAGATTCTGTTATTTTTAACAATGTTTGCATAAATGAGAAAATGCTGCCTAAATACACTAGCACAAATTTGACAGAAATACTAGATCGGCTATTCGAAAAATTGAACATTTTAAGAAAAAGTTTAATTAAGAAAAAACATTGCGTGTGGTTTAAAAGCGTTTGTCTAAATTAAAATATGCTGACTAAATACACTTAATTTAAAATTCTCTTCTCTCTCCAGTTAGTTTGCTCATTTGCGTGTGACACCTAAGGAGGATTTGACGAAGAATCGAAAACGTTCGTGAAACCTATGGAACATTATTAATTTTTTTTTTATTTTAACACAAAAAAGACCATCAGAAATTTTTTTAAAAAAAGGTATAATTAAAGAGACAGATTCTGTTATTTTTAACAATGTTTGAATAAATGAGAAAAGGCTGCCTAAATACACAATATATATATATATATATATATATATATATATATATATATATATATATATATATATAATTACAGTTCATCTATTTAAAAATATATGCATATGTATACATGTCCATATTTTTATGTTTCTCATTTCGACTTTTTCTTTTTGGGGTCCGAGTCGCTTCAAGTTCGTTTTACGTTTGAGGTCTAAAAATATATTTCCTTCTTCAAAATAAAATGAAGGGGAAAAGAATGGTTGTTTCTTTTTTTTCCCCCCTTTTTCTGTTCATTTTTCCTTTCATTCTGTGGAAATTACTCAGTTCTAAAACGAGAATCCCCGAGGATGCGAGTTTTGCAATGCAAATATATCAATCAATCAAGTCGAACAACCCTGCCACCTCCACCCGACTCCCACCACACCCACCTCGCTCATAATAAGCATCATATTTCTCGCCCCCCCCTCTCTCTCTCTCACGCACGCGCACACGCGCTTTCTCTCTCTCTCTCTCTCTCTCTCTCTCTCTCTCTCTTGAAACTTCTCTCTCTCTCTGTTTTCTACTTGATGCTACACTCTACACCCCACTGTTTCCCCATTCGTCCTGATTGCCCCGTGCGAATTTAGTTATGCAAAACGTTTTTCATTGATTGACTAGCGAAACTAAACCAACGACGCAACCAGCAAAGCTTTAAAATAAATAATTAAAAAGCATACAAACACATGTATATATATATGTATATATATATGTATATATATATATATATATATATATATATATATATATATATGTATATATATATATATATATATATATATGTATATATATATGTATATATATATGTATATATATATATATATATAATGTTTGTGTGTACATATAGCATTCACAATTTAGTTTAAGACAAGTTGAAAAAAATATATCTCTAGTCAATAATAGACATTCGATAATGAAATGGCTCTTTCTACAAATAGTCTCCGCATCATATATACATATAATATATATATATATATATATATATATATATATATATATATTATATTATATTATATTATATATATTATATTATATAATTTACTGTTAATAGTAATATTTCTTGTAAAATAATTACAAAAAAAATTTTTTTTAAATAATAAATAAATAAATGCTTGTCGGGTGAAAACTGTTAGTAAGAAAATGACTTATCTTCCGTAAAAATGATTGCGATTCTCAGCTCATTTTTTTTTAATAACTAAAGCGAATATGTGTCTTCTTTATTTAAAATTGTAGCAATTTACTTCTTTTTTTTAAAGCAATAAATATTTTTTTGTTCTTATACTGTAAAAGTAATTGCTAGCTGAATAGTGTCTAAATGAATAAAACGAATGTCCCTTTTTGAAACATATTCATTTAAAATTGTATCTTTTAGTGGACGAGACGGCATTATTTGTTTCGAAACAATTCATTTTGCAATGAATTAAGTCGGACTTATTTACCTCGCTACATCAGAATAATAACCAATCACCATCTTTGCTGATTAGTCGTTCTAATTTTTCTTTAAATGTGTGTGAAGGGTGATAACGTACGTACGAACATAAAGTGGCTGGGCATATTGTGTATGTGTGCGTGTTGTTTGGTTTTGAAGAGTCGAGGTTTCGGCCTGTGCGACAGCGGCTCCCACAGAACCAATCTATAATTGAATTGATTTTTAATTCAATGAAATCTCGACTTATCGATTTAAGCCAAACAACCCACGAATAAGTAATAGGTTTATTAAGAATTATTTTAGTATCAAACACTATTGCATTTGGTATACAGTAACCCTAACCCTAGTAATAAGTCTACTTATTGAAGGAATAAAACAGTGTACTCAATTGCATGAGTAAGAGCATAATATATTTCTTATTGATAATAATAATTAAAACGCTTGTATAGATATCTAATCAATATATAATTGTGTAGTATCTGTTCCGATGGATACTGCACGCCTGTCCTGTGCAGTTCTAGGGGGTCCACCCTCCCAGGCTTCGCCTCCCCTCTTTGGGGAGGAGTAAGTTTATTGCTTACTGTCTGAGGCGCCCCTACCGGGGAATGCCGACGGGGCTGCCCAGGCAATTTTTAAATGGCCAGAGTGCTCACCTCTCGAGCGCTGGCTTTTAACCCCACTTTCTCGACCCAAGCTGTGGTCACATCTTACTTGTGGGAGTAAGATAAAACTGGCCTTGTGCCTAACTCCTGGGGAGGAGTAAATACCTATATACATTTTTTAATTTATTTTATACGCACATAAAAGTATATATACTAATTACATATATATATATATATATATATATATATATATATATATATGTATATATATATATATCTTTTTGTTGTTTTTTTTTTTAACAAAGTTCACACCAAATAAGGCAAGGCGCCACTGTAACCGTAAGGGGCTACTGAGAAAAAGGGTGAAAGTTTTGTTTTTGTGTGTGTGGGGTGTGGGGTTAACCTAAATTTGGAGCTGCGCAGCGAGATGTCTGTTTACATTAGTTTTAAATGTCTGCATGTCAGTACCGTCAGGAAAACAGGGAGCAGTGAGGAAGTTCCAGAGTCCAGCAGCACGAGGAAAGAAGCTTTTGGTGTAGAAAGCTCTTCGGACCTCCACAGTGAATGGATGGGGTTTGGCAGATTGTCGGGTTGGTCTAGTAAATTTACGTCGTGGGGTTACCAGAGCAGCAAGCTCATCAGAGCACAATCCATTGAAGTACTTGTAAAATAGACACAAGGAAGCAACATTGCGGCGATGAGACAGGGGCTGGAGCTTGGTGGATAGTGAGGGACCTAGTGAGGGACCTATCAAGTTAGGTATGTTTATATATTTGTATGTACAGGATTCACTCCTAAACTAAGTAATGTATCATTATAAATTTTGAAACGCAGCTGTAGGTATAAGGGAGCATAATGTAGTCTATATTTAGTTTAATTTCATGAAAGAAAATATAATGGGGGGGGGGGTCTTCGTGAAAATTCAGATACCTCCGATTTGGGGAGAAATTCTAACAATAGGTCTTAGGCATGAATTAATAAATAATCCCCAAATTGAAGTGTTTTTTTGAGTATTTTAAACTCTTTTAGGGGTTATATTATGAGCACAACCTCCCATTTGAAAATTCAAATCTTTAAGATTTGCATTTCATTTGATCGATAGTCATTAGACACTAATTAAGCACAATTTCCTGAATTTCAATTTCTTAAGACCCCTTAAGCTTAAGCCCATAATTTTAGACATTTTCTTAAATCAAAACTGTAATTTTCGATCAAAATTGAAATAAGGATACTAGACACAAGGTTTAGTAGTATTACATCTTGATGTTTATCTTCGTAAAGGGAAACATAAAGTAACGCAAAACTGTTCTGTTCGGGGAATTAATTTTACTCGTCCTGGGATGGGTATTCTTGTTATTTTATAAAAAATATATATAGATGAAATTATATATATATATATATATATATATATATATATATATATATATATATATATACCCTTTATTATTTGTTATTGTCTTCAACATATATATTATGCGTCTCTAAAGTGGACCTTGGGTTTATTTTCGGCAGCCTCGTTACTCTCGCTTCCCTTATTTTGTCCTTTAGTCCTCATATTCCATGAGCAATGTTTCTGATAATGGGGGAAGAATTGCTGTTTTCTCGGTTGGAATCTATCAATATAACACTAATCGTTGGCTAGTTTTTGTACCTTGAAATGGTAAAACAAATTTTCTTAGCTCCTTACATCAAGTGGTTTCATGCCTTGTCTGGAGCGATTTCCATAAAAAAGGTTAATATAAGAAATTTGTCTACAGTTTATAATGAAACCTTCTACAGTCTGTGAGAAGTGTATGTTATTTTAATATGCGTATTTTTAATACTTATAAAAACGTAAGTCAGAGTCCAGACGATGTACATATTAAGGCCACAAAAATAAAACTTATTTCTCAGCTTTTAAAGTTTTCATTTGGGTGTTCACGTCCAATTTTATCTTTTAATTTGTCTTTATGTTAATATATAACTTTTTCATGAATTTATTTATTTTTAATTTATTACTCTTTTTTATTATTATTTTGAACCCCTCCCCTCGCGCCTCCAAAATGTCTGGCCGTGACTTTTTATTATACACATCGTCCTGTTTACATATATTGTCCTTATAGAAGAAGAAGCTACCAAAATCGCTTGATTGAATGAGAACATGTTTGAATTTGTGCCCTGTATTTGTAGGATCATGAGAAGTGGATAATGCAATTAGCTTCCATTCTAATTATTTACTAAGCCGAAAACAATGGCGAATAGGCGCGAAATAAAATAAAAAACGCGCAAGAAAAATAAAGAGCATTTATGCAACGTTCAGTTCACGTCCTGCAAAAAACAAACTGAATAGCGAGAGACGATGCGATGAAAAACGGGGCTGCGTTTTCGGCCGACCAAAACTTAGACCTTAGACAAAAACAAGGCGTCCAATGACGAACATTTATTTTATTTTTCCCAAATTCAATCATTTTAAATAAACGAGACAACTTCAACCGATTTTCGATTTTCGTTAGTAATCATTGAATGAGAAAAATAGCCCGTCATATATTACTAACCAAAAATAGAAAGAAAAAAAATGGCTCCGTCCTTCCAATTATCTCTCAAAAATGCCGGACGGACGGAGTTAAAAATGAAAAAACGAGAAGTGAGTTTCCGTTTTTTCTGATTACTTTTATTTATTTATTTTCTTTCTTTCCAAAGGCAAAATTTTATTAACTGGAAAACGACACACGCGCGCACAGACACAAACACACATATACATATACATATACATATACATATATATATATATATATATATATATATATATATATAGTAGACATGATATATGTATATGTATAATATATATGAATAATACATATGTATAATATATATGATATATAATGTATATATATATATATATTAAATATATATCATATATATGTATAATATATGTAGTGTATATATATAATGTATATATATAATGTATATATATATATTAAATATATATCATATATGTATAATATATGTAGTGTATATATATAATGTATATATATATATATATTAAATATATATCATATATATGTATAATATATGTAGTGTATATATATAATGTATATATATATATATATATATTAAATATATATCATATATATGTATAATATATGTAGTGTATATATATAATGTATATATATAATGTATATATATATATATATTAAATATATATCATATATATGTATAATATATGTAGTGTATATATATAATGTATATATATAATGTATATATATATATATTAAATATATATCATATATATGTATAATATATGTAGTTTATATATATAATGTCTATAATGCGTATATAATGTATATATAATGTGTTTATATATGATATTTATAATGTAATTATATAACATGTATATAATATGTATAATGTATATATAATGTATATAATGGTTATATATATGATATATATAATGTATATATAACATATATATGATATATATAACGTATATATATAATGTATATATATAATATTTATTATATATAACGTCTATATATAATATGTATATATATACAATTAATATGATATATGTATATATGTATACTACATATAACGTCTCTCTCTCTCTATATATATATACAATTAATATGATATATGTATATATGTATTCTATATATAACGTCTATATATATATATACAATTAATATGATATATATAACGTATATATAATGTATATATATAATATGTATTCTAAATATACCGTCTATATATATAATATATATATATATATACACAATTAATATATATATATATATATATATATATATATATACACACAATTAATATGATATATATATAATATATATATATATATATATACACAATTAATATGATATATATAATATATATATATACAATTAATATGATATATATAATATATATATATACAATTAATATGATATATATAATATATATATATACAATTAATATGATATATATAATATATATATATACAATTAATATGATATATATAATATATATATATACAATTAATATGATATATATAATATATATATATACAATTAATATGATATATATAATATATATATATAATCTGTATTAATATAATATATATGCTATATATAATGTATATTCATAATCTATATGATTATATATATATATATATATATATATATATATATATATTAGTATCTATTCTTTGTTTGTGTGTTAAAACTTTAATTCTGTGGGAATTTTCTTCATCTTGATAACACCTACAAAAACGATGGTAGGTGAAAATGTTAGTTTTATGCTAAGAAATGAAAGACAGCTGTAACTAATTTTTTTTATTTATTAAATATGATTTTGTTTATTTGAATCTTCTTTGTTCAGTTCATCTTCACAATTCTGTCAAATAGTTTACACGTCGGGCTTACATAAACTTGTAATAATACGCTATCATAAGGACAAATATTAAGGAGACAAGCGATTATATCCGTGGCATACCTTCTCGTCATGCGAGTGCGTGACGCTGAGATATATACGTCTGCGTGAAGACCTGTATTCTTTTTTTTATTATTTATTATTTAGCAATGTGTGATCGTTAAAATCGTACGTGGTGATAAAATACACAGCAATAATGATTGTTTGAAATAACCGGATTACTTATTTTATTAATAAATAGTATTCCTTCATGTTGGTGTGTAAATTTATTGATATATTTTTTTACGAACACACAGTCACATGTACACACACATCAACAACTTGACGCAAAGAGACTACACGGCGCCAAAAATACGTCCAACTTGACATCGAAAAACGTCACACTGTAAATCACTCCCTTTTTTTTTTAAATAACTATATATATATATATATATGTCCCGTGGCTTAATGGTTACAGCGCTTGCCTAGGTTGACTCTGTGGCATCGGTTCGAACCGTGCGACCGTCCGATATTATCATCTCTGCACTGATGAGAGCGAAAGCTCGAAACGCTAGCGTATGTAGGTAAAAATAGTTTAATATTATTTATTTAAAATTAATATATATATGTGTGTGTGTGTGTCAGTGAAATATTGTATAACTTATATAAGATAAGATAAATATATACCCATCTGTAATATGATTTTATGTGTGTTTGCTTAAAATGTGTGCAGATGTTTACTTCCATTAAACCTCTGTATTTATTACATTGAGCACTAAGAAAAATTAAGTGACAATAAATAACTTTAAGGATTTTAAACGTCATTTAAACGTAATTTTTAGATATGTGTGTATATACGTATATATGTATATATATATATGTGTATATGTGTATATATATGTATATATGTATATGTGTATTTATATGTATACATATACATCTATACGTATTTATTTATTCAAAAAACATTTATTCAAAAATAATCATATATGTATATATATGTATATGTATATCTATATGTGTGTGATGTTCTGTAGAATGGAAGCTAACTTTAGAACAACTAATAACATAAAGAAAATAATATGAAACCTACATTATTTATCTCAGTTGATGTCATGTACAACTTATATATATATATATATATATATATATATATATATATATTTACATATATCCATATTAAATATGTGTATATTTTAATATATATATATATATTTAAAATATCTATATTAAATATTTGTATATTTTAATATATATATATATATTAAATATTTGTATATTTTAATATATATATATATATATATACATATTAAATATTTGTATATTTTAAGATATATATATATATATTTAAATAAATGTATATTAAATATTTGTATATTTTAATATATGTATATTAAATATTTGTATATTTTAATATATGTATATTAAATATTTGTATATTTTAATATATGTATATTAAATATTTGTTTATTTTAATATATATATATATTAAATATTTGTATATTTTAATATATATATATATATGTATATATTTGTATATTTTAATTGTATATATATATATATATATATATATATATATATACTTTACATATATATATATAATGAGGAAAAAAATGAAATGATGACATATTTTGACAAAATAAAAATCAATACAATGAAAATCGACGTTTCGCCTTATATTTATTGAGGCTTCCTCGGGAGAAAAAGGATATTACAGACAACAATAAAGTATTTATGCATACACACATAGGTGGAAGGATAAAAGGTTTGGAATGGCGAAGACGCAGGCGAGGTTGTTGTGCGAGTGAGAGGTAAGCATATTAGCAGCAAATCTAAAAAAAATGGGAGACGCATGGAAGGACAGGCAATTAAGGGTCATAGCTTACATTTACTATGAAAGATAGGAACTGGGCCAACATAAGCTGTTCGAGATGGAAACGGGGAGGCTAAAAGGTTCGTATAAGTCGCTAGGTAGGTTGAAATTGCTCATAACTAAATTATTTATACACACACACACACACACATATATATATATAATATATATATATATATATAATATATATATATATATATATATATAATATATATATATATATATATATATATATATATATATATATATATATATATATTAGTTACTTTTGCATATCTGTAGGAAGTATAATGCATCCCGAAACGTCATATTAAGTAAATAAAGCCTTTTTCACTCAAAAGATTTTCTTGTCATTTTTTATATCATACTTTCGAATATTTTCATATATATATATATATATATATATATATATATATATATAATGTATAAATTCTAATCTCATTTTTGCGTATGACAGTGCAGTTGAAGGATTCCTTTACTTTTACTGTTTTTGTATTTTCTCTGATTAATATTTTTTTCTCGTCTTTCTGTCGTTGGGTGGGGATTGCTGTCTGTTTTTTTTTGCACGACCCGCCAAAAGCTCTTTACTCTGACAAAGACGATGAACCACACAGGGACTTTAAGAGAGAAAACAAACAAGTAATGTAGTTTTTTAAAAAGATCCAAACGCAGAAAAGTACAAGATACCAGAGAATTATCAAATAATACTAGAAAATTAGTAAAAATACTAAAAGAATTATGAAAAATACTAGAAATTTTGAAAAACTAGTAGTAAATTAATAAGAATACTAGAGAATTATCAAATATCCTTGAAAATTAGCAGAATTACTAAGAAAACGGTAAAAAATACTCTAAAAGTAACAATAATACTATAAAAGTAACAATAATACTAGAAAAGTAACAATAATACTAGAAAAGTAACAATAATACTAGAAAAGTAACAATAATACTATAAAAGTAACAATAATACTAGAAAAGTAACAATAATACTAGAAAAGTAACAATAATACTATAAAAGTAACAATAATACTATAAAAGTAACAATAATACTATAAAAGTAACAATAATACTAGAAAAGTAACAATAATACTAGAAAAGTAACAATAATACTCTAAAAGTAACAAAAATACTATAAAAGTAACAATAATACTATAAAAGTAACAATAATACTAGAAAAGTAACAAAAATACTATAAAAGTAACAAAAATACTATAAAAGTAACAATAATACTATAAAAGTAACAATAATACTAGAAAAGTAACAATAATACTAGAAAAGTAACAAAAATACTATAAAAGTAACAAAAATACTATAAAAGTAACAATAATACTAGAAAAGTAACAATAATACTAGAAAAGTAACAATAATACTAGAAAAGTAACAATAATACTATAAAAGTAACAATAATACTAGAAAAGTAACAATAATACTAGAAAAGTAACAATAATACTAGAAAGTAACAATAATACTAGAAAGTAACAATAATACTAAAATTGGAAATGATACTAAAAAATCGCAAAAATACTAAAAAATTCGCAAAATTACTAGAAAATTCACAAAAAATAATTAGAAAATGATTAAACATTCTAAAAGAATTAGCAAAAATATAAAAAATTACCATAAATATTAGTAAATTAAGCAAATGCAGTAAAATCAAATAACACTGACCAGTTATGTTCACAACAAATTTGAAAAAAAAAAACTACGAGTAGGGGATAAGTCGAACGTGGACGGGTGGGTTGGGGGATAAAAAAAGATGTTTGTGTTTACAAAAGAAATCTCTCCTTGAATTGCGACTGTCCGGGAGCTTGATGGGGTTAGTTGGAGCGATAGGTATGTCGATTGTATGTAAGGTTTGGAGGGGGAACTTTAGTTTCTCTTGAATAAGGCTGGGGAGAAAACGGTGAATAGTGAGAACAAAACAATTGGGCTTTTCCCATGTAAAACGTCGGAAAAATGTAATGTTCAAAAATAAATCCAAAAATAAGCACGTTTAATATTCCAGTTAAATATATGTAATTTAACTTATTATAACTATTTTAAAGACTTACTGAAGCACATGCCACTCGTTGTAATTTGATTCTAACAATGATAATCTTAACTTTATTACAATAAAATGCTATTTCAGTGGATCCTATTATTAGACTAGGGTTTAGAGTAGGGTTGATATTTTTAATTATCTAGATCATTCGTACGGCTGTTCTCATCTTGGGTGTTATTCTCAAAACGTTTCGAATCCGTATGGAATTTTGAACGTGGCCGTTTATTTAATCCACGAAAGTAGTTTTCTCTCGTGTTAAGTAATTCGTTATTGTAGTGCCCGTACTGAGGATTGAACCTTCGACCTCCAGAAAACTGTCACTTAGACCTGATTACACTTAGCATTTATATCCGTTGCGCCACAGGTCGGAGGTTACATCGGCTGAAACGTTGTGAGAATAACATCCAGGATGTTTATTTACTCCTCGCGGAGTTAGGCACAAGGCCAGTTTTATCTTACTCCCACAAGTAAGATGTGACCCAAGATCGGGTCGAGCAAGTGGGGTTAAAAGCCAGCGCTCGAGAGGTGAGCACTCTGGCCATTTAAAAATTGCCTGGGCAGCCCCGTCGGCATTCCCCGGTAGGGGCGCCTCAGACAGTAAGCAATAAACTTACTCCTCCCCAAAGAGGGGAGGCGAAGCCTGGGAGGGTGGACCTCCTAGAACTGCACAGGACAGGCGTGCAGTATCCATCGGAACAGATACTACACTTTGATCTTCCGACTAATCCAAATAATAGGAATCGCGTGTTGTACTATCAAATGGTCAAATACTTTCTATGGCCTTGAACTTGGAAATGTACCTAAGATAAAGAGGTGGCTAATAAAAAACACATACATATATATATATATATATATATATATATATATATATAATATATATATATATATATGAAATTAAAATGGAATAAGCGGAAGACCTAAAAAGCTCAACGTTTCGCCCAAATGTTATATGGGGTTTTTCAAGAGCGAACGAAAAAAATGACAAAAGACGAGAAAGTCTATAAATTATGAGAAATATATATAGTGGTAGGGTTTATGTAGAGAGGGAAGATATGTATAGAGTCAAAGATAAATACATAGCAAAAAGAAAAAGGGTCTTCCGCTTATTCCATTTTAATTTCATACCGTCGGATTATTTTATCCTTTCATCTATTCATATATATATATATATATATAAATAACATCAAAATTAACTTATCAAAACAAAGTCGAATGAAGACAGCAGACCTTGCACCCAAAAATCTTAATATCCTTTAGAAACATGTTTACAATATAATTTTAATTTAAAAAATAAGAAAAAAAATTAAATTATTTAATTGAATATGTAAAGAAGTAACATAGATATGATTTAAAAAAACTTTAGACAGACAAGCGAATATTTTCATATATAAAGACATGACGTAGCATTTTTTGCAAGGAAGGAAAAGGAAATTTTGACGATGTGCGGTGACATTATGTCTGTTTGAGAATAAAGAAGTTAGAATCTGCTTCCCATCTCAGTTTGAACTTATGTTCGGATGTGTGGGGGGCGTTCTGGATGGTGTTAGGGAATTAGCGATCATTGGATGAATGCAGAACAAACTTAATCAGACAAAACTGTTCCCCGATGAGTGCCTTCTTAGAGTGAAATCCAAAGGATGCCGTAATAAGCAAATTTAACTTTCACGAAAATTCTATTCAAAATTACAAATATAATAATTTTGTGCAGAAAAAACGGGATTATTTTTTAAATGTTTAAAACAAAATGAAAGTAAAAGGATGCCCGGGCAACGCTGTGTAGGTATATATATATATATATATATATATATATATATATATATATATATATATATATATATGACAACAGAAGGTGAAGATAGCCGGATGGCTAAGTCCTTCTGTGCTTGAAACCGACGGGACGAATGTTGTACTAATTTTGCTGTACCAATATATATATATATATATATATATATATATATGTGTGTGTGTGTGGGTGTGGCTTCCTGTTGTTTTTCATTGCCAATTTAAGTGACCCTTATAAAATCGTGTGGTTTTAATTCGATCATAAAAGAAATACCGTGATTTTTTTTATTTGTTAGGAAACTTGTCTGCATTTATTTTTATATGTTTGTTTATTTATTTCTTTGTGGGGTTGGTACTGTGAAGCCGTATGACTACACTTTCAATTCTGTTTGTTGTGGAAAGGTTTCTTAGAAATATTTAGTCTTTAATCTAATGTGTTGTTCAATATTTGTTCTAACTCCATGTAAAAGAAAAATGTCATATTTTTAGCTGTCGTCAGAAAAGTTTTAATTTGTACTATTTAGATTATTCGGACTACTGTTCTCATCTTCGATAGTAGTCCGAATAATCTAAATTATACAAGTGATTAATTCTCATCTAAAAAATGTCGAAACATAAGTTTTAACTCTTCTTCTTTATGTCCATACGTAATAAGTTTTCTTTTGGTTTAGATTAGCTAAATCTCAGTAGCTTTTAAATTTCTGACAGAAATCAGTATAATTTCATGAAAAGAAAAATTAAGAAATATCTTTATGATGAACCTAACCCTATCACGTAAATTGATGAATCAGTTTTGTTTTTTTGGTGTTTTACAAAAAGAAAATTAAATTTTATTGCTAAAAGACTAGGGAGTATATTTCGTCGCCATGTTTGAAAACTAAGGGAGATAAGTCCAAAAATTTCAACTCTTAAAAAATAGAGTTTGGAATCAGCCTTGTGCATAGTCGTATTTCGAATTTAGAACGACCACGAGGTAGTCACCGTGCCAGACATTTATTTTTCATTATTTCTAGATGTTTTTTTTAAAATGGTGATGATGAGCTTTCAAAATGGCTGACATAAGCTTTCGAAATTCGGAAGTGATTTTGAAGTCTTGAACTCTCAATTGGGCAGTCATTCCTGGCTTAATTTTAAAAATAAAACAAATAAATCGATAAAAAGCAACAAAAAAGAGACAAAAAATAACAATTTGGTATCAATTAATTTATTGCATCATCAGAAATTGTCCGTGTTGTCATCGGTCGACGAAAAAAAAAATGAAAACGGTGAACGTGTAAAAAATATTCAAATAGAATTAGCAGTTAATTTGTGGTTCTCCATTTTATTTCTATTTTTAACGAAAATCCCTTTGGACGACGAAAGTGAATAAAATATTTTAAAAATAAATAAATAAATGCCTCTACCATCTCTCTTTCCTTCTCTTCCCAATCATTCACATATTTCTGCGTTCGTTTCCATTCTGACACACCGAATCACCACCGAATGTTTCATTAATATTTTTATATTCCTTCACGTCGAAAAATTAGGCCAGTCTTTTTACGTTTAATTTTTATTAATAGTGGTATTTGCTGCGGGTTTTTTTATTTATTTTTTTAAATTATTTTTAGATTTCATCCACGAATCTATATGAAAAGCTTTGTCTGTCGATCAGTCACGCTTAAATGTGAAATAGCATTGCGAAACGCACAGAATGAATGACGGCATCTTGTTTTAGTGCGTCCACACATCTGTAAAGATATGTGTTCGTCGGTTAATATGTCACGCTTAAATTTGAAATAGCATTTTCGAAGGCCTGTCACGCTTAAATTTGAAATAGCATTTTCGTAAATCTGTCACACTTAAATTTAAAATAATATTTTCGTCACTAAACGCGCAGATTGAATGGTGCATCTTAAAGAATATCTGTCCATTTCCTTTCTAATGTTATGTCTTTATTTTCGGACTATTCTTCTCATTATTTATTTAAATATTAATTTATTTACACCATACGTGGGGATAATAGAGGCTCCCCACGCCCTCTTCAATCCCTTCTTTCGTCGTGCTCGGTGCCCTTATGCGCGTGTGGAGAGAGGGAGTGGGCGAACTGTTCGCTGTGAGAACTCCAATGTTACGCATCTTTTCAGTGCTGGAACAGAACAGAGCCCTTACGCGCTTTTAGTATATAGAGACGGACATATCAGGAGATAGTGGAGGTACTGAAAGGGTGGATAACGGTGGGGATGGGTGATGATATTAGAAAGGTGTTGGCATCTAAGTGCAAATATTTCGCCTGTATACACACACATACACACACACACACACATATATATATATATATATATATATATATATATAAGGATATAAAATGATAAATCCGACGAGATGAAAAAAAAATGGAAAAGGAAAAAACTCAAACCGGCATCAACGTTTCACCTTCATGTATTGATTTACTCCTCTTCATGAGTTAGGCACAAGGCCAGTTTTTATCTTACTCCCACAAGTAAGATGTGACCCAAGGTCGGGTCGGGAAAGTGAGGTTTGAAAAGCCAGCGCCTGAGAAGTGAACACTCTGGCCATTAAAAATTGCCTGGGTAGCCCCGTCGGCATTCCCCGGTTGGGGCGCCTCAGGCAGTAAGCAATAAACTTACTCCTCCCAAAGAGGGGAGGCGAAGCCTGGGAGAGTGGACCTCCTAGAACTGCACAGGACAGACCCATAGACCGGCGTAAATCAAGCCCCGAAGGCCAAGACAATACCAGTCTATGGGGTGCAGTATCCATCGGAACAGATACTACACTTTGATCTTGGCCAAAAGGCCAACCATGTAGCGAATACTCTTTCAATAGTTATCTCACTCTTGAATTTTTCACATGAAGGCGAAACGCTGATGCCGTTTTCAGTTTTGTCATTTTCGTGGATTCATATATATATATATATATATATATATATATATATATATATATATATATTTCTAAAAAAGTTAAATGTTACCACTTGAGTCACCGATTGAACTCCTATTAGATCCTTTGAATCGGGAAAAGGTTTGCCAAGCCCCTTCCCTTTCTTTCTCTCTCTCTCTTCTCTTTCTCTTTTTTGCTATGAGTTAAATAGTATTACCATCTGTGGTGATATTTCCTTTTGTTTATAATGGATTAGTTCAATGTTGAGTTTTATAGTTTGTTTTTTTTACCTTGACTGTTAATAAAACCGTGGGGGTGACGGAAGTGGAAGTTACAGACACCGTATACGTTCGAGCAGGAGGGTCAACCAACATACAATGAGAGATAGGGTGAGTGTGCAAAACTTAGTAAGCGATGGGTCAGTTGGCGAGTTCATTGTAAATAACGGTTAATTAGATCAATTAAAATGGATGTTTCTTTTTCAAACATAACACAATCCTCAAACTAAGGAATATTTTAGCATGTATTTTGTGTGATTCGAATTCATAGGAAACCCTGTCAGGGAAATGTTTAGTATTGATTACTCCTCTCCAGGAGTTAGGCACAAGGCCAGCTTTTATCTTACTCCCACAAGTAAGATGTGATCCAAGGTCGGATCGGGAAAGTGGGGTTTAAAAATTGCCTGGGCAGCCCCGTCGGCATTCCCAGGTAGGGGCGCCTTAGGCAGTAAGCAATAAACTTACTCCTCCCAAAGAGGGGAGGCGAAGCCTGGGAGGGTGGACCTCCAAGAACTGCACAGGACAGACCGGCGTAAATCAAGCCCCGAAGACCAAGACAATACCAGTCTATGGGGTGCAGTATCCATCGGAACAGATACTACACTTTGATCTTAGCCAAAAGGCCAAGAAAAAGGGAAATGTTGAGTAACTCAGCTATAATAGTAAATAAAAATCAACTAATCCGAATCGAGCCGAAACCAGAAAGCAGACCTTGCGCACAAAAGGGGCCAATATCCTCTTAGTTAGATCAACTATAACAACTATATATGTGGCTTATCTTAACACTTTATTGCAGTAGCATGGTACATCCAATTTCTGGAAAAGTCTTGAGAAATTTCTAAACGTTTTTATACATTTGAATCGAAGTTGAGGATTGAGATTTGTATTATTTAAATTATTCGGACTACTATTCGCATCATGTTTATTATATTCACAACGTTTCGGCCGATGTAACCTCCAAACTTCTTCAGGCGAATATTTTCGAACTTGAGAACTTTCTATTTTAAGTTCGACTACATAAGAATAGTACCCCGAATAATCCAAAGTCTTTATAGATTGAATTATCTAAGTAAAATGAAGTTGTACAGTTTAATTACAAGTTTAAACTAGATATCCCAATGTATGTGACGTCAATTGCCAGACGGAAAAACTAACAAAAAAGATTCTAAAGCAGGAGAGTTAACAATGGAGTTCTCTTAACGGGAAGATTATTGCTTTTTGCACGAAAACTCTTTTATACGTTCGCGCTTTGTTCCTGCGTTTATAGTTTTTTAAAGGAACATTTGAAAGAACTTCTTATTATTCGCTTAGATTTTAATCACATTTTACGATAAGTCAACGCAATTCAAAGATATATATACACACACATTATAGTGTACTCTTCGGCCTTTTAATTAGGAGCAAAGTGTAGTATCTGTTCTGATACTACATTTCATCTTTTCATCTTTTCTGTCCTCACTCAGTGATGGAGAAATCCTTCTAGCTCTGCCCTCGAGAGGAGAAAAGTAAATAGGAGGAGTTTATAAATTAAAAGAAAAGAAAATGTTAATATTTGTAGATCAGCTTTATTGACTCATAAAGCCGACGTTTCGGTAAACAAGATCTTCTTCAGGGTACAGTGTGAGTAGTGTGGGTCAAGTATAAATAATATTTTGCTTCTGTCTGTCTGCCTGTCTGCCCGGGATATAATTGTAAACAAAGCCCTCCACCAAGATCAAATACAACGTTTCTTGGGCAATACGTTACGAGAAATCCAATTGTGGTATTTATTTTGCATTGGAGTTATTTACTATAATATTGTGGGGTGTGCGTTCTCTCCCTCTCTCTCTCTCTCTCTCTCTCATTTGCTCTCTCTTTCTCTCTCTCTCTCTCATTTGCTCTCTCTTTCTCTCTCTCTCTCTCTCAGTTGCTCTCTCTTTCTCTCTCTCTCTCTCTCTCATTTGCTCTCTCTTTCTCTCTCTCTCTCATTTGCTCTCTCTTTCTCTCTCTCTCTCATTTGCTCTCTCTTTCTCTCTCTCTCTCATTTGCTCTCTCTCTTTCTCTCTCTCTCTCTCTCATTTGCTCTCTCTCTCTGTCTCTCTCTCATTTGCTCTCTCTTTCTCTCTCTCTCTCCCTCTCTCTCTCATTTGCTCTCTCTCTCTGTCTCTCTCTCATTTACTCTCTCTTTCTCTCTCTCTCCCTCTCTGTCTCTCTCTCTCTCTCTCATTTGCTCTCTCTTTCTCCAACTACGGGTTAATGAGTATTAATGCATGTAGCGATATTCCCTTTTATATAATGAACTTTTCTAATCTTTTTATTCGCTCCTTTCTTTATTACCTTGTTAATAAACAAAGAGAGTGAGAGACAGACAGACAAAGAGAGAAAGAGAGAAAGGGGGGAAGAGGAGAGAGGCATCGACTACATATAGAACAAGAGCGACTGTCGAAAAATAGTAAGAGTGTGAAAGTGATAGATCAAAAAAACCTAGTAAGAGATATTTGATGAGTTATTTGCAAATTACCATTAATTAAAACAATTAAAATGAAAGTGTTCCCCTTTGACCGTTTTGATTAAGTTGTCTCCCTTTGAGAACGTGACTTTACGAGACTTCACGAGACTTCATTTTGGCAGTATAAATATCGGTCAGCCATCTTTGTTTTGTTGTTAGTTCTGGATAATCTTCTTACCGGCCACATGTGCCAAATAAACATATCAACTTATATCCATTTTCATTAGCTTTATGTGTCGTTTTTCATGGTAGCAGAGCGTAACAATGGCTTCGAACTACAAAAATCCACCGATTTTTAATGAACAAAGTTATGAAGAATGGAAAAATGAGCTATTTATATGGCAGCTCATGACGGACATTGATAAAAAGAAACAGGCCTTGGCGGTAACACTATCTCTAACCGGGAAAGCTAGGAAAGCAGCATTAAACTGTGACAAAGACGAACTGCACAGAGAAAATGGCATGGATACCCTCATATCTGCACTGGATGGATTATTTTTGAGGGAAACTATAGACACAGCTTACGAAGCATATAGAAACTTCGACGGATTCAGGAGACCGGGACACATGGCAATCTCTGAATATATTATAGAATTTGACCAGCGATACCAAAAAAGTACTAAATATAAAATGAGTCTGCCAGATGCTGTACTGGCATGCAAGCTTTTGGATAACGCAAATTTACCCAACCAGCAAAGACAGTTAATCCTGACAGCATGTGCGTCGGATGAATTATGTTATGACAGAATGAAGTCTGCCATGAAGAGAATTTTCGGCGACATTTTGAATAAACAAAATGCAGTCACGGACTCGGAAAAAAATACCAACTTTGTGATGACTGAACAAGAGACGGCATTATTCACCGACCAAGGTAAGAGGCGTCAGTCATATCGTCCTTTTTCAAAAACATACAACAAAATTAAAGGGACCAATCCGGCTAACAGATACGGTAAAACGAGTAGATGTCGGATTTGCGAAAGTGTGCTTCATTGGTGGAAAGACTGTCCACATAAGAATGAGTCTGTTAAATTTACAGAAAATGTTAATTCAGACATAAATGACTCACCCATAGATGAATGCAATATTACCCTTTTTACGCAGAACAACGCTTCTGCAAGTGAAATTTTTGCCGTGGAATCATTAAATTCTGCAGTCATTGATACAGCATGTACAAGGACGGTCTGCGGTAAAAAATGGCTAAAACATTATGCGGACAGTATAGATTGTGATATCCCATCCACAAAAAGTCACAAGCCTTTTCGTTTTGGTGATGGTAGGATTATAAACTCATTCAAAAAAGTTATCTTACCAGCCAAAATAGGTAACACGAGATGTAAAATAGAGGTAGAAGTGGTCGATGTAGATATTCCGCTTCTATTAAGTAAAGCTTCACTAAAAAAGGCGAGAACTATTCTGGACTTGAATTCTGACAAGGCTGAGATGTTTGGAAGCTCAGTAGAATTACAATTTACATCTACTGGCCATTACTGCATTGACATCACTGACAATTCTGTTTCGAAAGTGTTAATGATAAATGAAAACCTGGATGACAGCACTAAATTTAAGAGGCTCACTAAACTGCATCAACAATTTGGACATGCATCTGCAGAGAAACTTAAACAACTACTGAAATCCGCAGGTACGGATGACTCTGATATTCTCAGCAAATTGGAAGGTGTTATATCAAAATGTGACACATGCAGAAAACATGCTAAACCATCGCCCAAACCTATTGTTGGTTTTTCTTGGGCTAACGATCACAACCAAACAGTAGCAGTGGATTTGCATCAGCTGGACAATAACCTTTGGTACCTGCACATAATTGATGAATTCTCTCGATTCAGTGCTGGATGCATAACCAATAACAAACGATCATCTATGTTTGTTCAGAATTTTATAAAATACTGGATAAGCATTCATGGGGCACCACAGCGACTTCTTAGTGATCTTGGTGGTGAATTTGACAGTGCAGAAGTACGAGACATGGCCGAGAACTTCAACATATGCGTGATCACTACTGCTGGTTATTCGCCGTGGAGTAATGGCTTATTAGAAAGACACAACCAAACATTGACAGAAATTTTATTAAAAATTAAATATGAACAGAACCTTGACTGGGAAACGGCCTTGAGCTGGGCACTGATGGCAAAAAACTCCCTACACAATGTACATGGATATAGTCCATATCAACTGGTCTTTGGGAGGAATCCGAATATTCCATCAGCACTCACCGATGAACCACCAGCTTTAGAAGGCACCACCACCAGTGAAGTGGTGAAAAACCACATAAATGCGTTGTACTCTGCGAGACAGGCCTTCATCAAAGCCGAATCATCTGAAAAAATCAGAAGAGCCCTACGTAAGCAAGTCCGACCCACACCAGACACTTGTATGGCAGGTGACAAGGTCTACTATAAGAGACCAGATAATAAAGAATGGAGAGGACCTGGTGTGGTAATTGGCCAAGATGGGCCTGTTGTGTTTGTCCGACATGGAGGGATACTGGTGAGAGTGCATAAATGTAGACTACGACTGGTCCACCCCACGGATGAAAATATAAACTCCGATCTGCTGTCGGATACACCAAGCAGTCAAAGGACCAAGGAGCAAACCGACCTTACCAAAAATTTTGATGCATCAGAGAATTCTGATGATGAGCAATATACCCAGACCTCACCAGCTTCACACCATGACAATGAGATGATACTACAGGATAAGATTCATATAAAACCAGGCCACACCATAAGTTACACTCACAAGGAGAGTTTACAGCAAATTCAAGCTAAGGTAATTAGCCGAGCAGGAAAGGCTAATGGAAAAAATAATAACTGGTATAACATAAAAATTATGGAACCAGCTGACCTGGCAGGTGAGGAATTATCTGTAGACTTAGGCCAAGTCAGTAATCTCAATAAGAATGTAACCACCAGAACGCCTGCTGATGATGATAATGTCATGGTTGTAGACAACACTCAATTCTTTGAAGCAAAAATGAAAGAGCTCGACAGTTGGAAGCAGAACGAGGTCTACACAGAGGTAAACGACAATGGACAAAAATGCATATCCACTCGATGGGTCTGTACCTTGAAATCGACCATGGACGGCATAATACCCAAAGCGAGATTGGTTGCACGGGGATTTGAAGAAATACAGGAAATACAAAAGGATTCTCCTACTTGTGCTCATGAATCCGTAAGACTAATAATGGCAGTATCAGCTCAACGTCAATGGAAGCTACATTCTATGGATATCAAGACTGCATTTCTTCAGGGACAAACTATGGACAGGGAGGTATACATAATACCGCCCAAAGAAGCCAAATGTAATAAAATATGGCAGTTAAATAAATGTGTCTATGGGTTGAGCGATGCCTCTCTCCACTGGTATAACAAGGTGAAATCTGTCATGATCGAGAATGATGGGGTTATGTCAAAAATGGACCCTACAGTTTTCTATTGGATCTCTAAGACTGGTCACCTGACTGGCATACTGGCTTGCCATGTTGATGATTTCATTTGGTCAGGTGATCAACAATTTAATAACATCATGGATAAAGTGCGGAAGGCCTTCAATGTTGGAAAGGAGGACAGTGAAATCTTTAAGTATTGTGGAATTGATCTTAGCTGTATTAATGACACAATACATTTGAACCAGGAGAATTACTCCAAAGAAATATCACCAGTTATTGTGGATTCTCTGAGAGCTATGCAGAAAGACTCACAACTCTCAGAAAATGAAAGAAAATCACTGCGATCAAAAGTAGGGCAGCTGTTATGGTTGGCACACCAGAGTCGGCCAGACTTGCTGTTCGATACCTGTATATTAGCAACAAACATTAAAAATGGCACTGTGTCTGATCTACTACACGTAAACAAAATCATTACCAGAGCCAAATCATCTAAGCTATCACTAAAATTTCAACCCCTTGGAAGAGATGAAGGACTACACTTGATGGTATTTAGTGATGCTGCTATGGGTAATCTGCCAGATGGTGGTAGTCAGGGTGGTTATATAATCCTACTTGTGGGTGAATCTGGTAAATTCTCCCCAATTTGGTGGAGTTCAAAGAAGATTCGACGCGTTGTGCATAGTACCCTGGCTGCAGAAACTATTGCTATGTCTGAAGCAATTGACATGGCAATTTTTATTGCTACATTATTTTCTGAACTCACTACAGGTAAGCCCAATCCGCATGAGCTACCTATAATATGTGTCACAGACTGCAAATCTCTCTTTGAGGCTGTAAAATCAACCAAATCAGTTAAAGAGAAACGACTCAGAATTGAAATTAGTGGAATCAAGGAAATGATGTCAAATGGACTAATAAAAGAATTCCAGTGGTGCAGGGATAGGGCACAATTAGCGGACTGCCTAACAAAGAGGGGTGCATCACCCTTTCTTCTAAGAAGCGTGCTGCGGGAAGGCATGATCAATGCACAAGAACAATTAACCCCATAACTTAATAAAACAAAAAAAAAATACTTATGAGATTTGTTAAGATTAAATGGAGTTGTTCCCCTTTGACCGTTTTGATTAAGTTGTCTCCCTTTGAGAACGTGACTTTACGAGACTTCACGAGACTTCATTTTGGCAGTATAAATATCGGTCAGCCATCTTTGTTTTGTTGTTAGTTCTGGATAATCTTCTTACCGGCCACATGTGCCAAATAAACATATCAACTTATATCCATTTTCATTAGCTTTATGTGTCGTTTTTCAAAAGTGTTTTTTTGTTTTTTTTTGCAAACATAACTCAATAGCAAAATGAACGAATATTTTAGCGTGAATGTTGTATGATCAAAATATATAGAGAATACATTATCAAAACAAACGTTGATTAACTCGGCTTTGGTATAATAATGTGAGTGAGTGGGGTGGGTGATGAATTTATATATTTTCATTTCTACTCTTAATGTATAAGGAATGATTCGTTCACATGAAAGCGGGTTTCTAATTAATGTTTATTCTGCACGATGGCCCCTTTTCTTGTTGTGCAAATAGTGATATTATGAAGATAACAAACAAAAACGAGGGAGAGATTTGGATCTGAAAAAATTCTGTTTGGGTTTGGGTGGGGTTCGGGTTAGAAAAGGCCGCACGACAATAGAGACGATCTCTGCGGTTGACGAAACTGACAAGGGATCTCTCGCATTTGAATATCCATTTTATAATCTCAAGAGCTTTTTGTCAGTTTAAAGAATGCACAAAACAGAATTACGATTGATTAAAGCGATTACAATCTGCCTCTTCTTCAAAATAATATATATAGATATCAATATATATATATATATATATATATATATATATATATATATATATATATATATATATATACACATAATTTCTGTATGTATGTATATATAAATATACATATATATATATATATATACATAATTTCTGTATGTATGTATATATAAATATACATATATATATATATATATATATATATATATATACATAATTTCTGTATGTATGTATATATAAATATACACAAATATATATATATATATATATATATATATATAATTTCTGTATTTTTGCATACATGTACATGCGAGTATATATCTAAATATGTGTATCTATACATTGTCGTATAAATATTTATAAAAATTTAAGCCTGTGTATGTGTTCATATATTTGTACATACAGGATTCACTAAACTAATTAACCGATCATTATGGTAACACTGCTGCTGCTCGGAATAAAGGGTCGTGATGTGAAATTTTAACAAAAGTATTAGACATGCAATTAAAATATATATACATATACATATATATATATATATATATATATATATATATATATATATATATATATATACTCCAACTTTCAGTTTATTTGGCGTATTTAAGGGAGATGTATGAGGCATAATATAGGCACAACTTCTAATTTGAAAATTCACATATTTCAAATTTGCATGGAATTTGATCCATAGTTATTATACACCAATTAAGCAAGATTTCCTGCAATTCAGTTTCTTCTTAAGACCCCTTAAACTTAAGACTGAAATTTTAGACTTTTTCTAGAATTAATATCATGCAATGGATTTTCATCAAAGTTGGAATAAGTATTCTAAACATGAGGTTTAGAATAAGTATATCTTGATTTTAATCTTCGTAAGGGGACGTAAAAGTCGTTACAAAAACTGTCAATTTCAGGGAATTAATTTTACCCGGGCTTGGACAGGTATTAATCTAGTGTATATATATATATATATATATATATATATATATATATATTAGTCTTATTAGTTTTTCGACCTTTAAAATTATAGTGAAAAGACATTTAATCTCAATCACCTGTAATCACTGTTTTAGTTAGCTCCCAAGAATTCTACACTTAATATTTTTGTAGGGATCATCAGTTGTTTACCATAAAAAAACTGTTTCGGGGATGTAAAAACAAAACAGTGTTTTATCACATGGTTCCCCAGCAGTGTTGATCAGACACCATCTCCCTTAAAAAAAAAAACATTCCAGATATCAGATTTTTTTACGTGTATACATGAAATAATATATGTGCGTGTGTGTGTGTGTACGACAAATTCATGTCTGATCAATATTTAAAAAAGTATTCAACACGTGCTTATTTTAAAAGCGACATTTTCATACTTTCATCTGACTTGTTCAATAATGCTTCTCTCTTTCTAACTCACACACACATATAAATTTTTAATAAATATAGTATTGTTTTCCATATTGATAAGGAGAAGGCGTGTATTTGTAGATCTACGTTTTGGGAATAGTCAATATTGCACAGCAACTGCCAGTTTCTCGCATTGCGTTCACATGGATACTATATTGAGTCTATGTCTCCCAACTTAGATCTTCATACGCACTATCACTGCTATTGAGCACTCTTGCCTTATAGATAATGCACCGAATATAATTTATTCCCGTTTAATCTGCAAAAGTTAATAATACCAGTGTTGTTCACTTAAACACGGCCGATTTCTTAGACGCAGTGTATCTCTGCCCGTGGAACACGAAATCTAATCTGTGTCCGACCTTTAGTGCGTGCGAGCATGTGTGCCCCTGCGAGCCCCCCCGCCCCCCCCCCCGTGTGTTTGTGTGCAACTGCGCATGGTCGTATGTGTTATTCTTTCCTTCTATTGTTACGATTTGCTTGAATCATTCATCCGCCACACCGTTTTTACTGGAGTAAATAGAATGAGGACCGAAATAGAGGGCCCCCATCCCCAACCTCCGTACCTCACTCCATTGCCAATACGAGCACGCACATGCACACGCACTACTGCATGCACGCATGTCACCTGTATCCATGATTACTCCCCTATCTAGCCGCACTGAATAGGTATGATACAGCGAAACAGTTTGTCTGTCGATGCCTATATATATATATATATATATATATATATATATATATATATATATATATATATATAATTATCATCCACAGAGAACTGTTACGTTGTTTTACGACTTATCAGTGTGGCTAGACGTAGCGAGCGCATCAATGCTGAGATTCGAAACCCGGGCGCAAGTAACTACCAACTGATTCTCTACCATATCAGCTAACGGACCTGCTACTATTAGTGGAAGAAATTATATCGTTTTGTAAATGAATTTTATTCATTCGTTTACAGTCTACCATGCTAATAACTGAAAACTCTATTCTTTTTACGGAAGAGTAATATATATATATATATATATGTATATATGTATGTATATATGTATATGTATATATATATATGTATATGTATATATATATATATATATATATATGTATATATATATATATATATATATATATATATATGTATATATATATATATATATATATATATATATATATATATATATATATATATATATATATATATATATGAGAATAAAATACACAATATCATAAAATGAAATACCGTGGAAAACGGATGTGTGAAACAAAGGCAAAAGGAAAAACAAATTATACACAGGAAGAAATCATCAAAAACGAGAGATTTACTGGTTACGTTCGGATCAACGATCGATCGCCTTCACACAAAGTGAATATTTTGAAATGTATTGAATGACGGCAAAACATAGGGAAAAAAGAATTTTTTTTTCCTTTTGTCTTTTTTTTCGCACACACACACACACACACACACACACACATATATATATATATATATATATATATATATATATATATATTAGTAAGAAGTAAGCTATGAAAATATATTTATGGCAATTAAGCTACACAGAGGCTCCTGCGTTTCATCCCCCGGGGAGGATGTACATGTAAATATGTATATGTACATTCTCATCCTTCCGTTGTTGTCTCGATATTTAACTTTTGAAGAATGTGCTCAGTTTATTGTCTTTTGTTATGACATTGGGCACATTCTACTTTTAGAAAAGCTCGCCAACTAGACACCTAGTCAACTGACCGGGGTTGGTCGGAGCAGAACGACATGAACTCTATCATAACCCTAACCTTAACCCCGCTCATTAAACGAACACCTGCCAAATACTGACTCGTCGCCAAAGAAGGTCATCCAAGTCCGGTCTGTATTTACCATTTCGATCATCCTAAACCTAGCCAATAGGATCGATACTTTCTTAGTCAACCTGAATTTCGGTTCTTTATTTATTATTGTACCTCGGTTGGGCATTGCACACAACATAAACAATTGTAATACACTGACACAGATCTGCTAAATATTCTGCCAGATGGTTCACAAAAGTGTATTCTTTTCTTTTTTTTTAACATTATTTCTGAATTTATTCAAATTCCATCTTAAAATACTATTCCTGTTTTTAATCTTATCCGAAAAATATATTACTCTTTTAGCAAATAAAAAATAAGACATATATATATATATATATATATATATATATATATATATATATATATATATATATATATATATATTAGTATGTGTGTGTTGGTTGAGATCAATATAATTTTAACATTGTTCTAAGAATTCATAACCAACGAGCATTCGGCGTACGATCGTTTCCAAGACTTTTTGGAAATAGTTTATTGTTCATTATTTGTTATTTTTTATGATACCTAAACGATTCTTCGTCCGCGCCTTTTATTAAATCACGTATCGAAGTTTCATAAAAGAAGCATCTGATTTCGGTACAAAAATTCAGCACGACTGATAGGAATTTCAAAGCAGAAGTAGGACAGCGAATTGATTAATTAATAAAAACATTCAAAACATTTGGAGCATTCACCATACAGGTTGTATCGAGTGGGAACAATTACATTGGTCTAAAATACATAACTGAAGATCTTTTTATATAAAAAAATATATAAGATAGGAATATAAAAAAATGGTAGCATTGAACACTATTAGGAGCGATAAGAGAATATTTTACAATGATAAACAATGTTAGGATATTATAAGGAGCTAAAAGAAAATTACTGGTAGATGAAAATCAATAATAATAGTTTGAAATAATACAATAGGATGGGAACGATTAAATAAAACAGTTAGTTAGAAAATTATTGATAAAGGGGGGAGGAATAGTATAAATAAATAAATAAATAAAGGAAGCTAGTGTTCATTTAATGTGTTTTCATATAAAAGGTTGAATGTATTATTTTAGATTAATAGAAAATGAAATAATTAGTAGATAAGTCTATAAGAGAATAAGTTCGGAAATAGCGAGAAGTAACGGTATAGCTAGAAAATATAATTATATTTCAAAGAGAAGAACGTGTAATAATTAGGTATATTTACAACTATAAATCATTTTGATAGGTGGCTGAATTTAATTCGGCTATATATACTTGGAAGTGTCATTTCTTTTTCTCATTTCCCGGCGCGGTTTCAGCTGGCATAGGCTTTAGTGGAAGCATGTATGCACATATGTAGCTAAAAATGTTAAAATTTAATTTATATAGTTCAGATCGATTCGTACTGGAATCTAATTTCAATTGCGAATCGCAATTTCGATATTTGGCAGTATAATTAATTTTTTTTTATTATTATTATTATTATATCATCTCAACGGCTCAACGGATTTACAAATGTTTTCAGAAAATCTGCACAGTTTATCCAAGCAGTTTACTATTTAAAAAAAAAAAATAGAAAAAATATATATGTGTGTGTGTGACTGTCCCCAATAAACTCTGCTAATTCTGGTCGTTAACAAATCAACCACCACCTGAAGAGGGTCATACAACCCGAAACACGTGTAGCGAATAACGTAGAATGATTAATATTTAAAAAAATTAAAAGGCTCGCAGCATCTCTCTCTCTCTCTCTCTCTCTCTCTCTCTCTCTCTCTCTCTCTGCAGCATTGGTTGGTATGTAATATATATTTCTTTTACTCATTCTAATATAGACAATTTAGTTTATACTGGTGTAAGGCTGGCTATAGAGGAGCACCTTGTATGGATAAAACGCATAGAACGAATCAATAGTTACTGTGTTGTAGTGACAATCATGTACACAAGTAGACCCTCTCCTCCTCCTCCTCCTCCACAGGGGGGGGGGGGCAAAGCAATGGATCCGTATCTTTCTATCAACGAACATGTGTGGTAAAGTCTATAAATGTGAATCTAATTTATATAAGGAGATTCATATGGTTTTAGCGTGTAAATTTGTGTTCTCCCAGCAAGATACGAAGACGAAAACCAAATTATAAAAACCACTAACGGACCAGTTCATAAGATACGTCCATCCAACCTACGCGTCTAGAGCTGAAAATGCTACTTCAGAGTTAAGCGTCACAGAACAGACAACATCCTCTTTCAGACGTAAGCGTGACCCACCGACGATCACGCTTATGTTTTCCTTAAGCGTGACAGACAAAACTTGATTTCAAACGTAAGCATGACACACCAATCAACGGACAGAGCCTCCTATGAAGACGCTTGAACGCATCTAAGATGATTTGCGTCCATTCAATCTGTGCGTTCATCGATGAAAATGCTATGTCAACGCTTAGCGTGACGGACCTGTCGACAACTATAGAGATGTGAGTACGTATGTAAAAATATACAAAACATAGTCCGAACTCATTTTATATTTTTGAAGCGTAAAAACACACAGCGTATGAATACACAGCAAGGTAAACGGACTACTTACACAAACAAAAACTCGAGGAGACTTCAAAATCCAACTGCCACTTAAAATGAATAGCTGGGCTTTTCAATAGAGTTTAACAAGATCCAATATCGCGATATATCGAGCACGACACGTTCATTGCCCCCCCCCCCCTCTCTCTCTCTCTCTCTTTTCTCTTCTTTTCTCTTCTTTTCTCTTCTTTCTTTTTATTTCAATTGTAGAATAGAGAGAGTTGGTAAATCTCACTTATTTTGCTTAGAAAATCGTCAATAAAAACTGGCTAAGGGCTATTTAAACTTTTCAAGATATTTAAGAGAAAATTACAATTTTATTTCATAACGAGAAATATATTTAAAAAGTGACAATCAATGTTATTTAAAATTTGGGTGAAATAAGTGAGATATTCCTTCGATCCTAATACTTTTACTACTACAACTAAATTAGGGAAGGGAGTCTAGAATGCCATGACGTACAGCACTCTTGGTAGATTTTAAAAATGTGAGCTGAATGACTTTTAGCTGACATATCAAACTTTGATTCTGACTAGCCAATTTGCATTAGTTATTGGCACTATAATAACATACTTCGCTACAGGTTATGTAAAACCAATGTAGTTCAATGAGTTCAGAAAATGTGTTCAAAATCATTACTATTGGCGACATAAATTATTTTAAAGGAAATACAGTTGGGAAATTAGTCAAAAACAATTTATTTTTGTTTACCTACTCATGTGTGACATATTTGCGTTAAAAAGAATAAATATTTAATATTAGATATAAGCGTTTAAAGTTACCGTAAATGGCATCCCGAAGTAAAGTAGCCAGCTTGGTTTACACTATGGACATTACTTTCTCTAACTAAAAAAGATGGCTACTTTGCTTAGAATCGATATTTATGGTAACTTTAAAAGCTTATAACTTATATTAAATATTTTTAACGCAAACAGGTCACAAATTAATAGGTGAACCCAAATAAAGTGTTTTTGACTAATTTCCCAACTGTATTTACTTTAAAAGTACTTATGCAGCCAGTAGTAATTATTATTATTATTATTATTATTATTATTATTATTATTATTATTATTATTATTATTATTATTATTATTATTATTATTAATAATAATAATAATTATATATATATATATACATGGAGGGTGGTCGCTAGATAAGCTGGAAAATTAAGGTTTTAAATTTTATTTTTTAAATTTTAGTGCATCTGGCTTATTCACTTTTTCGATTTGCACGGACGACATTTTGAGCATATGTGAGTGTATTATATTAGTCTTAAGAAAAACTTTAGAAATATTATTCTTTATAAAAATAAATTACCGTTTCACAAACTTCCCGCTTTTCTAGCGACCACTCTCTCTCTCTCTCTCTCTCTCTCTCTCTCTCTCTCTCTCTCTATATATATATATATATATATATATATATATATATATATATATATAATGACTTGGTTCTGAAGAGGTCGCAAAAACCAAAACCTCGACTTGTAAGCCGAGTAACCAGTATATGCGTGTGTGTGTGTCCCGTGGTAGGCCGGAAAGCAGCGATTAAACTAAAGAAAGCAAGGTAACGGGTATGGGGTCTTAAGTACCTAAGAAGAGGGTGCCGTGTTCAGGTCAGTGGCACGCCCTGGTATCCATGGTAAAAACGGGATGGGTGGGACTGGTTGATCGGGTCAATTTCTGGTTGACTCATAGTGGGTAGTGTTTCCATATCCGAGGGGTATAGACAACTTCGTAGATGAAACAATAATAAAAAAAGAATACCCTCCATTTCCCAGTAAAGATAAGGCGAATGAATCTAAAACCAACACACACTGTTTATACACACGACACGAGGTGCTTGCCTAAAAGAAGTTCGGGCTTATTTCACATACTCCTTGAAATGTATCACTCCGCATCGAAATAAAGTACCTAATATTCGTTTGTTATTTTGATTTTTTGGGAGGTTGCTCCCTAACTTACCCAAATCTGGGGCTAGCCTTGACTGTATACGTAAGTTTATTATTGCGTATACAGTCACATTTCAATCTATGACCGAACATAATTTTATGCTGTGCACGCTCAAATAGTTATTGTTCCAAGTTCAATTGAAAACAAACACGTAATTTATTTTTTTATTTAAGAGTTTCCAATTTTCGATTGATAAGGATGAAGAGCGCTATTTAGATAGTAACACAACAAGAGAAGATAACTCGGCATCGGCAAAGTGCGAATATAGTGTACGGACAATGACTTAGATTTGTTTAGGATTAGGTTTGTTTAGAGTTTGATTAGGTTTATGTGCGTTTGGAGTTAGGTTAGATTACGGCTAGGTTTAATTAGGGTTTGATTATGGTTAGGTTTGAATAGGCATATTTGTGGCTGACGTTAGGTTTGGGTTTGGTTATAATAATATGTGTTTAGGGTGTAGTTCTGTTAGGGTTAGGTTTGGTTAAGATTATATGTGTTTAGGGTGTGGTTCCATTAGGCAAGACTTTTGAAAAATAACAACCGCTGTATACGCGACGTTAATCTCGCGTATACAATTTTTTCAAATTACATTTCATTTCATTTCATTCAATTGTATTACTTCCATGAAGCCGAGTCATTTGTCGAAACATGTCAGTGACCTAAATTGCTTATAACAACTTTAATTTTTTTCTTTCTTTTTTTTTATCATATTGCTATTCTTAGTGACCGATAATTCAAAAACCCCAGCATGCCAATACGTTGCACAGGCGTACAAGCATGTCAGTGGCCATCCAATACTAATCTCACGTGACCAGTGGCTACAACAAGCAGGGCGCATCTGATGCTTTTAGTGGTCATTGATTGAAGCCGCGCCACCACCGCCACCCGGTCAAGTCACACCCTCTAACATCCTTTAAAGGGTTTGAATGATCGTTAGAGACAGCAAGAATGGCGTGGAGAAATGAAACCGGACACGATAATGGACGAACGACGGGCAGGTAAAAAACACATGTCCCGAACCAACTGACAAAAGGCGATTGTAAAGATGGTCAAATACGGTTGATTGATAAGAGGGGGTAATTTGCAGGAAAACGGCGACAAACAGACAGACAAATAATAAGAACTGCCGCCGCCGCCGCCGTCGTCGCCTTCAGACAATATATGTGGGTATCTGATAAGTACCCACCTCCACCCGACACAACGTTTGTTTTCTGAAACACACCACCTTTGAAAAGAATATCATAACAAAACACACAATGTTTCGTTTAGGGCCATTTTTCATATATAATACTTAGATTTCCCTTTAGTATTTATTTATTTAAATATTGTGCGCATTTAGGTAGCAGTTTTTAATTTAAGCAAAACTTGTTAAAAATAATTTGTTATTGTTTTTGTAATGATCTTTTTTGTTAAAATCAACAAATTAATATTGATTTCAACACAAAAAAAGATAATTAGAAAAATTGAAAAAATAAAAAGGAGAATTCTCTTATTTTAACAATGTTTGTATATATGTGTGCGTGTACGTGTGTGTGTTAACATTGGAATTTATTTTCCTCAGTACATTATGTATTACATTGTATTTTTTTGTTGACACTCGTGTTTGCGTGGGTAATATCATTAAATAAACGGTTAATTCAGTACGCGGGGTTGGGAATTAACAAATAAAACCACAAAGTGCGCAAGTCTAATTTTTCACTCTGTTGTTTTCTTTTTTTATTCCCAGACCCGTGGACTGAATTGACCGTTCATTTTATGCTGTCGCCTACGCAAACATGAATGTCAATAAAAAAAAAAGCAGTGTGATGCATAATATATCAACTTTAATACACACAGCCTTAAAAAAGTCGTCCATTAAATATTTATATCTAATTTTATAAAGTAATGATGCTCAAAATGAGCACCTGTAGATCTATTATAGATATGTTGATCGAGGCTCAATTAAAAGTTCTGTTTCGTTAAGACTTCACGTACTATTTAGAGTGTTCCTATCTCAAAAACAATATATTCAAAATATTGTATAATAGCAAAACTATTTAATCCCTGAAGATAAACATCGCCTCGAAACAGCTGTAAACAGTTTTAATACCTTTGTGTATACTCTTTATTTGGAATATCATTTGAAAATGATTTAAATCTTCAAAAATACACACACACACACACACACACACACACATATATATATATATATATATATATATATATCCGTCCCGTCACACAAATATTAGCAAGTTTTAAAAAATGCCGAACGAATACGTTGAATTGAGAAAGCAACTAGCAAGTCAGACAACTCCCACCTTCACTCTATTTCCATAATGAGACGTTTACGTTCTTTCTTGTTACTATCAGCTTTCTATGTCGATTCATATGGTTTTCTTTCCCTTTTTCTTTTTTGAAACTTTATTTTGAGACGTATATGTTTATATCTTATTTCTTTTTTTTTAACTCCAGCAATTCAAACATTATTTTATATGAATATCAGTGCGAACACTGGCGAAGGATCATCTTTTCTTTCGTTTTCCGTGATTTTCGCCGTAGGTGTATATAAGATATTGTTATTGATATATAAATATATGTGTGTGTGTGTGTGTGTGTGTGTGTGCACGTGAAATCTCTTTTAGGTTTTCAGCTACTAAGTTTTATCTAAATTTGGCGCCCAAATACGATGGCCATGTACCATACTGAGCTAAGCTGCACAAACAAGCGTCTCCTTGTCGGGACGATATTTCAATGTATTTTCCTGTCGCCATATATAGTATTGCCTTGTCTTGAGTCATCCATCAATCGATGGTGAAACATGTTTTAGTTGATGGCTGTATATAGCTCATGGTATTCCAGCAGTTATGCCTTCACATTATCAAATATATGTGATCATGCTGTTCTCAGAATCAGATAATCAGTTTGTCGATGAGTGTAACTGGAACTACTGCTACACGTGGAATAGAGGGATTTTTGTTCATGGTTTACTCCTCTAGATCCGCCGTGTTCTACCTATGCACATGTATATTAACAGGGTAACCTCGAGAAGGATGTGGCCGCTCATCACGCACAAAGGAGAGTAGAAAGTGGACCCTGGGTTTACTTTCGGCAGCCTCGTTAGTCTCGCTTTCCTTATTTTGTCCTTTAGTCCTCACATTCCATGAGCGATATTTCTGACAAAGGGGAAGAATTGCTGTTTTCTGGGTCGGTATCTATCCGCATAAAATTCATTGTTGGATAGTTTTTGACCTTGAAGCAGTATATATTTTTATTTTAGCTCTTTGCATCAAGTAGTTTCATGCCTTGTCTGGAGCGATTTCCATAAAGAAATTACAAAAACGGTCATTCATCATGGAGAGGCTATAGTTTGCGTTTCGCATAGAGCTGCGGTGCCAGGACACCCCCGAAGGCCAACTCTGAAAGGTACTACCCCCTGCAACCCCTTCACCCATATATAGAATTAGATTTTAATCGTTCAAATTACAAGCACCTGTAGAATCCGATGACGTATTTCCATTTCATTTTCCCTAATTTCAGCTGATTAGCAATCGATTCACGGTCGATAATTAGTGGAAGATCATTAATCGAATTGGACGTGTGCTCATTTTAGCATAATAATTCCATGCGGGAAGGGGCGGCTTTCATTAATGTGGACTCACGCGAGAAAAAGGCGACAATCTGCAGGCTTAGAAGGGGGGGAGAGTGTAGAATCCGACGACTTTAGAAAAGGCAACGAATGTTCTTTCTTTTTCTTGATTGACTGGCTTGATAAAGGACTAAGATTATCAACACAAAGTCTAATTAACAAAAGTCTAATTAGCATTTTTATTGATTTGAAATATTTTTATCTGTTATTTCATATCGTAGATGAATAATGCAACAATGCCTATAATTAGGTTCGATTAAAAAGTTAGAAAAGAGTCGGTATTGAAAAATACAAAAAGAGATAGATATATGTGAAACTTGTGATATATATAGCAAATCAGATTCACATGGAGGCAAATATATACTAGTAAATATATGCGCCTGGAGAACGCATATGTTTACTAGTATTACGTTCTACTCCGTATTCAAAAGATAAAAAATTATGAATCTAAAGTAACACCTTTGAATGGTTGTGACGTAGTTTTCGTTACAGACATGCAGACATAAAATTGTATTTTTCTTATTTATTTTAATAATCTTTTTTATTATGTACAAATTTATGTAGTTAGAGTTTGTAAATGTTCGACACCTCGCTAAAAGTGAGTCGAGGAAAAAATAACGGAATTTTTTGTTTTACTAAATAGTCACCACTTATCAAGACTCAAAGACCACTCGGGGAAAAGTGTTAATGAGTGGCAGAAGGACGGTGAGACAACACCGTGATTATTGGTAATGATGGTTAGAGTTTGGCAGAATTTAATTATTTAAGTAGACTGCTTAACATAAATGTGTTTACATTGGACTTGAAAACGACAATGTTGTAGTCAGCTGGAAAGCAGCCCTGCGGTAGTGAATTCCACAGACGGGTATTTCTAAGAAATAAACTTTGCTCATGGAAATTTTGTTTAGTTTTAGGCACAGAGAGGAAGAAAAGGAAATTATTGCGAGTGGTTGTAGATGGACGAGTTTTTGGTGTTAATGTTTTACGGGGGGGACCATGAATTGAATCTCAGCCGAGCACCTGTCATGAAAATAACGATAGAGCAGAGAAATACCAGCAACGTTTCTTCTGTGAGAAAGAGGCGGTGGGGAGAAGAGGGCATCGCCCACTCGATTTTGAAGTCGGTTTTGTACTCTGGCAAGGCAGGAAAGGGTGCTCCGAGCAGTACCTCCCCAGATGTGGCAACAGTACCTCCCCATCTTAGGACGTATTTAATTTTTATACAGGTATAGAATTATGGTGCGATCATTTTTAGCTTTGAAGATAAAAGTTCCTATTAACTTATTCGGTTTTTAATGTAGGGAAATAAAGCATCTTAAAAAGAGAAACTCTTGATTGGGACAAATAAAATAAACTTTCCGCCGTCTCTAAAGATTTCTCATTCACTGACCTAGGTCATAAAATATGAAGTGTAGCATGAGAAAAGATACTACACTTTTCTCCTTCATGACGTTCTGGATGTTGTTTGTTTATTTTACGGCATATCAACCCTTTTGTAGTTATTTAATGCTGAATCTAATCATTTAGTTAAAGGGGTTTATGCTTCAAGTTCTTTATATCTTCAAATGTTTGATTTAACTAATTCTTCGTGGTGTAAATGTCTGTGTGTATCACCGGGTGTACTTTTGTGTCATGCGCAGGATAGGTTTCCGGTAAGAGTGGACCTTAGAGCAACGACAACTCAGCCGCTCTAGAAGACTTTCAAAGTTGTACGGTGATCTTGGGATGGTACACATTAAATGCAAGCCATATTTGCAGATATGTAAGAGATTCTAAAAAGCACAATTCGTGGACATCTAATCGACATTATTTTAATGTGAATACATTTTCTTTTATTTCTATCCTTCAAAAACGCCCATGACATTTCAGACAACCAGATAGATAGATAGTCTCGCCTTTTGTCTGAAGCTATTAATACTCATCAAGCACGAATGGCTATGCAAAAAAGGCATGAAAACACTTCTCCCGGACGTTTGTCACATTTTCAGATAACTTGTCAAAAATGTACACCCCTCCCGGTCAGTATGAAAAAAGGTGGAAGGAGAAAGAGAGTATTTTGGGGGCCAAAAGCCCCACTCCCATAATTATTGTCCAAACAGCAGGAAATGACCGGAAGGCACTTTGTCATTTTTGACAACCGGCACTCCTATGACATTTCTCTGTGTTCACCATTAGTCCAAGAATAGAATGAACATTTTTTAACATAGTACTTTCATTTTGCATTCATGTATTTTAATTTAATATCACATAATAAGTTCACTTAAAGAAGGACAAATCCTAGAAGTATAAATTCAACAAAAAGAAAGTTTACTAACCCGGTTTAACCCAATAGTAACTTTTTAAAAATAATAATAATAATAAAAAATAATAATAATAATAATTTTTTTAAATAATAATAATAATAATAATTAAAAAAAAAAAAAATAATAATAATAATAATAATTTTTTTAAAATAATAATAAAAATATGTTTTTTAAAATAATAATGAAAATAATTTTTAAAAAGACAACACAAAAACACAACACACCAAATCGCCCTGGTGTCATAAATTAAGAATTATACGATACAAATACAGAAACATTGAATCAACGAAGTGAATTAATTTTGTGTTGCCACACAGAAATAAATTTAAAATAGCAAACATTACATTCTAAATAGTAATTGTATATTTTACTTAAATTGATTTCAGTTACAGGAGACTTTTAAACTTAATTATTTTTAGATACGTGTGTGTGTGTGTCTGTGTCTGTGTGTGTGTGTGCGTATGTATGTACGTAAAGGCAATTAGATTATCATAGTACCTTGAAAACATCAAAACTACAAATAACAGAACGTAATCGCTTATCAAGCTAGTTTTTTAATTATTTTAATTTTATTTTAAATTATTATTCTAATGTTGCTTCTTTATAATATCTTTCTTTTTGCTAACTTATAGCGTTTACCTCTATTAGACTCATTAACAGACTTAGACTAATAACACTGACCAACATTTTCTTTTCTCTGCTGTCTAGAAAAAGTAGTTGATTATGGGTAACTTCAAGTCGTTGAATTCAAATAGAAAGTCATTTTTACCCGATCAGATCAAGGTTTCTTGCGTTTGAATTTTTGTTCATGCATTTGGCTTATTGTACGATACTTGATTCGTTTAAGAGGACTTTATAATGTGCTTTTGAGCAAGTTTTCACACTTTCCAATAGAATTGATAACTTTTATATGAATCATTAAGTCAAATTGTAAAGTTTGCAAGATTACTGTAGATATTTTCATTAGGATATTGTATTAGCATGAGCAGCTCTTTAGCACTTGGGGCACATTTTCCATGTGATTCCCATGCTGTTATATAAGGAAACAAATATCTAGTTAATATAGTTCTTTTATCTTGATGTACATTTCATTTGAAATCTCAATTGGTGAAGTTATTTATTCTATCAATTTATTTTAACTCTTTAATTCGTTGGTTGAAGCTGATCAGAGCAATTCTTATTTCTGAAACAAGTTGTACAATTAATATGAAAACATCAAACCGGAAATGCTTGAATAACCCTGATGTGTGCTGTTGTAGTTGTAGTTAATTGACTTTGGTGGAAAACATAATGAAATTTGACGATTTAGTAAAAACATTTTATCTTGCATATTTCAAAGTGATGCTTGGAGATCAGGACAAATCATGGGTCCCTTACAGAGTATGCAAAGCTTGCAAAAAGGATTTAGACAGTTGACTAAAGGTTTACGGAAACGTTTAACATTTGGCGTGCCAATGATTTGGAGGGAGCAGAAAAACTATAATGCTGTCTGTTACTTTTGTTGTGGAAATTCGGAATTCCTCAAAATGAAATGATCTTGATGTATAATCTATAATAAATTATGAGTAAGGTTTACTGTTAGAGGGAGGCTATCAGTTGATACAACTAAATAAAAAGAAATGGCGTGATTGAATCTCTTTGATTTGAGAAAATAGAATTTTATAAAGTTCAAATTTCATGAAAAGACATTAAAAACATTAAATAATGAGTTTCGTTACGCCAAAAATCTGACCTGATGAGAAAAATGGACCGTATTATTCAAATTATCCAAAAATCACATATTAGCTTTCTGACAGCAAAATATGTGTTGAGCACTGAATTATATATTTAGGTCTAGTAGTATCATTGATACTACTAGACCAAATTAATAAATTTTATTTTTTAGATTTCTTTTCGAAGTGTCATTTCATATTTCTGTATGTGTTGATGTGTGTGTGCCATTAGTGTCAGCCAATACACGTTATTAGAAGCACTACGTGTGTAAAAATATGAATTCAACCATCCTCCAATGTTTCGCATACACCTGTAAAGTACTAACGAGATCAAATTCAGACGGAAACGGTGCCAATAGTATAAAATGGTGAAAAAAAGGAACAACAATAAAAGATAAAATTTAATTCTGGCCTAAAAGTGATTAAAGTAAAAATCATCCACTCCATGAATTAGTAATGACGTTTTCAAAGCCCCGAATAATTTTCATATTTTCAGGAAGGTTAAATTATAGTTTTTGTATAACGAGGCCGCCTAATGTGTCTGATATAAGTTATTACCTAAACACTATCATTTTCACACACACACACACACACACACACACACACACACACATAGATAGAAAATTTAGTTTTACACCATTTTATGTCCCATTCAAGATACAATGCTACTAAACCTTATGTCTATAATCATTATTCCTTTTTTTTTCAAAAACCATTGCATGATTTTTTCTAGAAAATGTCTAAAATTAAAGAGGTCTGAAGAAATTAAATTTCAATGAATCTTGTTTCATTGGTGTCTAATGACTATGGATCAAATTTAATGCAAATCTGAAATGTTTGACTTTTTAAATGGGAGGTTGTGTCCATATTATGTCCGTTAAAAAGTTAAAAACCCTATAAAATACTCCAAAGAAACTGAAATTTAAGGAATATTTATAAATTGATGTCTAATACCTATTGTTAAAATTTCACAAAATTCGGAAGTATTTAAATTTTCCCAAAGGGTTTCCATCCATTTTCTAGCTCCTTTGCATAAAAATAAATGAAACTAAATATAGCCAACATTGCGATTCTTTACGTAATCAACTGTTTTCTAAAATGAATAATGATCGGTTAATTAGTTTAGTAGTAAATCCTGTACATACAAATATATAAACATATACACATACCTACCTTTATATGAATAGAGAAATTACTATAGTCGCCATTTTTTGCAAGTAAGCGAACCTAATCTACAGCTGACAATTATTATCATTATTATTATTATTATTATTATTATTATTATTATTCAAAGACTTCGCCCGCCGAGGTTTTCCCGATCGCGCGAACGATGCCTCTGTTTTCTCTTTTCTTTGAAAACAAAACAAAAACAATGCGTCTCCGTCACTCTAACCTGGAAGAAAGGAGCCCCATCAAAAGAATAAGAAAATGGAGTACAAAAAATAAATAAACAACAACGCAGAGAGGGAATAACTGTCTGCTGCTATGGGGGTTGGGATTGGACTGATGTCTTTTGTCTGGGCGACTGGTGTACACACACGCGCATCCCCCTGTGTGTGCGTGTGCACGTACGCACGCACGCACGCACGCACGCACAATCGTGTGTGTGTGTGTGTGTGTGTGTGTGTGTGTGTGTGTGTGTGTGCGCGCACTGCCGAAGAACTAGTGATGTGTTGTGCTTGTCGAGGACACCTAAGGCTGTCTGTGAGTCGAATCTGCGTCTGTCGCACTCTCTATTACGAAGAGAGAGAGAGAGGTGGAGATAGAGAGATCATAATGATAAAGAATGGAAGAGTGAAGAGGATTAGTAACAACGTAAGATGGAGAAAAAGAGTATTTTATTAACTAATGCTGCTTTCTTCCAAATGATAAAAATAGCAGCAGCAGCAGCAACCTCCTCCTCCATCCGAAAATTACCGAGTGAAGGAATTCGTAAATCTTCGAACGAATTAAATCGCGTTCCACCTGTCGGATATTTTCGACTACAGTTTTCAATCAAATGACTTTTTTGTTATCAATTATTATTATGCTTATTATAAAGAAATTAAATGTACTTTAACAAACAAACGTGCTTGTTTAGCCTGGCATATATATATATATATATATATATATATATATATATATATATATATATATATATATATATATATATATATATGTGTGTGTGTGTGCAAGCATTGTTTAACGTCACGGAACTTTCTTGTTTATAAATCTTCTTCGTGAGGTTCTCAAACCGTCGAGCTATCCTTCTGGTTTCAGGTGGAAGTCCATAGAGTATTTCCCCGATGGTTCTTAATTCGGCCATTTTTTAAAAATAAAAATTAAGTAATAAAAATAAATAGATGAATAAATAAATAAATAATGGTAATAATAGGAATGATAGGAATAAATAATAATAAATAAATAAATGATAGTAAAAATAAGAATTAATAAAATAAATAAACAATAAAACCAAATACAGAAACGATAGCATAATATGAACTCAAACACACACTTCTCTTTTCTTTCAATCGCCCTTAACGACACCTATAAAACATTAATTCAAGTCTTCTTATTTTAAAAAACCTAATCCTGAAGACGACTTAGAAAATCGAAAGCGCTCGAAAAAAAAAAGGCCGAATTAAGAACAATCGGGGAAATACTCTACGGACTTCCACCTGAAACCAGAAGAATAGCTCGACAGTTTGAGAACCTCACGAAGAAGATTTACAAACGAGAAAATTCTGTGACGTTCAACAACGCTTGCTTGGATAATGACTCGCTTCCTTAGTATATATATATATATATATATATATATATATATATATATATATATATTCTCTCGAGTATATGAAGATATACTCGATGTACAAAATATAACAGTTAACAGTTGGTATCTAGAAGGAAAAAAAACTTAAATTATTCGTTAAATAATTATTTATATTTTATTCGGCGATATCCCCTATTGGACATTGACACGATATTTTCATTGCCTCAAATTAGGCCTTAAAATACTTGAAATATGTTTAAAATTGCCCCGACCTTCCCGAACGTGTTTATTATTAAATGTTCTTTTCATATAGTTTCACCCCCGCCCCTCACGAGGGCTGAATATACCACAAGGTCAGGCTTATTGTAGGGAATAGCCATTACTGAACGCCGACAAATGAGTCACGCATGGCCGGTAACAATTACCCATACAAAATGGATCAGTTTAAGAGGGAAGCGGGGGAAGGGGAGTTGTATGAATTAGGACATAAAGCTTTACTTTTATATAGGAAAAGGGGGGGGGGGGGGTAATTTATCTCTTCAAACATTAAAGAGTTCCTAGGTTTGCCGAAAAGTTCAGCGTGCGCATTGTCTTTTGGTTTATGTGACAATTTGACCTAATTTTTCATCTAATCGAAATGATAAATAATGCCTTCCATTTCAACATTTTTAATCTTTCTCTCTCTTCTTCTCACTCGTTCGCCTCCCTCTTTCCTCCCCCCTCTCTCTCTCTCTCTCTCTCTCTCTCTCTCTCTCTCTGGTATATGGTAATTTTAGCTAACAGATATCAGATAATAACGATTACGCCCTCTTCAAAGTCTGGAGATGAATTAGAAATCCATCTCCGGGCTGAAATCATTATTGTTTTATATGTGTTAGTATATACCTAAATATTTGCTCTGTACGCTAAATTTGTCTCCCCATCTTTAGTCTCTCTCTCTCTCTCTCTCTCTCTCTCTCTCTCTCTATATATATATATATATATATATATATATATATATATATATATATATATATATATATATATATATATATGGTACTTGTCCCATGACGACCTTTAATAAATGAAAAAAGATCGGCCTTCAAAATATTTCAAAGCATAACCGCGATAAAACAAAGTGTACGCGACTGTAATTACTAGTTTAGACATTTTACTTTTGCCGAGTTACATGATCTAAAACCAATCGAAATATAAGATGATGTTGTAGTTTGCTTGAAGTATTGTGCCTGTTGTCTAGATATGTTTGAGATTTAGAAGGCTGTGGCAATTCAATATAAGGTTATGAACATAGGGTGAATTGAAAAAATGTCTGGGTAAAAAACGAGATCATAATAGAGATAATACTGTTTTTTTTTTGGGGGGGGGGTCATCTTCGATCCATCGTATGCTATAAGTTATTTCTAATATTTAAAGGTTAATCGAAATATGATAAAATGTCGGATTTATACGTGCAGATGTCCGTGCAGTACAATGATCGAAACTTTATCAATACACTAACCAAGACGAGGATAACAAGACGAGGAAAACATGCAAATAAGTAGCAAAGAACATAGAAAATGGAGCTTGGGTTTATTTTCGGCAACCTCGTAACTCTCGCTTCCCTTATTTTGTCCTTTAGTCCTCACATTCCGTGAGCGATGTTTCTTGCAAAGGGGGAAAATTGCTGTTTTCCATATATATATATATATATATATATATATATATATATATATAAACAAGTCATTGAAGAAATATCATCAAATAAAGTGCGGTATTAGTTGAACATCACGGAGACTTAAACTCGGTTCGCTGCACTTCTAACAACATCATATATTGCTTATGTCATAGTGTGCTCACATTGCAACAAGTCTCGTTAATGCCCCAGAGCTTTCCTATATTTTTTTCTTTACTTTGTTATTACAGTTTTATTTTAATCGGCCAACGTTTCGGCCGCCCTACCCTCCGGCTTTCTTCATTCATCTATTGCAATTCGGAATGTCGAACCGGTTATTTGATCTTAGGGGCTAAATTATCTCGCTCTTGTATGACTCGCAAGCATTCTGATATCAAATAAAGGTTTTTGACATTCCAATAAAGACGGACAGCTGAAGAAGGCCGGAGGGTAGATCGACTGAAACATCTTCATAAAGTAGACGAATACCTTACTCCCAACCACTAGATAAAAACTTTTTAAAACATGTGAGAAAAAAAAAGTGCTCCTTTGTTTCGTCTTTTGTTTTGCTTGAGATGCGATCACACATCGCTAAAAATTGGTCGGGCCGTTCATTGGTCTGTCAGGCTTGTGTTTGAAATAATATTTTCATTGTTAAAACCGCAGATCGAATGTATGCATCTCATTTGAGATGTGTCCCAGCATTTTTATAAGGGGCTCTGTACGTCTGTTTTGTCTTCAGGCTTCAGTTTGAAATAGCATTTCTGTCGATCTGTCACGGTTAGGTTTGAAATAGCATTTCTGTCGATCTGTCACGGTTAGGTTTGAAATAGCATTTCTGTCGATCTGTCACGGTTAGGTTTGAAATAGCATTTCTGTCGATCTGTCACGGTTAGGTTTGAAATAGCATTTCTGTCGATCTGTCACGGTTAGGTTTGAAATAGAATACGTGTTATACTGTCACACTTAACGCGCAGATTAAATAACTGCATCTTATTTTCGACTAGCAGTGTTACTCAGCGTTGCCCCGGTGGTCGGGGCATAGACGACAAAATAGAAGACTGTGTAACAAATTTCTTTTAAAACTTCTCTTTCTATCTCCTCCATCTCTCCCATCCTCTTCTTTTTTCCCCTCTCTCTCTCTCTCTCCCTCGCCTCTCTCTTCCTGTTCCTGTTGACCCCCTAAAGAATGTATATTCAAAATAATGTTAATAGAGAATGGTAGTTTGCTTGAAGCATTGTTGGGAATAGTAGTAATATTACTAAAAATAATGTGTCCATATTCTGTCTGGGGCATATATGACATCCGATAGGATACCCCATCCCCAGCAAAAACAAAAAAAAGATAAGAAAATTGAGAAAAAAAATGTGAGAAACAGACAACTGTCTTTAATATAAAAGATAGACCCAAAACATCTCTCTAAGAATCTCTGTTGGTCCATCCGTCACGCTTAAGTTTGGAATAGCATTCTCATCGCTAAATGCGCAGTTTGAAAAGACGCATCTTGAGAATATACATTCTCTTATGTATTTTATTCTGGATTGACAAACAATGACCGTTCTTGTAATAACATCCACTCTGTTGTATGAGGGAGGGGTATAATCACATTGACACACTGGTTCCTGTTAGATGACCAAAGTTAAGCAACGTTGAGCCTGGTCAGTTCCAGAGAGGTGACCATTTGGGAATACCAAGCACTGTATGGAGAAGGATCTCGACACCTCCCTGAAAGAACTGTAAAAACCTAACGTCGTCGTCTCCCCTAACCGGGGTATACATGCGACTGGGAACCGCGTGTGAATTTGATACTCCCATCAGACGTCCGCCTAGGGTGAATGCCACTTATTTGAGGGTACGGCAACATCGCACTGTAAAAACAGCAAAAAGTAACACCGTCATCTTCCCTTAACAAGATATACATGCGACTGGAAACCGCTTGTTAATTTAATATTCCCTATAAACTTCCTTCCCGGATGAAGCCAGCTCAATCGGCCCAGGGTGAATGCCGCGAGAGTTACAGGTACAGCCTCCGTGTAGTGATTCCTTATTTCTTCAAACTCTTTTAGTGGATGAAGTCATCCATCTCTTTGTAACGTTATACAGGATTTGCCCAGTCTCGTCCAACTTGGGTTGGGTGTGAACGGAGACAAATAAAAGAAAAGATCAGCAGGGTGAGAGTTTTAGTAGTATATAGATAGGTAGGAGATAGATGATATATAGATAGGTAGGAGATAGATGATATATAGATAGGTAGGAGATAGATGATATATAGATAGGTAGGAGATAGATGATATATAGATAGATATGAGATAGATGATATATAGATAGATATGAGATAGATGATATATAGATAGATAGGAGATAGATGATATATAGATAGATAGGAGATAGATGATATATAGATAGATAGGAGATAGATGATATATAGATAGATATGAGATAGATGATATATAGATAGATATGAGATAGATGATATATAGATAGATATGAGATATAGATGATATATAGATAGATGGGAGATATATGATATATAGATAGATATGAGATAGATGATATATAGATAGATATGAGATATAGATGATATATAGATAGATAGGAGATATAGATGATATATAGATAGATAGGAGATAGAGGATATATAGATAGATAGATGATATATATATAGATAGATGATATATAGATATATAGATAGGAGATAGATGATATATAGATAGATAGAAGAAGATTTATATTAGCTCTCGCCCATTGTTGTGGTGTCGTTCTTGAATAATGAATGGTTGTCAGTTGACACATTATTGTGTCTATTCAGACTCTGTCAAAATGGCCAAACGCCCTCGGTCCCTCTTTTGTTTGCTACCAGCCAATATATAAGTAGATGAAGACAATCGCTGGAAGCATTCACACAAGCACAATTGCAGATTGGACAAAAGGAGTGTCGCTACTACTTGTACGATTTGCATTATTGGCAAACATACACATTCTTCTACACCTGACCTTGCATGGTTAACCCACAAAGGAGAAACAAAAAACAAACTTTTTCTTCTGTCTTTCTGTCTCTGTTTAAAAATACGCGACCTCGACTACAATAATTATAAACTGTTTTATATGACCTCTCAAATATGACTATTCTTTAACCTAATTGTTAAAAATAACAATAAATAAATGTTGCCTATATTAACACTTTAATGTAATTTCACTGTACGTCCGATCGTCCGGAGTGTATTACAGTCATTGTACATTCGAATCAAGATTCTAGCTAACATTTTACGTTTAAGTAAAATCAGTTTTCAACATTTATATGAGTGCTTCATAGCTTTGGTATAAAACGACACATACATATATCTTTTCAGTTAGTGATTTCTACACATATTGGTCAATGTTTGAAAGAAAAGAAAATAGTTTGGCTCGTTTTCTTTGTTTTTTAATATTTAGTCCTGATCGCTATTTTTAAAAATTAGTTATACATACAGGAAGTCGCGGGAGTTTTGACTCTCACGCCATATCTATTAACCCTGCCACCCAAGTACATGGAAAAAACTGTTTTTGAGTGTACTCTAACGCCCAGATCTACTACCACTGCCACCCTATATATATATATATATATATATATAATGTATATATATATATATATAATGTATATATATATATGTATATATAGGAAATGAAAAAGGAAAAACCAAAAAGGATGTTTTTTTTATGTATTCATCAACGTTTCGTCTTTATTTGTAAGACTTCCTCAGTATGATAATGTTAAGAAAATGTCATACAAGTATATATATATATATATATATATATATATATATATATATATATATATACAGGGTGAGCCAAAAGTAGGTGGGCAGTAAAAACATTTTCTTCCTTTATTTACACAGCTTTGAAGTCTGCCTCTTACGTTTCGACAAAAAAATGTTTTTTACTGTCCACCTACTTTTGGCTCACCCTGTGTGTATGTATATATATATATATATATATATATATATATATATAATGTTAATGGAGAGAGAGGGGGAGGGAGAGCTAGAAAATTCAATTTAGTTTTTGCGATCCGGAACATCAATGAAAAACATCCTTCGCTGGCACGCATGCGTATTGCGACACACGTGAACACCGGCTTTCTTCACACTCGCGCTTACTTTCACTTTGTTTTTGATTCTTTAATTATTTATATGCATATTATTTTTTGCTTCTGGCGTTTCCATCATGTCTCACCACGCTTCTCCGTCGCCCTCGACCCCTAATGCTTCTTGCTTCGCCGGTGACATTGACGCAGATAGGTTGCTTCCTCCGCCAATCAATGTCTGTCAATGGGTGGACGGAACGGAGAGAGAAAGAAAGAAAGATGGACGTTCCGCGGAATCCGATTCAATACCTCATTAGACACCAAGAAGCAAATTAGACTTGATTGAGCTGCATTTTCTCTCGACCGAAAAGGAACTTTACCTCAAAGCTAGAACTATCTCTCGGTGTCGTTCTCAGCTTACTAGTCTTCCTCTATCCCCCTCCGCTCTCTCTCGCTCTCTCTCTCTCTCTCTCTCTTATCCTTTCTGGCTGTATTTCTTTTATCTATCTCCCTTCCCTTTTCTTTCGTCTCTCTCTCCCTCTCTCTCTCTCTCTTTCTTTATCTCTCTCCCTCTCTCTGGTTTCTCTCTCTCTCTCTCTCTGGTCTCTCTTTCTTTCTATCTTCTCTGGTCTTTTCTCTTATTCTTCATGTATTTTGTTAGCTCTCTCTTTCTCTCTCTCTCTCTTTATTATTTTTCTGTCTTTCTTTGGTCTCTCTCTTTCTCTTTCTATAATTATTTGCTCTACACCTCTCTCTCTCTCTCTTATCATTTCTTGTTGTCTTTCTTTTATCTCTCTCCCTCCCATTTTCTTCCCCTCCCTCTCTCTCCCTCTCTCTTTCTGTCTTTGGTTTCTCTTTTTCTAGTCTCTCTCTTTCGTACTGTTTCTCTCTTTCTCTGTCTGTAATTCTTTGCTCTTCTTTCTTTTTCTTTCTGACACCCTCTCTCTCTCTCTCTTGCCCTCTCTTTCTGTACTCTATCTTCCCTCTCGCTCTCATTCCCATCTTTCTCTTTCCATCCACTTTTTTATTAAACTGTCATTTTCCTGAAGAATATTCTTTTCCACCTCTTCATCTCTTCCTCCAGATTATCTTACTTTAGATGTAGATGATTTTTTTCTTCTTCTAGCATAAATAAAACCAACTGAAGAAAGAGCTACTCGGCTGGATCCCTATTTCCCTCTCCCTTTCGCCGCCAATAAAATACTGCCCATCACAGACGTTGCGATTTTCTTTTTTCTATTATATTAAAGATTTTAAACGAAAAGCTCTTAGATTCCTCCGAAAACACGTGTGACATTTTTTCTAGTTCCCTGTTTGTTTGTTTGTTTGTTTATTGTTCTTTTGTTGTTGATTTTTTCCCTTTTTTTGCCGATAATGAAAGATCCGAGTATCCTTTGTCCAGACAGACTGGAAGAACTTAGACCGATTTTGGTGTCATTAAAAAGGAGGGATGAACTTCTCGCGCGTCGATTCAGTAATTTATTAGTTTCTGTAAGCATCGCGAGAAGACAAAAAAAAAATGGTTGTGGGAATTTTAGGGTCGTAAACTATTTAGAGATCGACCGGAAGGGCAAGGTTTGCGCAAGAAGGTGGGGGGGGGGAGTTGTGTGTCGGCCTGTTGCAAGGGAGGCGTCGTGAGTGCGAAGTTGGTAAAGAACTCGGCGGCAAACTAAAGAAAGAGAAAGCTAACATTAAAAGAAACAATGACAAAATCTATCCATACAAAATAATTAGTTTTTATTGACAACTTTGTGTCAAGAATGAGAGTTTACAGCGTCCAAGAAAGTTCTGGTGAAAGAAACGGTTTTTGTCTGTAAGGAGAAATGAAGTACGCATGTTTGTTTCGACTAGTACCACGTGATTTTACGTGTGTTTAGATAGGATTCATATGAAGATATATGCGTGCATATTCACACGTCTCTGTTTTGTGTTTTGGTGAGAGTGTGTATGTACTAACTTGTGAGCGAGAGTGTTTAGTTAAGTGTCCATATGCTGGCGCTGTGTTTAGTATTTTGTGAAAGTCTCTTATTGTGTCTGCCGATGCTCTACAGTCGGCGGCTGAGGTTAGCGTTTAAGTACGTACTCACGTGCGTCGGGTCAACGAAAAGAGACAGAGAAACGTCGTGTGTTTCATTTCGGGGCTGAATATATCTTGTGCTTTGATTGGGTGAGAGAAACTTCTGATTTGAGCTTTTGTCAAATCGAGAGTCGATACGTAAAACCAAATTCACTTCCGCTGCAACTGCGAACACATGCAAGTACTTTTGTCAAACGTCCCATGAATAGTTTCGAAATAAAATCGCATGATTAAATTAATATACGACGCGCATATATGTTTATACTTTCATATTTTATTTGTAACACTTCGATAACTAATATTATTAACTATGATTAATTTGTGTGGAAGTTATCTGGAATCCTTTTGATCGATAGACTACCATATATACTTGAATGTCTAGCCACAGTGAGGAGCTGTGATGAAGCGACACAGCCTGTCTGTTGATGACAATATATACTAGAAAAAATGTGATCCGTTCAGCCCGAGTTAGATTTTTTTAATTTGGAAAAGTGATTTTGCTAATCCAATTAAATAAAAAATACAAAGACTAAATCCTAAATTAGTCTCTCTCTCTCTCTCTCTCTCTCTCTCTCTCTCTCTCTCTCTCTCTCTCTCTCTCTCTCTCTCTCTCAACCCGAGAGCTACCGATTAAATAATATTACTACCGCTGGTGATATTCCCTTTTTGTTTATAATTTACGGTCGATTCATATTCTCTCTCTCTCTCTCTCTCTCTCTCTCTCTCTCTCTCTCTCTCTCTCTCTCTCTCTCTCTCTCTCTCTCATATATATATATATATATATATATATATATATATATATATATATATATATAGGCGGTGATCATCACCTTCCATATTTAGAACTGTCTTTTATTCAGTGAGTTGCTGATGATTTGAAACGGGTTGTAAAGGCCTTTTCTAAACAGTAAAGGTCTACCTAGAAGCATTGATATCTTTGAAATATTAAAATAATTAATAATTAGAATGCATGTTTTATTTTTTATTTTTACTTTTATCTTAAATTTTTCGAAATAAAATTACTTATGAGATGACCGGAATTATGTCATGTTCTTTTTTTATTCGTTGATATTGTCCGCATTATTGTTGACGCTTAGTAATTCAAATCCTGTGTTCTTGGGTTCGATTCATTATGCATATATATATCTATATATATATATATATATATATATATATATATATATATATATATATATACATATGTATATATATATATATACATATGTATATATGTGTGTGTTTCTGTCGCCGCCATTTGTCAAACGAATTTGTTCCTTTGCTGACCTTCTGATGGAGGCGTCACCCGCAAAATAAACATTCAAAACGCAATAAAAATGTGCACTATTCGATAAGCAGCAGAACATGCAGTAATTACTTACCATAGTTTATAGGAACAAAATGTCGAAATCGCTAACAAAAGCTGAAGGTTCATTCTTTGCAAACACCTCTCTTAAGAGGATCTTTTTTCTTTCAAATGCAATCCATCAAAGGAATACTAGTTAAAATCTAAACAATAGGAAAGTAGAAAGTGGACCTTGGTTAATTTTCGATAGCCTCGCTCTCCTTATTTTGTCCTTTAGTCCTCACATTCTATGGGTGATGTTTATGACAAAGGGGGGAGAAGTGCTGTTTTCTAGCTAGGAAGTTATCAATTTCACACTTATCGTTGCCTAGTTTGTTTGTTTTTTTTAACCTCAAATAGTATTTCTTAGCTCCTTACATCAAGTGGCTTTATGCGTTGTCTAGAGTGATTTCCATAAAAAAAAATAAAAATAATATATTGGTATACATATCAATATTGGCTTATGTAGATCTAATACTAACTCTCACCAAGTGTTATTGATTCTATGTCTCCGCCTTTTAATGGGGTGTACATATACTAGCTTTGCCGACACGGTATTGCCAGGGATTCTTTACATTCGCATTTCTTTTGTAAAAATTTTGATTTAATACGAACAAAGCAAGACATAAGTAAGAAAAAAGAGAGAAAAAGAAGAAACAAGAACGATAATACTTATACTTATCTGATTCGTCTTCAATTTAAAAATGTCTACATATTAGAAAACTGCCGGGTCGGATTAAGTATTTTTCTGAAATAAATTGTAAGCTGCACGCTGGTATATTGCAATTAACAGGGTACAGCAATAACAAAAGAAAGTTGGCTAGTCAGAATCAAAGTTTGATTTGTCAGCTTAAAAATCCGACCAATAGTATTGTGTGTGTACGTGAAAGAGAGAGAGAGAGAGCGAGAGAGAGTGAGAGCGAGAGCGAGAGAGAGAATGAATGAAATCTTCTTTGAAATTCAAATGTTCGATCGGACATATTTAAATACGAGGGCGTCATCAAACGACAGTTAGAATAAACGTTGTTCATAGTTTAAAACGGAACAAACGATAAAGAAAAGAAAAACTTTTAAATGTTCCTGATGCCCAGTTATTCATAAAAGTTTCATATTCATTGTTTTGTTTTTATATAAAAAAATAAAGAACGGAGGACTGTTCGAAATATAACAAATTACATTAACACCTAGAATTTGCATTCTTTTATGTTTTCCATGAGACCATTTTTTTTTTTAAAATGAAGAAATCACAACAAAAGCATACGTGGATTAGATATAATTTATTTGACTTATCTGTAGTTTAATGTCTCACCCGTTTATTAATGTTTAATGATATTCGTCAACACGGGTATATATTTGATGAAAAAGGTTTCTTTAATTGTGAAATGTCATAAACATGTTTGATGAATAGAATTACCATGGAACTGCAGTAAAGTGTTGAGAACAGTCAAATTAATAATCTATTATTTGTTACAAAACTTTATTTGAAAAGATATTTGGCTTTTTATATTTACAAAGTTGGTTCGGCTTCGGAATTGATCTGTCTATGAAGTAAAGTGGTCGACCACAGTCAAATTAATAATCTATTATTTGTTACAAAACTTTATTTGAAAAGATATTTGGCCTTTTATATTTACAAAGTTAAATTTACAGAATTGATCTATCTATGAAGTAAAGTTGTTGACCACAGTCGATTGTGATCCAAAGGCTCCCTTCCATTAGCTACTACACCAATGTGTAGAGGGGTGCCACTTCTTTCTCAAGATCTCCGCTTACCCTTGATCGCCACTTTATAATGCTTAGCATTTAGTAAGGGGCCATCATGTATCATTATTTGAGTCTTTAGTATGATTCGAGCAAACACTCTTGCCATTATGCCAAATGGACCAGTCATGTATATATATATATATATATATATATATATATATATATATATATATATATATATATGTTACTAAACATTATGACTGGAATCCTAATTCCAATTTTGATCCATCTTCATTAAAAAAAGAATTATTTTAGCAAAGATATTGGGGCTTAAGCTTAAGGGTCTTAAGAAGAAGTTGAAATTCAGACAATCTTGCTTAATTGGTGTCTAATGACTGCAATTGAGGGAATATTTATAAATTGATGTCTAATACTTACGGTTAAAATTTCACTAAACTCGGAGCTATCTGAAAATTGACGATGTGTTTCCAGGACCCCATCCCCCTTGCACGAAACTAAAATAATTTAGACATAGCCCGCATTACTTACCCATACGCCGAGCAGATGTGTTTCGAAATTCATAACGATCAGTTAATCAGTTTCGGAGTTTACTCCACACGAACATATAAACATACCTAACTTTTATATAAGTGAATACTTTCATTTATTGCTGAGTTGGCGATGGGGAGGGGGGTATTTAGGGGGCTTCGACCAAATGATCAGTGGAGTCACTAGTAAGAAAAAGCAAAGATATTCAAATTAGTTTAGTTATGTGGATGGTTTCGAAAAAGAAAATCCCGAAAGTAATGCAAATATGTTAATGTATGAAAGACCAGGTGAGTTTTTTGTCGGGAATGACTAGAATCATATCAAGGGCAAGGGGCCGATGGGTGGGGTAGGTTCTTCTTCTTCTTCTTCTTCTTCTTCTTTCTCTTGCCTCCTCACCCCCGGCGAGTCCCGTAATAATCTGAATTTAATGCGGCAAACCCTTGGAAACTCATTTAACCATGTGCGCTCGCACCTGTCAAATACTCGCTCCAATTCCTGCTTCCTTTTATAGTCTTTCTTTTTTTCGACCGAGCAGATTCGAAGGCTGCCCTCCGCCGCCACCGCCATTCATGTCCTCCCCACCCCCGCCTCCGGGGCCTCTCCGCTCCGCCGCCGATCCTCCTACCCTGTTCCCTCTCTGGCGACCCCACCCATACTCAATCATTCTCTGTCTGTCTTTTTCATCGTCGGGCCGACATCCATCTTGTCTCGTTGTCAGTAAGTCAGTCGGTCCCTCTTCATCCCATTTTTCTCCATCTTCCCGGGCAGAAATGGAACACAGCATCCACTCGACCCTCCCTCCCCAACCTTCTCTGAAAATTGATAAAGAAGAAACCATAGATTTTCTTTCTTTCTTCTTTCCTTCATTTCTCCTTCTTATTATTACTACTACTATTAATACAACTCTTATTTATTCATCTATTTATTTAATTATTTATTTATCGTTACCATAGCAGAAGTGACAATAAGTCTCTCCAATACTTAAGGAGCCTCTGTCTAAAAACTATTCACTTTTAGCTATTTCCGAGATGAGATGTCGTTGTTACTCAAATGTTTCCAACGTTTTTCCTTGTCTTCATTGCTGCCATTTTCACAACGTTTTGGTCGTTGTAATCTTCGACTTTCTTCGGTTGTCTGAAAATCTGTCCGGAATTTCGAACTGAATCCGTTATTCAATCCACTCAGGTTGATTATCTTTATTCCGTCCCTTACACCATCACCACCACCATATTTTTTCAGATATCTGATATCAATTTCGTTTATAAGTTCCTTCACCGGGAATCGAACTCACAACATGTAGGAGGAGTTCACTCTATACTATTTTTTAATCGACTCTTTTATCACTTTGCCATGAATTTAATTTTTAATTTTTTTTCTTCTTGGAAATAGATTTTCAATGCAGTGAGAGATCTTTTTTTAAAATCTGTTCTATATAAGGAATCCCATGAATCCATGTCTGAAATCCTACACTATTTTTATCTCTAGTAAAGTAGTTAAACCTAAGAGACAGTTTATAACGTGTTATTAGTCTAGTCGTGTGTGTGTGTGTGTGTGTGTGTGTGTGTGCTGTTTACTTTTAATATATTCTTTTTATTCTTCGTTTTTTCCGCGCATTTGTCCTGCCCTTTTTTTTTTTTAAAGCAAACTGTAAATAAAAAAAATAGAACAAAACACTAGACCTACTTTTTCCTTTTTCTTTCTAAGTGTCGTAAGAACACAAACAGGGAAAAGCGGTGGATTCAAAGCGGATGGAATCAATGTTAAGTCATAATTTTATTTTCAGAGTTTTACGAGGTTTACCTTTTATTTTGTGCACACACTCATACACACACACACACACACACACACACACACACATATATATATATATATATATATATATATATATATATATATATATATACATTCACATTTTATGTATTTATGTCATGTCGGCTTTTATAGCTTCTGGTTGAAAAAGGTTCAGGGCTACCTTACTATAAATAAATGCCAACAAAAACGTGCTTAGAAATAAATAGAAATAAATAATAAAAAAAAAGAAATGTTGAAAAAAAAAAAAAAGATGACGAAAGTTAAAAAGGTTTGCAAGTGCAAATAAAATCGGTACCCGATGTCCCTCCACCCTCGGGAAAAAAAAACGAAAGATGGGCGGGAGGAGGGTAACATTTTATTTTGTCGTAAAAAGGTGATAAAGATCTATCAAGATGAAGGTGTTTTTTTTGTTTTTTTTGCTTTTTTTTTATTTTGTTCAAGGCTAAGAAGACGACGACAGGGAGAGGAGGGAGGAGGGGGCAAAAATCGTCCTCTTTTTGCGTCGTCAAAGAGATTGTTATCGTCTTTTTGAGGGAGGGGTGTCTCATCTTCTAGCCCAGGGTAGAAATGCCCTATCGAGGAGAGGGGGGGGGCGTAACTAACCAAACAACGACGAATATCTTTTTTATATGCGTCCGTTCAATCAGCGCGATGGCCGAGACGCATAGCCTCTTTGTTTACGAGAAATGTGGACGGATATAAAAACAAAAACATCCATGCCGGGTCGTTTGAAACATAAAAAATAAAAAATAAAAAATAAATTGTTAAAACAGAAGGAAAAGCAGACGATCACGTGACGAAGTAGAAGCTTTTAGTGGGTCGGGGTGGAGTGGTGTCACGCTTATCGATTGGATTAAAATGGCGTAAATAGATTGATAGACTGAAATGTGTTGAACTCTCCGAGCAAGAAACAAAAAAAAAAAGAAAAGAAAAGAAAAGTGATTCTTAATTGAAAGCAAGGAGCAATTAAGACCGTTGAAAGAAAGGATATTCTAATTTGTAATAGTTTATATGTATATGAGAGAGAGAATTTGTAAGTTTTGTTTTTAACTAGATTAAAAATAAATTTATAGAAAAATCATTTTACAATTGTTTCGAAATCAATTTAATCTAGAAACTCATATCATAAAATAAGATTCAGATTTACATTTTTTCTTTTTTAGAAAGTCCAAAATAAAATGATGTCTCTTCAGGAAAAATAAATGAATGAAATTTGACAGTAAAAGAGTTTGTTTGCTATTTTTGTTTGTTTGTTTGTTTTTAAACAAAAATGTGACAAAAATGTGATAATTGAATAATTTCTTTTAATCGTATGGAGGTATTTTCATGAATACTTTTTTTTTCTGAAAAGAAGTCACTTTATTTTGCACTTTCGTAAAAAGAGGGGAAATAAAGATAAACCTGAATATATGATATATGAGTTTCTAGATTATTTTTTTTATTGAAATCTCTCCAGACAAGGCATGAAACCACTTGATGTAAGGAGCTAAAAAGAAATACTACTTCAAGGTCAAAAACAAGCCAATGATAAGTGCGCGATGGATAGATTCCGACCCAGCAAACAGCAATTCTTCCCCCTTTGTCATAAACATCGCTCATGGAATGTGAGGACTAAAAGACAAAATAAGGGAAGCGAGAGTTACGAGGCTGCCGAAAGTAAAACGAAGGTTCACTTGTATTTCGAAATAATTGCAAACAGATTTTGCTATGAATTTATTTTGAATTTAATTTTAAAACTTTTAATATTTATATATATATGTATGTATGTATGTGTGTGTGTGTGTGCGTTATTTTTTATTGCAAGTTTGAACTGAATTTCACTATTCAATAACATCTGTTTGAAATTCTTATATTTTAAGATTTTTTCTAAAGAAATTTTAAATAATCTAATATAATATAGATTAATAGATAAATAAATAATATATAAAGAAGGTAATTTGTAACTTTTTTTTACATTGCTGTTGATTTGTGTGTGTGTGTTTTTCTGAGATAGTCTGTTTTTAAAAAATATGATTCATTGTATTATAATAAACACTGCTTTGAAACAGCTGTAAACAACTATAATACATTTACGCATGTTCTTTATTAAGAACTTGCTTCGTAAAAATGACTTAAAGCGTTAAAATAAACACACGTATGTGTGTGTGTGTGTGTGTGTGATTCATTTAGCCGTTGATTCGCACGCAAAGAACATGTCACGTGATAATAATGTTGTCACTCGCGTTTTAGTTGATTACTGTTATTTATTGATTGATTTTGTCGGCTTTGAGTGGAATTCTTCGTGCGAGTTGCAGGTCGTAAAGGAGAGATCGATATGATCGATAAGTGTAATAAAATTAATCAACCGAAATGAAGAATCCCATCGAAAGGAGGAGGGGGAGGGAAAAGTGCCATTCGCTTCAGGTGAACCTGTTTTATTTTATGGTCGACGACAAAGAATCACACGTTTCCAAGTGGAAGCCGAGAAATTAATGTTTTATGAAGACGGTTACAACGACGACGACGGTCATATATCTTAAGTTAATTTTACTTTTTAGTTTAATATTCGACAATGGGGAGATATTACCGGCATCGACTGTGAACTCGCCGTACCGTGTTCGAATACTGCCGGGTCTTACTGCATCACTTTAACTAATAACCCTGGGAAAGATATGAATTCATATATCCTCTTTTCATCTATGGATTAAGTAGTAGTATTGACTAGACTCTCAAGCCTTAGTGGGCCAACTGGTCTAAGAAGAAAAAGTCAGGGTTATGATCACAATGTATTGTCTGTTCTGTTCTCAATCAGAGGACAAGAAGTCCTTTTGGGTTTTAGGCATGTTTTCCCAACCCAGAATGTTCCTTTGTGGAAGCTTGATATCCCTTCATTCAAAACCGACTTTGTGTTAACTTTGATCTTGTGGGAGGGGAGGGGGGTAACAAGTAAACTATGAACTTGAATTATCGCCCTTCTTTAGCTATCCTTGTTCTTGACTAGTTTACAAAGATGGCGACTATATGTTTTTTAGCGATTTTTCATTTCGACGTTTCACGCGTACGATGAAACTAGCTATAACTTAGTGTTTTTAATGTTATTTTTTTGTTGTTGTTTTTTTACTAAAACATAATCTAAATGAAAATATGTTTGAGAGTAATGTCGAAACCCATTTCGCTCTAAATAATTTCCGTGACTAAAATAGGAAGTAGCCATCAAATGTAAATTATAAATATTACTTGAGCATAAAAATAGATGAGACTAACAATCAATTTTGTTCAAAATGCTGGCGAAGACCAAAGGAAATGGGGTCGACATTTGCAACAGTTGCCCTATTCTGTAATTCAACCGAGGAATAAATAGGGAACGGTTTTCTTCATTTCACTTTCTTTTTCCTTTCTTTAAATTGCTCCTTTTTCGTGCCCTTTTGTCTTTAGCGTTCGCTTGTCAGACACGTGATCTACTTTTTCAAAAGCGGTCATTATTCTACCATCCCCCCTCTCCCCCTCTCCCCCTCTCTCTCTCTCACCTATATTTCAGACACCCGTCTCCCACACTCCTAACACGCCCAATACCGCAACCCCATCCCCATGCTTATAAACACTTGTACATCTACCCCAACCCCATCGCCGCCAACCTCTCGACACCACCACCCCCAGCGGCCGCATGGGGGAGAAAAAGAATAATGGCGAATTCTTTTACACGCTTGTTGTTGACAACTCCTTTTTCTCCTCTTTTGTTTAGAGAAGGGAGAGTATGCCATTTTTGACCTGTTTATACATAGAACTCGTTTTGAGAATAGTACGACGTGAGTGTATATAATATACACAAATATATCTTTGCGCATACAGTGACTGTATACACAACGATATATTTGTGTATACAACAGCTATTATTTCCAACTATACTCTATGTTGCTCACATTCAAATTGTAATAAACAATTATTTGAAAGCTGCTTATAGAAGTGAATGTGTAAACAATGGCCGTACACACAAAGATACCCTTGTGCAATGACTGTATACACAATGATACTTTTACGTATACAGTGTCTACTATTTCCGTCATAAACAATAATAATAATAATAATAGATGTTTATATAGAAGAGGGTACTCATGAAAAACGCATTTCCAAATAAAACTATTGTTTATATTTTCGTATCAGGCAAAAAAAGTATCCTCACCAAAAATTAGGAAAAATTATAGAATTTTGATTTAAAAAAATCAGGTTTATTGTATTTTGCCGATGGTCATTGATTTATTACTTGTTTATATGACAGACTTAGTTACGTCCCCCTGTGTGTGTTTTTCGCTCGAATCAATGGCGGATCCATAAAATACGAGAATACTGATTTTTATTTTTAATTAAAATTCTATTGGATCATTTTTGGAATTTCTTTTTATGTATATACCTTTTTTTTTGTTTGATGCATAAGTATATCAAAGAGTATTCCTGTTAATTTATTTGGAACTGCGATTTTCACCTGTGTAAAAGCGTTTTTCATATGTGCCCTCATCTATATAATCACATCATCATCATCATCATCATCATCATCATCATCATCATCATCATCATCATAATAATAATAATAATAATAATAATAATAATAATAATAAACTGAGACCATACAAGGAATCAAAGGGATAACTGAGACCATAAAAAGGACAGTAATGATCAAAACAGCTACAATCCTGAGAAATGTCCTCGAATGCGGAAACCAACCCACATAAGCAACGAATGGAGAACAAACACATGGAAGCACAAAACAACAGAACCGGGGAAAATACAACCGCACGAGAGAGGCGCAAGCATAGGCTGACGCCACGAAAATTATGGACAGAGGGTCGAGGAGGGAAAGCGCAAAACCAGACCTCCACTGGAAGAGCGCGGACAGCTCTGAGACCTTGGGAAGGCTTGTTGCCACTCGGGCCCCACAGGGGACCAATGGCCCTTATCAGCGGGAAATCGTTGGTAGGTGGCTGTTGCGATTACCGCAAGGTCATCAGCGGTGATGAACGAAAAGAGGTGGAGCATACTGGAGGCCTGAGGAGACTTGTTGTCACTCGGACTCCAGGGAATACCACAGGTTGTCGGCAGTGGGTGACCACTAACGATGACCAGTGTGATAACTCCTAGTGAGTAAATAATCATAATAATAATAATAATAATAATAATAATAATAATCTGTTTACAGAAATAGAAATCGTTTTGAGAATATTAAGAAGTGACTGTGTATACAGCTATATGTGTGCGTATACAATGACTGTATATGCAAACATATATTTGCGTATAGACCAGCTACCATTTCCGACTATGATTGAAAATGGCGATAAAATGTATTCGCCTAGCTTTGATTGAAATAAGAAACAACAGACAAGTATTTTATTTGTTTAATATTTTCTCATTTTTGAATGGTAATGAAGAACACCCTATTTATGAGAGACTCAACACGATGGCTCTGTCCACTCATGACTAATCTACAAATACAGTAAAGGACCCATCAATTATGTTTGCTTAGCGTTAGGTTAGGTCTATCGCTGATGAATACCTGAAAGTGTTTCTAAGAATAACAACTACTGTAAACGTAACATTATTCTTCTGTATACAGTGACTGTCTGCCTAACGAGATTTTTCTGTCTTCCTTTTTCTCCTTTTCTGACTTTTACGCCTTCTTCTTTTTCTTCGTTTTTTTCTTCTATTAACGGGCTATTTTTTGCTTTCTCAAATCAATATCACACACGAACCTCTTATTATTGGTATTTTTTTATATTCATTTTACTTTTTTCGCCCACATCAAATAAATTGTTGAGCTTTCATACCGAATGGACCTTTTGTTAGTCTGATAAATGCGCCTCTCCCCCCTTTCCCTCCCCCCCCTCTCTCTCTCCCTCCCCCCTCTCTCTCTCTCTCTCTCTCATACAATAACGCGTTTCATTCTATCACTCTTCTAAAAGTGCCTGTGATCCAGACCAGATTTTTCTTTTACATAAAGAAACATTACATTCCTCCCTCTTGAAATTATATATATATATATATATATATATATATATATATATATATATATATATAGGTGTAATCAGTCAACGGAAAATCATAAGCGCACAAGCGGGAGAAAAAGTAAGAATAAATAAAATTTGAGAATAAAATAAACGTGCAATTTACAATTTTGTGCCGAGTATATTGAATGATTTTTTAAAGCAAAATAAATCCCAATTTCAGTTTTTGTTTAATATATATATATATATATATATATATATATATATATTGTCATTTGTTGCTATGTATGTATCAATGTATACTAAATAAATATACCGCTCTAGTTGTTATTGAGTACTATTATATAAACACAGTAAGATTCGCAGGATTGTTTTAAAAAATCCTGTTAACAAAACTTCATTTGAAATACTATATGTGAAAGCAAGCATGTTTTCTAGTCTATGGGCTGAGATTGAAGTGTAAATTGTTTTGCTCTTTGGCAAATGGAGTGCAATCCTTCTCGACTGGGGCAATCTTTATCTTTGTTGCCAATCTAGACTGACCCCTTTTTCGAGAACTGATTTTTTCGCACATTAAACACTGACCATGAGTCTAACTTTGCCCTCATGGGGAGGCGAAAATAAATATATACGCACATATACATACACACATATACATACACACATATACATACACACATATACATACACACATATACATATATACATATACATACACACATATACATATATACATATACATATACATACACACACAACAGAACAAAATCTTCCGAGTCTCATCGTACCTAGAAGAGTCGGTCGGTTGCGTGAAGAATACGGACACGCACACAGTACACAAATTTTCGATTAAAAAAATGTCTGCTAATTCCTAGTTTATCCACGTAAATCATATATGGTAAAATAGGTTTGGACATCACTTCCAAACAACTCATTTTACTTAAACCATGTTTCCTAAAATAGTAACATCAAAACATTTTTTGTTGTCCTGAAGTAAAACTATAATTTACGTTTTAAAGTCTTCAGAATTAAACATACTAATGGAAAATCTAATACTATTTTTTTAATCGAGGCAAATTTAAGTTGAAATTTAAGTAGCAAATGTATTGCACTTTTTTTATATTTCCAATATTCCCATACCGAAGTGGAAAGTATTAATCACTTTTTAAATTATCATATTTAGATTTATGGTCTTTTAAACACTTAGAGAAATTAAAATGCAATTTAAAAAAATGTCAAATAAATAATTAAATAATCGGCAAAATATAAATAGTGTTTTATCTGAAACCAGAGATTCGTATTAGGATGTATTTATTTGTAAGTTCATTATAAAAACCTATAAATAATCTTAAACCGAAACTAATGGTTTTCGAAATTAAAAATATTTGCATAAAACAGATTTTTTTTTCCATATTCGTACAAGTAAACTCTAATACAGGGTGGGCAAAAATAAGGGTCCTATTTTTAAAAATTCATAACTTTTTTATTTATTGATTTTTTTTTTTTTTTTTTTAGAATAAGTAAAGGACCCCTTCCGAAGCAAGCATGAGCCGTATTAGCCCTAAGGAACGTACCCTCATTTAGAAAACATTATTTTTGCTAAAAAAACTCAAAACAGTGTAAAAAACAATACTTTAGTTTTTGTAAGTTTTAAGAAGTGTTTTTCGGCTAAAATTTGTTTTGTTTATTTCAAAAAATCTCGGAAGGGTCAGTCTACACACACATAAAGTTTGGTGAGTTTAACTTTTATTTTGTGGAAGTTATTCAAATTCAAGTTATTCAAATTTAAAGATAGGACCCTTATTTTGGCCAACCCTGTACAAACATTTAAAACACCTTATTTAATTGCGGTCTAAAATGACCGCAATTAAATAAGGTGTTTTAAATGTTTGTATTAGCGTTTACTTATACGAATATGAAAAAAAATCTGTTTTATGCAAATATTTTTAATTGTCGATTTCTCGATTAGAACCTAGCTGTACATACTGGCGTTGCCCGGGAATCTTTTTACTTTCGTTTTTGTTTCGCTTGTTATTTATTTATTTTTTAATCTTGCAATTTTTTTACTAATTCATTATTGTTTTAATAGAATTTTTAAAGTTTAATTCAATTATTACGGTATTATTTCGTCATTAAATTATTAATTGGACCAAATGGTTATAAAACTATAACTAATTGTGTGATTAAAGTGTTGTTAAAAACTACCCCGGGGTCAATGAGATGAATAGATTGTCCGTTGAATGGTTAATAATATTATGAAAGGATTGAAAATAATGATTTGAATGGACAAAATTTGATGACTTATCAATGGGGATGGTTTATGACAAGTACCTGTCTGCATCAATGTTATTTTGATCTATTTACAAAAATTTAAAACCGTAAATGATTTTCTAAATGCTTTCAAATTCCGAATGGTCACAAAATAATTAACTCGTTTCTTTTTTCTTTTAAAAGATTAAATGAATGGCTTGTTTACGAAGAAAAAAAAATGCATTATGATTGAGTTTATTTAAATTGGTAACAATAAAAAACGGCATCGTAAAAAAAATTAATTTAAAAGATAAACAAAAACGAAAGTAAAAAGACTCCCGAGCAACACCGGTTAGATATAGCTAGTATGTTATAATGACATGGCGAAGTTTTTTCTCGGTAAACGTTAAGATTGACGACCTAAACAGTTTCGTCAAAAATTCGAATAAAATTAGTGTATAGGCGATAATATATATATATATATATATATATATATATATATATATATATATATATATATATATATATATATATATATATATATATATATATAATTAATTATTAAAGACAATATATGTACTATCATATATCATCAGATCCTTTTACTTTGTAGTCTCCTTTGAAGATTCAGCTCAATGTTTGTCAATTATTGATAACAGAGCAAAATATAGAACAGTTTTTATCATATTCCCATGGTTATTGGAATATAATAAAAAACTGTTCTATATATATATATATATATATATATATATATATATATATATATATATATATATATATATATAATTAAGATTATGACATTAAGAACGTTATTGAGTTACTCAATTTAGTATCACGTAGTAATATGGAAACAAAAGACGTTGTAATACTTTTTTCGTCATAAGCGATACAAAAAAACAACATGGCGCCGGTTCTTTTTGTTAAAATCTCGATTATTCTGGCATATTCACACATTTTAAACGTGTTTTTTTCTTTCGATTATATGCGTTATCCTAAATAGATTTTAACTAGAAATGGTTCCTCATTTAATAATATTTTTTTAAAAAAATTTATAACATAAAATCTTATTTATCGTTTATACACAATTTTTCATGGAATTGTTTATGTCGGCAAAAGTCATAAAAACGTTTTCTCTCACTCTTTTCGAATATAGTTAATAAAAAAGAAGGCGAGAGAAAGAAAATACACATAGTTTATTAAAAAGACATAAGCATATTGCAATTTTACTTGATTCATTAGTAAAATAAAGCCGACATTAAAATATAATGCAGTTTAAGAATCTCATTTCGACAAATAAGCGTCATTTTGTATGTAAAGTGTTTCCAGTCAAGGGAAGTAACTCTTTATTTATTTACACGAGTTACTTCCTTTTATTGTCATTTATGACATTGAATTTTCGTTCAAACAGTATTTTTAAAACACATTAAATTAGTCTACATAATAATTCGATAATGTTTGATATTGTTATAAACATAATACCAAAATTTAAATTAGTCTAAAACACCTTTTAAATATAAAAACAAAAATTTAAATTTGGAAAAATAATTTTTTTAATAAGACAAATTAAATGTTAACTAAAAGTTTTCCTTGAGAAAAAAAATCAATCTCTGTATTAAAAAAAAACTATCGGACAAAATCTCGTGTGTCTGTGTGTGTTTATCGTCACTACGTAACTTTTATGAACAAATATTAGATTCTTTATATCATTTACTGTTAAGCGAATCTTTATTGAAACTAAAACTAAAACGATTCTATCTTATTTCTGTAAGCAAGTGTGACTATATTTGGATTATCATTCTCTAAACTAGTCACCCGCGCAATGTCGGGTAAATACAGCTAGGTAAAAGTGAAAAAGGTTCAATCCTCGTATTAAACAAAGCCTTTTTTTACAATACAAAGAGGTTTAATTGTTCATTTTTCGTATTGTCACCCGGACTTAGGGTTAGCTGTAGGATTGAAGAAAAGCTTATGTTTTTTATGACTTTTAAGTTAAAAATGCAATCTTATTCTTGTTTGAATTGATTTCAGAATCAGATTTTAGTTGTTAATGTTACTGAACAATCAATTTTATAGTTAATGTTCATGTTAAAAAACTTTAGTCTGAAAAAAAAATGCCACAAAAAAACACAGACCTTTCATAAACCCTACCAATAACACTAATTCCGGGGGGCAATACGAAAAATAAATAAGAAATCAATGTGTTTTTATGACGTTGGTAGGTCATTTTTTTGGGGGGGGGCCGTAAAACTGTTAAGGACCGTTAAAAGTTTATTTGGCCCAATTTTTTTCGGGGCCATAAAACTTTCAAGGGCCGTTAAAACTTAATTTCGTCTAATTTAACTGGTAACTTTTTCAAATGTGAAGAATGTAGGCAAAAAAAATCAATGCCGAACTGTTGTTTAATTATAAATATTTAGTATATGTAAACTAGGAAGAAACTGGCCTTCTTTC
>OY744519.1:61659873-61824873 GCA_963556195.1 Sepiola atlantica
ATCAGGCAGTCTAAAGATACCGGCTTCCTGACCAAAAATACACCAAACATTGATGTCATTGTTTTTTTTTCTTTCCCTTTTCTAAAACTCAATCATGTCCTACAAAAACAAAAAATTTCCTCTACAAAACAACAAAACATAACGCTGTGAATAAATATTTGAAGATATAAAGAACTTGAAGCGTAAAAACTTTTACCAAAATGACCGGATTCGGCATTAAATAACCTGAAAAGGGTTGATATGCCGTAAAACAAAACAACCAAATAAAACTATATAAAGTAGAAATTGAGGATTGTTCTTGTTTATAAAGTATTGTTGATATATAGAAATTGAAATTTTTGAAAAATAATAAAAGCCATACAATGCATTTTTTTAATTTATTTTGATCTTAAATATTTCTGCCTCATGAGAGATAAAAGACGCTGTTTCAAAATTGTATTCTATAGCTTTCTACCGATGTTATATATATATATATATTAGTGAAGTATCCGCGTATGAAAACAAATTACCTTCTCCTTTGGAAGGATAGAAAGAAGGATTGGTTTATTACCGGTTGTCTGAGGCACCCGTACCGGGGAATGTCGGCAGGTCTGTTCTCGGCTATTTTTGTAACCTTCTATGATGCCACCCTTGCCGGGAGAGTAGGGTGAGACTGGATCCCACCTCCCTACTTTAAACTGACTTCAAGTCTGCTGCAGTTGGAAACGGCTAAATACTCTAAATAAAATAAGCAAACATTCACCGTTTCGTTTGAGATTGTGTTGTTTGTTCGTTTGTTTGTTTGTTTGTGTGTTTGTTTATTTGTGTTATCTCCCGTTGAATAGACCGCACTTGGGTCACCAGTATAGGAGATAAAACATTGCCAGAAGAAAGAATGACAAAGTCTATCGATACAAAAGTAATTACTTCTTATTTAAAACTTGTTAAGACAATGCAACATAAATTGTTCGTAAACAATGAGAGTTCAAAGTATCCAAGAAGATTTCTATGAGAAAGAAGACTTGTTTTCTCTGTAATAAGAAATTGAATACACATGTTCATTTCAGCTGTCGCCATGTGCATTTACGTGTGTGTACATAATATAGTCATAAGAATGTGTGTGTATATATTAGCGTGTATGTTTTTGTTAGTGATAGTTTGTGTATGAACTGTGTATATGCGTTCGATGAGCGGCGTGTATGTACTATTGCTGAGAGCATTTCGCCCAACAGGGGCTAGACAGGGTTATGTCGTGCGCACATGTGTTTTCTCCAGAAGAAAATAGGAAATAAAAAGAAAAACGTTGTGTTTCGGGTTTTATAGTACGCATTGGAATTCGCAGTGAATATTCTTGCACCTGAAATAGACTGAAAGAAACTGTTGGTTGGAGATTTGGTTCAATCGAGAGTCGATACGTAAAAAAAAAAATAATAATTGCCGCTGCTGCTTCGAACACTACCTTTTTAAAACATGGCGGATTCGTTTGGACTAGTTTAGGAGAAATATGTTCGCTGATGACTGGAAAAGAAGTAAAATAAACAACAAAAAACTAAAATTAGGAAAAAAAACGGCAAAACTTGTCAGAGTAATAAAGAATGGTTCAAATCCTTAAACATTTCTTTTCTTCAACAAAAATGGTGTCACTTTGTTTATTCAAAACAGTTTCTTAAAAGAAAGAATACGTTTCATTTATATTGCGTGACATTAAAAAAAATTATTATTCTTGCCAACTAAAATGGCGCTGATCTCAGTTTACCGCGTCATCCCAGATTTTCTGAAAGCCTTAAAAAAACTGATACTTCAAATTCAATTTTAAAGTTGCAGTAGTTTAACGTTGAATTTTAATTTGAGACCCTAGAAACAACAAAGATGGAATTGGGGCTGCTATAGTGGATAATTGAATGTTTAAATGTAAGTTTTAATTCAGTAAAAAGCCCCCCCACCTCCTTTTTTGAGGGGGGGGGGGTAATATATTCTTAGTTTTCTTAATTCCTAAAATTGAATCTGCTCCATCGACAATCTCGCTGGGTAATTGGAAAAAATGGAAACGAAGCCCGTATAATGGAGCCGTCCAAAGTGGATGTTTAATTCTTATCAAAATTTTTCGCTTTGATCTTTTTCAAAAACTTGATTTCAATCAGAAGAAAAAGTCTTTGAAATGTTAGCCCTTAAAATTAAGTATGTCCACGTGTATAAACAAAGTTATAAAAATAATTTCATTTTTATCTTTGTCATTAACAAATGCAGATAATGGCGACAATTTGTGTTGCCTCCATTTTATTTTCTCAGATGTGTCCATGCACGCCGATCTGTCTTTCCGTTCGTCCACCATATTTAAAATATAATTTTCATATCTAACCGTTCAAATTGAATGGATGCATCTTATCTTAGATGCGTCAAAGCATCTCTATAACAGGCTCTGTCGGTCAGTCGTTCGTCATGATTAAGTTTGAAATAGCATTTTTATTACAAAGCTCTACTAATATCATGAGCACCATTGAAATTAATGCTAGGAAATCTCCCTCCACACACACAAAATAATATGATAAAGCTTCTGTGGAAGCTAGATAGTCTGAAGAATGCAAGTTGAAAAACTGCCAGTCTCTATGAAGTATTGATTCCAAATTTTGAATAGAGCACTCTGGGTAGCTGATAATTATAAATAGATCTGAGCATTTATAAATTTATTTTATATCAGTGAGTGATGGTTCAGTTGTTATGGCTCACGACTGCTGATGAGCGATCAGGTTTCCATGTCACTGATTACCGTTCGTAGCTTATCCTGGTTGGTTTCCGCATTGAAATGCATGGAGTTAGTTTTGCCGGGTGTTTTTATATACACGGCTTGCTAGTTAACCAATTAGATTCTTTGTTGTTCTCTTAGCCAATCGTTGGGCTTCTCACGAACAAAGGTTCGGTTATTTTTACTCCCTATTTCCTGTTGTATTGTTTTGTTTTCCATAGAGTGGTCTATATCCTGTGTCTTTGTTGTATCAATATAATAGGTGAACTTATTTTAACACGTGGTTTCTTGTATTTCTCGTTTAGGTTTTAGTTTTTAAGTTGTTAGGTTTTAGTTTAGTTTTTTTTACTTATTTGTTTATTTATTTATGTATTGTTAGCCTACGGTAAATTTTATTCTGTGCAGGCAGCTGTTTGCTATCTCACTTCTACAGTTTAGTATATTTTGGGGGAATTTAAAGTTTAGGATTTAAAATTTCTCATGTAGACATAATCTATACAAAACAGAAAAATAGAACAGGAAATAGGAAGTGATTTCCTTTTTGTCTTTAAGGATAGAAAAGTTTTGAAACTACTTTTCCAACAATACCGACACAAAACCAGAAAAAAAAAATGAAAATCTTTATCTTTGCTTGATTGAAAATATATGGCAATCTATGTCATACTTGGATAAAATAAATGGCGGATATCAGTTCATTTTGAAGGAAAGCCCACCAGAATCAGGATGAAGGCGACGAGAAAGAGAGTTGGTTCGTTTTTAGTTAAACCTTTTTTGCCAGTGGCACAATTTTGTAAATCTCTGATCGGTGTTTTGGTGTGTGTGTGGGGGGGGGAACTGGGGGGGGGCATGTTCGACGAGGCGCGATGGTGTGCTAAGAGTAGAATGATATTCTGGCACTTCTGTTTGTTAAGGTTTTGTCGTCATAAAGGGAAATCGACAGGCAACTGCACTTTTTAACGTGGGTTTGGTCAAAGGGATCTGAATTGATTAACTCCCCTCCCACTCTCTCGTCCCCCTTTCTCCCTCTCTCTCTTTCTCTCTCTCTCTCTCTTTCAATAGTTAAGGAAGAATAAAGACAGAGTGCTCAATTATGTTGGTAAGAGCGTAATATATTTAGTATGTATAATACCATAAAGTGATGATTGGATTAATCATATTGATACCGGCGATTTCAAAAGATGTTGGAAATCCAGCCCGTTGAGCATGGAAAATCACTACGCTTCCGTACATCATCACACACGCACACACAATCCTGATGGACTCTTCCCTTGGTCGACAGTGGTAACACCTTTCTGGTTAGTAATGGCAGAAGTTCGTTGAATTTACACTATCCACTTCTAACACTTGCTATTACGAAGAAAGGGTTAAAGAAAAGGAGAAGATTAAAGACAAAAAGAAAAAAAAGGTCAAAGACTGTGTGCAGAACAGGAGACTTCGATGGTATGGTCACGTTGAAAGATTAGGTGAGAGCTCTTGGGTCAGTAGATGTAGATCAGTTAAGGTAGCAGGTCCTGGTCACAGGGGAAGGCCAAAGAACCCATGGGGGGAAGTGATGAAAATTTACTTGAGAGACAGGGATAAATAAAGACCTGGTCAGAGATTGGTTAGTTTAGAAGTCAATTTCTTAAAGCCGTCGAACACATGCCAACGTGTAAAACAGACGGTAAACTGATGATGATGATGATGATGAAGTTAAATAGATGAAAATTCCTATGACTCAGCATGGTACGATTTTCTTTTTCACCGACTTGATTATGTTGTTACCATTGGTTTCCGCAATTCTTTCACGTATCTACAGAAGAGACCGCGTAAACGTTTCCAGCATCCATATGTGAAAGTCGTCCTATGGAATCGACTGGATTCGAACTTGACACACCCACATCGTCAGTTCACGCAGTTATCCATTTCACCATTTCACCATCTCCAAGAAGTGTAATAAGGAGAAGAAGAAGAAAAGAAAGAAAGAAAGAAAGAAGAGGGTGTTAGTCAAAAGAAATTTTCTAACGGGACTCCCTTCCCCCTCTGTAAAATGACAGCAAAAAAAAGAAAATTGCAAAGCAGATAGAAAGGTTTATTTGAAGCATGTATGGAAAAAAAACTCAATTATAAAGCGTTTTGCTTCTCTTCTGTGACGAGCCTGAGGAGTGTTTGAGTACGAGTGTTTATCAATCTCGTGTACGGAAGAGAGGAAAGGGAACGATTCACACATACCCCCACGTGGCACCTTACGAGGTCGCATCGTTTGGAATGGCACGTTTGAAAGCATTAGCAAGATATGATGGCGGCAAACGCAGACATTGCACACTTACTTACCTCGATGCATACGCAACGCACAATTCTGATTGACTAAACGACATATAATAACAACCTATTTTTCTACCCCGGGAGAAATAATGACTACCTCCCGGAAAGGGTTCATGTGTGACGAGAAGTTTAGAGTGAATCTCAACCTGCACTTCTTCCCGAGCTGACGCTGCATAAATCCAGTAGCAATTAGAAGCCTAAAGTGACTGGAAACAATGCCGAGATAAAGATGGTATTTCGAAGTCCTCCTTCCCTTAGACTTGACCAACCACGGTTTCAGAATCCAGTTTACCCTACTATTTAAATGAAGAGAGGATAGCATGACTTTCCAAAGGGTATTAGTGAAAATGATACATTAGTACCAACGGAACTCGAACTACATAGTATATGCTCGTAAGCACTACATCATTCCTAAATTATATATATATATATATATATATATATATATATATATATATTATTTTTAAAAAAACATAGAAATAGTAACAAAAATAGTCATATGGGATTCAGGAATAGAAACTGAAATACACATTGGGTTTTCATTAGTTCCCGGGCAACGCTAAGCTTCCTTGCTAGTAAATAATAAAATATTAAAAAATGATAATTACCAGCAGGAACACCCGGCGTTGTCCGGAAACGAATGAGGAACCTCTGAGTCTCCCTGCACCCCATATTATTGTATTGGTGCAATGAAAAGTTATCCCCTACTTAAAGAAATCGTCCTAATTCCACATTTGAAGGTATTTACGAAATTAAATTTAGAAGATAGAACATGATAGATAAGAAACCGAAATGCATTCTGGTGGATTTTTATGAAATAATTTTTTTTTTGATAGGATTTTTTTTTTAAAATGAATTCTAGGAATGTGTACAAATTTTTTATTTTTTTATTTTACATTATTTTATTTTTTATTTCAATACATATGCGATTAATAGTACATTTTTGAAAAAAATATATAATTCAGTGTGCAATTAACAAACAGAGTTACGTCGACACGAGAAAAACACATAAACAGATGTGAAGTTATCTGATGACTTTATTAATATAGATTTTCTCACATTCTAATCAATTAATTTAATCGTTAACATATCTTATTTTTTATTTTTTCCAGGGTACACCCGTTATGTTCTTAACAATAACATGTACCAGTCATATGTACCTTGCATGTTTGGGGCGGAGTCGTTGTTATACTCGCAGACCCCGGTTCATGCATCGTCTCACAGAATTTATGACCTGCACAAAGGTGAGTTACAGCGTGTGAGCCTTTTTCCGTTGTTTTGTTGCTAACAGAGGGTGGCAACACCACGCCCGCATGCACACCCACAAAATGCCTCCTACCCAGGAAATTGTTAATAAACTTCACAATCCTTTCTGCAATCCAATCATATTTAGTACAAATAAACTTAACTCAATATTTGACTTGTCCACCAAGTTCCAGTCGTGAATATCCAACAGTCTTTTATTGCCGTTAAATGATACAGCAGACACTTCAGTGATCAGTAGGATGTACGATCTTGAATGGATTTCACATTCATCGTACCTTAAACGTCCATATTTTTATCTGTGAGGTTATCTAAAAAAATGATATTAAATTTCATTTAAATTCTAACATTACACCTCTGATGACTTGAAAAGTGGTGACTCATTAGTAAAAAAAAAAAAAATAAGGTTTAGTCATGGAATATAAAATATGGATTTAAATAAGTGATGCTAAGACGGGAATGCTGGGTTAGTATCATTAGACTGACCGTGCTAAAGACTGGAGAAGTGTACAAGATTCTAGGGTATGAGTCACCCTCCAAAAATGCACCCTTATGAAATCGTTAATAAAATGCACAACATTTACTGCAATCAAACTATATTTGGTACAAATGAACTTCAGTCTACACATGACTTGTCCACCAAGTTTCAGTCAGGAATGTCCAACAGTTTTTGTTTTATCGCCATTCACTGATATGCGGAGACACTTTGGTGATCGTCTCATCAATAGGAGGTGTGATCCTGAATGGACGTCACACTCACCGGATCTTAACCTTCCAGATTTTTATCTGTGGAGTCATCTCAAAGGTAACGTCTATGAAAACAATCCCCGGACGATTCCTGAACTGAAAAGGCCAATCACAGCAAAAATCAGGACATTTTTTAATGTTATTGACGATTTTGCACATCATATGCAGGTGTGCTTACAACAATGAGGTTCAAATTTGCAGCATATAATTGAACATTAATAAAATAAAGACTGTTGGATATTCACGACTAAAACTTGGTGGACAAGTCAAGCATAGACTAAAAGTTATTTGTACCAAATATGATTGGATTGAAAAAAGGATCATGAATTTTATGAATGATTTCATGTGTGGGTGGCATTTTTCTTGGGGGGGGGGTCACCTTGCATGTGCCTTAATTCCTGACCCTCAACAATCCCTCTCTACTTTTTTCATTTTTTTATTTTAATTATTTTTTTTTTTTTCTACTTTTGTATTTTAACTTTTTTATTTTTTATTTTCTTTTTGTTTTCATCAAACATCTTTTTCTATTCATTATATTTTTTAGAAGCATTTCTGAATGGTGTTGGTTCAACCGGTGCAACTAGTCTGTACATACCGTCTTTAGGACACCAGCACCAGCAGCAGCAACAGCAGCAGCATCAACAGCAGCAGCAGCAGCAGCAACAAGGCCAAGTGCCCAATCGACAAACCCCTGTTCAAATGTTGCAATCACAACCGGCTGGAGTGTGTCTGAAGCCAGAAAAATTTGATTCCGGTGTCGAAAAGACAAAGGCATCTGAGAGTCTCAGTAAACGGAGTAGTCAACCAGAATGGTGCCGACCCACCAAGGGTTCCTCATACTCGACATCGTACATGGACAGCAGTAAGTGTGTTGGCAGCAATGTGAAAGAATCACGCTCTTACAAACACGACGGCGCCATGAAAAAATCCGAAAGAGACTGCAAAGCGGATGTGCAACGGGACATCTTGAATTTGCATAAGCAAGATGATCACGTTAGTGCAGCTGCGATCGCTGCTGCAGCAGCCGCTTCAGCCGCCTCTCGGAACGAACGCATGATCGGCAAATGCGAGATGACAGCCGACCATTCGTCTGTTGAGAAAGGACCCAAAGGCTGGGGGTCACCACACCGCTGTGTGCCGTCCTCCAAGTCACTAGATAACTGGACAATGTCAAGTGACACTAGCCGGCCAATGAGTCGGGCAAAGGGCCAGACGATAGTAAAGGTCCCTTCCACAAGCAAAGTCTGCCCACCTGTGATAGCGCAGAAGATACCCACAATGACGACAATGACGATGTCCACTTGTGGCTACCACACAGTCTCTAGCGCAGGCATGAACTCGTCTGGAACTGTTTCCAACGTATTCACATCAAGTCGACCCATCACATCAAGTTATATATCAGGTAACATAGTTTTATTATACTTAGTATAGACAAATGATGACACTGAAATAAATATTTGGTTACGCTCTGAACACCTAAGTTCCGTTGTTTCTTTGAAAATACCCCTAATCCTTACTCAATTTTATCTATGAACTTTAGTTCTAGCGAGAAATTCCTTTTCGAATTTAGATATTCAAGGCTTCCAAATCACATTCAAATTTCCCACATGTTTGTTTTCATTATTGTACACAAGAAATGGGTGTGATAAATTCTAATGTGATTTTGAAAGCTTTGATTGGCAGAGACAAAATAGTTTGTGACTAGAATAAAAGTTCATGGATAAAAGTCAATTTCATGTGTGTGCCTAAACCAAACGTAAACAGTATTTCTTGGAGATGCCACTATTCTAGAAAAGAACCTTCCCACCCTGATCTGCTGTATCTATTTTTTATTCCCAAAAAGGAAAATGCGACCCTGTCGAGAATAGCAGATTGTGATAACCTACAATATCAAGGAGTGAAAATAGAGGACTACCCCCCTCTCCAAATATGCCATCCAGTAAATCGTTAATAAAATTCACAATCCTTTCTGCAATCCAACCATGCCTGAATTGCCCACCAAGTTTAAGTCATGAATGTCCAACAGTCTTTGTGTTATCGTCATTCAATGATAAGCACACCTGGATACGACTTCAAAAGTTTCAGGAACTCTGACACACTCCACTAGTCTCTATTGTCACGGCCCTGATTTTGCCTGTGATACACATCTTCAGTTAAGGAACAGTCTGAGAATGGTTTTCATAGACATTATCTTTAAGATGACTCCACAGATAAAAATCTGGAAGGTTAAGATCCGGTGAGTGTGAAGTCCATTCAGGATCACACCTCCTATTGGCGAGACAATCACCAAAGTGTCTCCGCATATCAGTGAATGACGATAAAACAAAAACTGTTGGACATTCCTGACTGAAACTTGGTGGACAAGTCATGTGTAGACTGAAGTTCATTTGTACCAAATATAGTTTGATTGCAGTAAATGTTGTGCATTTTATTAACGATCTCATAAGGGTGCATTTTTGGAGGGTGACTCATACCCTAGAATATTGTACACTTCTCCAGCTGTCTTTAGTGCGGCCAGTCTAATGATACTAACCCAGCATTCCCGTCTTAGCATCACTTATTTAAATCCATATTTTATATTCCATGACTTAACCTTATTTTTTATTTTTTTTTACGAATGAGTCACCACTTTTCAAGTCATCAGAGGTGTAATGTTAGAATTTAAATGAAATTAAATTTAATATACAAAATTATATTTTCGATAAAATCCTTATAAGTTCTTTTACAGAATCAAGAAATTCCTTCTGTTTACATAAATCGCACTCAGAACTTTAGAGTGGAAAGGTGAATGAGTATAACTGAAGATTTTAAAGCAGTCATCTGTGTAGCGATCAGAGCGCACAAGATTGTCAAGTTCTCATCTGTGGAACACAATATCATAGGATTACTTCACTGCTGACTACATATGGTCGTCTTTAGTAATCTAATTTTGCTCATTCCACTCGTCATTTCCAATCTTTTCATAATACTGTTCATCATCAAACTAATAATCTCATTAACTCTTATCCTCAAGTGGCTTTTTGGCCTTAGTGACTACTTAAACAATATATATATATATATATAGAGAGAGAGAGAGAGAGAGAGAGAGAGAGAGGTATTTAATAAGGCTGTTTACATGCAGTAGAAGCCAAAACAGTAAAAGAGATGAACAAAATTAGATAAGTTACGATCATTTTTTCAATAAATCTTTCATTTATTGTTACATAGAGTCGGGGATGATAGAAAATATATATTTTGATATTCCGGAGAAACACTCCTTTTCAAAACAAAACAAATGTTCTTTCCATTTGCTGAAAAGAAACATCCAGAAGGTGATGTTATATTTGAATGAAAAAAAAAAACTATTTTGATCAACTTTTAAATCTGAAATATTTCTTGATTTTCATTTCCCGTTTCTTTTCTTTTTCGCAGACAATGAAAGTAAAATGAATGCGGTTCCTTCTTCTCAGCCATTGACTTACTCCTGTATGAACACAATTGCCGGGAAAATTCCCCAAGAAGGACGAAAGATCTCTGCGGCTATTTACACACCAGAGAAAGCCAGCCCGTCTGTACCTCATCAGTCCATGCCACACTTACGGGGTCCACTGAAGAGCACATGTGAAATGAAGGTGAAATACGAGAAGGAGCCGCTTCTCTCCTGTAAAGAGCACTCATTCAGTGTCGACCCTTGCATGCATATGGTCAAGACAGAGAAAGACATCCTGTCTTGCCTGTCGTCGTCGTCATCAGTGGCGCCAAAGACAAAACTCGAACGCCCTGTGAAAAAAGTGCAGAAAGTGACGGGGAACCAATTCCCCATGCATCAGCATCAACAGCAGCATCAACACCACCACCAACCCCACCACCACCACCACCACCACATATTCGGAAGTTCTGTTCATGACCAAAAAGTCAAGCAGGAAGGCTCCGATCATCGCATTGCCAGCACCAGTTGTGATAATTCCTCCGATGTCAATTACCCAGGCAATAGTGGCAACAGTTACGCCAACATTGGTCTACCTAGTAGCAGTAGCAGCAGCAGTAGCAGCAGCAGCGGCAGTACCGTTGTAAACACTAGTCCTCATGGCACACACAGTCACCATCTTCACTCGGTAAAGTTGCCGCATCACGTTCACCATCAGGAGAAACTGACCGAAGTTGTCCTGCCCGAGGTAAAAACAACACACGAACAAAAGAGAAACTCCTCACAGACAGCAGCCTTGACCACCATGTCTGCGGACAGTATGACCTCTCATCATCATCATCATCATGCTGGGCTGGTCAACCGTAATCAATCATCAATCTTGGATTTAAGCCTACCCCGTAAAACATCGGACCACCTTGCTATCCCGGTAATTGGTACCTGCAGCAGTAGTACAGCCCACACAACTTCGGGACCAGGTTCAGGCGTAAGACCCTTGTGTCCGCACGGTATGTCTGTACCATCGTCATTAATAAGTGTACCGTCATCATCAGCAGCATTGTCATCGTCATCATCATTAACAACAACAACAACAACAGCAGCATCTTTGAGTGTATCAGCAGCATCAGTATCAACGTGTACTGCAACCAATACGACTACTACTTCTACTACTTCCTCTTCATCTTTTTCCTCGTTGCCCACCCCAACTGCCACCACGATATCATCGGAATTCACCAGCGGTGCTGTAAATACTCCAATTGTCAAGCAATCCCAGTCTCCAATTTTTATCCCCGAAGATCAGCAGAATTTTCCCAGACAACAACAACAACAACAACAGCAGCAGCAGCAACAACAGCAAAATACATCACTGACACCACCATCATCGTCATCATCATCATTCCCATCAACAATCACATCGTCAATAGCATCATCGACGGGCAGCAAGACGCCAAGAAGTATACCGTCATCTTTGTCTGTGTCATCAGTGTCACCGTCGTCTTCGCATACGACGACAAGTGAAACCTGTAAGGAAGAGAAAGAAAAAGATGCAATCCGATGTGCAAATTCATCTTTCTCAATCCCGATCCAGTCCACATCAGCAACATGCACTTCTGCCTCTTCGGTAAACTCTTCTGCGTCAATATCCTCTGCCTCCCTGTCGTCATCGTCATCATCTTCCTCCACATCACACCAGGAACAACATTCAAATAAATCCTCTTTCGCCAGTGTGGTTAGAAAAGATGACCACGGGTGTTTCCAGAGTGCTTCGTCCAATGCCGAGGCCAGCCACACGTCCCTGTCCCCTTCGTCGCACCTCAGTCCTGCTGCTAGTGTCATTCGCCCCATGGGACTGGATTCGGGCAGTCCTTCCAGTAGTAACATGCCAACCGGCACAAATGCTGGTTCGCTGCCGACAGCCTCCATATTGCAGCAAGACACTGCCAAGTTGCAGAAAGCGTTTACCATGATCCAGCATTCCACTGGTTGCAGTTCTATGCGGAAGAAAAAGAGCAAGTGCGATATGGTCAAGGGGATGGTACGGTCAGGATCTGCACCACCTTCATCCGTGTGCAAGTCTCGGGATTCTGGACGAGCCGTGTCCGTTACAGACGCCGCTGGAAATGTGACAAAAATGGAAGACGATCATGGTTCTTGCACAGGTTTGTTAATTTTGTATATAAATGCGTTTTTGTTTTATATATATATATATATATATATATATATATATATATATATTCTTTAAATTTATATCTCTTTATTTACATTGTTTATCTTCGGACTATTGTCTTCATAAATTTCTCCTTCCTCATGAAATCCTTCGTCCCTCCTTATGAAAATAGTCCATACAAAAACTCCTAGATAGTTCTCCTGCTACAATTGTTTATCTAGAAACATCAATGGTCATCTTTTATGACCATTGGTGAAGGATGACCTTACGGTCAGTTACAACACAATAAGAGAAGTAAATAATTGACTGGTTAGTGTAATCCATGATGATGGGAGATTTGAAAATGGAAATAAAATTCAATTGCTGCCAGAATTCTTAATGAAGTCATATGCGATGTAGAAATAGGGGATAAAAAACACCTAAGGAGCTGGAGATCCATTTATCGAGGTAAATAAAATCTAAAGTTAAAATCCTTGTCATTTCCTTCTTCAGGAAGTATCAAGAACATCCATCTTCTTCACTTCAACACAGATCATATTCTATTCGTTTTTTATTGCTTGACAAATATTAGTGGAAAAGTTTGTTGATTTCATCCATCTTTTAGGATCTTTTTTTTCATAATTCTTAAAAGATTTTCAAACAGATTTTCTCATCTTGGTTCTTGTTATCACAACGTTTCGGCCGTTTTTTATCCTCTGGCCTTCTTCAGGTGCCTTATGTCAAACTCTGGAGCGATCATGGAATTTTGAACCCAAACATGTACTAGAAAAGAAGAGGATACTCTGTTTGCATTTCCAAGTCCGACACAAGGTACCGGAAGAAAACGTCTGAAACATTGTGATAACAGATGAGGAAATCAATCTAAAAGTTGTAAATAATATCAAGATTCCTCATTCTTGTAGCTCCCCATCATCTTTCATAGATCCATATCATCTCCCATATCTCCTCATCATCTCTCATAGCTCCTCGTCATCTCTCATAGCTCCCCATCATCTCTCATAGCTCCCCATCATCTCTCATAGCTCCTCCTCATCATCTCTCATAGCTCCTCCTCATCATCTCTCATAGCTCCTCATCATCTCTCATAGCTCCTCATCATCTCTCATAACTCCCCATCATCTCTCATAACTCCCCATCATCTCTCATAACTCCCCATCATCTCTCATAACTCATCATCATCTCTCATAACTCATCATCATCTCTCATAACTCATCATCATCTCTCATAGCTCCCCATCATCTCTCATAGCTCCCCATCATCTCTCATAGCTCCCCATCATCTCTCATAACTCATCATTATCTCTCACAGCTCTCCATCATCTCTCATAACTCATCATTATCTCTCACAGCTCCCCATCATCTTTCATAACCCATCATTATCTCTCACAGCTCGTCATCATCTCTCATAGCTCGTCATCATCTCTCATAGCTCGTCATCATCTCTCATAGCTCCCCATCATCTCTCATAGCTCCCCATCATCTCTCATAGCTCCCCATCATCTCTTGTAACTTATTCTCGTCATCTCTCGTAACTTCTCCTCATCCCTTGTAACTTCTCCTCATCTCTCCTAACTCCACACCATATTTCATTGCTCCTAATCATCTCTAATGGCTTCTCACCATCTTTTGTTGTTTCTCATCATTTCTCATAGCTTTGCATAAACTCACATTTATTTCTCTCACTTTTATCACAATTAATTTTGTTTCAGGAGTGACTATTCCTGTTGGAATTGCCATTGCCACTCAAAGACAAGAATTATCACGGACAAGTCAAGGTAAAAATCAAACAAACGTTTTTACAAACAGAAAACTTTACTTAAAAATGTTAATTTATATCAGATTTTCCTTTTTGATGCATCATAAAAATCAAATGGAAATATTCTTAAATTAAAAATAAAAGTTAAATACAAAATATTTAAAATTAAGAATTTAAATAGATATTTCCACCTGACATGTTTTCAAAGAAATACGCCAGTAAAAAGTCCACAAGTAAAAATTCTAATTCGTCTGAATCAGCATGGTAGGTTTTATTTATTTTTATTTTTTTAGAGTGTTGATTCTGTTGTTGGTATTGGTTTCCCTAATCTTTATAGAATCAGGTACTTATATGAAGGTTGCAAACATCCAGAAGTGAAAGTGGTGCTATGCTTCCGACTGGATTTGAACATGGTATGCCCAGGTCGTTAGGCTACGTCGGTATCGTCTACCACCACTACTTTCTGGAATGTACAGACCTAATAAGTTCAAGGTGTACAGTCACTGTTCAACGTGGCTGAAGAATTAAGATTTACGTAACCTTGTTGCTAGTCTTCGAAGCCATATCCCCCCTCCACAACACATTTGTATTGCGGCTAGCTTAATTGACAATTTACCTGATGGTCTGACCATAGAATGGTTAAAAATAGATGAAGATCCAACTCAACCAGTGATGCAAGCAGACAATTCAGGTGACACATTTTTTATCGTGCTTGTGCAACGGAGAGTTACTTGCATGCATCTGATTGCACAATGTCCGCTGATGCGACGGAAATCTTCTGACAAAAAGAAGCAATCGCTATAAATAAATATACTTACATTTCATCTGCATTTATACAATTGTTGTATGCGCCAACTCAAAGGAAAAACATCTTGTAAGGATTCAAGAAAAAGCACAGATTGTATGGACGCATCTTAAGATTGTTATTTACCCAACAGTATGACTTACATAAGGTATTTCACATTTTGGAAATGATAATCAATAGACCAAATGAAAGATAGCGGGTAGTTTGCTTGAAGCATTGTGTGTATTATATAAAGTATTATTATCAAAGACTATGACAATGCATGGCAGATAGTAAATGCCACCCACCCATGAAATCGTAAATAACATTGATAATCCTTTCTGCAGTTCAACCATGTTTGGTGAAAATAAACTTCAGTCTATGACTGACTTGTCCACCAGGTTTTATTCATGAATATCCAACAGTTTTTTGTTTTATCATTGTTCAGTGATATGCTTCAAATGTGTTCCTCTACATTGCAAGCACACCTGGATAACCCTAACCCTAACCCTAAGCACACCTGGATAACCCTAACCCTAAGCACACCTGGACAACCCTAAGCCTAAGCACACCTGGATAACCCTAACCCTAACGCCTGGATACGACTGATTTGGGCTGTGATCGGCCTCTTCAGTTCAGGAATAGAATAAAGATAGCTTTGATAGACATTTTCTTAGAGATAACTCACAGATAAACATCTGTGAGGGTTAAGGTCCGGTGAGTGTAAAGCCCACTCAGGATCACACCACCTACTGATGAGACGATCACTAAAGTGTCCCCCATATCACTGAAAGGCAATACAACAAAGAGTGTTGGACATTTACGACTGAAACTTGCTGAACAAGTCAGACATAAACTGAATTTTATTAACGGTGACATTCTTTGGGGTCACCCAATATATAAACATACAGATACTTATAGAGAAAAATAATAGGTGCTGTGTTACCTGGGGTATATATTTTAATGATATGACCGTCCTAATATTTTTGGAGTGAAATACCTCCATCAGAAGTTAGGGTTATTCACTAAATAATTCTAACCTCTGACAGAATGGTAAAGCGTTTGGCATGAAAAGAGTTAAAATAATTAAAAATTAATTTTTTAATGTTTGCTTATAATTCATCTAGATTTTTGTTTTTTATTTTCAGAAAAACAGCAAACCCAAGATCCCTCATCTGAAGAGGGCATTATGGGAAGGAGTTCCGACCAAGAAATCAAATCTGAAGTTCCTGCAGAAAGAGATTTACTCAGGTTTGTAGTTAGGGATTTTCAAATCCAAATATTTTGTGGCCAAGAAATCTGCCTTCATTTAGAAGTTAGGCATTTTCAATTAGTTTTGTTGAGTTAATTGTATTCCATGTGTTCAGTTTCACATATATACACTTACATTATAAGATAATATACTACATATATATTTTGTTTGTTTCGTTATTTATTTCAACAGTGCTCAATACATGAATAGAGTTTAGTAGTGGTATGCAAATATAATTATAGCAAGTGAGCTACACAGAAACTTTTGTCTTTTATTCCTGATTAAAAGATTTGTTATTATCAACAGTTAGAATGAAACACAAACTTTTCTGTGTAGCTCACTTGCCATAAGTATATTTTATACCACTACTATACACAGATATGTTCATGTCTATTGATCAGTTTCAGTCTGTATTTAAATCTCTCTGTATTTCAGTGTATTTATACACATCTCTCTCTCTTTCTCTCTCTCTCGCTCTCTTTCTCTCCCTCTCGCTCTCTCTCTCTCTCTCTCTCTCTCTCTCTCCACATCTATTTGTAGCATTTAAATAAGTTTTACTCTTTTTGGGGGATTTCAGGCAGCAAAAAGGTAACCTGGCTTCTTCCACTTTGAAGTCAAACGGACCCAATCCTGGACAAGATCTCCGCACGGAACTTGGTTCTAATTTGATTATTACTGGTCAGTAGTTTTTTTTTTATTTCTCACAAATTACAAATTCAATGTGCAATACATTTTGAGATATAATTCAATAAATGTTTCATAGTTTTGATAGTCATTCCAAATTAAACCATGGAATTTCTATATGTTTCTTTAAATCTACAAAGTAAACCAAAATATTAATTCCTTAAAAAAATAGAGCATGATCTTTGCGCTCCCACTCTGACAAATCCTGTATATATATATATATATATATATATATATATAAGGAGATTGTAGTTTGCTTGAAGCATTGCTGGTAAATATAAGTGCAGATTAGTAGTCCAAGGCTGTAGCAATGCGATGTAGTTGCCGGAAGATGGAAAAAGTGAACAGAAATAAACGATGAGAGAAGACGAAACTCAAAACGATTTATTAATAATTTCACGAAAAACTGATTAAATACCAGAATAGAAATACTGTCTGGTAAATAAAAAGTATATATATATATATATAATTTAATTATTATCTACATATGTATACGTTTCATCCTTGTAGAATCATAAGTGTAGATATAACTGTTCAAACAGATCGTACGATTCGAACCCCGGAACAACGCTCACCTCCAACTCAATTCTGAATGCTCTAACCAAGGAGACTAATTCCAACTGTTACTGAAAAATAAATGCTATTTATGTCAATTTGATTTTGGATTTAAATTGTTTCGTTTATAAATCTTTTTTTGTTGTTATTAAGTGCAATTCTTTTCTTTTACCCTCCCTTGGCAGGCAATGGTGCCAATCCTTGGTCTGATGATCCTACCTTACGTCATTATGCAGGTCAATGGTTACAGACTGGACACCCGGCACTTTGGCTCGGACAGGCACCTTTTGGCTTTCCCCAAAGCCTGCCCACATCTGTAGCGCTTGATCCAAACAACTTACCTCTCTCACCACCGGCTGGATATAAACTGGCCCATGATTCTATCAGCGGACACTTCTTCTTGCTACCTAGCAACCTCGGTAAGTTGTTATCACTCTGTGGGGGAGGGTGCAGGATTGATGTAAGTACTATGGGATTGACTATGCCAATTTTTTAATCCTTGATTGTATTTGTGTAGCCATACCTTTATTATATATATATATATATATATATATATATATATTTATTTATATATATAAACGCAAAAAAGAAATGAGTTAATTGGCCCGGAAATGGATCTCATTTTACATTGAATTTATATACGAAAATTTTCCCTTACTCTCAATTCTAAAATAATCGTTTTCTTTTTCTTTTCTTTCTGTCAAATTTGTCTGAGTGTTTACACGTAATCGCCTAAAGATGTAGAATCTAATTTGTGGTGGGTGGGGTGATGTAGAGGAGGATGCTTTTTTCGTAATTTGGATTGATCAATGCTACTAAACTTTTGTTTCAATTTGTCAATGAGAATAGTGAAGAGCTGTTTGTAAGCATTAAACAATTGTTAAGTTATTTGTTAAACTTTAAAATAATGCATTTAATTAGATAATTAAAAAAAGATTTTTTCATAAAAAATTTAAAACTGCAAAACAGGGCGAGAGAGAGGTGGCGAGAGAAAGCGAACAAGTCAGACACACTCTCTCACCTCTTCCTTATCTCTTCTTCCTTATGCCTAGCTCGTAGCGAGCGCTGATAGTATAAATTTAACATGTTTTAGTCATTTATCCGATTTATTTATTAAATAATTTTAATTAATTACTGTGTACATCCGTAAAACTATTGCATATAGATAGTAACAATAAGCCAATGCAATTGCAAATTAATAATACCAAACATTAATTAATTATTAACTGTTTAAAAGTAAGTATGCAAATTAGGCATCCACACGGTTCTCTCTTAATCGTTCATCTGTCATATATAGAGAGAATGTGAAAATATTTTTGTGTATTATTGATTCAAATAACAGTAACCCGTTTTAATGGTAATATAGGAGTGATGAATGAAAAAACCTTCGCATTTATTCATATATATATATATATATATATATAAATGTATAGTGTGTGTATATATTTGATGTTAAGATACTATGATTCCTCATGTTTTGTAAAATAATGATTTCTTGTTTGTTTCTGCAGATGTGGTCGACCCAAACAGGATGTGGCTAACGGCTGGAGCTCCCCAGCATGGTCATGCCGCAGCCGCTGCAGCCGCGGCAGCCGCTTATCAACACCTGATGACCCCAGGCCAGTCCCCTCAGGCTGCAGCTGCAGCCGCAGCCCTCCAGCAACAACAGCAACAAGTGGCAGCTGCTCAGGTCCAAGACCCTCGGCCCCCACAGGGTTTGGACTTTTCCCTGGCGTTGCAACAATACCAACAGCTGGAAGAGCAACACAATGTTGCATTGCAGCAAAATGCAGTAGTGTTGCAGCAGCAGCAACAACAACAGCAGCAGCAACAGCAACAGCAATCGGTCAGTCTAATCATCTGCTGAATATATTCGTTTATATATATATTGTTCTAATGAGTCAGCACTTATTAAGGCTCAAAGGCTATTGGAGGATACAGGTTAATGAGTTTGTCAGGTGGTCGGTGAGATAACACCATGAGGATTGATAACGATGGTTGAAACTGGGGAGAATTTGAATATTTACGTAATAACTCTGTAGTATTTATTCTTCAGATTAAATGTACAAGTGAAAGGTTAACAATAAAGTAAGTGCTTATCTAACTGCTTCCTGCTGTCGACTACATTTGCTCGTTTCTATGTATTGGTTTAGTCAATTCTTGTGGGAATGTTGCTTCTAGACAACAACAACAACAATATATATATATATATATATATATATATATATATATATATATATTAGTATTTCATGTACCCACATAACATTTTATAAGGAGATATAATGTTTTTATGTATCAATTTTCAGTATTTACTCCAACAGTGCTCGATACGTAAGTAGAGCTAGATAGTAAGCTATGAAAATACATTTATGCCAATTAAGCTACACAGAGGCTCCCGCGTTTCATCCCCGGGGAGGAATCTTCAGGCTAAAATGCATGGAGCTATTTTTGCCGGGTGTTTCTATATACACGGCTAGCTAGTTAACCAATCAGATTCTTTGTTGTTCTCTTAGCTAATCGTTAGGCTTCCCAAAAACAAAGGTGTGGTTAGTGTTACTTCCTTTCTATATCCTGTTCTATTGTTCTGTTTTCTATAGATTGACCTATATCCTGTTTCCTGTATATATATATATATTTGATGCTAAGATACAAGAATTTGTAAACATTGGACTAAAAAACGACCATGTTGTAGTGGTTTCTTGCTCATGAAAGTTGCATTTCGTTTTAGAAAGAAAGGAAAATTATTTACAGTGGTTGTAGCTGGACCAGTTTTTCTGTGAATGCTCAGTCGAGCACTTACCATGAAAAAAAACAATTGAATAGAGAAAGACTAGCAACCTGTTTTCTGTAGGGAAGAGAAGAGGGTTTTTTTCTAGTAAATATATTTACAGGAGGTTAATGTAGTTTGCTTGAAGCATTGTTTAGTGTGTGTGTGTAAAGGTTATTTATAGAATGGCATTCTTTATTTTTTGTTTTCTCTCTCTTCTGCAGGACGCATCTCGAAGCGAGGATAGAGAGGTCGCCTGTTACAGTGAAGGCAGTCATGACCTGCTCATAGAGGAACAGAAATCTCCCTCTCCGTCAGCGTCGCCAAACATGAACCCAAACGCTAATTCTGGCAAAGAAAAGGCTTCAATTATTGTCCCTCCTCATCACTCGTACATTCCAGGTAACAAAATACCAAAGATTTTCTATTTCTGAAAATAGTTACCATCTAACGATTTTTCAAGTAAATAAACATATTTTTTTATAATAATCATGAAGTGTGCACGGTGACACGATTACAAATTAAGATTCACAACATTTTATTAGTATATTTTATTAGTATATTTTATTAGTATGTATATTCTTGTTGTTTTTTTCCATAACATCCGCGGACGTCCTCGAGCAGTCAGGCAGATACACTATCCGTCCTAACTTTTCAGGCCACATACAGCACGTGGTGTTTCCAAATGGTCACCCATTTAGTATTGGTCAGACTCAACGTTGCTTAACTTCGGTGATCCAATGCGAACCGGTGTGGCAACGTGATTATGTAATATATATATATATTATATATTATATATATATATATATAATTTATTTAGATACTGTATATTACATATTTCAGCAATTTACCGCGGTTTCATCCAAAAGGGCAGATTTAGACATCTTTAGTCTGCCCTTTTGGATGAAACCGCGGTACATTGCTGAAATATGTAATATACAGTATCTAAATAAATTATATTAGCTCTCTTATATGATCGAGCACTTTATTTGATTTCTTTTCATATACAACCTGACACACTATATATATATATATATATATATATATATATATATATATATATATATATATATAATGTCAGCCATAAGTAACTATATAATTTTATTTCAAAGTAATAAATGTAAGATAGAAAAAATATGCAACTATATATAGTTACTTATGGCGGATCCTATATATATATATATATATATATATATATATATATATATATATATATATATGCACGGTATAATCCTGTTGACCCACCGTTTATCATTAGATTACCAAAGTTAAGTGACATTGAATCTGGTCACTACGGATCAACCCCCTCCTGAAAAGTTACAAAGCCTATCAACTTTTGTGGAATAGAAAGTTGGTTTGAGATCACCTTCTGCGCATTAAATAAAATATAAGTACTTCTAATTTACTGACCATGCTATTTTTTAAAATAGGATTTTCAAGTTTAATTGATTTTTTATGGTACTTTTGTTCATCAAATTGTTAGGTGAAAGTACAAAATAATGAACAACCTCCCCTCCCCATGTTAATAATGGGTTTCTAAATAATAACATTATTTCAGCACGATCCGTAAATTGCACAAGTACCAAAATATATTTGAGACACAACACTTCCCTAAAGAATATCTTCCAAGTTTGGTCTTTGAAGTATAACTTGTAACCTGCAAACGAGGATTGACAAATGCATCTCTTCTTTGGTTTTTCACTGTCATCTTCCACGGAAAGTAGAACAATATTCCGTTTTGTAATCTTTCAAATGGCAATTACTAATTTGGCTTAATTTGATGTTTTCAAAAGACGATTTTTCCTTTTCTCTTCTGTTTCTTGTCTTTTAATATTGACAATTCCAGTTATTTTATAATCATGTAGACTTTCTTTTTTCTTCTCCTTCTTTCCCGTATCTTCAAGATCTTGCAGTCGCAGCCGGCCAACCATACACGTTCTCCTACTCAGCAGCTCCGCTTCCATTCATCTACAACCCGACCATCTTGCCCGGTTCTGCATTGGCATCAGTAGCGCTGTCTGAAGCGCAACCTATGCCACAGAAACCGGAAGGTACAATGCAGTCGCGTGGTACCTCACCCATGACTGTTGTAGCATCGACTCCGTCCCCTACCCCTGAGGACCCGGACACGAGTTCAGTTGATGACCCGACAGAGGAGGATGGCACCGAAGATGCTAAGGATGAGACTCCGGTGAAAGTGTCGGTGAGTGCAGAAGCATCTGTGCAAACGGGAGAGGGCGATGAAGACTGCCTTCAAGAAGAAGAGGATGAGGAAGAAGAGCAGCAGGAAGAGGAGCAGGAGGAAGAAGAAGAAGTAGAAGAAGAAGAAGAAGACAACGAGAAGGAAGAAGAGGGTGAGGAACAATGTGATCTACCAAAGGAAGAAGGGACTGAAGTAAATACACAAACGACGGAAGATGATGTTCGGCAAGAAAAGCAACAAGAACACCAACCAGAAGAGGAAGAGGAGGAGGGTGAGGAAGAAGAAGAGGAGGAGGAGGGAGGAGAGGAAGAAGAAGAAGAGGAGGAGGAGGAGGAGAGTAAAGAGGTTGAAGATTCTGTTGCCGATCAGCATCCTCAACAAGAAACTGATAGTCAGGATCATGATCAACCGTCCTTGATTGACGAAAGCCAAACAGAGCAAAACGATAACCTTGCAAGTGACAGTAAGAAAGCTACAGCTGAAGTGAATGAAGAAGAGGAAGAAGAAGAGGAGGAGCAAGAAGACGAAGAAGAAGATGAACAAGAAGAGGAGGAAGAGGAGGAGGAGGATGAAGATGATGAACAGGATGAAGAGGAAGATGAAGAAGGCAACATGGTTGACGATATTTGCAAAAAAGATGTCAAACGACAGAATCTGCCACAACAGCAGCAGAAGATACAAGAGGAGGAGGAGGAAGACGAGGAGGAGGAGGAAGAGGAGGAGGAAGAGGAGGAGGAAGAAGAAGAGGATGAAGATGAGGAAGAAGAAGATGAAGAGGAAGAATTTAATGAGAAAGACAGTAATTCTAATGCTGGTTCCTCGCAGGTGACCAACTCCCCATCACATATCACTGAAGAGACCGATTCCAATTCTGGTGACAAGACCACTGACGCTGAACATGATATTGATGTCAAAGAACTTGCTTTGGCAGTCATGAGTATGAAGAGTGAGCCCTCGAAGACAAACCGACCTCGCCTTGACGTCCCACCTATGGGCAGTGTTTCCTCGGGGAACGGAAATACAACATGCCAAAGTTTTAGCAGCTTGGCCCAGAAAAACAACAACAATAGCAGCAGCAGCAGCAGCAGTCACGGTCAGCATCGACACCACCACAAAAGTAGAAGTAGTAGCAGAGGTAATGCTGTCTTTTGCCCGACCTACCCGGATCCGAGAAACGGTTTGGAGTTGTTAAGTACTGTAGCGGAACAACTGGGAGATGTCAAGGCACCGCCTGCTTCCTCATCACCACCTCCGACTAAATCCTCAAGTAATCGCCATGGTTCCACCACTGGGAACAGCAGTTCAACAAAGAACCTCGCAAGCAGCGCAAACACATCAGCTTCTAAAAACTACGACATAAGCCCGAAAACATGTGATTCAACAACCCCAAAAGGTTCAGAGATAACGTCGCGGAATAGTGATGTGTCTTCTCGAAGCAGCAGCAGTAGCGAAGCGACGCCGAAGATTCTTCGGCACAAAGACTTCCCTTCTCGGAATAAATACTTCCATAAGGATATAACGCATACCCACCTGACTTTCGGCGGATTTACTATGCCTCAAGGTAAGTAAGATATTTCTTTTTTCAATATATATATATATATATATATATATATATATATAAATATTTCTGTTAGATTATATTGGATAAAAGATCCGACAGTTTATTAAAAAGAAAAACAAAATAATTAAATTGTTATATTTTATTTATTGGCTCATTTGATTTCAACTTATAGCACGATTAAACAAAGACTGGGTTCTTCTTTTGTATCTCGTTTTTTTAAAAGTAGATTAATATTACTCAATTACGACATTCCATGTGTCTTGGTTATGTCATTAAACTACTTCCGGCAGGGAGATCCCAATTTCGAAGTTTTAAGCAGTATGAAGTAAGCCTTTTCTTGTGATTACCCCTAGGTCCACTTTGGCCCAGAGTTGTAGTAACTGTCAGGATTCAATTTCTAGTTTAATTATAGCACTCTAGTGGACCAATTCCTTTGATTCCAGGCCGTAACAAAATATCTCTGGTCGGCATCTTGTAGTAAACAGGTGAAGTCTTGTTTTGTTTACACGTCATAAGTTGTTGCTCGGTGGATAGTGACGTCTCTCTTGTTCTTTCTCCCTTCTCTTGTAATACACAGCTGAAGTCTGGTTTTGTTGACACGTCGTAACTTGTTGCTCAATAGGTAGTGACATATCTCTGTTTCTTTCTCTCTTTCTTCTTAATAACAACGGTTGGAAAAGTTATCCATAAAGAAAGCACGCGATCATTTAAAGTTTAACAATGCTTTTAGAGTTTTTCTTTTTTCTTTTACAGTATACGATATACATGCATGATAACCCTTATGGGCTTCCTCCAAACACATCCCTCATATAGGGAGAGCAGCTCTTCCAAACACTGACCATTCTCTCTCATGGTCTAGAAAAGGAGAAATAGATCAGCTTATCTGTTACATGTCATTAGCGACTTCCTGTACATGATGTCATATCCTGGCACGTACCCCTAATCCTAATCTTTTAACTTCTTATGGAATTTTCCACTGTTCTGCTTACTCTAACCTGATGTGAAAAATACCGTTTTTAACATAATTTAACACTCGGAGATATACACATAAATTTACATTATGAATAACGAATTAAAGAAAATGGTTGATATGCCGTTAAACAAACAAACAAACAACATCCCATGTAAAAAGCAATTCCTTTATTGTTTATTTCTTTTAACAATTATTAACAAACAAATACTTTGATATTTTCTTAGGACTTTTGCTCGCCCTAAACAAGGCATATTACCACTAAAGCGTAAGGGGCTACTGTGATGAGGGCCAGATTTATAGGGGGGAACATGAGTGGGGATTTTAGCAACAAGAAATTTGTTCACATTACATTTAAATTTTGCATGTATGGTTTGGAAAACAGAGAGCAGAGAGGAAATTTCAACAGTAAGAAGTCCGAGAAAAGAAAATATTTCGGCATCTGGAAACCTCTACAGTGAAGAGGTGGGAGTTTTCTGCTAGTGGGTCGGGGATATTTTCGACAGGGTTTGAAGTTTGGGGGAAAACTTAAATGCAAGTTTTTCTGAGTTTTTTTTTATTCAAAAAAATAATATTTATTTATTTATTCATAAATTCGGCTTACACCATTCAGTATAATGTGTGCTGAGGAAGGTATCATTTACTAATACTTCAGTTATGTGTATATCGCTCGGTTCAGTTGCATGCCATAACCAGGTCAAGTTCTATTTAGTCCACAGACAGGTACTACCACTCCAAGTTAGAGTGGATATGTGAATAATGACCACTAAGTGGTGACAGAACACTCCCAAAAATTGGGGTCTTATCACCTGATGTAGTTTAATGTTATGTCCAGAACACAGGATTTTGTAATTGTGTAATATTAATCTAATTTTTAAAAAGCTAACATTTGTAAAAACCCGGTCGTTGTTTGATAGTATAATTGCAAATAATGCTATATGAGCGAATAAAATGATTTCACAATTTGGCATATTTTCTTCAACTATGTCTCTGTCTTTCCTCATATCTAAGATAAGATATTTCGTTAAGCTTCATTGTTTCCTGTCTTGTTTGCCTTTTCTCTCGTTTCAACTCTTCAGCTTTTTTACTTCCTCTTCAGTGTTGTTATTGCCTTCCATCGTTTTCTTTCTTTTATTCGGTGCCATGTTGTTCTCTTATCGTAGTTCTCTATAAGCTGTCGGACAATTCTTTCTAATCATCGTCTTCGTTTATCTGTTGTACTTGATGTTGTCAGATGTGTCCACGCACCTCTACAAGTTGCCGTGTCTGTCAGTCGGAAATTCCTTTAAAATTTGAAATAGAAATTTTTCAATGCATCAATACATCTCTGTCATCGTGCTCTGTAAAAGTTTAAAGAGTACTTTTAGATGTGTCCACTGTCCATAAATGCTGACATTATATGTGAACCCATGCAGCCACAAAATGAAATGATATAATAACCTACAAAATGATTGGTATTCTTTGTTGTGTCTTCGAAACATGTGGTTATACAACAGTTTCTGATTTCTTTGCACAGTCCTTTGTATTATCATTGAACTCTGCGACCTCTTTCAAATTGCACTGGTTGGATAGTAGAGGGCAGACAAGGCAGTGCTACATTGTATGGCACTCCTTTCCACATTCGCAGATAGTTAGGTCGGTTTTGTAGCCCCATCCATAGCAGCTATTTATCGCTTCATTCCTGTTCTAAGACAATTGAGCATTCTCCACTGGACCCAAGCCAGGAGGGAAGGTTTTAGAAGGAGAGATTTCTACTATGTAAGTAGAGGTCACTCTCCAGCCGTCATGCTCAAAACTGCAGTCTGGTTTCTTTGTGAGATTTTGTTAGGCGCTGTATATGGCTAAGCAAGCTTCTCATTAACATTCTCAGTCGTAGGGATGGTATTAATCATTGGTAACCCTTGTGATCTCTACTCGACCAGCGACTGCCTGTTGACATTCAATTAAGAAGATATATATTTATATTGTGCATTAAGGTAACAAACCTTCATTTAAACATGTAGCATTAAAAAAGCTAAATATTTTCTATCAGTTAATTTCTGTGATAAAAATCTCTAGTTGATATATAGTCCTTTTGTTTTGTTTCTGAATCAAAAATGTGTAGAAATTGCCCCAAACCCATCTTGACGAATTCGAGCTTTCAACCTGCTCGGATCATTTTCAAGGTATGAACAAAGGGGTCAATTTCCGATTAGCACTGTTTTCCTAGGCTGAAGGCGGTGTCAGGGGGTTCTTAATAGATGTTGTTTGCCATGTATAAGTCCACTTTCATTTCTGTAGAGGCATCTTAACTGAGGGAAACAGATGTTGAATCTTTTTTGGAAACAGGTCTTGAAAGCATGGACGCCATCGAACTTGAGATGCGGATGCGACTGGCTGAATTGCAACGACGTTATAAAGAGAAGCAGAAGGAACTGAACCGACTTCAATTGAAAAAAGAGCGAGAGTAAGTCATTTCTCATGCACACATGTTGGTGCAGCTTTTTCACTGCATTTTTTCTTATTTTTATTCTGTGTATTTTTTGCCATCTGAGATTTTCGGTAATTGCATATATATATATATATATATATATATATATATATATATATATATATAAGATGCATATCCAGGTTAAATCCAAAAGAACATACAGGAAAATAAATAGAAAAGTAAACAAACCACAAAATATAGAATACAGATTCTAATCAAAACAAACATTTGCTTGACTAATGTTTCGTTTGTTTATTAACAGAAACTTTATCAAAGTAACTAGAAATTGCATTATTATCACTTTGGTACAAAAGATGTATATAAAAAGGATGGAAAAAATCGAAATAATAATCAGGAGGTGGAGGCGGGTATTAGCCTCTTTACATCCCATTAAACTATGGATCCATTTCCTTATCTATCAGTCGCTTTCATAAGTGACCTTATTCTGCCAGACTTTACATAACCAACTGTCTTAACTTCAAATCCTTCCTTGTCACATGATTAGATTAGCCAATCCACTTACTCCCTTATATCAGGTGATAGATGAACCTATGGTCAAACTCTGTCAATTATGCTCGAGTTATCATAAGCTTTTGGTAAAATCTTAGCTATGTTTAATGTTAAGAACCTTACTATTAAGTAATATGTAATAATGTGAATCCATCTCTCTCCCTTCCTCTTCGGATGGGCGGTAATGAAGGTTGCATGATCGACTTAATGGATACCATTGCAGACTATGGATCGCCTATGCCTAGTTTAAACCCTATCTGATCTATTGTAGTTATGGTCATTTATGTGATGTTGGGTAAGGTATTATTGGAATTTATGAGACACTCAGAGATTGGTCAATGTTGTTGTCTTTCCTTGTCCCTTTAAGAGTCGCATAGATTGGCCAATAGGTAAATCCCAATCACTGCTCTCTTAGGGATCATGTGAGCCAATTATACAAACTTAAACGCGTATGGCTCCCATCTCTGTTTCCATTTTCACTACTATGATACAAGTCCCAGAAGATGCACTTGGAGGAATGGGGAGGTTACATCGGCCGAAACGTTATGAAAATAACAACCAAGAGAATAGTAGTCCGAATAATCCAAATAATACAAATCGAAATCCGTCGCACTCTTTTGCTACAGAGAGATTTGATTGGTACAACTTTTGTACTTTGTAAGTGTTTCCTTTTATCAGTACGATTTTAAGCGCTATTAATCAAGACTATTAATTCATGACTTATTTGAAAATCTACCAGTTAAATGACCAGTAGTAAATGACTGGACACGAATTATACTGATGAATATGTATTTATTTGTGGGCATGTGGTCAACGCTGAACTATAACATTTTTTCACCGTAAAACTGGAAATACATGAAAATAAACAAGTCTTACAAACATGTTCTAAGACAAAACAAAGCAAATTATAAAAGAGGACGGTGCTGAATACAAAATGTCCCCTTCCTGAATTATGACCGGCCAACATGTGAAACTCCTACGTTTACACATAGTTTGATGGAAAGAGCCAGCAACTGTTGAGGCTCGAAACATGCGTAGCTGTTAACACAGAACACTTCTTTACATGTTCGCAGACCCTCATTTACCTTTAACAAACAGTATATCATTCTTTATCAGTTGCCTAAACAAAATTGTTTATTTAATATACACGGTTATTGTTCCACTTCTTCAAAAACTGTTGCTCCACTTAGACTTTTAGTGCAGAATTCCTATTTTCTCTCATTTGAGGATAGAAATCCTTACAGTATGAACCCACACTTTTCAAGATAACAAATCAAATGTAATAGAAAATTACTAGGAATATCTAATGTTTTCCGTAAACCTAAGATGTTTTTCAATGTTAACTGTATTAATGTCTTAGAAAATTTCAGAGTTTTAACCCTTAATGAGGATTTCTATCTTGAATGTTCTTTCAGAGATGATGTGCAAAATAAACGTGGTCCTGGTCGACCAAGAAAGCGAAAATTAACTCCAGAACGTGAAACTCCAGGGTGAGTAATAAATTGGACCCAATTATTGTGGGTTAGGGTTTTCCTTAAATATTTTTCTTTTTACATGTCTTGAGATCCTTAAGTCTTTGCCTTTCAGCCGTCGTGTTCTGGTGCGTTTATCCCTACTTTTAAAATACAGAGTGACCCACCCCAAAACTGCCACCCATGAAATTGTTAATAAAATTCACAATCCTTTCTGCAATCCAACCATATTTGATACAAATGGACTTCAGTCTATGCCTGACTTGTCCACCAAGTTTAAGTCATGAATGTCCAACAGTCTTTTTTTTACCACCGTTCAATGATAAGCACACCTGGATATGACATACAAAGGTTTCAATAACTCTGACAAACTCCTGTATAGTCACGAGCCTGAATTTCGCCGTGATGGACATCTTCAGTGACGGAACAGTCTGGTTTTGATAGACAATATCTTTGAGATAATTCCACAAATAAAAATCTGGAATATTAATGTCCGGTGAGTGTGAAGTCCATTCAGGATCACACCTCTTATTGATTATATGATCACCAACGTATCTCTGCATATCAATGAATGGCGATAAATAAAGACTGTTGGAGATTCATGACTGAAACTTGGTGGACAAGTCAGACATAGACTGAAGTTTATTTGTACTAAATATGGTTAGATTGAAGAAATGATTGTAAATTTTATTAACGATTTCATGGGGATGCATTTTTGTTTCTGTTATTAATGATGAACACTCTTTATTTGTTGCTGTTCAATAGTATGCTTCCAATGTGCACCTCGACATTGATCACTACTAAGTGCTACGTAGGAGTCGTTAGGAAGTTTTGGGTTAGAGTTAGGGTTAGGGTACCCTTGGGAAGACAAAGAGGTGACTGAGGGATGAACAGTGCTTTCAACAGAAATAATCCTCAAACTCCAAATGACTCATTAGAATGGTTGTGCAATCACTTTGGTTATTGTCTCATCAGTTGGAGGTGTGATCCTAAATGCGTTTCACACTCACCGGATCTTACCCCCCATGTTAATTATCTGTGTGGTTATCTCAAAGATAATGTCTATCAAAACAATTTTCAGCTCATTCCTGAACTGAAGAGAACCCTCACAGCCAAACTCGTGGCAGTGCCAAGAGAGGAATATGTCAGGTGGTATTTGAAGGTTGAAGGGGGTCACTCTGTACTTTTTCTTCCTTTTTATTTATAGGAACTATAAATACTAAATCGATAAGAATGACTCTTTGAAAATAAAAAAAATATTAGTACATTTGCTATTTGTTATATGCTTGATAGAGAAGAGGAAGACAAAAATCTCAGCATTGCCCGGGAATACACTAAAACAAATATAGGTTTCATTATATTATTAAGGGAATGAGAGAAGATAAGAAAATTCGGCCTTGCCCGGGAATACACTAAAACAAATATAGGTGTCGTTATATTATAAATGGGGGTGAAGGAAGATAAGAAAACTCGGTGTTGTCCGAAAATACATAAAAACAAATATAGGTTTCATTATAATTTTAAGGGAGTTGGGGAGCAGAAAATCTGTTGTCCGGGAGCAATAACTTTAAAACTGAAAGCTTAGGTGAATTTCTGACATTTTCATTATTATTTTGAATACATTAAAACAAGAGAGAGGAATGGGCAGGTAGAGGAGAAGAGAGGTCGGGGGAAAACGAGGAAGGGGGGAAGAAAGAAAGATAGAGAGAGAGACAGATAGAGAGAGGTAGAGAGATAGCAGTTTTAAAATAAAGATGTTACACACACTTTTTAACCTCTTTTATTCTTTGTTATGTTCCCGGGCAACGTTGGGTAGCCCTGCGAGTTAAAAATAAAACGAAATGAGAAACGCTGTAATTCTCTTTGAGTATTGTTGATCGCAATTAAACCGTAAAAACAAGTAACGGCAGAGATATCCCTTGAAATTTATGAAATGGCTCTGTGACGGTAAAATAGATATAATATATAGGAAAGTGCATCTCTATGGTGATGCTGATTGCCACTTGTTTACAAAATTACAATGCAGATAACTCAGCAGGCCGTACGTATTTTTACAAGTATTGCTACAGATATGGCATAGAAGGCTACTGATTTCCGTTTGTACATAGCTATATACACTGTTTGATACTTGTTTAGTTGGTTTCTACCATTGGATCTCATGTAGGGATATCTGTACATGTAGATGGCCATGCTATGCGCTTGTATGACACATATAGCATACTCTTCTTTCTACAAATTCTGGTTTTAGCGACAAGCCGAAGCAAGATGACTGAAAGACGATGTAGAGCGCAGGTTTTTTATCAAAGTTTCCGTCTCCTAGATGGATGATCTAACAAAATCTATGGGTTCATCTCACAGAGTGGGGTAGCATTGTGCCTGGGTACTATACCAGGTATTTCTAACCCCTCCCCGTTGATTAAAAAAAACTATATTTATATACACAAGAAGATAAAAGTTGCTTAATCTTGGTATAGGCCTTTATTGTCCATTGCATTCCTGAGACACCACATTTGGATTTGGAGTTAATCTATTCTCCTCTGATTTAAAATTTTATTCAAATAATTGTTTTGGTTTTCCAGATCAAAAACACCTGGGGGAACTTCCCCAAAACCTGCTAGTAAGGACACAACTTCCAAGCGGAAAAAATTAGCCGAGAAACTGGTGGATAAAGTTTTCCGCCAATCTTCCCAACAGGTGAGATATAAATTATTTGAGATGTGTTATGTAAACATGTTAAATAGATGATAGCATTTTTCTATTTTGCAGCACCTGTAATTTTAAGTGACAGATTAGGGCTCAAAAGGTCAAGTTATTTCCTGTATTCCAAGAGACAGAAGACTGATTGGAAACTATGTAGTGGGAGGTAATAAAGAAAGACATATTGAAGAATTGAAAGATTGAATAAATAGATCAATGCACAAAAGTTGTCAAACTTGTTTGAATATAAGATGTTGCCTTAATATACTTGTATTTGTATGGGTAACAAAAATAGAAATAATCAAAATGATAGACTAATTTTAACAAAAAGAGAGTTATCCCTTAGTTCAATATTTTATCCAGGGATGGACTTTATCAAGAATATATGATAAGTCAACAGTCAATAATTATATAGTGGTGTCATGATGGGAGTGAAAAATCCAAAAATCTCACCACAGCATTTTCGTTATCTATACATTCTGTTGGATTACCACCCTCTAAATATACCTCACACATTCTAGTGTGTGTGTATATATTTGATATTTGCATTCCATAGATCATGGTAAATTAATCCCAAATCATAATTTTCATTGGTTTTAAAATTTCTTTATTTCTGTACTTAGATTAGTTTTTTTACATCTCTCATTTTACACATAAAAGTAATTTATTGAAATTTAATATTCATTCATATCCTTTACGCGCGTTTCATGGCAAAATTCGGATAAGTGTATTTTTTCAATTAGTCCAATTTTGTCAATCTTCAGAGGGTTGCAGTATATGTTGTTGAGTAGTGAAAAAACATGTCATAACAAAAACACCGAAGGGGAAATACGGTGAACATCTAAGTTGATTCCTGATCAAAAATTCGGCAAACTAAAGTATATAAAGGCAAAAAAACTCACTTGGGAAAAAAGGTGATCACTTCAGAAAAAAGAAAAATTCCACTCTTCCAATTATATTTTCACACTCGAGAAAACATGAATCAGATTTCTCAAACGATGGCTCCAAAGCTAATATTTACGAAACTAACCTAAATAATTCCTGCTAGTAGATCGAAATTTCTTTATTAGAAGAAAAGGCCCGCGAAGCCCCCGAGACAATCGGTAAACTATTTTAATTATTATTTATTATTAATTATTACTCAAAAATTGATGGCTATTTCCAAAACCAGAGATGAAGTGTGTAACCGCCATTGTTTTGATGTTTATACATATATATATTTGTGTTTATCTATATAATGTATATATTTTGTTTATGCAGCCATTCCCAAGCAGTAAGCTCAATGAATATTAGACGTTTCTAATAGTTGATTCCATAGCAGTTATAAATTTAGATGTTTTCTGACAATACAAGGTTTTGTATCAAGCAAAATCGGTTTTATTTAAAAAATGACAGCTGTTTCTCTATAGCCAATACAAACGGAACATTAGTAATAACAAAGTCCATATCTTATCGACATATGAATCAATAAAACAAATATCTAAAGAAAGTCGTGTTTCTTCTGAAAAATCTGAAGATTCATATGTCTATAAGATTCTGACTTTGCTATTCATAATGTTTCGTTTGTATTGGCTATGAAGAAACAGCTGCAATTTTTTAAATGAAGACCAATTTTGCTAAAATATAGCAGCTGTTTCTTCATAGCCAATACAAACGGAACTATATATATAAAAAATGAAAAATCAACTTTTTAAAATCGAAACAGAGCCGAACAAAGACAGCAGATCTTTCTCACATAAAGAGATTGATATCCTTTTAGATAGAGCTTTATAACAATAATAAATAATTAATTATATACATAGTATTTTATTCAATTTTATTTAATCTTGTTTTATTATTATTATTATTATTATTATTATTATTATTATTATAGATGCCATCATCTAAGAGGAATCGAACTTGCAAGGCACTGATTGCACCTGGGAAGATGACAACAGTCCTTGTTAAGAAGAATATGACCACCCCAACTAGATCTGGAGCAGGTAAGTCTTTAACCCTGTAGCATGATTGCTGATCATGACCTGTTGACCTGTGAAAATTCCAAGGTTAATTAAAAAAAATAATGTTTTAATAAATATTCAAATGATAATTAATAATGTTCTTCGGTCTAAAATATTAAAAACTGATGAAATTAAACTATTTTTATCTACTCATTATAATTTTATTGGTTTTATTTATTTAAATATGAATAAATCAAGAAATCGTTCTTACAATCCAGGCAGAGCAGTGGCGCCCTCGCCTACATCTTGGTCTGGTAGCGAATGAAATGGGAGCCTTTGGGTTGTTTTTGACTACTGTCGCTAAGTTAATAAACGAATGATGGTCATTTAAGGAGAAAATATTTAAAGCAAATCCTTTGATATATTAAATAGTATTATTATTGTTTTCCATTTGTTTGCATCTTTGCAGATCTCATCCAGCCTGCAACTGGTAATATTGGAGGGCGCGGAATCCACCCATTAAAGCCCGCTCGTAAACTAGGTCAGATGCCCACCTCGGAGTCGCCAATTTCTCGAGGTGAGTCTCAAGATACGTTTCTTTTGTCTTTTTTTCTGTTTTTACTTTTTTGAAAATTTATTCAAAGTGTCTTAATGGATAAAATATCAATTGAGAATTCTGCTTCTTCTTTTACACACACCTCACACTTTAACAATAAAAACACAATCTTTTCTTCCTCATATCGTAAAATGTTTTCTCTAAATCAACATAATAATTATTTTCTCAGCTTTTTCAAGATGGAGTTGGTAACATTTTTATCAAAAACATCACATAAAAAAACTATTTTAAAAAAGTAATTATTTTATATCATAATGATCTTCTGTTATATCATATATTTCCCCTCTTTATATATATATATATATATATATATATATATATATATATATATATATATAATATTATGATGGATATGTTTTGATTTCTTATCTAAATGCACGTGTGTTTTATCCTTTTCCGGGAATCATCAGTGTGGAGAATGATTGTTCTGGCAGTCACATATTTCGAACATCAGACCTAAGTCAACATTTTTTAAACTATTTAAAACTGAAAAAATGCTCCAAGCTAAATGTCCCTCCACTTATCATCTTTTCTAAATAAAAAATGTAAAAATGTTGTAAAGAAAATTAGAGGAGGCCTCCAGTTTTTGATGCCCTAGGCTTTAACTTGTGTCAAAGAATAATCATTGTCAGAATAATTTCAATAAGGAATAAACTAAATGCTTTATTATTATTGAAATTCTTTTTTTCCTTTTTCCCAGTTGATGCCTGGTCTTTTAATGAAGATTCCCAGAGTCTGGCATCACTTCGCAAGAAATCTCCCAAACTCTCAACAAAATTACAGAAAGGGTTTGCTTGTACAGGTGAGGAATGTGATAAAACCTTTTTTCTCTTTTAACCGAGAGACATTTTTTGTATAACATTAAAATATTAGTCTTTCATTACACTTAAAAAGAAGACTTGGGCCGTTCCCTGATGTCTGCAATTATATTAGTTGATTTTCGACATTTCCTGACCTAGTATTCGATTTTATATCATTTAATGCAATTCCGAATACAAAGGTGAATACCTAGTTTATCAGTTATGAATAAACAAAATCAACACAGCTTTATAAAAGAAAATAGCTGTACTTACTCGGTGTTCTCCAGGATCCATTACGTTCAGTTTTCTTTTGTAAATAGTTCTATGTTCTATAACAAAGCCTTTTTTGTGCTCAGTATCTAAGCAATAAGTGAATCTAGTTTTAATTTAATAACGAATCAAGGCGTAAGGAAAAAGAATGAATAGATCAGTGTCTAGATTACAAATGAATATTGTGATTTTGTTTATAAATAACAGAATGAGAAAACGTAACTGTTAAAAAAACTTAAATAAAAGAAGAAAAAAATCCAAAGAATGAGAACTCTTACTAAAAAAGGAAGTTATTTCGTTTTGCTGATTTTTTTTAAGGTGACTATTTAAAAATTTCTACATATTAGAAAACTGTTGGATTGAATTAAGTATTTTTTTAAAATAAATTGCAGCGAAGTATGCCAGTTTATTGCAAATAACATTGTACAACAATAACAAATGAAAATTGGCTAGTCAGAATAAACGATCCTAATGACTGAAGACTTATTATTGTATCTAAAAACGAAATGATATTTCTGGGAACAAACAAAAACACAAAACATTTTCGTGTTGTGCAATAAAGCTGTTAATAACCAAAGTGAAATTGTTTCTTACAGATAAAGTACGTAGTATCGCCTCAAGCCTTATATCAACGTACCCTTCACAAACTGAGGATCTATCTGAGTCCAACAAATCCAAAAAGAAAAAAAGGAAATCTGAGGAGGGGATTTCTTTGAAGACGCCAGCGACACCAACTCTTGGAAACTACGAGACAAGAGGTAAGCATTATTACACTGAAGTTAATACTTACAAATATGTCTGTCTTTTGTTCTCCTGGTTCGATCAGATTGAAAAGGTGGAAATGCTACTCGATCAAAGACAATACCTAGTATTAAGCAGAGTCAGAATCGTATCGAACATGCACACATGTGTTAAGTTATCTCCCTTTGTATTAAGCTAAAAAGAGTTCTGTTCGTTTGAGACAGGTTCTGAGAGTGATCTCTCTGGCTTCTTGTTGAGTATTGACTGGGAAAACCAAGATGGTGGTTGGGACAAACGGATGGTTGTCTATCGTTGAATTCATGTGATAAGTAAACTAACGACATGTACTTACTCAAAGCGGAAGCTGCACCTTGGTGCACCTACTGTAACAAACTACTTACACTTAAACATATTCTAATCAACTGTATAAAAGACAAGAATACTCACAAGAAATACCATCACGGAACAAACCTCAGTATGCTGTTCGAAATGTGCTTACATCCCAATTAATAGACTACCTGAAAAAATAATTCACTTCCAGCTTCTATAGAAGAAGCCAAATATGAAATTAAATAACTTTCCAGAACTTATCAAATGATTGTTATAAATTCATCGTATGGCACAAAATTACTTATATTTTTGATGTGCTGTAAAACAAAACAATCTTTATTCTATTCTCAACCTGAAGAAATGTTTTCTTTCAATCGAGATGGGTTGGTGGCCATTAAACATTCTTTGGCTAAGCTGAAAATTCAATTCAATCTGAACATTTACTTTTTATCTCTTTAGTCATCATATTCTGTTTAGCATCCATTTTACATGCTGGCATGTGTTGGACGGCTTTAAGAAATTGACTTCCAAACTAATCTATTTCTGTCCAGCAGCATCATCATCAGTTTCACGTATATTTTACATTTTAGTATGTGGTGGAATACGGCATAATCACATTGATACACCAGTTCTCGTTAGATCACCGAAGTTAAGCGATGTGGAACCTGGCCAGTATCAGATGGGTGACCATTTGGGAATGCTAGGTGCAGTATGTCATCTTCCCATGACTGGGATATACAGGCGGCTGGGGACCGTTTGTGAATTTGATATTCCCTTCAGAGGAAGCCGGCATAGCCGCCCAGGGCTAATACCAGAGAGATATTACCGGTTCGTTTTATGTGTGGAAGGTGTTTAGAAATGGACTTCCAACCTAACCTATCTCTGGCCAGGTCTTTATTTAATCCTCTTTCTCTCAAATTCATTCTTATCACTTCCTGCCATGTTTTTCTTTGACCTTCCCCTGCCAACTGACACTGTGACCTCAACTGTTCTACATCTACTAGCCCAAGAACTCTCATTCATTTTACGAATGAATTACATGAATTCAAAATTACGATCTCAGAAAAATAGCGACAGATGATAATACTTAGTCAATTTTTTTTTCTCAGATTCCGAGGGAGAAAGCAACGATATTTTGGGTCAAGGAAATAAAAAGCGAAAACCTGGACGGCCGAAACGATGCCATCAAAATAAGACATTTGGTGTGACAGGTATATTTTTTTCTTTCTTTTTTTAGTCAACTTGGAAAATTGTCAATATTGATTGTTTTATATCATGACTAGAATACCAAAACAATGTTCTGATGGGTTTTTTTCTTCTATTTCTTGCAGAGACGATTGTAGCTCGAAAGACGAAGCACTTGACATTTGCCCAACTAAAAGCTGCCGACCAAAGACAAAGTCAAATGCAGAAAAATGCTCTCACCTCAGGCAACCATCATTTACAGAAGTCAAACACTTCCACTGATGATAAATTTAAGGTAAGTCGAAACAACATTTTGTAACTCTTTATTGCAAGAATCTTAAACTCAATAACACAAAACAGCTATTAGGTGACGAGACTAGGAACAGATGACCAGAAACAGGCAACATTACAGGAGTAGTACCAGAAGGGTCTCACTAGTAGAAAAACATTTTCTTGGGTACTACCTGCCCTTCGAGTCGGAGTCAAAATGTAGTATCTACTCTGTTTGATCTCAGGAAGCCCTCCTTCCAGGTATTATCATCTCCCTTGAAAGAATTGTGGTAGTTTATGGCCGATCGCTTGTGGCGCCCTCACTAGGGAATGCCGACGAGAAGATCATTTTTTAATTTTGTACCTATATATATATATATATATATATATAGAGAGAGAGAGAGGTTATTTAAATTTCAATGACCAAAAAATTCAGTCTTTACTCAAGTCATTTATTTTTTGCAATTCCAAAATTGACGATGGTCTTACAATTGTTTCACAATGAGTAAAATGCAGCCATTAAACGCAATTACTCGCTTTTTTCAGAAACCACAATGAAAGGCATTATATAGCCATAATATATATACACTCACATGTCTATGAATGCATATATAAATGTGTGCGTATATTAGTGTATGCATACATGTTATAGTGTTTCTGTATGCATATATGTGATAGTTTTTATGTATGCATGTATGCATATATCTGAGTGTGTATATGCATATATATATGCATGCATGTGCGTTTGTATGAGCATGTACACATGTGGGAATGTATTTGTGTGGATATTCGTCTATTCATACGTGTATGTGTGCAATGCGCTTACATGTATTATGCATACATGTATATGAGTGTGTATGTCCCTATATGTATGCTCGTGTGTAAGAGTCGTATAAACATTTGTGAATATTTGCGTACAGTTTTAACAAAATGATCTCGCCGTAGAAAGAGAATAAAACTTAAGATGTCCCCCCTCCCTCCCGGGGGGGCAGGGATAAAACTTTTCATCGCCGACTGAACAATAGACGAGCTTAATTCACACAGTTTATCAAGATTCTCTCTAAATTGATGACATTGTCTGAAATTTGACAAAAAAAAATAACATAAAATAACGAAGGCAATGCCTAAAAAAAACTTCTTTGTACCAAAAAATTAAAATAAGAAATACAGATTTCTCAATTCTTGTCTTGTTTCCAAAAACAAAAGACGATTTTAATTCATCAATTGTAACGTATAGAAACATGGGATCTTAAAAAAAGGTTTTCTTTTATCTTCGATGCTTATAAACAATTGTTTGTTTGAAACCTTTTGTCTATCAAAAACGTCATCGCGTTTCTTTTTGAGAACATTTCGATTCTTGTTTTACATGTGTCCACACAACTCTGCAAGAAATAGTCTGTCAATTAGTTCGTTATGCTTATGTTTTCTTTGGTCTGTCACGTTTAAGTTTGGAATAGCATTTTCTTTAGTCTGTCACACTTGTGTTTTGAAATAGCATTTTCTTTAGTCTGTCACACTTGTGTTTTGAAATAGCATTTTCTTTGGTCTGTCACACTTGTGTTCGAAACAGTATTTTTATCACTGAACGTTCAGTTTTAATCGACACATCTTATTGTAGATTCGATATAAGACCTTATCCATCTATCGGTCGGTCTGTTATGCTTAAGTTTGAAATAGCATTTTCACTGGTCTGTCATGCCTAATTTTTCAATAGCATTTTCACTTGTCTGTTATGCTTAAGATTGAAATAGTATTTTCGCTGGTCTGTCACGCTTAAGACTGCAATACCATTCTTGTTGTCTTATCATGCTTTAGTTTGAAATAGCGTTTTCAGTGGTCTATCATAGTTAAGTTTAAAATAGTATATTAACTGGTCTGTTGTGCTTAATTGAAATAGCATTTTTGTTGGTCTGTCGTGCTTAATTGAAATAGCATTTTCGTTGGTCTATCATAGTTGATATAGCATAGTCATTGGTTTGTCATGCTTAACTTTGAGATAGAATGTTCGTTGGTCTGTCACGCTTAAGTCTGAAATAGCATTTTTATCGCTAGACGCCCAGAGTGAACGGATGCATCTTCGATATGGATCCGTTCCTGTCATTCTTCTGCTTCTTATAAACGTCATCCGTCAGAGTGTTTGTTTATTTGGTAAGAGCATTTTTGTTTTTGTTACTGGTTTGATGAAGAGATAGACAGAATAAAAGCATGAAACAATCGACATCGTTAAATTTCTTTGTTTTCTCATTTTTTGTTCTTTTCTCTCTCTCTCTCTCTCTCTCTCTCTCTCTCTCTCTCTCTCTCTAACAAAGACCGACAAACTTGTTTGGCAATTAATTTTGCATTGTTCGATGGAAGTATTTGTAAGATTAATTGCTTCATTCAATTTATATTACAGATTAATTAGTTTCATTCAAGGATCATTGTCTTGTGGACGAATCTCAGAATTTCAATATCTCTTTTGTTCAAATGATAAAAATAGATTAAAAAGGGTTATATTGAATGGATCATCAATTCTTACTTTTCTTGAAGAATACTCAAACAAACTTCATCGAATATGAATGTATTTATTTACTTATTATGCCTCCTTGGGCATCTCTTATTCGAATCACTGATACCATTTAAACTTTTAATAAAATATGGAAGAATTTAATATATAAAGTAAAGTCAGTCTCTTTCTCTATTTTTGTCATCGATAGCTTTCTTCTCACACAATCAATATTTGATTCTGGTTCGTCACTTTTTTTGCTGGATCGTTGCAGCATGTTGTTAAGAACAATTAAAAGTTAATTCTATTTAATTTTTCCAGAAAATACTTTGATCGGGTCGGAATTATTTTCATACAGACGCCATCTTTTAAAAAATGTGACGTAATTCTGTATTTGACAATACAGAGTTAGTTCCTTTTGTTTTGAACAAAAATATAATTTTCAAAAAAAAAATGGATAGTTTAAAAAATAACAAAAAATTTCAAATAAAAATACAAAGACCTCTTAAACTTAAACCCAAAATTTTAGACATTTTGTAGAATCAAAATCATTTAATGACTTTGGATCAAAATTGGAATAAGGATTTCAAACATAAGGTTAAGTAGAATATATATCTTGATATTAATCTTCGTAGATGGACATAAAAGTGGTGCACAACTGTTTTTTTCTGTGAATTAATTTTAGTATTAACTAGGAATGTGTATTCTGCTAGCTTATTTACATATACACCAAAAATATTTATTCATTATTTTTTTTAATGTATATTTTCTTAATATTTTCAGTTTAACAATGACACTCGCCTGAAACCACTGTACCTGGAGGATGACTGGTGTATCCGTCGCAGTGAACGGATCTTTCTTAATGATTCCAGTCCCCAACCATCGCCAAATACTATCCGCGGACCCTCACAAAATTCTGGTCAGCAAGGCTCTTTGGCAACTTCAGGATCAAGTGGCAACACCCTCAGCAAGGCTAGCGCCCGAATCAGTCGTTTAACGAGCAGTGGAAATATCACAAGTAGTGCATCCGGAACGCCAACCATGTTGGGGTCTTCTATAAACACATCAAACTCTGGAACTCTAATGGCTTCTGAACCGCAGAAAGCTGGCCGAACTCGAAAAGTGTCGCAGAAAACTAAAGAGACAAAGGCTTCCAGAAAGACCCTGACCTCTCATATTTCTCACTCAATGGGGTCCACTACTACAAGCAACACCACAACAACAACTTCCGGTTCTGCTAATTCTTCAAATGCCACTGGAAATTCATCCGTGGATTACCATTCCTATCACACAAATTCTTCAGTAAGTTCCTTCATTCTTTGAAAAAAGTCTGCTACACTTGTAACTTTGATTCTTTCACAAAAAAATAAAACAAGAATGAATTCATTCAATCTTAGCATCTAACCATGGAAATGGTAATTTAAATTTAAGTGTGAAATGTTATTTTAATAGATTATTTTATTTAATAGATTATTTTATTTTAATAGGTTTAATGGTTAATATTATTTAATATGAACATGTTATTCTAAGATTAAATAGGAAATGTTATTCTAATTGATTATTTTATTTAATAGGTTATTTAATAGGTAATTTTATGTTAATAGGTTTAATGATTAATAATATTTTATATGAAAATCTTATTTTTAAACTTAAGCATAAAATTTTATTTTAAACTTATGCATGAAAGACTGACGAAAATGCTAAGTTTTATTTAAAATTAAAAATATTCCATCTGCACGTTTTTCAATGAAAATGCTATTTCAAATTTAAGCGTGACAAACAGACTGGCGGACAAAGCTTCCTATAAGAATGCGAGGATGCATCTAAAAACAGTCTGGTTTTGTGTAATTGCTTTTAAATTTTAACTCATTCTTCCGGTTTCTTTTCGTTTTTTTTTTGTCTTTTATTTCCAAATCTTGCTCCGCCCAATGAAATTATCAAATTCTTCATTTAAATTACAGAAGACTTCATTCAAAAATGAAATCAGCGAGAATGAAGGTGAAGGCAGTGACTTCAGTAGCAGCGACGGTGATAATATCCCGTTGAGTGCGCTCCGAGAGAAAGCACCAACTCCTGGTATGTAAACACTGATTTAGTATTATTCATACATCTGGATCGCTTCTTTATGGCATCTTGGAAACATCTTGTCTTGAAAACATCTTATCTTGAAAACCTCTTGTCTTGAAAAGAGCTTGGCATCATGCATTTTTAGAAGGGGCGGGGGCATATTTTCTTTTACAGCAATCTGCTGTTTTTTGCTTTTTTTTTTCAATTTTCTTGAATTATTTCCAACAAACACAGTAAAATAAATACGCTTTTGGAAAATTGTCAAAATAATCCAAACATTTTTAAAATTCTTACATTTGAAAATGTTTTGAAGGGCGTTATATACATATTATATATTCTGATTATTTTTTTTTCCATCAAGTTGACATTGATTAAAATAGGAGATGCTCAAGTATTATTATTATTAATAGTAGTAGTAGTAGTAGTAGTTTAGTAGTAGTAGTAGTAGTAGTAGTAGTAGTAATTCCCAATTAGTTTAAGCCACATAGCTTTTGGCAGAATTTTTATTTTTATCATTTATAAAAAACTGTTTTAATTTATTTGTTAATAATTGTTTGTTGCTTTGTAATATAATTATATTTGGTTAATAATTAAACTATTAAAAAATATTTTCAAAATAAATAAAACATTCCAATTATATAAAAAATGTGATTTGATTGTTTGTTAAAAAATATTTTCATAATTAAAATTTTTTTTATTTTTAATTTTCAATTATAAAAAACTGTTTTGATTTATTATTTGTTAATAATTGTGTGTTGTTTTGTAATATAATTATATTTGGTTAATAATTAAACTATTAAAAATATTTTCAAAATAAATAAAACATTCGAATTATAAAAAAAATGTGATTTGATTGTTTGTTTAAAAATATTTTCATAACTAAAAAAATTATTTTCAATTTTCAATTATAAAAAACTGTTTTAATTTATTATTTGTTAATAGTTGTTTGTAATATAATAATATTTGGTTAATAATTAAACTATTAAAACATTTTTAGAATAAAAAAATTCTAATTATAAAAAATAGTTTGATTTTATTGATGTTAATAATTAAAAAAATTGTTGAAAACAATTATTATTTGCACAAAAAAGAAAATCCGGCCTATAATTGGGGATTTTATTTTGATTAACACCGATTCGAAATTTCCGATTTCAGATACGGAAGCCATAATGAAGTAGATACTTTCTATTTTACCTGAAAGAACTTTCCTTTTCTCTATTTTCCCCCCAATTTTAAGGCGTTTAGTAGAAGAATATCTATCTTCGTAAAGATTCTGTTTCTTTTTTTTTTATTATAACATTAAAATTGTTTCCTTTCTTTAAAAATATACGATTTTATTGTGTGTCTTTTCCAGAGCCTCGCTGTTGTACAATCGATAAAGAGGACCTCAGCGACGGACTGAGGGTTTTACTTTTCAGAGATGGATTGTTTTATGAGGGTGAAGTGAAAGCTATCCGACCACCAGATGTGTAAGTTTCAAATTATTTTATTTCTAAATTATTTGTTTTTCTTCTTCTTTAAACCCAGTTCTGGATAATCATTGTGAGATGATAACGTTTCCCAAAAGAACTGTAACATGTTTTTGTTCTCTCTTTTAGCTATGGCGTTGTTATTGACAATGAACGAGGACACCGGCCTCACATCTATTCTCAAGAAGAGATTCTTAAAGATGCTGTAAGTCTCAAATTGTTCACCCCTATTTTTTATCAGCTTCTTTTTCTTGAAATGATACCATACACACGCACAAATTAAGAAAATTATAGAACATGAAAATTCCATGGTCTTCAACCAGACCTGTATAAATAACTACTTCCTGCCTATATATATATATATATATATATATATATATATATATATATATATATATATGTATATTGATTTTAATAATAATGGCGAGGTAGTCATAATTATCAAGGACGGAGAGGCCTATAATACTAAAGCGAGAAATAAATTATTCCTTCCTTACTTTAGTAAAGCGGTTAAAATATAAAAAGAATTAGAATGGAGGAGAAAAAAAAATGGTGGTGAAATCGAGACGTCTTTCGAGTCGACACATTTTCAAGATCTCACGTCAACTAAAATAGAATGTTTGAAAAGCGAATTAAAATCATGGATTATCGAATGAGTGGAAGAAAAAAATAAATAAATAAAAAAATATTATGTACCCATCAGTTCCAAACTGTGGGTATATTCTTTCTGCTTGCACAGAGACGGTGTACGTAGGTTGATGGTGACCGCTTCGAGAATCTTAAGGTGATTCTTCGAGCGAGCCCTGTGCAAGACAGTAAATGCCTCATCCGTATATCCCTCGGTGCATAAATGGCACTCCAATAATATATATATATATATATATATATATATATATATATATGTACATACATAAAAGCTTTTAGCAGTCATTTATACACGGACAAACATATATTTAACATTAATGATAAAATGCAAGTCCCCCCCCCCAAAAAAAAAATAAAAAAATTATATAGGACATTCACATAGAAACGCAATCTACAGAAATAACTCCCATTGCTAACAATACAGAACCATTCTCCTCTTCTATATTCCTAGTGACAGCGGTACTATCCTAACATTAATATGCGGCCTTTAAGAGACTATCTAAATCTGAATATTGCAGACTTAGATCTTGTGTCAAGCGTGTCTGTGAATAAATACATATTGGTCAATCATTATTTCGGTTTGATTCTTCAGAATCATTTATTTCATGAAACATTGACTGAAATTGGTAATTATGTTTTCTTTTTATTTTCCTCCCTTCTCGACAGGTACTTGATGTAACCCCTGGTTCACAGAAATACCTGCCTGAAGGTACACGCATGTGTGCCTATTGGAGCCAACAGTACAGCTGCCTTTATCCAGGAACCATTTCAAAATGTAAATATTTCTTCACACCATCCAAAGTACATTATTAATTAATGGTTGTCTCTTTACAAGAAAACTGACATGAAAAATATGCATCATTTTACAAATCAATCAGATCGATAATTTTTCTTAGATTATTCTCACTCATTCCTTTGAACCATCTGTCAGACATCACTGTGGCAGGAGGTCCTCTTGATGGCATTCAGAGTCTTCTACAAGTCGGTCGATGTAGGTGTGATGAGGTCTTCGAACTGATATTTTGCTGCATAATGGATTCTGTTATTTGTGTTATGCAAATGCTCTGACTTACTTTTCCAAGAGTGAGCGACCAGCAAGCTAGAGCTTTCTCTCTCTCTCTTAGCGAGACTGAGATAGGAGGAAGGTATCTATATAAGCGTTTCTTATTTGGGTGTTTCCTCCAGCTGATGTCCAATGCAACTCATGACATCCTTGTGTATGTTTCGTCAAGTGAGGCGCTTGCTGTCTTGTCAGTGTTGAAGCCAAAGAGCAAGACCGATTCCACCGAAATATTCAAATGACAGTTGTCATTTTATAATAAAGGAGAGTAGAAAATGGAGCTTAGGTTTACTTTCGGCAGCCTCGTAACTTTTGCTTCCCTTATTTTGTCCTTTAGTCGTTACATTCCATGGGCGATGTTTATGACAAAGAATTGCTGTTTTCTAGGTCAGAATCTATTCATATAACTCTTATCGTTGGCTAGTTTTTAACTTTGGAGTGGTATTTTTTTAGCTCCTTACATCAAGTGGCTTAATGCCTTGTCTGGAGCGATTGACATAAAAGTAATCAAATTAGTCTAAATTTAGTCGTAAATAGTCCAATCGTTACAAACTCTTAGAATTTCAATACATTTCGATAATAGACAGTTTTTTTTATTCATGATAATGAAACACAAGAATAAAAATAAGGATTCCAATTCCTTCCACCCTTTTTAGTTATTCTGTATTCTTCATCTTGTATTTTTCCTTTTTCCAGCGAGTCCAGATCCACACTTTGACAACAATTGTGTCAGTGTAGAATTTGACGATGGTGACACGGGTCGAATTCCAATTGACCATATCCGAATGCTCCCACAAGACTTTCCACTTGCATGTAAGTGATCCTCAACATTTCCCTTTGAACAAATTTATTTTGACCAATCGATGTTACATTGTCAGTGCGCAACGTATCTTTAAAAAAAAGACAGAATCTAACCGTTTGCTCACCGTTCTTTTAAATTCATCGAAAAACATCCATAGAGTCTTCAGTAATTTAATCTATAATAATGACAGTAAATATTTAAACCGTCGAAGAAGTTGTATTTTACGCTAATTTATTTCAAAAGTTTGTCTTCGCCAAACAGTTGAGTTTCTGCATATTTTCTCTGTTCTTCCGCTGCTTGTAAGATAATTTATAACTAGATGAAATAAATTGTTTATATTCCGAAAGATGAAAGTCCCCTGAAGAAGACAGTTGCTTACAATGGTTGAAACGTCACTATGCTGACCAAGACTTCCAATAAATCAATTGGTTTGGCACTTGCAGCCAAGTTGGTATTTGTTATAGACTTCATTTTGGGCCACTGAACAGTTTTTTTTTTCAAGTCAGTTGCATCAGTTTAACTAATTTCCTTGAAAAAGGTATGAATCAATATGTCTTCCCTCTAGCTATAGGAGAAATAGTAGGCTAGACTAGAATCTCAAGCCTTAGTATAGCAATTAGTCTTGTAGAAGGAACACTCTGTTATGATGCTTGCAACCATGTATGTCTCTGTCAAATAACACACATTTGTGTTCCCTGAACAGTCATCACTTATTTGGTGAAGAGAGTAGGCAATGTTTTCCACAATGCACTATCCACTTAAAACAAGTTTTAGTTCTCTTACAAACAAACCTTGTCTTAAATAAAAAAAAATATTCAGACGCCACACGTCATTTCGGTAAACTATATAAGTTGCTTAAACCTATACTGTCCAGGACCCAATTTGAAAACATTCTGGAGTGTAGAGTAATCCCTGATTTGCGATGACTCCCGAGTCCATACATATTATGGGCGGTAGTCCCTGCCAGGGTCTCATCTATAGGTTTAATAGAACCTGTCCTAAGTATGAATAACATGATGGATATGTGGTGATATACACATAAATGCATATCATTAATAACTTGTTATAGCAAACAGCAAGAATAAATATTTGATGATATTAAGCACTTGAAAAATTCTACGAAAATGATTTGCTTCTGCATTAAATATGCTAAAAGGGTTGATATGCCATAAAACATAACAAGCTAACAAAACAAACGAACGTGTCTGTTCTCTCTTACAAACAAAAGCAAAGAAAGTAGATTCAACAAGCTATTTTGCCAGATCCTCTATCTCGACTTCCTGTTTGTGGCGTTACTTCCTCGAACACGTCACCTTAATTTCTAATCTTAATTTCTAGAGGAAATTTCCTCTTTCTACATGATCTAATTTTGAATTGGAAACTTCTTTTCTATATCACTACACATCCCACATACCTTATTACTCCATCACTACTACTGAAAGCGGCCCATTTGGCATAATAGTTAGTGTTTGCCAATAGGCCGGGAGACTGGGGTTCAATCCACTGTCGAGTCATATCAAAGGCTCAATAAACGGTGAGGATTAAAGGTACGTGGAGTAAGCCAATAAAAAGAAATGGCGCTCTCCCCTACATCTATGTCTAGTAGCAAATGAAAAGTGAGCCTTCAGGTTACCATCGACTACTGTCGAACTATCTACGTCACTATAATAGTATTATTTCAAAATAAACTCCGTAAATTTGTTTGTTTGTTAGTAATTAGATTATTTTTATATTGTTTTCACTGATATGTAAATGACTGCAGTGTTAAAGCTTTTATAAAGACATATTCAATATAGTCTCAATAAAGACATATTCAAAATAGTCTCAATAAAGATATATTCAACATAGTCTGAATAAAGACATATTCAATATAGTCTCAATAAAGGAATATTCAATATAGTCTCAATAAAGACATATCCAATATAGTCTCAATAAAGGAATATTCAATATAGTCTCAATAAAGATATATTCAATATAGTCTTAATAAAGACACTCATTATAGTCTCAATAAAGACATATTCAATATAGTCTCAATAAAGACATATTCAATATAGTCTCAATAAAGATATATTCAATATAGTCTGAATAAAGACACTCATTATAGTCTCAATAAAGACATATTCAATATAGTCTCAATAAAGACACTCATTATAGTCTAAATAAAGACATATTCAATATAGTCTCAATAAAGGCATATTCAATATAGTCTCAATAAAGGCATATTCAATATAGTCTCAATAAAGATATATTCAATATAGTCTGAATAAAGACACTCATTATAATCTGAATAAAGACACTCATTATAGTCTGAATAAAGACAGTATTTATAGTGTCAATAAAGAATAATCAGTATAGTTTGAATCAAGATATACTCAGAATATGAGACAAGTTTAAAAGAAAAGAAAGTGTTCTACTGTGATTGGTTTATCTTTCTTTAACGGCAAATTTTGAATTTAAGCCCACGTGTATACGTGTTAGATGGTGCATCAGGGTTACTGGTAGCATTCACTCATATTGCAATAGGGATGTGCTGTTCCAGAGTTGAATCTTCAGTTGTTAACTTTTCTTTCAGGCCTACATTTTTCCTTCTCCAGCGTGTTTGGAGTGTATATGTATATGTTGTAGTGGTTGTTATCATTGTGTTATGAAAATGTGTTGCTTGTTATCGTCTGTTTGTTTGTGTTATTGCTCTTTTCGTTTGACTGTTTGTCTTTCTATTGTCGATTCTTTTTTTCTGTTGTCCATGTGGATTGTTCTCGTTCGTGTCGTTCTTGTCATCATGTTGTCAACTCCCACCCTTCCATTGCTTGTAAGCAAACATCTAAATATATAAATTTAAAAAAAAATGTTTTATAATTCTTTTATTAAAAATATAAACACGAAATTACTTTCAAATATGTTTCTATATTTCACAATTTCAAACAAAAAACGACGCATATAACTTTCCCTTGTTCTGACTAGTAAATTACTCGGACTGAACTGGAGAACTTATGACCTTTCGGTTCAAGGTCATCCGAAAAAGCCATCTGATTCATGAACAGAAAATAATTTGAGGAAATAATCTTAACATGACAAGAAAATCTTCCATTAAAATATGACTGATGGTTACTCGATTGGTAAAAATCCAACAAAACAAAATAGTCGGGATCCTATTCTCCTTCGGTGACAGTGGTACCAATTGTCATTGGAGCACTCGGATAAACCATAAAAACCTACAGAGTGACCCCCCCTAATGCCGTCCATGAAATCGTAAATAAAATTCACAATCCTTTCCAACCATATTGGGTACAAATAAACATCAGTAGGAGGTGTGATACTGAATGAGTTTCACACTTACCGGACCTTACCTCCTGCCTGAGAAAAGGCTCATCACAGCCCAAATCAGTTGTATCCAGGTGTACTTACAATGCAGAGGTGTACATTTATTTAAAGCATATTATTGAACAGCGATAAAACAAAGACTGTTGGACATGCATGATTAAAACTTGGTGGATAAGTCAAGCATCGACAGAAGTTTTTGTGTATCACATATGGTTGGATTGCAGAAAGGATTATGAATTGTATTAACAATTCCAGGGGGGTCACACTGTACAAGAGAGTCCTGGAGCATTGGGTAAACTTGCTGCCACTTGAACCCTTGTAAAAAGCTTTAGTCCCTGCTAGTAAGAAAGCTTGGAAACAATGACTAATTGCCCGAGCGTCCATAAGTCACAAGACGCAAATGAAAGAAACCAAAAGAAAAATTGGTTTAATTCAGGAATTCCTGGAAATATTTGGTTAGTATCGATTGATACTGAGGAAGGTGCTGGAGATTTGACAAAACTTGCTACTAATGAAAATCATAAGAGTAATAAATTGGCAGACAAGGAAAATATTAAATATTGTACTTGTGACAATAACTTATACTGGAAAAAAAAACGTGGATTTGACAAAACGTACAATGAAATCAACTTGAATTGTACGATTTTATATTTCGTCTTTTTTATCAAAAGACTGCATCAGAAATGAGTGAAATTGTTTTTAATTTACAAAAAACGGAAGCAAAAAAATAAAATAAAGAAGAGAGAAAAGAAAAGAATGAAGAAAAGAAAAACAGAACAGCAGTGAAGAGTGATGCGTTGTTCGGAAAATAATGGCCGATTTCAGAAACAAACATTTATTCATTGGCGTGTCATTTATCGAGATTTTTACCTCACCAATTTGCTTCGCCGTTGAAATACTGATATAATATGCCTTAGACATTTTTATGTCACTGCGACCTGGGTTTTGTTCAACAATTGTTTTCAAACGTTCATTTTCAAGAGTGCATGACCATCCTTTACCTTCTGCATCTTCAAGGCTCGAATTACGACTACGGAATTTCATGGACAATATTCGTACTGTCCGATCATGAGTCATTGTGGACCCTTCTCCCCATGCTCCGTTGATATTGGTGGCTGTTTCGGAAGCTTTATGATCGAATATGAAGTTGTGCAAGAAAATTACACGCATTTCTTCTTTTTCACCCTAAGAACTTATGTGCTTCAAAATTGTATTCTGAGAAAAATCATTAAAATTTATTAAAGAATACACGTCAGTTATTATGTATGTAAAATTTTGTATAAACACTCACAAAATTAACAACGTAAATCGACATTTTTAAAGTGAGTCGAAGCATCAGCCATTATTTTCTGATAAATCATGGTCAGAGCGAAACGTGAATAATGTATTTTCGCCGGCATTATTCAGTCCATTCTCTTAGCAATTTTCACAGCACTTTCGTGGATACGGGTTTGAGTTTTGTCAGGAAATTATAATTTGTTCTCTTGTAACCTTTTAAATGATTTAGGCTATAGTTATATATATATATATATATATATATATATATATATAACAGAAAACTTAACACATACGAGACAATAATTTATTTCGAGCAAAACATGTCTCTTTGCCAGACCTGAAAGAGACCAGTTATGGTCGAAATGAATTATTGTTTAGTATGTGTTAAGTTTTTTGTTATTCTTTATTCTTAAATAATCGCTCCATATGTTAAATAAAATGAGCACTTAAGCCGGAAATATGATTTTTAATATATATTTATATATAGATTTATATAATTTGATATTAAACTGAGTTTTCCATTCAGATTAAACCTGTAACTAAAAAAATTCAACTATATATATATATATATATATATATATATATATACTTATTCTTGTATAAGCACACACATGTGTATGTAAATATATATCTAACATGTAAAGTTATATATATAAATATATATTCTTTTATAAGCACACACATGTGTATGTATATGTATATATATATATATCATTGAATATAGTTCATTTGTTGTATGTACATATATATATATATATGTGCATATACGTATTTGTATATATATGTATATATGTAAATATATATGCATATATGTATATGTATATGCATATGTGTATATATATATATATATATATATATATATATATATATATATATATATATATATGAGAGAGAGAGAGAAAGAAAATATGACTGAAGAAAGCCAGTGAGCAGTTTATACTTAAAACTCAAGAAAACTCAGTATTTTTCACCTGGGTCCGCTCTCTCAGCTTGAAACCTAAGGTACCATATTGATATGAACTGTAATATCATATATATATATATATATATATATATATATATGATAAGTTTAATCTTATTACTTTGAAATATGTTCGTGCATATATATAATATAAATATAAGTCGAGGTTTTTGTCTATAGAACCTCCTGAGAGTCACCACAGTTGAAAAGAGTACTGGCTCTGAGGAAGCCGCATCAACTGAAACATCAACTTGTCAATGTATACCAAAATAATTCCTATATATATTAATACATACACCCACAATAAATTGACTATATTAAATTAATTTCCTTAAATGATTTTGTTAAATTAAATTTATCATTTAATTTTGAAAATTATCTGATTGATTAAGTGATGATACAATAATTACAACATTGCCGGTGCATTACTCTTCGACCTTCTTCATGCATTATTGATGATTATTTCCCTTTCATCGTAGTGTAGGGCCGTGTAAAGAGAGACCGCTGTGGAGAGGACATTTATGATAATCAATTTATGCGCATCAACCTTTTCCTATGTCTGTCCTTGTTTATGTCTTGTGTGATTCTGTCTCATATAAATATATATATATTATGAATACACATATATAATACTGAGATAATAAGTAAATTATTATTTTTTATTTTTTCATATATTCACCTGCTGTGCATGTTTCTTACGATCTTTAGGAATTAAAAAACAAAATTATTTTTCTCAACAGAATTTAAATTTTAAAATTTGTCATCTTTGGTGCGATTCGGTTAATGACCATGTGTGGAATATTTATGATTTTTTTTAAATTCTTGATCAGACATGTGAGTTACGTTATGGCTATAATCACGTCGACACAGCGGTTCTCGTTAGATCAGTGAAATTAAGCAACACTGAGCCTGGTCAGTAGCAGATGGGTGACCATTTGATAATGCCAAGTGCTGTATGCTTATGAATATACAGACGAGAACTATTTTCGCAGACTTTTGTATCATTCCACCACATTTCAATAAATTTGTCTGCATTTAGGAATGCCATCACAGTACAGATCATATTCCACATCTGGTCATTCACAACAATTGAAAATTTGAAAAACAACAAGTGTTGAGAAAAAAAAGTTTTATATTCCTGTTAGATTTTCAAAAAGAATGAAATGTGCTAAACAGGTAAACACAATAAATAAAATAACATGTATCTAAACACAATAAATAAAATAACATTTATCTAAACACAATAAATAAAATAACATAATTATTATCATTTTGCTCACTTTTAGAACTTTTTTTTTGTTATATTGAGCACGTTCTTATAAACACAAAAACAAACATTAAAAAAGGTATGTATATATATATATATATATATATATATATATATATATATATATATATATATATATATATATACCGTATTTCTTAATTGGGAGAGTTTCCTAGCAGAGTGCTCAATTATTAATGCAAAAGTAAAATTAACTAAATAATTAATAAGAGCATGATATTTATTAATATTAAATAAAGTGTTACAACAACATCCGGACCAAGGTTTCAGATCCGAGAAAATCGGACCTTCATCAGCGGAGTCGTATAGCTTAATGAGTGAGAACAACCGCCAGGAATTTCAAAATATTGTCCGTTGGAAAGATGGAACACTTTCAGATTTAAAATTGTCACGTGCGTGGAATATTCGTAGTCAGTTATGGAAAAGTTTCAGATCAAAACAACAGCAACGCTGTACATCGAAAAAGCAAGAAATTAAATGGGAATAACGTTAACAGTTGGACAGATGGGAACCTAGCATGTTTAAATTGACATATATATATATATATATATATATATATATATATATATATATATATATATATATCATTCCTCTTTTGTTTGATGCGTGTTTATAGTTATTTGATGATGATGATGAAATTGATACTTGGGATATGAATGTGACCATAAAGTCTCTATCTTTCTCTTTCTATTCCTCTTCTTCGCATTGTATTGATTTAAAAAAAAAATCTTACTTTTGGTATTTTCTTGTGCTCACTCGATTCCATTCGCACATTTAATGACTGTATAAAAATATTGGTGCTTCTATAGATCAGGGCACAATATGAAAAACGCAGTTACACAGATGAAAATCGCAGTTCTAAATAAATTAACCGGAAAAACTCTTTGATATACTTATCTATCAGGCCAAAATAGGTATCTACACCCAAAATAAGCAAAAATTATCGAATAGAATTTTAATTAAAAATAAAAATCAGTTTTATCGTATTCTGACGAACCGCCATTAATAAGAGCAGAATCAGGGGGCCATAACTCAGCCTGTCATATAAACAAGTAGTAAATGAATAGCGGTCGGCAAAATACGATAAAACTGATTTTTATTTTTAATTAAAATTCTACTCGATAATTTTTCTTAATTTTTGGTGAGGTTACTTATTTTTGCCTGATACGAAAGTGTAAACAATAGTTTTTTATTTGGAAATGCGTTTTTCATATGTACCCTCATCTATATAAGCACCAACATATTTGCAAAGACTAACAACAGTAAATATTTGTACTATGTGAATTATTCGGATTACCATTCTTTACTTTATTGTTCTATTTAGAACGTTTCAGCAGATGTAACCTCTGACCTACTTCAGCTGATTATTTTCGAACTTAGGCACCTTCTAGTCGAACTCGGGAATCTGGATAGAATTTCAAACTGAACATTTTATTTAATCTACAGGGGTAGATTGTTCTCATTCCGTCAGCCATGATCGGATAGAAGTGTTAATTATTATGTTATTCTTTGTTATTATCGTCTGTATGGGATTTTGAATGGCATACACGCTCGGCATCTCAGGTGGTTTGGCCATGTATAGCATACCACCTCCTGCATTAACTTAATAACACGCATAGATACCCCAGGCATAAGAGTGCGTGGAGACCAAGGAAGACCTGGCTTGAGTGTGTACGAAGTGACTTGACTGTTTGGAACATGACTGGTAGCAATCAATCTGACCGTGCCCTATCAGAAGTTTGGTATTGGCGGGATTTTGGATGTCTTTTTACGTACTCGGCGTCTTGGGTGGTTTGGTCATGTATAGCGTGCCACCTCCTGCAATAATTCAATAACACGCATGGATACACCAGGCACAAGAGTGCATGAAAGACGAAGTGCATTCAAAATGACTGCAGTGCATGCAACATAACTGGTATCAACCCTTTGGATCGGACTGCTTTGAGAGCAGGCGTTAGATGTTGCCTCATGTTGTCAATACCCGAGTCCGGGACATTCGCAGTACCTTAAATACCAAAACCTGATGATGATGATGATGATGATGTAGTAGTAGTAGTAGTAGTAGTAGTAAGGATTGAACCATAAACCTTCAGAAGGCTGTGACTTAGTACTGATGGCTAACCTACGTTCTTAACGTTATGCCACGGGTCCATGTGAACAATTCTCGCATGAATTTTGAGAGCTTTAAACCTAACTTTGTCTCGATGTGTAGTAGAACTACGTATTACAACAGGATCACTGCTATGATTTAAAGTAGTAAAACTGCACATCTAAAGAAGATTATGTTTAAGATTCCCAAAATCCATACTAGAATTGTTCACATGGCGTCACAGTTAAAAGTGATAGTTAATAATCAGTACAAAGTGACACGGAGGTTGAAGGTTCAATCCTTACTACAGCGATAATAACTAAGAATTACATAAATTAACATTTCTACCCAGTTGATGGCTGACGGAATGAGAATAACTTACACCTATAGATTAAATAAAGGTTTCAGTTCAAAATTCCGTCTAGGTTCACATGTTCGAAGAGAAGCACCCGAAGAAGGTCGGAGGTTACATCGGCCGAAACGTTGTGAATATAAGAACCAAGATCAGAATAGTAGTCCGAATAATTCAAATAATACAAATTAGCAATCCTATTTTTTTTTTTAAATTCCGAAACATCAAAAGAATAAACATATCGAAATCGATCATTTTTTTGATTGTAGATAATTTATGATAGATTATTGATCGATTGTCTATTTCAAGGCATTGTTAATATATTTAAGATACAATATAATTTATATTTTTCAAAGCAAAAATTAATAAATCTTTTTGAAATGAAGACTAACCTATTTCACAGCAAAAATATCATATAAATATGTATATATAAGTATTAGTAGTAGTAGTAGTAGTAGTATGGAATATACTTATAACAAGTAATCTACGCAGGAACGTTTATGTTTCATTTCCGATGAAACTCATCAGGCAAATTTCATGGATTTATATTTTAGGATTCCTAAGTCTCTTGATAATAAAATCGAAATATTAAAAGTATCAACTTATAGTTAATTTTTCAATTCTTCTGCTTTGTCTTTTAATTTTACCAAAAAAAAACATACACAACATTTCTGTGTAGCTTACTTGCCATACGTATATTTTAATACTACTACTTAGCGCTACTCATGTATTGAGCACTGTTGCAGTAAATGTTGAAAAAATATATACACAATCTATTATTTTATAATATAAGTGTATATACATGGAATAGTAATATATATATCACGACAAAACTAATGTTATTTCAAGACAACAAAATAATATATACTTAAAGACAAAAATAATGCGTGTAATAATATATTCAATATATTTATGTATATTAAAGGACAAAATAATAATATTTAAGACAAAAAATTATAAATAGTTCAAAACGAAAATAGACAGCAAAATAATATATACTTTACATAGACATTATAAATATATATTTCAAGATAATTTTTTGTAAGACTTCAGTATTATATTAATCATGAAATTCCAAAATTACTCTTAGTCAACCATGATTTTTATTTCTCCATTACAAAGATGACCTACGAAAATAAATTATAAACCCACAAAATCATGACCTTTTACATTAATCTTTATATCTTAATATTTTAGCAAGCAACTTCTCCAGTCATCTTCAGGTGACGAGAGGCAAGATTACTTTTCTTTTTCCTAACACATTTATCGCGTGTTTGGATATACATATATATACATATATATATATATATATATATATATATATATATATATATATATATATATATATATATATGATAAATGAAAGAGTAAAATAATCGTACGGTATGAATTAAAAAGGGAAAGCGGAAGACCTAAAACTCAACGTTTCGTCCAACTGTTGTGTGAGCTTTTCAAGAGCGAAAAAAGTTATTTGCCACTTAGCATTTTTTCGCTCTTGAAAAAGACCACGGAACAGTTAGACGAAACGTTGAGTTTTTAGGTCTTCCGCTTTTCTTTTTTAATTCATATATGTATATATATATATGTATATTTTTTGTGATAAAATAATTTGGTTTTTTTTCCCCAAGATATGAACAACTGTAATAATCAATGAAGAAATTGTAACTCTCTTTTTATGATAGCCGATAAATAATTAATAGGGACATCACTATTTTCTTTTCGGTGATGCGCTTTGGTCTAATTTATAAGGGTAGCCATGTAAGCATCATTCGTGTTGATGGTTCCTGTTTAAACAAAATTCGATCGCCTTGTGTAAGACTGGGCTGATTCGATAATTGTATGATCTATAAGATGTTAAGTACTTTGAGAATCGGCTTATCCTAATATCAGATGTTTTTGTAGGGAGTCAAGTATTATAAGAAACAAATTTCATCAGATCCCAAATCTGAGTGTGCCTTGCTTTTAAAACTAGCAAGTGAGCGGACACACCTCATACATTACTTCCTCTTTACCCTTTCTATCTGGCTTAGACTGAAGACGTCTAACTACAAAATTATAACAGACCTACAAGAGAAGTTTGAATAATAAACGTGCAGAAACAGTTACTAAAGAAAGCTTCATGTCTTTCTTATATTTAAAGTAAAAACAGTTTTCCCCAGTTTTTCCTCTCTCACTCAAATCTACTACCACTGCTACACATGAACACCGGGAAAAAATTTAATAACAGACATTTTACAGATTCACCAATTAAAAAAGGGATGCTTATGATATTAATCACAAAAAGACGACCTTTGATATCTCTGCCAGCTTTCAGATAAACAATTAGATTTGTTTAAAAGAAATATTACATTATTTCTTGAATTTACTTGTTTCTTATAAAGCTGTACTGTATTCGTTTTATTCTTCATTACCGAAACCTGAGTAAACTTCCATGATTTCTGAGCTGAACAGCATATTGGTTTCTACAAAGAATTGGAATCTTCAGGACTTAATTCAGGACATTGTGTCTGAGAGTTAATAGATGCAGTACATACCAATGCAAATGCTGGGGATTTATGATCAGTCTCTTGTGTGTAACATTATTCAAGTAGAATACCGCATTGTTTGAAACATGCTATTACTTGGTCTTCATATCTTTTTTAAAGGGTCACCAACTGAACATGAGACCACTCCTTAACTCTCTCTATAAAATTTGTCGATGAATTCTCTACCGTGACTCCCGTCTATTAGTTGACCAGTGACAACATTTCATTCAATGTTAGCAATTTTTAGAATGTTCACATAGAGGACTCCATCACATCATATATAATGTAAAAAAATTTGTTGCGATGTCATGTTGTCCGTCTTGACAGCCAGGGATGAAGATATGCTCTAGACCATTTTCTGGAGACTGGTTTATTCTTAAACAACGATTTTCACATTAAACTAGATTTAATTAACTCACATAAATGGAATTCTATTCTGAGCGATCTTTATAGAGGAATCAAGTGCTTTGAGAAATAATCCTTACTTCTACGGACCTAACATGATGCGTGGCTTAGCTAATATTCTTGCAGCTACTTAATTATATTTAAATTTACAAATCTTTCCTATTATCTATTTTTCATATGGGGTTATAGCCGCCCCTAAAGTAATCCCCTATTAATCATCTCTGATAAGTAATTGCACATGGGGAACTATATAAAGCATGACAGGTATTTTGCATTTTGATTTGTAATCTATATAAAATGCATATTTTACAACAGTACATATTGATATATTGCCCTCCTTTTGTCCCGAAAGACAATGTATACCCCATAAGAGTATATTTACTTGAGGTGTTTATAATGATACAAAGGAAGCGCAATCACCAAACTCACTTTTCCAGTTATGGCATTGCTAAAGTCCAGTAATCTAAATCAACCGGAAGTAATGTTGGGATCAGCAGAGAAGTGTCAGTGTTATTTCCCAGTTTTTCTTTCTCCTAAACTACTTGCTCTACTAAGGATTGAGTGTGGTCTAGTCTTCGATAAGTAGGTGGAGGATAAATGGATTCATATCTTTCCTATTTATCATTAGAGAATATGATATTACAACTTCTTTTGCTTTCTAACTTGTATCATGTCGTATTCTCAAACAATCACTCATCTAAGTCCTGACAGTGAACAGACTGAACATTGCTTAACGGTGATGATCCAATGAGAGCTGTTGTTCGAACATAATATAACTGTAAATCATGTTGACACACCGGTTCTGGTCAGATCACCAAAGTTGAGCAACATTGAGACTGGTTAGTACTGAGATAGGTGACCACTTTGGGAATACTAATATTAAGCTGCTGTAAGCAAACACTCGACTAAGATATATAAATGGGTCCCAGCCTCCCTGAGGAGTCTAATTGGCGAAATACTTGTTTATGGTTCGGACCATCTGTTCTACTTAACACTATAAGATGGAATAAGCACTGGTCCCATGAACCTTTAAAGAGTTTTATTTTTATAACTGGTGACAGACAAACATCTTGTCATGAAAGAGGGGACTATAAGACCGGGAGGGGAGTGATAAGTGCACCGTCCCTATGAGACTTTAGTTGTAGAAAGAAGATTTGCTTTTATTTTCACTTTTTACTTCAGTATAAGAGAATTGAAAAGCGTACGGTTTAGTATAGCTTGACGTTATAGGGGTTAAGTATGGTCAGTAATAACCCTTAAATTTATCTCTTTAAAGAAAGGAAAAACGCAAACAAACTGTCAGTCTCTCACAAGAGTTTTGAAATTTTAGTATTTTTAAAATTGTTTATATGTTTGTTGAGTTTGATCTTTTTATGGATCTCCATTGAAATTACTAACGCTCTTAATACAAAAAAAAAAAATGCTGTTATTGTATCATCCATGGATCTGTTCTCCTATGGTCTAGGAATATTCAGGCGGCATTATTCCTTTAGGGAATCGGTAGTTTTTCACTGTCGGTTGACACAATTTAACGCTAAAATACAAGGTGTAATTTTTTAAAATTGTGACACAGAAAATGGTAAACAAACGGCTCCAAAAATAACCCTATCCCTAACCTTAACCCAACGACTCTCAGAAAAAAGTGGTCGTTGCCACAGTATCATCTTATTTCTGTGACCTTCTGGAGCAGATCCATTGATCCGATAAATATAACGAGTGACAAACTGGAAAAAAAAAATCTAACCACGATTGTCTGTGTCAGAGTGCACTAACTTATAATTTTTTGGCAATTGATTTTGTGTAGAATGTCGCAAAACCGAAGCGCAAAATGGTCGAATGTTTCAAATGGGCATCTCTACTTGCAGGAGATTTGAAATTGACAAACTTTTATGAAATTTCCTTTTATTGTTTTTTGTTGCTAAAATCGAAATATTTTAACCTTGTGTTGATTTTCTTATTCTATTTTATTTTTTTGTGGGTTGATCAAAAAACTTTAATCGTGACAATTTTATTTGCTGTTTGTCATCTGAAATTAATATCTATGAATGTCTCTTTAATATTTATTACATATCATAATTTCATACACATTTGATATAATAAAAACAAAACTTTGCTCGACTCTGCAAGCAATCTTCCGAGTATCGAGGGGGGGGGGGGGTAGTTGGTATAGTCAAAATTCAAGGTTTTTGTCTGATCCATCTCGATCTCAATCGCAAAGATTGAAAGTGCTTCAGATGGACCATACAATAACCTCACAAGTTAGAATCGAGAAAATAATTTAAAAATACAAAAAAATAACTCTGTAGTTTTCAACTAAACTTTCCTGGATATATATATATATATATATATATATATATATATATATATATATATATATATATATATAAACATAATTATGTCGAGTAGCTACACAAATGCAATCACATTTCAATCAATAATATATATTTTATTACTTTTATTCAGCCCAAACAACGCATATGTCCACTAATGCGTAAAGGATTACTGTGATAGGGGCCATATTTTTTTTTGGGGGGGGGGGCGGCTAAGGGATGAGTTGGCCAGCAAGATGTTTGTCCATATACATTTAAATTTCTGCATGTTGGTATGGTTGAGAAAATAGGAAGCCCGGACTGACTTCTGACTATATATATAAATGTATACTTTATATATATATATATATATATAGATGTGTATATATAGATGTATATGTATATACATATATAGATGCATATATATTTATAAATGCATATGGATATATGTATATATATTTATAAATGTATATTGATATATCTATATATATTTATAAATGCCTATGGATATATGTATATATATTTATAAATGTATATTGATATATCTATATATATTTATAAATGCATATGGATATATGTATATATATTTATAAATGTATATTGATATATCTATATATATTTATAAATGTATATATATAAATGCATATGTATATATGTATATATATTTATAAATGTATATTGATATATCTATATATATTTATAAATGTATATATATAAATGCATATGGATATATGTATATATATTTATAAATGTATATTGATATATCTATATATATTTATAAATGTATATATATAAATGTATATGGATATATATATGTATATATATATATAAATGTATATTGATATATCAATATATATTTATAAATGTGTATATATATATGTGTATATAAGTGTATATTGATATATCTATATATATTTATAAATGTATATATATATATACATATATATATATATGTATATATATATATATATACATGTATATATATGCGTATATATTTTTGTATATATATGCGTATATATATTTGTATATATGTGCGTATATATATTTGTATATATATGCGTATATATATTTGTATATATATGTGTATATATATGTGTGTGTGTATATATATGTGTATATATATATATGTATATATTTATAAATGTATATATATATGTATATATATATACATGTATATATATGCGTATATATGTTTGTATATATATGCGTATATATGTTTGTATATATATGCGTATATATATTTGTATATATATATGCGTATATATATTTGTATATATATGCGTATATATATTTGTATATATATGCGTATATATATTTGTATATATATGCGTATATATATTTGTATATATATGCGTATATATATTTGTATATATATGCGTATATATATTTGTACATATATGTGTGTATATATATTTGTATATATATGTGTATATATTTATATGTATATATATATATATATATATATAAATGTATATATATATATATTTGTGTATGTGAATAAAGCTTACATAGCTTTTCTCAGTTTTAGATCTAAAACAATAATTTGTAACCTATATATACTGCTATTATCGAAGTGCTCTCATTTCTATTTCTATAGATCACATTTGCAATCAATACATACTTTTTTCACTAGATAAAACTCAATACACTAATGTAAAATAGTCTAATGGGTGATCAATATTTATTTCACTATCAATTACCTGTCAAATCTATACATATTAAACACCATCATTTTGCACATATACAAATAATAATGTAGTTCGCTATACAAAAGTATTTCTGTTTCACTTGCAAGAGAGCTTGCGCTATTTGTGTATTTAGAACTGTGTAAATGAATACAGGAAAATATACACATAAATATGATGTGGTAATATATATTATATCATATAACAATGTGTTGATACATATATACGTACATGAGCATATATATTTACATGTGCTGTAGTCCATTGTTTACTTCCGATATATTTTTATAAATTGATAGATAGATAAATATATAGTAGTAGTAGTAGTAGTATTGAAATATATCTATGGCAAGTAAGGCTATACTATATTTACTTAATAGGTCCCTAACTATCCACCAAGCTCCAGCCCCTGTCCCATTGCCGCAATGTTTCTTCCTTGTGTGTGTTTTAAAAGTACTTCAATGGATTGTGCTCTGATGAACTTGCTGCTCTGGCGCACCCACGACGCAAATTCACTAGAACAACCCGACAATCTGCCAAATCTCATCCATTGACTGTGGAGGTCCCCAGATGCTGAAGAGCTTTCTACTTCAAAAGCTTCTTGCCTCGTGCTGCTGGACTCTGGAACTCCCTATCTGCTCCCTGTTTTCCTGAGTATACTGACATGCAGAAATTTAAAACTAATGTAAACAAACATCTCGCTGCACAGCTCCCAATTTAGTTTGACCGCTCCACCCTAAACACTCACCTTTTTTCTCAGTAGCGCCTTACGTATACGGTCTTCCCTGTTCTGTGGTGAACTATGTTAATATATATATATATATATATATATATACATATATTATCATTATTATTATAGATACGAGGTAAATAAATGTGATATATTTATTTACGTACGTTCTATGAATTCAAATAAGCAACAAATTTGTGTACGATCGTTTCTGAGACGATATGGATTCATATGCATTATATATATACAGGGTTAACGACGATATTTGTTCCCAAGATTACTGTCTAAGAATAAATAACAGTTTAATAATTTAGATGTATTCATCGAACTTGTGTCAGTTTATCTTCATGACTTATTCTGTCGATATTACTCCATGGACCTGCCTTGGCTGTGATGACAGCGTTGAGGTCGCCTCAGAAGCAGCCACAGGCTTTTTTCACTGTCTCCAGACTTAGGCCCCCAAATGCTCTGCTGATCTTTGCCTTCAGCTTATTCTCTGTATTGAAACTGGATATTTTGGTATTTCCTTTCACCACGTCTCATACAAAGAAGTCGAGGGGGTGTAGTCATGTAAGCTAGGAGGTCATATGTCAGGTGAGATCTGGTCAAAAAAGTTGTGACAACCAGGCCTGGCTCTCCTGGCTGATATAATAGGGCCTGAGTCTTTCTGTCACATGTACTGCCTACCTGCAGCTACCCGGTGAATCCAGGTTTCACTACCTCAGGCTGAACACGGATGTCCACCGGTGTTCAGCCAGAGGCCTTTAATTGAGAAATGGTGTGGCATGATATCACTTTCACTGTTGACGACACTGGGAACTTTGTTTGCTTACTCTGAGCACATCTTTAGATGAGGCGACGAGCTGCCTGTTGTTCTGGAAGTTGATCTTCTGGTCTTTGCAGAAGTTTTTATTGTCGGAGAAAGAACACATGTTTGGCTCTAGTAGGTGTTTCAACTTGTTGAGTAGCTTCTTTGCATGCTTCAGATGCTTTTATTGCATCGCATTTGGCAAAGATGGTCGTTTCCTCATCTTATATGAAAATCGGTGAATGTTTTCATGCACCGTCAGCCTTACAAGCTTTTCATTGATGCCTTTTCCCCTTGCAATGCCGCATATCGATTTGCTAAGTTCATTATGGTTAATCTCATCAACGTCAGGGACGAACTCCAGCGTTCTAGCAGTATCAGATCGTCGTTCATGTTTTTCTCTGATGTCACCTTATAGTCGAATCCTGAATCTTTGAATTCCTTTCGGAGCTTTCCGCCATCCTTCTACTGACTTATTTGTCCTTCAGGTGCAAATATCAAAGAGAACTCTGTGTTTCCTTCACAAATATGAAGGTTCAAAATCATCCACAATAAATTATTCTGCCTTTCCCCTCAAATAAAAAAAGTGGATAAAGAGTCATTGTTTTCATGGGGACAAGATTGACAACAAAAGTTTTAGAAAATATTCACAAAATTAGTAGTTGAAATTTGCAAACAAATATCGTCCACACTCTGTACATGTATGTATGTATGTATGTATGTATGTATATATATATATATATATATATATATATATATATATATATATATATATATATATATATACATATATACTAGAAGAAGTAATTCCCTGGACAGAACAGTTTTGATCGCTTAAAATCAGGATATAATGCTACTTGTCTAGAATCCTTATTCCAATTTTGATCAAAATCCATTACATGATTTTGATTCTAGAAAATGTCTAAAATTTAAGACTCAACCTTAAGCTTAAGGGGTTTTAAGAATCTATAAATTTAAGGTTTAAGCTTGAGAAGTCAGTCTTAAGCAGAAATTGAAATTCGGAGAATCTTGCTAAATTGTTGTTTACGGACTATGGATCAAATATCATGCAAATTTCAAGTATTTGAATTTTCAAATGGAAAGTTGTGCCCATATTGTGCTCCCTAAAACCCCATTAAAATACTCCAAAGAAACTTTAATGTGACGAATATTTATTAGCTGATGTTTAATACCTATTGTTAAAATTTCACAAACATTGGAGGTATCTGAATTTTTACGAAAGGCTTCCACACCCGTTTACCCCCTTTGCATAAAACTACCAATCCTTATGCATAGAAGCTGTGTTCCCAAATTTATAATGATCGATTAATTAGTTTAGGAGTGAATCCTATACATAGGAATATATAAACATATACACATACCTAACTTTATATAAGGAGAGATATGTAATGGACTAGCAACATTTGTTGTTCTGGTTAAATTTGGTAAATAGTATGTATTGAATCTAAAAGTGCTTAATACTATGGAAAGTAGAGAAATAATAATAATAATAATAATAATAATAATAATAATAATAATAATAATAATCTTTTTTGAGACTGCTCATGTTTCAATCTAATGGGCTCTGAAAAGTCCATAAAGTCCATCCGTTTTTTCCATTAATCTACACATACATATGTATTACTGTTTTATATTATATACTTATATTATAAAATAATTTACTTCAACAGTGATCAGTAGATAAGTAAAGCTTAGTAGTAGTATGAAAATATATCTATGGCAAGTAAGCTACACAGAAACGTTCATGTTTCATTCCAGCATGAAATCATCAGGCTAAATGCATTGCAGGAATGAAACATGTGTGTAGCTTACCTGCAATAGATATTTCATACTAATATATATATATATATATATATATATATATATGTTTCAGTAGTTATTCAACTGTACTCAATACGTGAGTATAGCTTAGTATAAGTATGAAAATATATTTATCGCAAGCAAGCTACACCAAGAGTTCATGAGGTTAACTTCAGGTAGTCTGATGAACTCTTTCTTAGAACTAAACGCCAACGTCTCTGCATAGCTTGCATGCTATAGGTATATTTGCATGCCATATATATATATATATAACACATGTTGGGATGATATATCTTCCATGAACTTGTGTCATACAAATATAGATTTGCTTTTTTTTAATTTTGGTTGGGATGGCGGGGGAATTGGTTTTTAAGTATTTCATAAAAAAAAAATGAATTTGATTCGTCGTTAAAGAATTAACTTGCGTGAACTCTGCTTTGAAAATATGTGCGCAACAATTTTTGTTGATGTTTGTATCTTATTTTCATTTCCTTCTTTCTTAGCCTATGACCAAAATCCGATTCTTCTCATGGGCAAAAGACGAAGAAGGACAACATCGGAAGAGGTAGACCTCAAGAAATCTTCAAACTCCGACGCTTTTGCCAACGGTGGTAGCCAGGGTGACAGCAAGCGTTACTCTAAGTCAAAGTCATCGAACCAGAGCTACAAATCTGCCGGAAAATCTCCGATCAGGAAGCAACAGGCTGCCCTACTACCGCCACCCCCGCCGCCGCCACCGCCACCACCACCATTGCCACCTACTTCTTCGTCGTCGTCGTCGTCAACATTTCTGTTTGACTCAGCAGTCAAACAATCCCATAAGTCTAACGTAGACGACAAAGTCAGGGTTTTCAAGGCGGTGTCAGCTACCTCATCATCTTCCTGCATCGGGGTGCCGTCGTCTGCCTCCGAAAACCCGGCGACATCATCAGACAATCTGCAGACAGCCGACACCTCTCACTGCCGTAAGTCCTCCACGAACTCGTCTTCATCTTCGTCGTCATCGTTGTCGTCGTCGTCGTCGTCGTACATTAGCAGCAAACATTCTCACCCCAAGCACCCGAAAGACGCGAGCTCAAAGCGAAAGCACAAACGTCGGAAAGACAGCGGCCATCAAAAACACTCGATACACAAATCGCACGCTGCGCAAAAATCCTTGCAGCAAAAAGATAAACTGAAGCGGAAAAAGAAATCTGCTTCTTCGTCATCGTCGTCGTCCATTTGTGAAATACCGTCCGCGTCAGAACGACCGATGTCACTACCATCATGCGGTGAGAGCTCGTTCGTTCCTAACACCGAGAAAACGTCAATTCAGACAGGTTACTGTAAGCTAGCACCAAAACACCCTAACCCCAATGCCTCTTTTACTATTATACGTGCTGCATCATTCGATCTTAAATCTAGAAAAAACCCAAAAGCACTCGGCTCGTCGTCGTCTTCTTCTTCTTCCTCTTCTTCTTCTTCTTCGTCGTCGTCGTTGTCGTCGTCGTCTCTGGTGGTTGAACGTAGCACAACAAGTCATAACAGCGAGAAGTGTTCTCCTCGGCCTGCTTCTTGTAACGAGGAGGCTTCTTCTACAGATAGGAGGAATGGTTCCTCTGGGGTAAAGCGAAAAAGTACAGAGAAATCTCACGGGAAAGATAAAAAAGCGCTTTCGAAGAATGCAAAATCTAGCAGCAAGAAAAAGCACCAAAGTGAGAGAAGTGGCTCAGCCGAAAGTAGAAGCAAAATTGCAGGTACAATTTCATATTTATCAATAATACTAGCAGCACTTAATAACAATGTATGTATCCATAGAGCCATGTGTACAAGCTAACAATGCACACAAAGATATATATATATATATCTATATATATATATATATATATATATATATATATATATACACACACTTGGAAACGGAAAGCCGTAGATGTTTCAATTTTTTAATATCTATGTTCTATGTTATTCACTACATGTGTTTTGGGTGTATCACCCTCCTTATGTAGTGGTTAGTCAGAGGAGAGTGATACGCCCGAAATACGTGCAGTGAATAATATGGAAAATAAACATTAAAAATATGTGACGCTTGTGGACTTCCATTTTCAAATATACACTTTTCTCTCGTTGCATTCACAATAATTTCTAATATATATATATATATATTCTGAAAAATAATCGCTAGACAGTTTTTGCTTCAATTTCGAATAAAAAGCATAAAATTACTTGTCTGAATACAAGAAAAATTGGACAGTACATCTAGACTACAGTTGGCACTCTTAACCAGCTAGGTATCTGCTGAGCGTAATCGAAATCTATATGTAGACATGGGCAAATGCCTGAGAGCTCAATTTGTTTGTACAAAGAGCAATGCATCCTCTTTACAAATTTAAAAAAGTTTCAAGTATTTTGATTGCCCTATATATATATATATATATATATATATATATATATATATATAAGGAGTAAGGCTACCAACATTTGTAAAATGTTTTTTTCAACATTTATTTATTATTTTGTTATTTTAGCATTTTATAATTTTATATAACGCGTTTCAAGCGGTGGTCCGCTATCATCAGATATGTAAATCCAGATGAAGAAATGTCTTTCGATTTGAAATGAAACAACACTCTTTCAAATCGAAAGACATTTCTTCAAATGGATATACATATCTAATGATAGCGGACCACCGCTTGAAACGCGTTATATAAAATTATAAAATAACAAAATAATAAATAAATGTTGAAAAAAACATTTTACAAATGTTGGTAGCCTTACTTCTTTACATATATACTTTTCTCTCGTTGGAACTGCACTACCCTCTTTTCTATATATATATATATATATATATATATATATATATATATATATATATATATATATATATATATATATATATATTATAGTAAAATATGGTAGTAACATTTGAATTAGACATTGATACTGGCGGTTTTATCCAGTCCGTCTTGGCTGAGGAATACAGCAGTGACTATAGTATCATATGTAATAAATATAGTATACTCTTACAAACGTAATTTAGCACTTTGTTCTTATTTCTCCAATAATACAGAATTATACTGTATATATATATATATATATATATATATATATATATATATATATGGTATAAAGATAAGTAAAAAACCGTTTTGGCGAAAATGGCTTCATGCATTCCATAAAACGTTTCAGTAGGTTATGACTTCTTCTGATACGCAAAGATAAAAAAGATCAGAGATAGCATTACGACTGAATAATGAAAGATATCTGACAGAGGAAAGAAAGAGACTGAAAACAAGAAGAAAAGGATGATGTAAGCAGGGGGAATTGGTTTCTGATGACATACTAGGGAGAGTCAAATATACCTTGATATAAACGTCTTAAATTCTTGATCTCTTGGTACATTTGACCCTGTCTAGTAAAGCAACCGAAATCGAATACCCCCTCCCCCTGCCTACCCTGCTCTTTCTCTCTTCTTTCTCTTTCTTTTTCTTCCCGTGTCAATTATCGTTCCTTATTCGTGCACAATGCTATCTCCGATGTGAAACCATATTTTTTCTCTTGCCTTTTGAATATTTGAAGAAGGTATATAATATATGGAAACGTCATCTGAAATGAATCAAACCTTTCACGCATAAAATAATTTTCGAATCACCTGTCGGATTTATGTACTTAACTTCGGTGTTAATTTCCAACTAGTTCGACATGCAAATTCTATATTTTATTTAAAAGGCGGAAATTTCTTCATTTATATAAAAGTAGTTTATATAGACAAACATTAAATAAATACGTATGCTGCTATATATAAGTGTGCTAATATATAAATATATATATGTGTATACAAATTATTTATTTAAAAACTATATGTAACATATTTCAGAGACGTGTCATTGTTTCATTGACATGAGTAAACCTTGACTGTTTAGAAAAGGCCTTCGGTGACTCACGAAATGAGGACAGTTCGAAAAATTAAATTCGACGATCACCGGTCGCCGAAAATTTGGGACGGATTATAAGCGTCTTTTCTAAATAGTAAAGGTCTATCCATGTCAATGAAACCATGATACATCTCTGGAATATGTCATTTATAGTTTTTGAATAAATAATTTGTATTCTAGATCTCACATTCTGATGATTGAGCACTTTATTGATTTCTTTTTAAACATACCCTTACGTAATATATATATATATATATATATATATATATATATATATATATATATATATATATATATATATATATATATGAGAGAGAGAAAGAGAGAGATTTTCTGACAAAAATAAGGTCTAGTATCAAGCACAATTGGTTTTAAAATGGCGGATCACATGTAATGAATAAAAACGGACGTTTTGTTCAAAATGTTCAATAGTAAGTCGTTTTTTCTGTAAATCTGATGATTCATTTGTTTATAAGATTCAGACTTTGTAATGCCAATGCTCTGAATGCATAGCTATGAAGAAACAGCTGTTATTTTTAATTAAATCAATTTTTCTTGATACCTTGTTCTTTGTCAAAAAATGTCTCAATTTATAATTTCTCTGAAATTACACATTAGAACCCGAGGATAATATATATATATATATATATATATATATATATACTGTTTTTGATGTTTCATAGTGATTCTTGCGATCACAAACATGATTTCATCATAAAAAAAGAAAATTAATTCATAGGTAGACCGTTATCAATTGAGCTATACCTATTAGACACCTGACTCATTAGCATTATCTCACCTGTACCTGTAAGAGTCACATCATTAATATTTTAATCTTAAAGATATTTAGTAGTATTTGGGTAGGGTATGTATGAAACAAAATAATATGTAAGTAAAGGAACATCTAGCTATTTTTATTTTAGATTTTAGTTATGTCAACTTAGTTTTGATTGCAAGTTGACATTGTGCTTTATAAAACCAATTGACTAATTTATTGTACATTGGTTTCTAATCTGATTTTGTTGTGTTTACAAATGATTTACTAACCTATTTCGACAGACGTCTTACCACCAAAACCTTTGTGATATCTGCAAAAACACGAATGTTAGAGATAAAAAGATATACCGCTCTATTTCCCTATTTACAGTTAGGTGAATTTTAGATTTTTCATATCCCCACAATTTTATTAAATGTGCAGCCTAAAACATAGGTCGTCTATCAATCCCCAAATCATAGGCTATCAACTAACCCCCAAATACTAGGCTATCAACTAACCCCCAAATACTAGACTATCAACTAATCTCAAAATCATAGGTTATCAACTAACCCTAAAATCCCATAAAATATAGACCATTCATCAAATCTTCAACCACCTTTCAACCACCAAATTGTGAGCAGTTACTTCGCCCCCGATCTAAGACCGTTACTCCCTACGAAATATCTAAGACCGTTACCCCATAATCTAAGACTGTTTACAAAAATTAAAACAACAAATCTAAACCCGTTAACCAATACCCCAAATCTAAGACAGTTAACTAAACCCCTAAAATTGAATCCGTCAACCAAATCACGAATCATAGCTTATCAACCAAACACCCAAATCGTAGGTCGTCAACTAAACTCACGAATGGTAGACCATCAAACAACCCTCAAAACGTTGGCAGTCTACCACCCTCCAATTCATAGGTCATCAACCAAAATTTCTTCCAATCTATCAAGTCGTAGATCGTCAATTAACCCCCAAATAATCGTCCGTTTGCCATTCCAAAAAATTGCAGGCATTCAACCAAATCCTAGACCGTCTAAAATCCTCCAAATCACAAACAATCAACCGTGCCTCAAATCGAAGGAAATCTCCCAAAAGAACGGCAAATAAGTAATAAAGAGTCATCTTTTATTTTTATTTATTATATCCGATGTCTTTTTCCTTCAATCATCCTTTTTCAGTTTTTCTTTTGGCTTGGGAAAAAATCAAAGAAAAAAATCATTTTTCATTTTTTCTTTCCTCCATTTTCTTTTAATTCAATCATTCATAATTAGCATTTACTCATCTTTCTTCTTTTAAATATTTTTTTTATTTAAAAATATTACTTTACTCGGTCCGCCTTTTTCTTACTAATGTTTTCACCTGGGAAAAACAAGGACATTATCAAGGACATTCTCTCCTCACGACCCTCTTTCCCCCGCCAACCAACCAATTTTTCTATTAATCATTGTTGTTGTATGATTGTTTTATATTTAAAAAAAATCATCTTTGGTATCAAGTATGTTTATCTTTTTCTTCATCGCCCCCAATTATCAATGCCCCGACAATAGAGCCTCTCCAATCGCCTAATACCCGTCCTTACCCCCTCCAATTATCCATGCCCTTCATTGATCCCACAACGATACATACCTCTTTTGAGACCCTCTTGATCTGCTCACTTTCCAAAGCAATCTTATCAATTTATGTCAAGTGGACTGAAAAATTAAAATATCGACTGACTACCCAACAATCTCTTTTGTCCCTCTCAACAGGCCCCACCATCATTCAAATCGAACATAGCCATGTTGGGCACTATCCAATCGCCTATGACCCCGAATTTCGCATACCCTCTATTGAACACCCCTCACAAATCACCCATTCCTTTTCTTTGCCCCACTGCTCATTCAATCACTCACCCCCCTTTTTGATCCTCCCCAATCACTAATGTCACCTCTTGACTCCCCAATCACTTCTGATCATCTCAAGAGCAACTCCCTGGCCTTAATCGTCTATGCCTTATCTTGCTCTTAACTCATGTTCCACTGATTCCTCTTTGACCGCTCGTCCCATACACACCTTCGCCTTTCATCGCTCATTTCCATTATTGCCTTCTTTCATATTCAGTGTCTGTTGAGTTGTTTATGAATTCCATTCATTTTATCAGCCTTTAGTTTTTGTCAACCTGCTTAATTATTCACGTATGTTTAATAAAAAACAAAAATCATTCAAACAAAAGAAAAAAACAGAAAAAACATTTTTTTTAATGCATGAGCTTTTTAATTTATAGCTGATATTTCAATTTTTCAGTCCACTTCACATGAATTGATAAAAATCGCTTTGCAAATAATCTTCTGAATCGCCATATATGATATTATAAGTCATACCACAAACACAAGATAAATAGATCTTTGCAAATCACCATATTATAAGCGTTAACTAAAGTCATCAAACACTGCCTGGGTTGTCTCAAATTACTCCCCTTAAGTTCCATTATCGTCCGACTCGACTGACAAATTTGTAGAGATAATTGCAGACATCTACGAGGATCCTTACTCCTCACAACATTGCTTCATTTCTCGTGATCATAAAACCCATAACATAGTGTGTTCCTACCATTCTCATGCACTCTCTCAATACCATGTGATATCAGAGGGCAACAGCTATAAGAAGGCCATCAACCTTTCATACAACTCCTGACCATCTTTCTTTTCTTTTCTAGGAACCCCTACCTCAACATCACATTTTCCCTGTTTTACCATTCGAGTGGTTTCTCTCTTTGGGATTTTAAGGATTGTCATTTTCTTTTCCTGCTTAAAATCCTCATTTTGTTTTGATCCAATTCCAGGATGTTATTTGTCTTTACAAAATCGATTCCTTTATGCAGGAAAAGGTCTTTTGATTCAACCTCTGGAGAATTCATATCTCCATCCACTGCAGAAAGAACACGGTTCAAGTTTACAATAGCAACAATGTTTCTCTCTGGTTTAGGAACAAAAAGACCATAATTCTTGACTTTGGTCTATAAACTCTAATTCAAGTCAGAAATTAATTTCTATCCATCAATTTAAAGAGTCGTTTCTACGTGATTCATGTAAAAATAAAACACGTTTAACAGTGAAAATGCAATTTCAAACATAAATATTACAGGCCGGTGAACAGAGCCTCTTATAGAGATGAATCGCCAGATCTAAAACTAAAAATAAATAAATCTTATACATAAAGTAAAGTGCGATTTTCCCCTATTTGATTAACTTCGTAAACAAAAATGACAAACTGAAAACTGTTTTGTCAATCATTTTCAACCTCAGGAAAAAATTAACTTTCGTTTTCATTCAATTTAATCTATTTTTATATTTAGTCCACTCGTCCATATTTTGCATTAAGTACTAAAGAGAGAGTTACAGGAGATTACTCTTAATGCAACACATTACACCCTAAGAAAAGGAATCTTAGTAGCTTTATTTTTTCGTATTATACTGCAGGTTTGCTAACTTCAAATGTATCACTACACCGACCTGACAGTAATCGGCTCGTAAACGAAAACTTTAACAAAAAAGTACTTCTTCTGATTATAACTAACTAGCTGTCCATACCCGGCGCTGCTCCGGAGTCTTTAATGTAATTCTTTTTATTCTGAGTTTTCACGTTAAATTAGAATGCTTCAAAATTCATGTCAAACATTAAAATTGCTGAATTGTTTAAGAATAAGACGACATTTGTATTCTGGTGATGTAAGATATCAAAGTAACTAATTTTTTGATAATTAAAATAAGGTAATGTTTAAATCACTTAAAGACGTGTCTATGTATATTTATTTAAATGGCGAAGTTGTAATTTAATAAAATAAATACAATAGAATAAATAATAATGGAAATAAAAAAGAAATAGTTTTTATTACTTTAACGAATAACAAAACTAACAAGTCGGTATCCATATTCAAGACCCTTAAATCGTACAGCTTTGCCTACAACATCATGTCCTCTATAATTAATTTATAATTTAAGCACGTCGAAAACTTGGATAATACGAAAATAAAACAACCTACAATTAATTCTGGAATTTTCCTTTATTCTTTCTTAAGGTTACATTAATAACGAAGATAAATACAAGGTGACCCCCCCCACGAATGCCGCCAATTAAATCGTCAATAAAATTCACAATGCTTTTGCAATCCAACTATATTTAGTACAAATAAACTTCAGTCTATGACTGACTTGTCCACCAAGTTTCAATCATGAATGTCCAACAGTCTTTTTTATTGCTCTTCAATGATAAACACACTGAAAACAATGTGTATAATTGTCAATAACTCTGACATACTTCTCTCTTGGTATTATCCTGATTTCGGTTGTGATGGGCCCCTTCAGTTCAGGAATAGTCTGGGGATTGTATAGATGGATATTATCTTTGAGATAATCCCCACAGATAAAAATATGGAAGGGTTAAGTTCCGGTAAGTGTGACGTCCATTCAAGTTCTCACCTCTTACTGCGGAGACGATCATTAAAATGTCCCTGCATATCCTTGAAATTGATCAAACAACGACTGTTGGACATTCATGGCTGGAACTTAGTGGACAAGTCAAGCATAGATTGAAGTTTATCTATACATAAATACGATTTACATATCATCTTTTAAGCATAGCCTGAATTTTTATTCTCCTTCTCCACCCCCATATACACATACTACCACAACACATGTCATTTAAATAAAAATCGATTTAAAAGCCAAACAGAAGTTTCCCAAGAACTGGAATGCTTAAACATGTATGTGTTAACTGCTTGCTAATTAGCAGAAACGGTTATTTTATGGTGATGCCTAATGAAGAAATTGTAACGAATGCGTTATTTAAAAATTCTGTGCCCCCCCTTCCAATGTTAATAGCATAAAATCATGAGATTGAAGTATCTGCCAAATTTAATCTGCAGTTTAATGGACATAAAAATGGAATAAAGTCACGTTTGCCACTCTTTAACAAAAAAAATATATACAATTAAACGTGTTTATAAGCAGAAAATGTTATTATTGCTACTTCATTAAGAAAAAAAGATAATGCTTTGAGTGAATTATAAAATCACCTGTTATTCGCGGTTTATTACACACTGTTACTGCACGTTTCAAATATGTACTGTCAGAATTTCTCATTTTATTAATGTTACATGATTAAAGACTGTTCAAGTTACTTCTTCTTGGCAGTAACTCTTTAACACGCGTCAAACTATGAAATGGAAAAGAACGGATATAAGCAATTACACAAACTAATTAGAACAAAAAGTATTAACACATAGACATGATTTGATTTAATATGTCGTCCAAATGCTGACTTTATAAAGAATGCATCGTAAAGTAACAAAGTCAATATTTATACATACATTTTTCTTCTATAGATGCAGTGCATTATTTATAAAGTTCTCACGTGGATGAAATATTGAAATTATGTCTGTGTTAATCTCGTTTTGTTCTAATTAGTGTAGGTGCTATAATAAAATTACCCATAAAAACTGTATTCAAATCATCAGATAGAACTGAATATTTCCGTATTTTTCTCCAGTGATTATACATCATTAATATATTCAATTTAACATTAGGTTAGCTTTGAAATGCACTACGTTGAAAACACGTGTTTAAAAATACAAGAATATGTCCAACTCTTATAGAAAAAAAACGAAACAAAATTAGCTAAACCCCTCCAAAGCGAACCCCTCTAATTTCTTTTTTCAAAACGAGACTACACTTTCTAAACATTAAAACTAAAAAACAACAAAAAAACAATGTACACCTTGAAACCACTAAACACTAATCATGTGGTATTAAAGACGTAATTACTTCCCCTTTCCAATAACTCTTTAATACCTCAAACTATATATATATATATATATAGTCTACCCGGCACCATGTTGTAATTTTACTACATAAATAACCTAATAAAGCTTCCATCGTTACAACCTTGCTTTATTTAGAGAGTTGGTCTATTACAATGGTTAAAAAGTTGCTTTTTAAAATCCTGCTTATTTTTTTTTTTTTTTTAGAATGCTATTGTTGTCATTTGATGTTGTCTTGTAAAGATGGCAATGTTTCCCTTTAAAACGTGACAAATCTTAAAAGTATATCTGTCAAGATTTGGAAAATGGTAAAAGTTAACTGATGGAAGTGATCAAAAAGACAAAACGGATAATTTGTATCTTCCGTAAAATCACGCATTGGGTTTGATGTCAATTTATTAATTGCAGGTAAGCTTACGTATGTTGGGATCCAAGATCCAACATGAAATAGATAACACTAAAAATAGATTTTTTATTAGTTAGATCTATAAAACTTGTTTTTAACTAAGTATTTATTTCTGGATCACAATAACTATTTTAGCTATAGGACTTTCTGAGCCACCATGGTTCGGAAGGTGGTACAGGCCAGGGGAGACGCCGGCTCAACCCGACAAAGGTGAACACTTTGCAACAACTACAAGAAACACTCGCATTGTCTGAAAAAAGCATAAAACTAATGCATCGAACGAAGGTGTTCTTATTTTATAGAATGCTTAAAAATTTATATAAAATGGAAAAATTGCTTGTCGATGTTGTTGCACAATTATTTTTGGCAAACCAGAAGAGTACTCGACTCAAAGTCACCAGCAAACGGTGTTCGGTCAGATTTAGTTCCTGATATTAAACTCAATCCGTAATATAACTTCCAGCGATAGTTTCAGGTTCTCAAATTTATTCATTTATTTATTAATTGTTAGGTGAACGTACAGAATAGTTAACATGGGGAAAGGGGGGGGGGCTTTTGTTATAAATGGCTTTTTAAATAATAACGTTATTATTTCAGCACGGTCCGTAAACTACAGAAGATTATTTAGAAATCCATTCTTAACATGGGGAGGGGGCTTTGTTAACTATTCTTTACTTTCACCTAACAATTTAATAAATAAATTAATAAATAAAAATTAGTACAAAACTTGAAAAATCAGAAGACCCAAAACAGGAAGTATTTAATATCAGGAACTAAATTTGACCGAATACCGTTTTATGCTGACTTTGAGTCGGGTACCCTTCTGGTTTGCCTTATTATGTTCATAAAAGCATATTGTTATTGTAAGTCAAATTGTGTGCAAGTAGTTCAGGTAAAACAAATTACGCTTATAGCTTTTCCAAGAGGCAAAATCGTTTATAAAGTTGTTCAAGACAAAACAAACGTAATTTCGATCAAGCATTAACGATCTATTTATCTAGCATTATTGCATTGACTATTTATTTACCGATATAATTCTACTAGTTTAGATATACAAAGAAAGCTTTATTAATACTACTTTTGCGTCGAATTTGGATGAATTACTTCCCTTTGATCTAGCACATGCATATTAGCAGCGTTACAGTCGTACTAAGAGAGGAGCAAGCAGAATAATTATATAGATGAGTATAATAATAATAATAATAATAATAATAATAATAATAATAATTAATAATTACATTCTTGACAAAAAAGCTTTAAATATATGTCACATTTGAATGTCTTGTTTTTGTCTTGTAAAAGTCAACATTCCCTTACAAATCGCTCCAACCAAATCAAACCTTTAATTTTAATTCCTCCTTTCGAACCAATTTCCCAATGTCTTATTTTTTTCTGTCCTTTAGCATTTTTACCTGCCAGGCAGCTGTGGCGCTGGTCTGGAAAGAGTACAAAACGGCCTGGAATGAAAGGAAAAGCTCGGAAAGAATTCTACAAAGCAATTGTACGAGAAAAGGAAACTATTATGGTATGTCATGCCCAGTGTTACTTCGCATAAATACAAAACGTTTTCTGATAGATCCAAATTTGTAACGACAAAGTTAATCATTATTTTTTTAATTTATTTATTTCATTTTGCCTGCTTGGGCATCTCCTATTTTAATCAATAATCTCATTTCAACTTATTTCATCTTCCTTTATATTGGAATGTTTTTTTTTTTACAAACCCAAAACATTGCATTTTTCTACGATTTTTGTTTACTTATTAATTTTTTATTTTTTTCCTTTAGATTTCTTATGCATTTTGTCGTACTTTTTTTAGAAGAAGTAGATAGGGGAGACAACTGTGTTTTAGTTTGTTTTTGTTTCTCTTTTAACCCTTAAATACTTTGTGTTTCAAATATGAAGCATTCCAACAAAATGTCTATTTAATATATTATTCAACGAAAATTTGTCGAACTGCAACTTGTTTCACATCTACAACGAGCCTGTTAGCAAGTGTGAGTAGGTATTAGTATGATGTTGCATCAGCATACCCGCTAAATAGGTAATACGTATCTTCGATGATAATTTTTTCCCAAACCAATATAAAAAAGCATTTAAGAGTTAAAATCAAATATGGCGTCGATCTTGGTATACACATACGTGTGTTTTGGGAAAAAACGATGTAAAAGAATGTTTTCTAACGTAAGTTTACAGGGTTTTTTAAAGAATTTTTAAATTTTTTTCTAATGAATCATTGCCCTAGAAGATTCAAGATATGCTTGCAAATCTTGAATGTCTGGACAATTGAAGAAAAGGCTGTTAAAATAAATATCTTTGTTAGAAAATAAAGATATTGTCGTTGGAATCTGTTTTTTTCCATTGTCATATATATATATATATATATATATATATATATATATATATATATATATATATATATTTGTAAATATACAGGCCTAGGAACGTGATAGAAACCTGGGTTTCACGAACACACCTAACCCAGTTTGAAATATCTGGACAGAAAAGCTCCTAACGATCGTCAGTCCAAAGTCCTCTGAAAGAAAAAAAGCAAAGAAAACAGAACTCTCCTAACATGAAGAGAGACAAGTAAAAGTCTAATTTCCGTTTCCGGCAAACCTCACATCTTTCCGGAAGCGAAAATTAGACTTTTACTGGTAAGTTTTAAAAATTAAAAAAAGAAGCTTCTATCTGTTTATCCGTTTTGGGAGCAGGCGTAGTTTTTAATAGCGAGTGTTGGGTGAGTGAAGTTTCACCCAATCAGGGGAAGGAGGGCTGTCGCAATCTGACTTTTCTCTTCACCTTTTTTGTTTCATTTTTATTATTATTTTCGTTTTATTAATGTTTGTATTTTGATTTTATGACTTGTTTCAGGTTGGTGATTGTGCCGTGTTCTTGTCCACTGGGCGGCCCCACTTGCCATATGTAGGCAGCATTGAAAGTCTTTGGGAAGGATGGGGAGGCAACATGGTTGTCAAAGTGAAATGGTTTTATCATCCGGAAGAGACCAAAGATGGCAAAAATCTTCTTAATTTGAAGGTTGGTATTCAAGAACTTCAAATGTTGTTCGAGATAAGAATTGTCTCACACATCTATTTTTCCTCTCTCCTCTCTTTCTCTTTCTCTATTTCCTTTCTCCTTTCTTTATCTCTCCTCATGTCTCTCTCTCCTCCTTTTCTATTTCTTTTCTATTTCACTCTCTCTCCCCTTTTCTCTCCCCCCTTTCTCTATCTCTCCACTTTTCTCGCTTTCGCTCTTCTCTCTTTTTTCTCTTTCCTCTCTTTCTCTCTCTCTCCTCTCGCTCTCTCTCCCCTTTTTCACTCTCTCTTATCTTCTCTCTTTCTCCTTCTCATTCCTCATTCTCTCTCCTTTCTTTTCCTCTCTCCTCCATTGCTCTATCTTTTCTAGTTCTCTCTCTTCTCTTTTTCTCTCTCTTTCTCTGTCCTTTACTCTCTCTCTCTCTCTCTTTGCATATATATATATATATATATATATATATATATATATAGTTTCGGAAGTTTCTCAACCATTAAAACTAAAAAAAAATATTTTTTTTAAACTAAAAAAAAAAACCCTTAAGTCCCAAGTCGTTCAGTGGAAAATCACTCATGTAAGTCAATTTAGTTTTTACAGTTATTATATGAGTTTGCTTCTAACATTATTTAAGGGATCATCAGTTGTTTACATATATATATATATATATATATATATATATATATATATATATATATATATATATATATATACATATATTATACTAATATCTATGAGTATCGGCTTTTAAAATCGGTTTAAACTTTGAGATTTGCACGTCTATACTGTGATCGGTGCCTTCTCAGACAGAGCATTATAATACTTGAATGAATTACATGTCTTAATAGGTCATTACTCATTACCAAACACGATCCTATACTAGATTTGTTTACTTCCAGTTTCTCGTAATCATACCGCGGTAAAATTGAGTTGGAAATATTTTTACATCATTCTGCCATTACTTTTTAATTCAGACATTTCCATTTCGTAATATTTCCTTTGTTAACCTTACTTGGAATTGCCAATTACCTCTTCTAAACCTAAAGTTTAACTTTAAAGACGTATCGGACGATTCCAATGTAACACAAGACTATTCATATATATATAAGGTGAACCAAGAACCAGAATGATGACGTAATAATATTTCCAACTCAATCTTCATAAAAGACAAACGATTATTGCAAAGATGAGGAGATAGAAATTATTTGTAAATATCAAAAGGTTTTCATAAATATTTTATAATATATGTAACAAATAGTGATAAAATTATAGAACAATGAAAACTTTAAATTTTATTTTTTCTACTTTTTTCTATTTTTTCATAATTGTTTTTTTTTTCGATTTCCAGGGAGCTTTATTTCAATCAACTCATGTTGATGAGAATGACGTCCAGACGATCTCTCACAAGTGTGAGGTACTTTCCATCGCTGATTTCCGTTGCCGCAAATTCGAGGATCGGAATAAACTCGAAGACTGTGAAGATATTTATTTCCTCGCTGGCTCCTATGACCCAATGACCACACGTATGACCTATGAGTCTGGCATCCCGGGCATCATATGATGCCCGGGCGGCACTCCACCCACACCAGATGCGACCAGATGGTCGTATTTTATTCAGATCTACCCGAATGACGCTTTAAAGTTCGACAAAAATTCTGGGGGAAACAACAACAAAAACTTTTTAAAAGTTTTTGAAAAAAAAAATGGGGTGAAAAAAAAAAACAACAAAAAAAAACGGAAGAATTTAAGTAAAAATATAAATGAATTGAAAGGGAAGAAAATGAATTATTTAAAAAAAGTCAATTGAGGAGACGAGAACAACAGACAGAGAGAATTTAAGAGGGCGAGAATTATCCTCCCCCTATTCGCCCTCCTCCTCTGTTCTTATGAATGAAATAATATTGAACTGCTGCTGTCACTGATGATGCTATTTGCTAAAACAATTGAACAGCCATTCCTCGATGTCCATCTGAAACACAAAACAATCTGGTTTAAACTGGACAGTAAATAATTGATCCCCATGAAAGGGGCTCATATTCTCGGCAAAGAATTGTCTTCATTGTTTTCAAAGAAATCTATTCAACCTGAAAACCTACAACTGGTCAATTCATAATTAAATGAGATGGAAGACATGATTATCTTCATCATTGTTATTATTATTACTATTAAAGATGTTATTGGACGCAGATAATTGAAACAGATGGAAACTTTTTAAATTAAAGATGTTATTGAAAATGTATACTTGAAACAGATGTGAACTTTCTGAATTAAAGATGTTATTGAACACGGATAACAGATGCAAACTTTCTAAAAGTGTGTTCCTAGACTGTTTTTTATTGTTTATGTATCACTCTTGTCTTTCTTGTGGAAGAAGGAAAATGGACTGGAACCGCTTTTAAAGAAAGAAATGGTCTTTGTTAGAAATCTATTCAAAATTTGTTTTCGTAAATAAGAAGTTACTGTGGCAAAAAAAGAGAACAGACAGATAATAGAAAGAAATGATTTTGATTCTGTAGAGAAATGCAAACAAAATCCTTTGAAAATATATGAGAGGTTATCATTGGCCCAATGGATACAGTTACGGACTATGAAATCAGAGATGCTGAGTTCAAATCCAATCCGAATCTATTGTGGGTGATTTATGCACTAATATTTCTGGAAAAGGTATGAACCCCCTATTTCTACTCATGGATAAAATAGCAATTTGTGTTCAATTAATCGTAAACGATGAATTGTTGCCAATACGCATTGTTCATCAACATTAAATAATCTAAAAGGGTTGATATGCCGTTAAACAATCAAACCTTTAAAATGTGTATCACTTAAAACAGCCAATGCATTACAAAAACGATTTAAAAAAAATGAAAAACGTTAAAAATCTTACAACAAAGAAAATTCTTCGGTACCATCGATGCCAATAGGAAAAATAGTATCGCAAAATGACACAAAATAACTTTGATGGGGAGGTATCGCCAGGTAAAAAAGGAACATCTTTAATAAAATGAGTTTCAAATGCAACACTAGACTGACCTTTAAAAAAGAAAATAACCGCAAAAAAATGGAAAACAAAGACACAGATATTCCGTTATGTTTAAAATATTCTAAGGAACTTTTTAAAATCTTTTTTTAACTCAGGTTATTAAAAATTATTTTTTGCTGCTACCAAATTTGCATATTAATCAACCTCATAACTGCATGTTGATTAATCTCAAATTTGCACACGAAGATGGCCGATATAAAGAAAGCAACACTCAACGACTCAAATGAGAATACAAATTAAATTCTTCAATTTGATTGGGTGTTCGTCGTTATAGCTGTTGCTGTCGCCGGATGAGAAAAACTGACACCTACTTAATAAAATGGTGGGTTAAAGCTGAAAAAGCAAACACAACTCACTTTTGTTCACTTCTTCCAACGGGAATAATTTCTTCATATATTTATGTTATCCGCCAATGTCTTAAACTGTTACATTATTTACCTACAAATGAAGGAATGAAGAAAAGCAACAAAAAAAAATTATTTTTTTTATTTTAAAAATGAAAAAAATTTCCAAAAAGCATTTTGGTGATGAAAATGGAAGATGCATATTTAGTTTGAGATCAGAAAAAAACGACACTTTGTTTGAAATTGAAATAAGGGAAAAATATGGTAGAGTGGGCTTTCTTTAATTATATATATATATATATATATATATATATATATATATATGAATCCTGTAAGAGTTCCTGCATTTTCTCCAATGTTATTTGGTCTTCAGGACGCAGTTGTATATACGTTAAATGTCTATATATATATATATATATATATATATATATATATTATCGGACTCTGTTAAATACAATATATCTACCTTCAAAACGTTTCATTGAGTAAAATATATATGTATATATTCACATTATATATATGAATAATCATAGAATTTTGAAATTTTATGTTTATGATTATAAAGCTCTACTTTTTATTGAGCACTTTCGAAATAAATACTGGAAAATATATGCATAATGTTTTAATATATTATGTTGAAATATATAACAATATATATATATATATATATAATGTATGTATATAAGTTTGATAGATATGATCACTTGGTATATATGGAGTTCTATAGAATTATGAGATTTTTCGGACTCCAAGAAGGATCGAACATTCGGATATCCAGGATTGCTGACTGGAAAATTCTGGAATACAAAAGGCGACAGAGGAAGAGAATTAATAAAAACAAACCCAAAAAAGAAGAATATATCGCATACCTTTTGATGCCCTCTAATAATCACACAAAAAAATGAACAATCTTCACAAAAAACACTATGGATTCAGCAACAATTGTTCTTTTTTGTTTAAAGAAAAATATTTTTATTTTTATTAAGAAAAAAGTTGTTGTTTTTTTTAATTAAAATGATGATGCTGATGATGGTGATACAATGATGGGAAAAATAATGATGGCAAAAATTTTGAAGTAAAAAAAACAAAACAAAAAAAACACGAAATAAAAATGGGGAAAAGGAAAACGTTTTAATGACCCCCCTCCCCGAATTATACAGAAGTTGGACTTTTTATATTTTTTTTCTCACGAACTCCAACACAAAATACTAAACAAAAATTAAACATCTTCATACTTCGCTCTCCTATACCTACCCCACTTCATTGTGAGAGCAAACTTTGTGGGCTGAAAAAAAACTGTGATAGATAAAAAAAAATGAAGGAACAGAAAATAGACAAAAAAGACGGTGTTAAAATAAAATTACATTTCAAACAACACAAAAGAAACTTTTTAAAAAATAAGTTAAAAAAAATTAAATGTAAAATAAATTAAAATGAAAATGTAAAAAATGTAAAAAAAAAATAACAATTAAAAATGAAAACATTGTTCATTAATATAAAAAGGGATTTAAAAAAAGTTTGATTTCAGATTACCTTGCCCCCAACCCAACCCTAACATTGCCCCACCCCAACCACCCTTACCATCAGTTCCAGCTTTTTCTTTATTTTTTTTTCGTTTCATGATTTTTAATTTGTTTTTGCTTAGAAAAATATTATTAAGTGTTTAAAACAATAAAATGCTTACAAAAAAAACTTAAGTTTACAAAAAAAATTAAACCAAAAAAATGATCCTGCCACAAAATATTTACGAAAAAAGAAATCATAATAATAATATTAATTATAATAATAACTACAACAAGGAAAATGTAAAAAAAAAAAATGATAATTTAAAAAAAAAAAGTTCTTCTCCATACCCTCTTCTCTAATTTTCTTTTCTTTTTATTAAACTTTGGCTTATTTTTCCCCCCAAATGACAGTAACAAATTTACTGAAGAAAACACAAAGATCAGATAAAAATTTTCTTTATAAAATGACAAGTTTTCTGATACACAAAAGATGAATTTCCTCCATTGGGTCCCCAAAATGGTTATGCTTGGGGATTTGTTTTTGGTTTTTCATTTTAATTTTTATCTATTTTATTAAATTTGAAAAAAAAATTGTTTTTATTCTGCCCAAACCTAACTGAGAATTATTGAATCTTGTGAAACATTTAGGTTAACGAGTTACTCAGTACTTAGCGTCATGATCAAAGTAGAGTATCTGTTCTAGCACAGAGGTCTGGCTTGCTGAGAGCCCAATCTTTTGATAGGAATGATCGTTCTGTTCAGTCCAATAGGTAATCCTCCAAGGCATTACCACTTCTTTTGGGAGAGGGGTTGGTTTATTGCCAGTTGCCTGAGGCAGCACCCCTACCGGAAAAGTGAAACGAACCATCTCAGCAAATTTTGCAACAAACCTGAGTGTCCTTATTTGGGTGAGCTGGATTTTCTATCCACATTAATCTTGCCGCATAGGGAAGCGGGTAAATAAACTTTTTCAGGTTAACGAGTTTTGTAGGAAAACAGGCCGCATTATAATCTAATTTTTCTCTTAGATCGTAAAATCATCCCATCTTTAAAATCAGTTTCTTTTAATATTTAAACCAGAATTCTCAACTGGGGGCCACAGAAGCTTTAAGTGACTCACGAATAAAAAGCTTCTATTTCTGTTCTTTTTGTTTGCTAGATGTAAGTGTGTTTATTGAAATTTTCAAGATTTGGATTTTATGTTATGAATATAACGGAATTGATTCCTTGATAGTTTTTACTAACCTCGAAACAAATATTTGATTTAAAAGAATTATATATACATATATGGGGTCCACAGATGATAAAATAGCGGTCAGGGTGTCCATAAATAATATAAGGTTGGCAATCCCTAATTTAGATTAGTTACTTTTGATGTGATATCAGTAAAATCCAAGATGTCACATGATACAATTGTACAATTTCTTTTCTTTAATAGTAAAATGATGCTTGTGTGGTTGGCCTAATGCATACAACTATACCGATTTCAAAATCCTATCGGATCAACTGTAAGCATTACAAATTAATACCGTTGGGGAAGGTATTAACCCTTTCTTCCCTCCAGCGATGAATAAAATAGCACCTTATATTCAAGTAATCATATACAATGAATTATTTGACAATGTGCATTGTGTTTCGGCATTAGATAACTAAAAATGGTTGATATGCCGTAAAACAAACAACCCAAATCGAAAATAAAATGATACAATCTTTAGAATAATATTGTTCAAGTTTGGCGAATAACTTTCGTGGTGGTATCTGAAAGTTCCAAGACTCCAAATGCCACCATTCTACAGAAATGTTGGTGCTGCTAGCACTTATTGTTACCCAGTGAATTAAGTCGGGCAGTTTACAGCTATATCATATTGACACACTAGTTTTTGTCAGATCGCAGAAGTTAAGCAACATTGAACCTGATTAGTACTTAGATGGGTGACCATTTCATAATACTAGGTGCTGTAAGCAAAATACTTCATTCATGTAAAACGCAATGCATATGAATCAGCTAATTACGATTTTTATTTTACTTACTATCGATCCATTTCATGGTCATTACACAGATCAAAGATGGCTGACCATTATGACGCACAATACTTTTCTAGAACCGTTTTGCGTGGGAACATGTTTAGTTGTAGTAGCTCAATATCGAGGAAAGCACATCCGGACCGGATTCGAACTTGGCACACCCAGGTGGTTAGTCTGCGTCGTTTCCACGTCACCACGGCCACCTTATAATTTAAAGGCATAACTCAGTAATAAACTATGTATATATCCGATCCGATGATGCTCAATACTAAAATTGTAGAGCTTAGATATTTATAAGTGTGTTATTGCTTAGATTGATGGTGCCAACGTTTCATCCTCCTGGATTCTTCAAACGTTGGCGTTGGCGTTGCCAATGTAAGTACAAATATATGATTTTATAGTATGGCTTTTCTTTCTTTCTTACTTTCTTACTATCTTTCTTAGTTCTCTATCTTTTATTACCCCCCCTCTCTCTCTCTTTCTCTATCCCCCCCTCTCTCTCCTTCACTCTCTCTCTCTCTATATATATATATATATATGTATATATATATACAGCCTTTCTTTATATTTACCCCTTTTTTTTACATAATGTAACTTTCATTCTTTATTTAAACAAAACCTCTTCAAAACCTATCTCCATCCTCTCAGCAACCTTACCCAATCCCATCTCTGTAATCCAACCCCCTGTCCTCCGCCATTTTTGGTAAAATATAAGGCTTCAGTTACTCCCGGTGTGTAGGTCTACATTAAGCAACCCCCTTCTCCCCCTCTCTCTCTCTCTCTTTCACTCCCCACTACTCACAACTAAATTACTACCCCCACCTACCTGTTAATTAACTACAGCACAGGTGGTTTTTACACCTGTTCGTTCTGAAAAACGATATCAAGCTGGAAGGTGTTTCTTGTATAGAATTAAAGATAGGAACAGGAACCAATATTTTTTAAGATGCGTCCATTCAATTTGTGCAATTAGCGACTAAAATGTTATTTTCAAATTTAACTCTGACAGACTAAACTGAAGAGTGACAGACCGATCGACAGACAGGACGGACGGACGGACAGACGGAGCTTCTTATAGAGATGCGTGGACGCATCTAAAATCTTCAGTTAGAAAAAAAGGCAGAATTTTTTTGTTGTTTTTGTTTTTTTGTGCTTTCTTTTTATAAAAAAAAAGAATGTTTTCTTCCAGCCAATCTGAATCCATTTCTGGATAAATGTTGGTTCCCTGGAACTAAGAAGAATGTAAAAGAGAAAACAAGACCAACAGGAGGAACGAACTAACAAAGTGTTGACATTGGTTGTGTACACATTGTAAGCGAAATTAACAAAAAAATGTGTTTCAAAATACCACTCCTATGCTGTAAATAAAATATTATTTTATACAATTTCCATCTCGAGTTCTTTCAACCATTTTCTTCAGTTTTTTGTTGTTGTGATGTAATGTATTCTTCCCCTTACATTATGTATAGACACGGACATTTATCTTTTTAAAATAAAAAGATTTGGTGTAAAATAAAATTCTGAGCAAGATTTAGCAAGACAAATTAGGTAATGTTAGTAGGATAAATAGACTAAAAATGTTTTTGTAAAATGTATTAATAAATGGTTAATTTATAATTTGTTTTATTTTTAATCAGAAATCATATATACGAGAAAATATATGCTCCCTCCAGGAGCATATTTTTACAAGACTAGGAAGATGGTATCATAAAGAACGAACATATATTACACTACCTCCCAAAAAGGATGTAATGCCTGAATGGTTGGTCTCATATAAACAAAACAGATACTATACCCCCAACCACCAAGGAAGCTGAAATACCTATAAGGATGTTCTTATGATAAAAGAACAAATACAACACTACCCCCTAAAAGAAGAGGTAATGCAGGGAAAGATAGTCTTATGACCACAAAACCGATATAACACTACCTCACAACGAATTGAGCATTAACAAACAGTGCAATAGTCTGAAATAGCATAGTTTCGACCTCAGAGAGACATATACAAAATTTCCGGTAGTAACATAGTATATAAATACTGAAACTCGATACATCATATATTATATATCCATATAATTTTTTATGTGGATGCATGACATAATATATATATATATATATATATATATATATATATATATATATAAACTATATATATATATAAACTATATATAAATACATCATGTATATGTGTATGTATGTATTATATACATGTATGTGAATATGTATGTATATTGATGTATGTGTACATGTATATATATATATATATATCTGTATATGTATGCGTACATGTATATATATGTATGCGTACATGTATATATATACATATGTCTGTGTATGTGTATATATAACTATATATGTATATATATGTGTGTGTGTCTATATATGTATATATACATAGATATGTGTGTATATGTATGTGTCTATATATGTATATATACATACATATGTATAACTATGTATACGTATATATGTGTATATATATACATAGATATGTATATATATATAACTATGCATGCATATATATGTGTATATATATGCATAGATAAGTATATATAACTATGTATACGTATATATGTGTATATATATACATAGATATGTATATATATAACTATGTATGCATATATATGTGTATATATATATAGATAAGTATATATATAACTATGTATGCATATATATGTGTGTATATATATACATAGATATGTATATATATAACTATGTAAGCATATATATATATATGTTTATATACATAGATATGTGTATATAACTATGTATGTTTATATATACACATGTATAAAAACGAAAGCCGAAAACTATATTTTTTATGCATTCATCGACGTTTCGTCTTTGTGTAGACTTTCAGAGGATCCAGAAAAATGCAGAAAAATCATACAGTTATTAATTTTGATTTGCCTGAAATTGTTTGAGTTTTGGCATGACTGTGGATGTGTAAGGCAAACAATGAAACACGGCGATTTAGGTTAATTCGTTATCAGCAGTAGTCAATACATTTCAAGGGAAAAAAGGAAATGGGGTGACAGCTCGGAATTATATATTCTCATATCTATTTTTAGCTTAGGGAGCATGTATGGGTCAAAGCCGATCGTGGCCGGTAGTGTATATGGGGAAGGTGGCGGAAGTCTGAACTTATTGTCATGCTTCGAATTAAAAAGGAAAGAAGAAAGAAAAAGAAAAACAATTATATTTTTTATATGACTGTAAAAGCGTGGAGATTTTTACTATTTTGAAACGCAAATTCTGATAAAAACACGGAAAGTTGTTGCATAAGGAGAGAGGCAGGACATGATACCTATTAGTTTATTCAAGTGTTAATTTATAATTTATTCCTATTTGATTACTTTATTTGTGTCTCATTAATTAATCAATACATTTTTGCAGTATGTGGAAATATGTGTAATAGAAAGTTGGAAATAATATAACTCGTTTATTTATTTATGTGTGAATGTGTTTATTTATATTTATTTTGTTCATTATTTGCGTATTATTAGGTGATCAATAATATTTATTATTATATAAGTGTATGTATATTCAATATGTGAATAAAAGTAAAAAACAAGGAAATAATGTTCATTAGTTCCTTAATTAATGTGTGTATGTATTTATTTATTCCCATTTATTTAATTATTAGTGTATTATTAATTAACCAAATAACATTAACATAATTATGAGCATAAACGTGTATGCATATGCAATATTGAAATATGTATATATAAGTGTGAGAATAGGTGGAAATGATATCTAACTAGTTTATTTATTTATGTGTTAGTGTCTTTATTTATTCCGATTTTTTTAGTTATTTGTGTATATTTATTAATAGAAGATGTGGTATGGGATGGTTATTCAGGTTCTGATGTTAATTTTTGTTCCACCATGATGAGTTTGTTAATTAACGGAGATCAATTATAGAAACCATTTCGTTGTTTTATGGTGTTAGAGTTTGTGATGAGTGCAACTTACCATCCCCCCAAGATTTTAATAGAAATGATACAAACTTATTATTTACGTGACATACACACATATATATACATATATATGCATACATACACATATACATATATATATAAACGTATACATATATATACACGTGTACATATATATGCACATATACATATATCTATATGTATATATACACATATACATATATATACATATATACACACATACAAACGTATACATATATATACACGTATACATATATATACACATATACATATAGATGTATGTATATATGCACATATACATAGATATATATATATATACACACATACATATGCACCTATGCACATACATATATATACATATATATATATACACATATACATATAGATATATACATATAAATACACATATACATTTAGATATATACATATAGTTATACACATATACATTTAGATATATACATATAGTTATACACATATACATTTAAATATATACATATAGTTATACACATATACACATATATATAAATATAGATATATATACATATAGATATACACATATACATGCAGATATATACATATAGATATACACATATGTATATGTATATATATATATATATATATATATATATATATATATATATATATATATATATATATACAATATAGCCATGTGACAAAGATGTGGGGCGGCATGCCGTAGCCTTCGTATGAAACACACGATCACAATTTGGGGGAACTTCTTAATACGCAGAACTTCGAATGGACTGTAGGCTAGCCAGCTGTTATATAGTATATTGTGCAATTTGTCTTGCAAATCACTAGGGCATCTCCGGCTCGAGTTAATATTTGGCCTTGTTGAGACTTTCTCGGCTTATGTAAGCCGGTTCTCTTTGGCTTCGGCGGTGAGTAGGTGGCTCTTGCAATTCTTATATCCGTAGCAAAGACTCTCATTCAGTGATTTCTTCATAGTCGCTACTCTGATGCCTCCCTCCCATATGCCAAAGTCAGCATTGCCTTGACTGGATCTTTCCGCACCCTTTATTTCCTGCTCGACGAATTACACCGTGCGGACATAGTCAGAACGCTGTGATATTTCCTGCCTACCACTGCTGCCATCTCCACGTTGTAATTCTCCAGCTCACATTTACCGGCCTTTAAGTTATTCAAGGAGTTGCAGCTAAGATTTCGGATTTTTTGTAATCCGACGCGAATCATGGTGCAGCTTATTCTCCTACAATTGTTTGGTGCTTTCCAGTTATCAATCGTATCCAGCTCTCAAATCTATGAACAGTACACCGAAACAAATATCCGTTGTAGTTTATTTTAAATACTTAAATGGTTCTGAAATAAAGGAATATAAAAGCATCATGAAATTTGACCTGGACACTGTTGTTAAACGCTTGGTAGAGACGATGGCTGTGGAAAGGTCATACGCATGGCAGCAGGACTGTATAAATATATATATATATATATATATAACGGAGTTTTTCGAGTAACGACAGAGAAGCATTTCTACCCCCCCCCCCCCACTTTTTGACTTGCCCCCCCCCCACTTTACGGTCATTAATAATGAAGTTATATATGCATGTGTTTAACCGGCTCCCACTTTTTAGGAGAGCCACCCCCCACTTTTATAACTGTCCCGCCGGTCCTGATACGTCATAACAAAAGATAATGAACAATAACGAATGATGCAAGAAGAGAATGACGGAAATACAGTGTTAAATATTCAGTTGGATACGTTAGCTGGTAGATGTATTAACTAGTATGTATTGCGTTTATGTATGGTGGTTATGCTGAGAGCAGGAACCGTTTAAGACATGGTCACGAAGGTGTCAATGGATTGACCATGCTGAATTGTCAGAACCGGAAGCCAATGAAGCGAACGGATATGATGTCACCTGTTCGAAGAGGACGGGATTATTCTGGGAGAAAATAGATAACTGGAAATATGCGTTTAAAAATGGTCTAACAAAACGTTGATATAATTAATCGATGCGCTTAAGACATAAGTAACTCTCTCCTTCCTCCTTTTGACTTTTGAGTTACTGGCCATTCTTCTAAGAACGTATTGTACGAATTAGTTGCATGATAATGAATTAACCTTTGTTTCAGGTAACGAAAATATCTTAAGTAGGTAGGATAACAACACACATGCATGCATGACGATGCTGACTAGCAACGAAAGTATGGATTTTGATCAAAATAATTATAGAACTAAATGATTAAATATGGCAAACTCGAGGGCGTCCCGTAGGTTTATATACCAACATTTGTTATCGGTTTATTCACTATATAATGAGTGCTGCTATACATCAACGATATTATTAGTTGGGAGGTTGTCGAACATGCAACATATAGAAGGTATATTGAGTTTTATTAGGAGGTAATGTGTATGGTTGATGCCAGTCTCAGGTACCTCCTACCTGATACAGCATTCAACCTGGGCGGGTTGAATCGACTTCCTCCTCCGAAGGAAGTTTCATGGGAGTATCAAATTCACAATCGGTCCCCAAGCGCATGTATATCCCGGTTGCAGGATATGTTGAGGTGACGTTTTTGCAGTTCCTGCAGAGAGGTGTCGACGTCCTCCTACATACAGCGTCTGTTATTCCCAAATGGGCACCCATCTTGCACTGACCAGGATCAACGTTGCTTAACTTCGGTGATCTAACGAGAACCGGCGTGTCAACGTGATTATGCCGTACGAACAGTTAGAGGTAATGCTAATATACAAGAGGATGTAAGGATGAGAGTATTTCCAATAGTTGATTCTGGTTCTAAAGTGGAGGATCGATCTACGATAAAAATGTACATGGAAAAATAAACTACGTATGTTAATATTGTTTGTTTTTTAAGTATATTTTTTTAGATAATCTAAACTCTTACAGGTTTGTAACAATGTTTAACGTAAGATATGTAGGTTACGTAAAATATAAGTTAGCGAATATAAGACGTGTGGCTGAGAAACGAGTAGTTACGTAGCGGACAGGAAGTCGATTTCCGGAAGTGATGTAGTATAGTGTGACGTGGCAAAATGAAAACTAGTCATTCTCTCCTTGCTTCTGTCTGCGAGACGAGGCAGCAGACGTGCTTTTATGAACTTCTCCCGCCTACAGGGATATGTGTTGAGAAAAGATTTATAATATGAAACACTATACGAAAAATAAAACTAAGAAAAATATTAAAACCTAAAATTATAATAGTTGTTGATAGTACATACTGGAACTACTACGAAAAGAGACACATATGGTCTATACTCGCTGCTACTACGATCAAAACATCACCATCACTCATACAGATATGTATTGCTACCACTCCTACTCTGACAACGCTAGTCGACACGCGCCGGCCATATTTGATACGTAGCGGAAATTAATCAGCTGTGTTCTAGACGACTTGTTGGAGCTGTGATCCCTCTAAATAAGTTAAAGGGCTATGTTGCGGGTTAATCGCTAGAAATAAATTGAATGCATTAAAAAAACATCAGTAAGAAAAATCTTAAAGGTTAGTTCAACCGTAAATGTCCGCCTTTTTCTATTGACTGTTTCCGCGCGATTTTATTTTATTCGTTCTTAAAGCTCAGGAGTAATTATTTATTTCTCAAGCTTCTGTAATTATATTTACTAGCAGGGCCCGTGGAAATTACACAGTTCTACCTTTCATCTGTTGTATATGCTACCGGGCTTAAAAATATTCCCATTCTATGGACGTCCGGTGCCAACGCAGACCCCACGATATTATTGTACCCCCTTTGTTCAAACTGAAACATACTTATCTAAGTACTTATGTAGCTTCAGAATATATCTGAATATGGGAGTCTATCGACAAAACCCTTGTAGGACGTTTTGATGTATTTCCACTGTATGGACGTCAGGCTCGAACAGATACTACACTTTGATCCTAGCCCGAGGATCAAGAAAGTGTAGTTTCGTTTTAATTTCACGGTCGACACTACAGCAGAATCAGATAGATTTTTGTTAATTACTTTGTTTGCATTGCATCTTCGGCGATTGGACGATCCCATCTTTTAAAAAAGAGGTGAAAGTGAGAACGTTATTTACGAACATGAAATTGCCCTTAGCGTATTATTATATAGATTTTATCTATAGAGAGTAAAGTCTAAATACCGTCAAATATGTTTAGATCTATATCATTACTTAATTTGTTTCATTTTACTTCAGTCGAAGTTCTCTGAAATCAAGGGGCCCCTTCCTGAGCCTAACACTTGATCTCTATATAAGATACATAGATATTCGAATATTCCATTAAAGTTCTCTTTTATTTCTCAAACGTTTTCCTATATTTAATTGATCAGTTAACACTATGTTATCGTATATCTTTCTTGTGGTCTATTGGTCTTACCGGATTCCAGGACGAGCATTCATCTAGTTTGGTGGAGTATCCAGCTAAGTGCTGTTACTTGAGGTAACATCACTAGGAAAAGGGTCACATTTCCTCGCACAAACCAGTGTATAGCCGTATCGAAGGGATCTTATTTGGGTTTCGAATACTATGTTATTTTGAATATTTGGGCAGGGTTTACTTGTAGGGTGAAGTATCCTCATGTCAGGTTGTCCTGACAAACCCTTGTACAGAGAGACCTAAGACACTCGAGGATGATGTCTAGTAGGTAATTCAAACTCTCACAATTCCTCTCTTTTTGTTTTCATTTTATATCAGTAAGTTCTCAGAAATCTGTCCCACTTAAGGATTATTGATACAGTGCAGAAACGTGTGTGTAATTTGATTGGCCACAACCTTTCTTCTACTCTGCACCATCTCTCTCACAGACATGGTGTTGCTAGTCTCAGTCTTTTCTATAAATACTATTATGGCATGTGTTCTTTAGAATTATGTGATCTATTCCCTGCTTGTTTTTTTCCAGCTCGTTTGACTCGTTGGTCTAGTGGTCTCCATCACTTCTTAGTTCCTTACATCCACAGGCGTCATGTCTTGTCTGGAGCGATTTCCATAAAAGAAAAATCAAGGGGCCCCTCTCTGGGGCAAACACATCATTTCTATATGAGATAAATAGATATCCGAGTGCTCAATTAAGATTCTCCTCTACCTCTCAAGCGTTGAGTTAGTGAAGAAGTTAATAACATTATTTTTCCTCTCCCCAATTGACCTGTTTACTGTTTACAGTATATCATTCTTTTGGTCTCTTTGTCTTACCGGATCCAGGACAAGAATTCATCTTGTCTGGTGGAGTACCCAGCTAATGCTATTACTTGAGTTAACATTACTTGGAGAAGGTGCACCATACCTCGTATATACAGCCGTGTCGAGGGGGTCTTATTTCGGCTTCGAATACTATGTTATTTTGAATACTTGGTCAGGATTTACTTGTAGGGTTACGTATTATCATTTCAGCTTATCCTGACAAACCCTTGTACAGAGAGACCGAAGACACTCGAGGATGGTGCCTAGTATGCAATTCAAACTCTCCTCTTTTTAAAAAATTTCTTATCTTTTTGTTTTGGGGATGAGGCATCCTACCAGATGCCATACATTCACTCGCTATTTCAGACACTCCAGCCAAGAGATATTTTAAAGATTATAAGTGCAATTGTTTGTCTTTTTTTGTTTCATTTTACTTCAGTCGAAGTTCTCAGAAATCAAGAGGCCCTTCCTGGCTAACACTAAATCTCTATATGAAATACATAGGTATTCGCCTGTTCCAATAAAATACTCCTTTAGCTCTCAAACGTTGAGTTAGTAAATAAGTTAAGAATATTAATTTTCCTCTCCCGAATTAAACAGTTGATTATATTATAGTATATCTTATTTTTGTCTATTGGTCTTACCGGATTCCAGGACAATAATTCATCTAGTCTGGTGGAGTATCCGGCCTAAGTGCTGTTACTTGAGGTAACATCACTAGGAGAAGGTGCACGATTCCTCGTATAAGCTGGTGCATAACCAAACCGAGGAGATTTTATTTGGCCTTCGAATACTATGTTATTTTGAATATTTGGTTAAGGTTTACTTGTAGGGTAAAGTATCCTCACATCAGATTTTCCTGACGAACCCTTTTATAGAGAAACCGAAGACAATCGAGGATGGTGTCTAGTAGGTAATTCAAACTCCACTGTATAAGCAATGCAATGTTTACTGAAACCATTTAAAAATTATCTCCCTTGCTCTTTTAGCACTCTTCATTGCCACGCGTAAGGTGCCACTTTTTTTTTTACTCGGCGCCTCGAGACACACGTTTAAGTTTGTCCATCTTAATTGGAGTTTTACCGTTCCGAGAAATAAATGAATGATTAAATGTTGTAATCGCTTGAAGAAGTTGCAGACAATTGGTGAGTTAATATTATCTCTATTATTATTTAATATCCATTCATTATTTTATTTCCTCGTCCTTTCTTTTTATTTTTATTCGTATTCGAACGAATTTAATTTCGGGCATTTATTACAACAACCAACAAAACGAAAAAGGGTGAAAATACAAAACAAATAGGCAACAAATAAATGTTACCAAAGGCAAGATAAGGTACTCTTCTACCTACTTGGCTGTTTTGTTTTTTGTTTTGTGTGTTTTAACTTATTTTAAAGCGTCTTTTACTTCGGTTAAAAAATAGTATCGAAGAAGTAACGTTGGGATGAAATCGAAAATCGAAATTAAACAAAAATACAGCTAATAAAATATACAGTTTGGTTGAACATAAAATTTTCGTTCGATTGTGACAGTTGGTTAATTTCCTTCTGAAATAATGTTTATACTTTTTGGAAGGTTGTTCCAGTTAAACTTGACATTGTTCAAAGTTTGGATACTCGAAAAAGAGAACCGGAAACGGATATTTTTATGAAATGTCTATTGAAGCTGTACGTTTACAAATTAAAAAAAAAAATGCTATTTCAAACTTTATCGTGACTGACCGATGTAAATTATTTTTCAATATTTAAATGACAGACCAACCGACTAGCAAAGTATTTTACATAGATTCATCTCAAATAAGATGCGTCCACTTAATTTGAACGTTCAGCGATGCAAATGTTACTTCAAACTGACCGACGAACGAAGACTCTAAAAATCGTACGAGTTTTTAAATTGTCAGCTATTAGAAGTGGCCAAAAGATTTTATCTTTTTCATCACCTCTGTATCTTCTTCTGTCTCTCTCAATATATCCCTCTACCGTATATATCTTCCTCTCCCTTTATCTCTCGCCCCTCTATCTCTCTCCCTCTTTCTCCCCTATCTCGCTCTATCTCCCACATAACTCTTTTCTCTATGTCCTCTTCCTATCTCTCTTGTCTCTCTCTCTTCTCTCTCCTTCTTTTTCTTTTCTCTCTCTCTCTTCTCTCTCTCTCCTTTCTATCTCCCTCCCCTTCCTCTCTAACCTCTTTTTTCGTCCCCCTTCCTCTCTCTCTCTATATATATATATACACCCCCTCTCTATATATATTTATAGCCCCCCCTCTCTCTCTCTCTATATATATATATAGCCCTCTCTCTCTCTCTCTCTCTATATATATATATATATAGTCCTCTCTCTATATATATATAGTCCCCCTCTCTCTCTCTCTCTCTCTATATATATATATATATATAGTCCTCTCTCTATATATATATAGCCCCCCCTCTCTCTCTCTCTCTCTCTCTCTCTCTCTCTTTCTATATATATATATATATATATATATATCCCTCTCTGTCTATATATATTTTTCCATCCCTTTTTCTATCTTCTTCTATATCCCTTTCCTTTCTACTCTCATCCTCTATTCTTACGCTCTCTCTCTCTCTCTCTCTCTCTCTCTCTTCATTTCTTCCTTCTTTTTATTCTCCCCTCCTCTCGGTCTCTCGTGCTAGTAATTGATGGACGAATGGCCCCGGCCGTTTACTAATTATTGGCCGAAGCCTGTTTGGACATATTGGCTATTGGCGCTTGACCATTCGATGGTAATCCATACTCTAATAGGGGCTCCCACGCCCCATCTTTTTGTGCTAGTCGACTAAGGCTACTTAATCAGATTTGGTGTCATGGGGCGAAAGATACGTTACGAAATGCTGCGACGCGATCGGTACACGCCTTTCCGTTGTCCGTAGCAACGACGCTTTTGGGCGATTTGGTACGAACGTTCTCATGGTCGCCATCTTTTAATCAGAGGCTTTTTTAAGACGTGACTTTAGAATCCTTACACGGCTCCATTCGTACCAACACATTCAGCAGAGACACAAATACAGAGCGACATACATCGGGAAGTGTGGGGGGGAGTATGAAAAACGAATATAGATAGATTGTATTTCGCACGTTGTGTGAGTATGACTGAAACGAAAGGTTGTCTATATACTGTACGAACGCATTCAGCAGAGAGACATCAATGGGGAGAAATAAGGGAGAGAGAGACTATGCGAACGTCTGTGTGTATCAATGAATAGGAAAATTGCCCCTATTTACTTGCCTCCACACGAGGGGAAAATTAGACACAAGGTCGATTTTTAATCTGGGGAAAATTCAGTTTCCCCAAAAGAGGCATTCTGGATTGACACTAAAATAAAAATATGCTCAGTCGAGTAGGATATTTATTTCACTGACAGAGGACAGAACGGATCAAGTATAATATTAAAACAGATACTACACTTTGACCGTAGCTATAAGGCCAGTATTCTATACGAATACGTCCAGCAGAAATCCAGAGATAGCGAATAGTTATAATTTGGAAAAACAGATAGAGAGAGAAAGAAAGACAGCGGGACAGAGAGTGTGCGCGCATGCGTTTATATGCTTGGCTGGAAAGGTTTTATATATAAATTTCGTGACTTACGAATCCTTACACAGCTCTCTCGCCCCAATACATTCAGAAAATAGACAGGCACGGAGAGAGGGGGATGGGGCGAGCACGATAGCGAGAGAGGTGGGAGAGAGAGAGAGAGAGTTTGTGTGTGTTTACATATAGATTACGAGATGGTGTTTCAGACACTGAGTACATTTATTATGAGGGGGTGTTAGTGGTCAGCTTCATTTCCTGTCAAGCCGCCTCGAATAAGGACTGTCTCGTGTACTGTTTTGAGGTTCATGGGAAATGTGGTTGACTTAAAATTGACCATTCAAGTAAGGGAAATGAAGCATAAGCATTTTGAATTTTGTAAGTTGCCCTCACGGGAGGCAATTTAGTCGTCGTCATTGTTGCCATTTAAGTTAGGTTAGTTAGGACTTTGTCGTTCAGTGGATTAAGTAAGTAAGACTGTCACTAGAAAGTTTTTTTTTGGGGGGGGGGGCGTATCTCACGCTCTGGGAATATCTTATTTTCTGCGCAAATGGCAACCTTATCCGTGTTGGAAATAGAAAGATAACAGGAGAAAGTTGGTGAACAGCTGAGGTACGTGCAAACATTGTCGCGACTTCCACTGACTATGGTTATTAAAAGCGGCTTATCATAAATCTTTTTACTAGTTTCCGTTTAACTTTTATGGTGTCTGAAAGATAAAAGACTACAGTTAATCTCTAAAAAGGAAAAAGATGTATTTTTACACGTGAAAAAATGTATAATGAAAAATGTTATCATCGCGACTAAAAATAAAAATCAGCTAAATTTGAAAATTGGGGTATCTTTTACAATAGCCCTCAAACTCGCGAGTCGGGTTCAAAAAAAGTTGTAGAACGTGGTCAAAAAAAATGAATATGCAACAAATAAATGCGACGTACGTCGAGACTGGAGATTTTCCTAGTTAGCTATTCCATTTGTTTGTATTTTTACGTAGGATAAATGGGTTTTTATTAGACATGAAACATTTTTTTTCTGGGCACGGATTTTTACTGAAAAAACATGGTGTCGCCGGTCTTGTTTTGCCAGCCTCGCTTCGGGTTCTCGTTGTTTTTTTTTACCGGGACTCATAATCAAAGCGGCGTTTTTTGTTTTTTTTTGGTTTGCATTTTTGAAATTTAATTTTATGAAACGAACATTTTAACGATCATTTTGGTTAGGGTTAGGGCTGGAGTTAGGGTTTAGGGTTTAGGATTAGGGTAAGGATATTTTTAAAGAAACTACAAAGAAATTTAAACATATTTACATGAATTTTTATGAAAGAAAGAACAGGAAAAAACATTACGGTGTGACGAATGAAAATATGTAAATAAAAGCACAATGACATGTAAATAAAAAGAAAATGATTTTATTCCTTTTGCTATAAATGTAATTTTTTGTTCTTTTGCTTGATTGAAAAATGAAAAATTGCGCTTGTAATATGAGTCCCAGTAAAAAAAAGAATTCAACGAAAACGAGGCTGCGAAAATGTGGAGAAGCCGCCGCCATTTTATTCTTCCAGTCTCCGTGCGATAAAAATATCGATTTATAAAAAACAGCACTTTTAACAGATTATAATCATTAATAAATGTCACAGGTATGTTGTAAATCCAGTTTTATCGGCTACAGTAACTTTTATTTGTTGTATATTTGTTTTTTCAGCGTTTTCGTTTGAGGGCTATTGTAAAAGATACCCGAAATTTGAATAAATTAATTGCAAAAATCATGTGAAAGTTTTCAGAAACGATTTCAAAGATAATTAGTAAATTAAAGTCTCAAGATACAGAAATAAATAAATAAATATATATATATATATATATATATATATATATATATATATATATATATACCTACTTTTTTTTTACTAAAAAGTGAATTATTATTCAAAAAGTGAGAGTTTAATAAAAATACGCTCCTTGCTTAAGAGGTAAACAAACCGGCTATCGATATGCCGATTGTATGGAAGACAGTAAATGCAATACTATTTTGTTTTATTATTTTTAACTTTATATAGAAGAATGGTTTTGTTATAGTATATAGAAATTGAAAAATTATCATGCTTTAATTTCTTTATTGGAGAAGTTTATAAAAGAGTCATTAATTTCTTATAATATTGTAATAAAAAAGGAAATCTTAATTGTGTACATTAAAAATATTCTAATTAAATAAAATTAGAATATTTTTAATGTACACAATTAAGATTTCATCTGAAAAGATTCGTAGTTAATTTAGATGTTTTAAATTCAATAATACTCTGAAATTATTGATGACGTATGTTTACCAATGTTTAGTAATCAAATTACTCGAAGTATTCTTGATTGTGAAACTGGTCGTCGATTCTCTGAAAATAAAAATTGGATGACAGTAAGTAGTAGGTGGGGGTGCAAATCCCGTCTGTTAATAGCAGTACTGAATATCCATACCTCTCCAAGTTTTAATGTTTTTTTCATAGTGACCCAGTTTCTCAATTTTTTCATTTTTTTATTGTAAAGATTATAAAAAAATATTTCGTACGCTGATGACTACACGTTCACGCGCACAAAGAATATATTAGAATATCGCTTTTAAATATTTCCCGGAAACTGTTGTCATTAAAATTACATAATTTTTTTGCTATTATATTATTTTTGTGGTGAAAATTATGAATAAATAATCAAAATATTAAATAATTCAATGATGATATCGTTAATTCGAGAAATACTTTTTTTTTCAAGTTATATTGATTTTATTAACACGGACTTTGATTTTTATTCTATTTGGTAATGTATAAAAAAAATGTTTTATTATTTTTTAGTTAACATATACCGTGCTTTATTTTAATAAAAAAAATAAAAAATAAATTCCTGCGTTCTTTAGTACTTTGGGATATTACTTTAGTAAAAGTTTTTTGTTTACACAAACTAATACATTTTCACTAAGATTTTTAAAAATGGGTGCATTGTATTACGTGATCATTAATTATTCATACATTTCATTAAAATTGTTTGATTTCCTGAATTTTGGTGAATTTGTAACTGAAAGGGGGGGTCAAAATGTTTTTTACATTTTGGGGATCGGCCATTCATTTTTCACGTACCTAGTTAACATATAACATCTAACGTTTATTTACAGTTTGTCGGGGCTATATAGTTATGGATATTACAGACATGTTGAGGATACGTCATTGACAATCAGTTCGACAGTGGCGTTGTTGCTGATTGGCTGAGGTATGGCCCTGTTCAGTCCTAGGATGTCTATCCTCACAGGCTTTACCTTCTCTGCGAGAAGGGGTTAGTTTATTGCTAATCGTTTGAGGTGCCCCTACCGGGGAATGCCGACGGGACTGCTTTGTAGGCCAGGGGGCACTTCACCTAGTGCGCTGGATTTTCAAAATCCGACCTGACCTGGTGTCTACCTTCCTGGAGAGGAGGTAAATAAACCTACATGGAATTATTGTTGACAACAATAAATGACATAGAAACGTGAATCTTAAATAATAGATGCAGATGAAATAAGAGCATACAAATGCAACAAAAGTCGTTTGGTTCCATCCCAATTGTGTGAGAATTAGCTGACTCGATCAGAAAAATAACCATAACAGGCACGACCCGTGATGATTTCTAATGCTTGCGGGTCGGACAACACCACTGTTGAGCTTGCGACAATCGTTTGTGAATTTATAACCACGTTGCGCACGAGAATAACAAATCTCGCGATATTAGCTACTATAAACGCTAGAACCAATTATCTCCAAGTAATATAAATCTGTTCGTAACAACTGTTGTTTGTCAACTTTTACTATAATACTAATCTCCATTGCAATAACGATTGATCTTTTTGATAATTTTATTTTGTGATTTGAACTAAGTTTATCTTCAAACTCGTCAACAATAAACATCTGAGTTTTCGTGAGGTGTATTTTACTGTAAAAATTTAGCGTAACTCGATCCCCCATGACGAATTTTTAGCAAGAAATATGTAACTGGAATGTATCTCTCTTTTATTAAGGAAGTGGGTACCTGTGTAGATGACTTCCCCCACCCGTTAGTAAAATGGATATACATTTGAGTAGAACGGTTCTTCCTAAAATGCTGCAATGGAGAATCAAACGATTCATCGAACAGTTGCCTATTTATATAATGTGTTCTCTCCCCCCCCCCCTTATATATTAGTTCACCCCAAACAAGGCAATTTGCCACTGTAGACGTAAGGCGTCTACCGTGGCAAAATAACAAATAAATTCTTGCGTTCTTTAGTACATTGAGATATAACTTTAGTAAACTTTTTTTTTTGTTTACACAAAATAATACATTTTCACTAAGATTTTTAACAAATTCCGAGAATTAGGGTGAAAGTTTTAAGTGTCATTCTAAATTAGGAGCTGTGCAGCGAGATGCTTGTTCAAATTAGTTTTAAATTTTTTCATCTCGGTACAGTCCGGGAAACAGTGAGCATGGAGGGAGTTCCAAAAGCTGGCAGTCCTAGGAAAAAGCTATGGTAGTAGAAGGCTCTCCTGTATCTGGGGTCTTTCACAGTGAATGGATAGGATTTAGTTGATTGTCGGGTTGGTCAAGAGTATTTACGTCGAGGGGGCATCAGAGCAGCAAGTTCATCGGAGCACATTCTATCGGAGTATTTGTAAAACAAGCACAACGATGAAACATTAGGCTTGGTGGACGGTGTGAGGCCGATTAGATACTTTTTTTTGGACCTTGTTTAAGTGGGAGAGACTAGTGATTGGTTCACCAGCCTAGATTTGACAACAATATTCCATGCATGGGCAGATAGCGGCTTCGTAGAGATATCGGATGCTGTCAGGTGAGAGGATTTTAGCACAGTAGATGTAGCCCATTTTCGTTGCAGCAGCATTGGCAGTAACTTCTATGTATTTGTTCCAATTTATGTTACCTGTGAATGCTAGGCCAAGGAGTGTGACGCTCAGGTAGGGGGTTATTTTTCATGGCATATATATATATATATATATATATATATATATATATGTATATATATATTACAAATTATTTATTTAAAAACTATACATCACTGATTCTGTAGATGGACCATGGTTGCATTGGCACGGAAGGCATTTACTGTTTAGAAAAGACCCTTAGAGTCTTATCAAATCCTCAGCATCTCACAAAACGAGAGAAATCCGAAATAATGGGAGGGATAGTGGCGATCACCGTCTATGAGCATCCCGTGTTTTATTACAAGCTATCCCTTTTGGAGGAAGTTCCATGTTTATAGGGGACGGCTTATATTGATTATTTAGGGCTTTTAATTATTTCATAATTTATTATACCTTAGTATTATATAGTAGCAACTTAATATTATTAATTATGAAATTCATTTGTTTATCTGTTTCTATTTTGTATTTGGATTAAAACCTAATAGAATGAATTGTTCTTTATTTATACGAGTGACTGGCGTTTGGTTTTGATCACATTACATAAACCCGGGCATTATACGTGTGCATGTGGTTGACTGTTATTAAATTACAAAAAAGATTCTGTGAAGACACAGTTTGAAGATTTCATTTTTAGCGTTCATGCTGTTTCTAAACGGGTTATGAATAGCTTGTATGATCCTAAGTTTCTCTGTGGTGCATAGTGGGCAATTCCTAGGAAGTGGGGTTATCAAATGTTTGTATTTTAATGACTCTCCATTTAATTTCGTAGGCTATATTGGAATTATTGAGATTCCAAATGGTGGTTTCTAAGGAGGCGATACCTCGTTTTTCTGTGTATCAGGAGGTATTATTGTTCGAATATCCCTTGGATCATTCCGATGTATATCTCTTTTCATGTAGGGTTTACATCTGATATGACTTTGGCTTCGTAAACTATAGATCTGATTATGCAACCCTCTCCGTAGCGGCAAACTTCACTTTTTCTGCATGAGCAGTTGCGGGTGATGGGGTTAAATGAAGTATTTTAAAAGTGACAGTCAATGTTTATATAAAAACATTGTAGATATAATTTACGAGCGTCGATCCCGTAGCTCAGTGACAAGTGCTGTCGACTATCAACTAGATGATTGTATGTTCGATTCATGGCTTGGGATGGGTGCTAGTCTAGCAACACTGAAGAGCCGTGATACAGCAAAATAGTTTGTCTGTGGATGACACACACATTTATATATATATATATATATATATATATATATATATATATATATATATGAAAAAAGGAAAACTATTTATGTATTCGTCAACGTTCTGTCTTTATTTCAAGACCTCTTCGATATTATTGATTTGAAGAAATAACGCACTGGTACAAATATTTGAAAAATATTTGTTCGTTTGTGACGTGAAAATATTTTGGGGGGGGGGAACATAGCCGTTAGAAGTTAATGTGTACTGCGTCTATGAGTGTTTTTTTTTTTGTTTTCTTTTTCGAACGAAAACAATCGTTAGAATTCAAAAAATGTGGTACGACATATGACGTTAAACTTAATTTATCCGAACAGAACTTGAAGTCAGATCCATGCTAGCTATTGTGCAGTACACTCCAAACATAACCCGTTGCTCAAAATAACGAGATACTACAGGCAGGCTGATTTTGAGTCAATCAGAAATCACATCAGCGACGCCCCATGGAGGGAAACCTTCTCACACCCTACTGACGAGTGTGAAAATGAGTTAACTGAATGGATCAAAGCAGGCACTGAAGTCTATGTCCCACTCTCCCCAATGGTTCACCTCGGAATGTGCAGCTGCCATTGCTGAGAGGCAGCAAGCATTCTGTAAATTCGGCCACCATAAGTCAGCTACTAATAGACAGAAATTTATAGAGTCAAGATATAATTGTAAGGCCGCGATAGGTGAAGCAAAGGGAAGGTATACTGAGTTAACAAAAAACGCATGCAGTCACAGAAACTAGGTACTTGCAACTTCTGGAAAATTAACAATAGTGTGGTGAACAATGGGCAATCAACGATTCCCCCACTATCAAACCACAATTATGTCGTTTGCACGGCAACTGATAAGGCTTAACTACTTGCCCAGCGTTTCGCCTTAAACTCCTCTTTGGACTCAGAAAACAATCCCTCCCTAAATTCCCATTGCGGACCGAAGCCACACTTGATAATCTGGTCATCACCCCACCCCAAGTCAGAGACCTCATAAAAGAACCTTGACACCTCCAATGCTTGTGGGCCTGATCTTATACCTGTAATAGTAATAAATAAATGCTCTGTCCTCTTCAAACTCTACAATAAATGCGTAGCCGAATCTTGCTTCCTCGATAGCTGGAAAATTGCCTCTGTGGTACCAGTCTACAATAATTCTGGGGATAGAACTGATCCTCAGAACTACTGCCCAATCGGTCTACTCCCGATCTTCGCTCAAATCTTTGAATCCATAATCAATCTAGCGATAGTCCGTTACTTAGTTAATGCTAAAATCCTTTCTGACCGCCAGTATGGATTTAGACAAGCACGATCTACTGCAGACATCCTAACGGTCATCTCTGAACGTATGTATCATACACTCGACAAGGCAGGTGAAACTAGGGCAGTAGCGCTTGATATATCCAAGGCCTTTGATAAGGTATGGCATAAAGAGCTTCTCCTGAAAATACGGTATACTGGGCAATTACTTAATATAATTAGATCATTCCTAACCAAAAGAAAGATCCAGGTGTTCTCGATGGCCGTTCATCTAAGGAACATGATATAAATGCTGATGTACCCCAGGGATCTATCTTTGGACCTTTATTGTTCCTGATCTTCATAAACGATCTACCTGATGACATTTTGTCTGAGATTAGTATATTTGCTGATGAAACCACGCTTTACTCTCGTCATGTGGGAAAAATGGACGCGATCATATCCGAGGCAATGGCTGACTCCTTAGAAAATGACCTCCAGGCTGTAGTGGATTGGGGTAATAAATGGTTGGTAACTTTTAATGCTGCAAAGACAAAGCTCCTTTCCTTCAATAACTACAAGAAATCTCTCCAACCACCGATTGTCATGCCATATAACACCCTACCTGAGAGTTCAACATTCAAACTCCTCGGCCTAACCTTCACAATTAACATGAATTGGAACAAATACTTTAAAGACATTGCCAAGGCTGCAGCAGAGAAGGTGGCTCCCTGTACCGGACTAGATAATTCGTCACGCCTGACATTATCATGTATCTCTACAAAGCCACCATCAGCCCATGCATGGAGTATTGTTGCCACATCTGGGCTGGTGCATCATCCACTAGTCTCTCCCTCCTAGACAAGGTCCAGAAAGAGTCGCAAACCTAATAGGTCCCTCACTGTCAACTAAGCTCTAGCCCCTGTCCCATCGCCGCAATGTTGCATCCTTGTGCTTGTTTTACAAATACTTCAATGGATTGTGCTCCGATTAACTGGCTACTTTGGTGATCCGACGACGTAAATTCACTAGATCAACTGGACAATCAGCTAAATCCCATCCATTCAGTGTGGAGGTCCCAAGATGCAGGAAAGCCTTCTACTCCAATAGCTTCTTTCCTCGTGCTGCTGGCCTCTGGAACTTCCTCCCTGCTCCCTGTTTCTTCAACAGTACCGACATGCGGAGGTTTAAAACTAATGCAAACAGACATCTCGTTACACTGCTCTCAACTTGGGGTGACACGAAAACCCCACACCCTAATTCTCAGTAACCCTTTACGACTACAGTGGCGGCCTGCCTTGTTTGGGGTAAAAAAAGGTCGTGCTTATTTAATTATTTGATTCAACATAAGATTTTGAAATACCGTTTATATACTAAACTGTAAACACCCACACACACCTTAAGGTCTTCATAATTTGCATATTTATCATGTAAACAGTTTCTAATGAATTAATATTCTGTAATATACAGTTGTACTTTTGCATTTTACTATTTTCTTATATATACGCACTATTTTTCTCTGGTAACAAAACGTCTGATGTCGCTGGGATACTTTAATCTTAGCCGAAAGGAACCATAGAAAAAAGGGTCTTATGTCTAGGCATTTTTAAATAAATGAAAAAATGATTTGATATATTATTGTATTATGTTTTAGTGAGGGGGTTGGTCGTGTAGTTTAGGTTCTGTTGTAATAAGACCGTCCTCCCAGGAATTACCACCTCCTTCTTAAAGGGTAGTGAGTAATCCGCCAAGGCATTACATCCTCCTTTGGGGGAGCGGATAATGATGTATATTTTCTGTTGTCATGAGACCACCTTTTTCTTCACGTTTTTGAGGGAGGGGGTGTAGTATCTGTTTTTTTGCCATGATACCATACTCACAGGCATTACCTTCTCCTTTTATGAGGCAATCCTCACAGAGATCAGTTTCTCTTTTCGGGGGCAGCATAGTATATGTTCCTTCATCATGATACCAGCCTTCCATGATTATCTTTTCTGTTTGGGGGTAGGGCTTAGTGTACTATATGTTCTGTTGTCATGGTATCACCCTCCTAAGCATGAACTCCTCTTTTTGGGAAGGGGCGTTCGTCATGATACCTTCCTCTCAGTCATTACCTCCTCCTTTGGAGGTCAGTGTAGTATATATTCGTTCATCTTGACAGAATCCTACCAGGCTAGCAAAAATATGAGACCGAAGGAAGCTTATATTTGTAAGTGTACTATATTATCCACTCATGGACTAGCAGCCAACCGGAACCCACAGGATAGACTTGCCCATATAAGCATAATCGAACGTACCAGCCTTCTTATAAACCAACTTTCTAGGCTTCTCAGTTAATTTAGTTTAATCTCAACTGGTCAGACAGCTAAGCATGACTGCTAAACTCCACAGCATTCAATCTGCGCGTTTAACGATGAAAATTCTAGTTTAGATTTAAGCGCGATAGATAGATGGGCCGACCTCCGACGTACAGAGGTTCTTATTGAGACGTATGGAGGAAACTAATAAATAACTTACGTTCACTCTATCCGCTCTCAGCTGATTTGATTCAACCTTTCAAATTTCCGTGTGACCCATTAACGGACGTAAAGACCGACCGACCAGCGGACAGAGCCTCGGATGAAGATGAATGGATGTTCAAATAAATCTTTTTTTTTTATTCCTATCTCCTTCTCACTGGTTACACTCTGTGCGTTTAACTATGAAAATTCTATTTCAAATTAAAGCGTGACAGACAGATAGAAGGACCTATAAAATCCTATTTCAAATTTAAGCATAGCAGACTGACGGACAGACCCATGGAATGCTATTTCAAATTGAAGCGAGACAGACCGATGGAAAGACCTATGAAGTGGTATTTCAAATTGAAGTGTGACAGACTGATGGAAGGACCTATGAAATGCTATTTCAAATTAAAGCGAGACAGACCGATTGACGGACAGATTCTCTAATCGATATGTATGGACGCATCTAAAAAACATGCGAGATAAAATATTGCTTACAATTGAGAAATGGTTAAACCTTCTTTCTATTGCGCTTCTATTTGGGGGGGGTGAGGGTCTCCTCTTGCCAGTTTATTCTTTTTTTTCTCCTTTTCACCGAGGCCCGTTTTTCCGTTGGGCTCCTTCCATCCATACATATTATTCTAATGTTAGGAAAGCAAACGAACGATCCCCTCCCCCTATTCACCTTCATCATTCTCTGTCCCTTGAGCCCTCCTTTTGTACGGCATTGTCAGTTGAAAAGCGTGCCCTCCGTACAAAATCGTCCTCCCTAGTAAGAAATGATGACCCTATGTCACACACAACGGACACTGCGCGCCTCGTCCACCATTTTAGACAGTGTAGTTTCAATGTTCACTATTGAATTTATGTCATTAGGTTTGTGTTGACACTAATTTCAGCCGATGGCGTCACATCTCTCTGTCTTTGTCCCTTTCCCTCTCTCTCTCTCTATATATATATATATTTCTCTCACATATAATATATATATATATATATATATATATATATATATATATATATATATATATATGTGTGTGTGTTGCTGACATTGCATTACTGTGTCATGCCTGGGAGGAGCTGTCAGATTATAAGACCTTTCTTATATATCTACCCTGGCGTTTTCAGTTCTCTTCGGTTCGTCTTATTGTGTTTTATCTATATTTCCAGCTATGTTTACATAGTGTTATTCTATTTCAACTTAACCGTCGTTAGCCAGTATCACCTTGTTACGTGGGTTGGTTTCCGCTCTCGATGACTTTTCTAATCAGTACCGTGCTTGCACGATGTTAGTTTTTGCTTTTATTTCATGTTCCTTTAATTTGTTTTACTTCATGTTTTATATTGCCATTAGCTTCACTCTGTCACCGATTGGAAGGTGAAATACATTATTTGGCAGGTTACTTTAATTCTTGTTGATTATCATGCCTGGGTTTCTTGCTTATATGAGTTTGTCCATGTGTACTTCCGTGTATCAGAGGATTAATTTTATGCCTTTGATTTTCCAATAATCTTTTCCGTGTGTGCCTGTCCATTTGTCTGCATGTTCAAAGTGCAGTCGTTTGCACAGTTCCCAGTGGACTATCTGTCTATTTTATATTCTTTCTGGGGTAGCTTGATGCATTGATTTATTATGCTATTTATTGTTTCGTCCTTTCGTCCATATTTACTGTTTTCTTGTGTCTTGTCTATCGTCGGGGTTTATGTAGCTTGTTCTGATCACGTTGTTTTGTGCAGCTGCCAGTAGAAATTTCGTTTCTCCTTTTTGTAGCCACTTTCATATATTTTCATGCGTAATTTTCTTCGATCCGTCTTATAAATGGTCTATGTAGCTATTTTGTGTTCACATTTTTATCGCTTTTCTGTATACCGTTTCGCTGCTCTCCGTATTATTAACCTTCGCACTGCTTTTTATCATAATAGTTGTAGGTAAATTGAGAACCAACATTTATAGAGAACAAATGTAGACAAAAAACAGAGTAGGATTTTACAAATTCAACAAATTTTGTTTATATTGAGTAGAATATTTTAAATTGAAAAAAGATACGGCTGTAACAATGTTTAACGTGATAATAAGTAGGTTACACAAAATAATGTTAGCGAATGGAATTTGTGGAGTAGATTTGGTCGCTATTTTAAATTCAAGGATGGGTTGTTTTGACGGTTTGTGATTTAGGAAATTCGATAGGTAAGTTATTATGATAAACATACAGTGAGCTGATCAGAAAAACAGGAGAAGTTTACTTGATTTTGTCTTGGTTTCTGTTAGAGATCACGCTGAATATAAATGAGTGTGAGAGTAAGCAGTAAAGGTTAAACGACATAAAATTGTTTTTTGTTCCGAGTCTCCCTTGTGTTCTAATCTGCTAGAGAAAACAATCCTCAATATGCTAGAAGATCGATTACCGAAGGAAGAAACCAAGTAAGTGCCGATTTTCAGTCTTTTTTATACGTGGCATCTTGACGAGTTGCAAGCGAATCTCCTCAATGAATATTATGGCTCGATGACACATATCCACAAAAAGGAATGTCACGTAGAACCATTTGAAATACACTCCAGATTTACATCGTTGGAATATCCTTAAGAAAATAAGAACCGCGTCATACAAAGATGTGAATCGACATTACACTAGGATAGTTGAAGGTATGTTACGTTACAAACTTATGTGTAACACTCTTTAGAAAAAAAAGGGTAATATTACATACATCTAGTGGGTGTCTTAAAGATAAAATGAGGGGCTGCTATATTACACGGGTAAAAATGAACAGTTCAATTATAGGTTACAAATATTAGGTACTAGCTGTACCACTCGGCGTTGCCCGGTAATATATTTACTTGCAATTTGTGTTACGTGTTGTTTTAAAACTTAAGTGTTTTGTATTTTTCAAGATGTAATATTTTTGTTTCAACGAAAGCGAAATAAATCTGTTATGGATGAAGACAAAGCTACATATCTTTATTTTTTTGTTTTCAAAATATTTTTCTATACGAAACAACGGAAAGTAAGTTTGTAATGCACGAAGACAGAATTACGTAGTTATTTTTTGAATTTTTTTTTCTAAAGAAAGGGACGTAACTAAATTCGAGCAGATTATTTTTTTAAAGAAATTTACTCGAATTACAATTTATATTTTTAACAACATGAACCAACGTTCAACAAAATCAAATGGCTATTCAGAATGAAATATTGATTGTGTAGAACGGAAGCTATCGATGACAAAAGTCGAGAATCCGACTGACTTTATTTTATATATTATATTTAATTATTTAACAGACTCTTCTATTAAATGTCTATTTTCTTTACTCTGTTGACTGTGCTATCTTGACAGCGCATAGCTCATTAATACATTTATGTAATCTAAGCAATTAAAACAAAAGAACACGCATGCGTGGTACTGAATTATGCAATAAATAGAAGCAATAAAAAAGCATGACGTCATCATTGATGACATGGGTACACTAGTATGAAAATAAATGATAAGCATGTAGAACTAAAGAGTAAGTAGTGGGTAGGTCGCTTGTTAGAAAGAAATAGCATAGACCTTCTGGTTGTTATTAAGAAGAAGGGAAAGCAGGTTCATCTAAGTAGGGGCGGGTGCGTTAGTAGAAAGAAAGAAGTAGAAGAAAAGAAAACAGAAACGACAAAAACTGGAAAGAAAAGTAAAAGAACCCCACAAATAAAAAAGTATAACTAATTCAATAAACCTGATAGAAACAACAACAAAAAACAAAACAACAAACCCGCCCGTCTTTGTTAAACTGACTTTTTGTCTTCGGACTTTTGTACTGACTTTCTTCTCTGCGGCTAATTATTGCATTAATTACTTAGACAAATATAAATTAAAAATAATAAAAAAGCAAAAACAAAACAATAAAATTATGAGAAATTCTGTTTGGGGTTCGGGAGATGGGTTGAATGATGTGTGTTTCTTTGGGACGTCAACCGCACCTTTATCCCGGAGGTAGATACACATTAACGGCCTAGTATTCCCACCATCACCACCACCAGAACCATAACCTATGCTACACGATCGCTCTTCCCCCCTCCTCTCAACCCCCTCTCTTCTTCTCGCATCTTCATTCATCATCCGTCCTCCCTGGTCCGGTGCCATATCTCTTTGGGGGCACTTGCTACCCCTTTCAAAGCGATGCGAAGTAAGCAGTTATCCTCCAAGCGGATTCATGTTCGAGATTGTCACTCAGAGAGGACAAACACTAAGAGAGACAAAAAAAAAACGAACTTTTTAGTTTGAAATGGTTGACGAGATAATACTTGTCACGTGACACCTCTGCGCCTCGAGGTCACGTGAGCGTCACGTGTTTTAACAAAGAACAGGTTATTTCCTTTCAGTTCACTTGGTTTAAGTTATCTCTTTTACGGCATATACAACCTTCTAGGGGTTACTCGATGCCGAAATAACGTTTTTTTGTATTTGATTCATTGTATACAATTTATTAAACACACGTTGCTATTGTACCCATAGCTGGGTGAGGTTCATACCTTTCCCAAGGGTATGATTAGTTTTGCAATAATCTCAATAGATCCGACGGGATTTGAAACCGGCAGAACTATTTATTGCCAGTCTCTTTGTGTTTCCTTTCTGCCATAGATGATAGCACGTGTTAATGTATTTTGATCATTTTTGATTTGGGGCTTCAAGCCAGTATATCCTTTTTAATATATATATATATATATATAGATATATATATATGTATATATAATGTATGTATGAGGTAAGGTGCACGATAAGTCATGAAAATGAAATACCGTGGTAGACAAAATCTGTGAAAAAAGACAAACGGAAAACAGGTTTCAATGCAGGAGAAAAACAAAACCGAGAGATTTGACCGGTTTCGTTCGTATTAACGAACGTCTTCAGAAAGAGTGAAGATTTAGAAACAATTTTATTTTGAAAATTGTTTCCAAATCTTCGCTTTTTCTGAAGACGTTCGTTAATACGAATGAAGCCGGTCAAATCCCTCGTTTTCGTTTTTCTCCTGCATTTTAACCTGTTTTCTGTTTGTCTTTTTACACACACACACACACATATATATATAATATATATATATATATATATATATATATATATATAGTAAAGTCATATTGTTTGTCGATTTTTGTCATCGATAGCTTCCTGCCTATAAAATCAATATTGAATTCTAACAAGCCAGTTTATTTGATATATCGTTGCAGCATGTTCTTAAAAAGAAAAAAATGTAATTCTATATAATTCCATTCAGAAATTATTTTATCCGACCGGAATAATTTTCTAAAAGTTACAAAAAGAAAGTAACTCCGTATTTGTCAGTACAAAGTTACTTCCCATTGTTTAGTCAACTTAACTTTTTAAAAATAGTGGACGCAATTTTCTTTTACGTTTCATTCACTTAAATTATTAGTGGAAGTAAAAATAATATTAGGCAACGCCGGGTTGGGACAACTAGTTTTTTTATATAAACCTGTGGTTTGTTTTGGTTTTTTTGCCGTTAGCAACGACCTGGGGATATAACACATACATATAAAAGATCTTCACATAAGGACAGCAAAAATCACTGCGTAAAATTGTTCAGGTCAAATTATTCGGTTACTGTACGTATTATTACTCTACGGTTAAATCGGTAGTGTTGGGACGATTAACCGGAATCGGAAAATCGGAAATTCTGAAGGTATAGGTATCGGAAGCGGAAAACATTGAGCCTTATTTCAAATTCAAAAAGCTATTCTTTTATTTTTTTTCCTGGCGATGAAAATGAAACAAATACAATGTATTTATTAGAATATTGTTCATTTACAACATAAGATAAAGGACCATAGCACCGCATGTTAGTAATCCCATTCACAGATTAAGCATTGAGTCTTTGAGTCTAATTTAATTTTTTTCTTATTGGTAAATTATGGCAAGCAAAGTAAATATTCTAGAGTTCACTTACATCTATTCCCTTAACAACCTTTTTTAAATGTTCACATTTGTTTTCGCACCTATTTGCTAAACGTCTATATTATGCTTTTCAGAGTTTACAGTGGAGTATTTAAACGCTAGGACAAGTTTTTTTTTTATTTTGCTGGCACGATCCTGGTCCTGACCGTTGTCTAGCCACCGCGTATATATCCTCTGAAATAATTAATGTTTTACTTGTATTTTTTTCTGTTGGAAATTCTTTAAACCTAATGCTTATTTCCCTTTGAAATTTATTAAATCAATTTTTAATTTATGGAGAATTTGAAAACGTATGACTGCTAAACTATCTCTAAAATAGCTATTTTTACTTAATTTAGGTTAAAATGGTACCGGTAATAATAAATGAAAAAAATGGCACAAGAGAAAAATATACATGAAAATCTCAGTGAGTTTATCAAAATCTTGAATACAGTACATAAAGGAAAAAAATTTAGAAGTTTGTAAAATTTTTTAAAAAATTTATATCTACATTTTAAAAGTACCTCCCGAAATGAGATTCTACATTTTAGGCGATAACGTGTGAACACACAAAAAAAAAACAACATAATTATTTAGAATTTAAAGTGATGGTTAGTTGCGCATATCAATTTAACGTAAAATAATCCCCCATTTCCTGGACATTCTAACTTTTTAGGTCAGTAACTAATTTGTTATCACTATCCAACAGGCAAAGTTATAAAATAACACGTAATCTCTATATTTTTCGTATTACTACCCGGACTTAGGGTTAGTAGTAGAAAGGGGGCGTGTTTTTTATGACTTTTAACAATAACATATTTTATACTAAAGTTTGATCAGGAACATTAACATGGCCAAGATTTAAAACAAACAAAATTGGTTACATGTCCTTAAAATGCTGTCTGGTCCGAAAGGGGTACTCGTTTTACGTTAAATTTATATGCGAAACTGATGTTTTGTTGTTTTATTTATTTTTACCACTAAGTTTTTCAGGCTGTTTACATGAAATCGCCTAACAGATCGAGAATCACATTTTTCTTTTTGTGTGAATTAGCATGAGATCAAATAATACCTTATTTTCTTTCACAGCAAAAGGTTATAATTGCGACTTGGCGAAAAAAAGAAAAACAGAAATACCGATAATTCCATATGAATGCAGTATTTACAAAATACTGGGAAAATTTGTAAAAATAAAACAAAAACATTTTGTCAAGAAAAAAAATGACTGATAAACATTTATTGATAATTATTTTAAAAAATTAATATAAAACGATTGTTTCTATTAAAGTTAGGTGCGTTTTTTTGTCCGGTTACCGCTAAATTACGACCCCCACAACAAAAAAATGAGATAGTACTTTGTTTGTGAACACCCTAAGAAACAATTATTTAAGGATTTAGAGTGGAGGATCATTTTCACACATAAATTTAATGTAAAATGAGCTCCTTTTCCGAGACATTCTAGCGTTTTAGAGCAATCAACAAACAAAAAAATATTTTATTCTCGGAGATAAAAATTTGTGCGTTTATTTTAAGCGATTATGCATGATTTTACGACCTTGCCAGTCAAACTTAAGGTTAGTGGTATAAAAATTTAGCGAATATTCCTTAAAAGGTAGAATGGTCCGAAAATGATCATTTTATATTAAATTTATATACGAAACTGATCTCTCACTCTAAATTCTAAAATATTTTTTCTTTTCGCCAAGGTTTTCAAGGTGTTCACACGTAACCACCTAAAAATGTAAAATCTCATTTTGGGGGGTGATTTAGCAGAGGGTGTTAATCTTCACATTTGCTATTATTATTATTATGATGATGATGATGATGATGTTGTTGTAGTAGGAGGAGGAGGAGGAAAGAAAGAAAGTAATGTCGTGTTTGTCCAACACATTTATTTCATTTGAAACATTAACATTTGGGCATTTTTAATTTTTACAATAATTTCCCTCATTTTCTATGACTTCTGTCCAATAATCAACTACATTCTTGATGCCTTCTTCAAAAGATTTCTCTGATTTTTTAGAGAAAAACAAATCCAGGTCATTTTTTGAGTTGATCGTCATTTTTATAAATGTTATTGTTTAAGTGATGATGTATCGACCGGAAAAGATAGTAGTTTGGATGGAGCAATGTCAGGTGAATAAGGCGGATGAGGCAAAACTTCCCAATTGAAACTCATGGCGTTTTCCTGAGTGAGTTTTGCTGCGTGAGGTTTCGTGTTATCATGCTGAAGCACTACACCTTTCCTATTGAGTAATGCTGGTCGTTTTTTTGATAGAGCAATTCTTAGATCACCCAGCTGCAAACAATATTTTACTGCTGTGAGTGTTTGATTAGGCTCTAGTAACTCATAATGAATCAGTCCTCTCATGTCCCACCATAAAGAGAGCATAACCTTATTTGGGTGTATTCCTTGTTTTGGAACAAGCTGTGGACTTTGGTTTCGGTCTAACCATTGTCTTTTGCGTTGGGTATTCTTGTAAATAACCCATTTTTCATCTCCAGTCACAATTCTTTGCAAAAATTGTTCTCGAATGATTCCTGGAAAGCAAAGATGTGCAAACAGTCAATCTTTGATTCTGTTGAGCGTCGGTTAAATCGTGGTGAACCCAAAATACAAGTTTTGAAACTTTTCCAAACTCGTATAGGCATGGAATGATTGTAGTATAGGTTGTATTGAATTGTTGAGCTAATTCTCTGCTGGTTAACTTTGGATAGGCCTCCACAGCGTTTTTAATGGCGTCTTTATCAGTTGATTTTGGCCTTCCCGAACGTCGCCGATCTGACAGGTTAAAGTCTCCAGAAGAACATTTTGCAACCCACCATTGACATTTTCGATCATTCAGAACATTTATCCCATAGACAGAGCCAATATTCCTTGTAGCTTCTGCAGCTGAGTTTCCTTCTTTGAATTCATAGAGCATGCAATGTCACAGATGCTCCTCACTAATATCTATTTTTGACGGCTGACACCGTTAAACTTAATATTTTCCAACTAATTACTATATCTGAAAGGCAAAGCAAGATATTAGACACCAATTCACCAAAACATCTAGAACTGTGTACAACTTAGGAGGCTGCAAAGTGATGAAGTAAAAAATACGGCATTACTTTCTTTCCAACCTGATATTATTATTATTATTATTATTATTATTATTATTATTATCTGTATCTTGTTTCTTTTTACAGTAAAACAAATAAATTTACTACTGACAGTAGCAATAACAGACCAAATCTTTATGATTAGGATAAAAGTAAGAACATTCTTTGATAGAGTGAAGGCACATAATAGTTAACAAAGCCGCCCTTTGTCCTCCTCATGTTAAGACTAGTTTTCGAAATAGTAACATTATTATTTAGAAACTCATTCTTAACATGAGAAGAAGCTTTGTTAAGTATTATGTTCCTACATTGTCATCTTATTTTGCATACCAATCGTCGACTATTTTCAATTGTTTATGAAAAAATTCAAATAGCAGTTTGTCAACTAACGACGAACTAATGCAAATCGGCTTTGTTTTAAAAGAAAAATGAATCTTTAGTTGTCTCACAATTTTCAATGGATTACAAAGAAAAGATTTGAGAAAAAAAATATTTAGAAAGATCTACTCGTGTAATATACGCCCCCTCTCAAGTGTACATTTTACGTTTGCAAAAATATATACGGACATTACACGATGGGGAGGGGGAGGTACAGTAATTCGAAAATTAAAAATAAGCAACAAATCGCTAATTAAATAATTAAAAATTAAAAAGAATCGGAATCGGTAATTGTATCGGAATCGGGAAACATTTTGGAATTGTCCCATCACTAAGTTAGGTGATCTTCGTGCCAACCAAATCAGATAAAAAGCCGCATTCTCAGGAAGAACAAATACATTTTTATATACTAGTCTCCACTTATCAAGGCATAAAGCCACTCGAGGATAAGGGTTAATCAGATGGATAGATGATGAAGAATATTATAAGAAAATTGGAAATGATGAATGGAATGGACAAAATTTGATTAAGAAAATGGCTTGACAAGTATTTGTTGACATAGTATTCGAAGACAACCAAGTTGCAGCTTGCAGGGAAGCAATACTATGATAACATGTTCTTTATGGAAAGGGAAGTTCTTGGGAAGAAATTCTATTAGATACGCGGAGGAAGAAAGGGACATGTTTTGCAGTTGTGGTAGGAATGCAAGTTCTTACTGTGAATGTTGTATAGAGATTGGAGCTTAGTCGAGCACGTTCCATGGAAATATAGATAGAGAGGAGAAATATTAAGGAAAGTGTCATGTGATTCGAAATCATTCGAATGTGTGATTTCATTTTAATAAACTACTAGTCGATCTTTTGGCTAGGAACACAGTGTAGTATCTGTTCTGATCCATCACTAAGTCTATTTTTTCCTAGGTCAGTGAACGAGAAATCCTTCTAGATTGAGGCAATTTAAATTGTGTTCCAATTTAGAGGGCTCCCTTTTTTGAGAAGCTGAATTTTCTCCACATTAAAAAACCGACCTTGTGTTTAACTTTGCACTCGTGGGGTGGCAAGTAAATGGGAACTGTCACATCATGACGAACTTAATCGGCGAATGAATAGCAGTGGACGAGGAGATGTCAAAGATTAGTTAGTTAGCCGATTTTGTGGCATATCAAACACTGTTGGGTAATTTAGTGGCGAAATGCAGTATGTATTTTCAACGATTATATACGGTTAGTATATAATCAAATTAACACTATAGGCAAATATTGCTTGAATGAAGCAGTATTTATATATAGAATCATTCACTCTCAGACTGGCAGCCAATCAGAATTCATATAATAGACTTGCCCAACTTGGCATAGTGGAGCCGTCCAGCCTCCATATAAACTAGTTTTTTGGTTACTTGAGTCTTTACTTATCTTGCTACTCAACTAGTCGTACAGTTGAGCCCTAAGTATCAAATTCTATATGGCGCTACGAACAGGATGCATGGATCCTGGAGATTGGGAACAGTATCTTCTCAAAGCAGGGATCACTGCTAGCCCAGCTTGCGACAATGAGAGAAACCCTCTCAATCCTTAAATAAGCCAAGGAATTCTCTGCTGAGGTAACTTATGCTAAGGCACGAGGAGCTAAACTACCCAACAATTCAGAAAATCCAGAATTGATTGGGAAATATTCACCAAAACCAGGTCATGCCATCACCTCAAAACTAATTTCTATTTGTCGGAAATTATTCCACACATATAGCACCCCAGAAGAACTTAGTAGCGATTGTGAGCCACCTTTTAATTCCAACATGTTTCAGCAGTTCCTCAAGATATGATGTGTGAAGCACAGACAGTCCTCAGTGGCATATCCTCAATCTAATGGTCGAGCAGAGCTTGCTCTAAAAACAGCAAAAAGGATAATTCATGGAAATACAGGTCCTCAGGGCTTATTAAATAATGACAGTGTTTCCAGAACCCTCCTGCAATATCGCAACACCCCTATCCACGGCATTGGTCTATCCCCAGCACAACAATTGCTCCACCGCTGACTTTGTGACTTCATACCATCCCAACCCGCACTATACAAACCACATGCAAAATGGATAGCTGCAGCTAGGAACTGTGATAGAAGTTTATCTCAACGCAATGCTCAACTCACTGATCGGCACAATCGCACAGCGCATACTCTATGTCTACTCCAAGAAGGGGAAAGAGTATCAATACAACGTGCAAACAATCGTCGATGGGACACAACAGATCGTGTTGACGAAACTCTCCCTAACCGTCAGTATCTGATAAGGATTTAGGGATCAAGCAGAATCACTTTGCGAAACCGCAGATTCCTCAGAAAACTTGCAACACATGTCATTCCAGTCTCTATTCCTCAGTGTATTGCCTGAATCTCCCAATACAACGCCTTGCCATACACTTGGTACACTTTTGCGCCATAACAGAGGAGACGTGATGACATCGTCGAGGCACCCAACATCATCCAACACTGCTAAACCAATGCCAGTGAAATCTGCCCGGGCATTGTCCAGGTTACTACCTCACAATCAACCAGGTCAAAAGGAATTCATTCTTCCCCAAAGACCATTGCGTTCGCGTACTGGAGGGAGGGGGAAATATAAGATCAAATTAACACCGGCTCTAATGTCCTATATCCTATAGGCAAATATTGCTTGAATGAAGCAGTATTTATATATAGAAGTATTCACTCTCAGACTGCCAGCTAATCAGAATTCATATAATGGGCTTGCCCAACTTGGCATAGTGGAGCAGTCCAACTTCCATATAAACTGGCTTTTTGGTTACTTGGATCTTTCCTTGCTGCCCAACTGGTCGTAAAGTTGAGCTCTAAGTATCAAATTCTTAAACATAAGTCACTATGTTATCAATAGCTGAGTGATGAGCTTTTAGATTCATACATTTTATAATGGTATCAGTACTTATCTCCATGCCTCCAGCACTATATGCTGCATCTCAAAGTACTGTAGTTAGCCTCTATGTAGTGAATGACTCCGTTAATGTGCATTGGCATAGTCAGGCCACGGCCGATCTGGAGGAGTCTTACCTCTTTACGTTTTTGTAACGATCATCGACAAACGGATTCTTCAACAAAGAACGAAGGAGCATTGGAGAAGATCTTGTTTAACTGCATAACAATCAACGTGTTTGATTGATTGTTTAGTACGTAATTGAACACTATGTTCGACAGAATTTTGAATAGGCATAGCCGAATCAATAAAAAGTGATAGTATCTATTAGGACAATCTTGTAGTCGGGTGACGCTTGTCTCGTTAGTCCCAAAAATAGGATGAGAGACAGAAATTTCTCCCTCCCTCCCTCCCTCTCTCTCTCGCGTGTATTGATTTACTCCTCTCCAGGAGTTAGGCACAAGGCCAGTTTTTATCCTACTCCCACAAGTAAGATGTGACCCACGGTCGGGTCGGGAAAGTGGGGTTTGAAAAGCCAGCGCCCGAGAGGTGAGCACTCTGGCCATTTAAAAATTACCTGGGCAGCCCTGTCGGCATCCCCCAGTAGGGGCGCCTCAGACAGTAAGCAATAAACTTATTCCTCCCCAAAGAAGGGAGGCAAAGCCTGGGAGGGTGAACCTCCTAAAACCGCACAGGACAGACCCATTGACCGGCGTAAGTCACGCCCCGATAGCCAAGACAACACCAGTATGAGGTGCAGTATCCATCGGAACAGATACTACACTTTGATCTCGCGTGTAGTTGAACTAAACCCACATCAATTCGTTAATATCTCTTTTCTCGACAGTTTCCTGATACGTGGAGATAGGCATTCAAATCCACCGGTGTTGCATTTCGCTCCTCTCTTCTGTGAAATAGACGAACTGGTTTTACTTTTGAATTGAGGCTTGAGAGTTATGTCATGGTTGTATTTGACTTATTGAATTGATGGCTATATTGCTTTATTAAACCACTTTGTTCTTCTGATAATGGCATACGTTTGTCTAGGTTGCCAACAGATCACAAGCTGGTATTTTATCAATACAAATTAGGTCGCTTGTTGAATGTTAAGAGATTTGAAACTCATATCAACCTAACTTTGCTAAATCTCATTTACCTACATTAGGAAATCGTTCCTTTTTAAAAATAAATTTTTAAAAATAAGCTATGCTGGCTGATATATATTAAAATATAATTATTATCAACGGACACGTGTTTCGTCGTTATACGACTCATCAGCGTGGCTGAACCTAGCGAGATTTGAAACCAGGACCACAGAGTTTGAAGCCTTCAGCTCTATCACCGAGACAATATCCGCTAGTACTGAATGTATCGCTTTTTTATAGATGTCATTTATTTACTTATTTTGTTTGCGATACTTTTGAACGGAAAACACTCTACCTAAATGCTAGTAAAAAATGTTTTCTTTCACAAATGTGTCTAGCTCTACGTACACGGCGTTGCCCGGGATTCTTTTTATTTTCACTTCTGTTTCACATTTCTTTTTCTATATTCTACCAAATTGACTAAACGATCTCATAATATTTAAATTTAAACTTTAAAATCCTATTTCCTTAGAAAAAATTAATAATCTAATGAAACTGTTTTAAAATTTTAATGTCACCATCCGCGGCTAACTTGATAAACTAGTAAATTAAATGAAATATGATGATGGGTTATTTTGGGTTCATCTCCACACACACACAATGAACAAAAGAAAAAATCATTTATCAACCAAACCAAAAGCCACTCTACATAATTTAGGTGACTGAAATAGAAATGCAACTTCAATATTTTAGTTTAAAAAACGATAAATATCCTAATGTATTCCAAAATTCAAAATTTTAAAACTTATTTCCACCCAATAACTTAATAGAGATTAGAATAATATTACCTTAACAATGGGCAATAGTTAATTTTAAAAAATGAAAAAGTCGACCATTTAATCCCACCCCACTCCGTTGTTAAATCGCTGATTAAAAATTCCAGAAAAGAGAGAGTAGATGCCACAGAAGAAATTAAGGGAACACATGCAAAAAAGGCTTTAATAAAACTTACATTTTATTTGATATTTTTTTGTTTGAATGCTCAATTCACACTATATCCGCACCCTCTTCTCTTTCTCCCATCTATTTCTCTCTCTTTCTCTCTTTAACTTTTAGTGTGCTTTCTACGCTTTCTTTCCTCTTTGGGAGAAATGCGGCAATTGATGTGGATTAGTACATCAAAACGCTTCAAATATAAATACCGGTAAATTAGCAAAAAAATGCTTATTGCTACATATTTTACCGGTTCTTTATGAGTAGAGATAGTAATACATTGCTTAGAGAGAAAATTTCTCCTAACTTTTCTATAATATCACAAATCTAAATAAACTGTCGATAGAATTAAATATTAATATATTAAAATCGATTAGAACTGTATTTGTTTAAAACATAGTTGGAACACAATTAAATGTTGATGCTATAAGAAGTAAGCTATACATTACAAGACGACGAGAAACAATCTGGCACTACTTATATATATATATATATTTATATATAATGTGTGTATATATATATATATATATATATATATATCTTTTTGAACGTACCATAGCCGTTAAAATTCAAAATGTGTGATGCGTTTATGAAGAGGAATGAGTTTTGGGTTTTTTTTAATCAATGATATGTTCAAAGTTTCGTTGAGAATATGATGTAAATTAGCTAACCTGGATCTAAATTTAAGTTCTGGTCGGTTAGTATTAATTTGCTGATTAAAGGAGATACATTCTAGAAGCCGTTACGTTGTTTAATTGTGCTAGAGTTAATAATAAGTGTTGATTCAAGAAGTCTTTGCCAAGATTTATTGAAAATGAATTTAATGAGTCTAACTTGTTTGAATGATCATTACTCTCACCCTCTCTCATTGTATGTTGTTTGAGCCCCCTACTCTTATTTTTATACAGTTTCTATTACCCCTCTCTCTCTCTCTCCCTCTCTCTCTCTCTCTCTCTCTCTCTTAACAGTCAAAGGTAATAAAAATAACTATAAAACAGAAGATTGGAATAGTCTATGTAAAAAGTAAGGAAATAGCACCAAATATCAATATTATTTAACCAATAGTTGGTGAGAAGAAAGGCAGAAATAGACTAATTTTGTCTTTTTATTTGTGTTCTTTTTAATTGGCTTTGCAAGCTCAATTTTTCTCTGATTTAAACTATCTTTTTAAAATGTATTTTTACTTTTGACTTTCATTCACCTCAAACAATGCAATTGCCACTGAGACGAAAGGAGCTACTGAGAATCAGGGGCGATGCCTACATGGGCATCCTAAGTGGGGGTGTTTTGCAGCGAGATGTTTGTTTACACTACATTTAGACTTCTGCATGTTGGTACAGTCAGGGGAAACAGAGGACAGGGAAGGGATTCCAAAGGCTATCAGTTTGAGGAAAGAAACTATTAGAGTAGAAAATCCACCGGCATCTGTGTACCTCTAGAGTGAAGGGATGGGATTTTGCTGACGGATCGGCTGGGGGTATTTACGTCGAGAGGGGCAGCAGTGCAGCAAGTTCTTCGGAGCACATTCCATTAAAGTACTTGTAAAACAAGCACAGAGATGCAGCATTGCTGCGATGAGACAGGGGTTAGAGCTTACTAGACAATGTGGGACTTATAAATTAGAAGCCATTTTGGGGCCCTGTCTAAGAGGGAGAGACGAGTGGTTGGTGCACCAGCACAAATGTTACAACAATACTCCATGCATGAACGAATGTTGGCTTTGTAGACATATAAGATACTGGCATGTGTGAGAAGACGTTTTGCTCGGTAGGGGAAGTCCACCTTCCTTGCAGCAGCCTTTGTAACGTCTTTTATGTATTTTTTTCAATTCATGTTACCTGTGAATGTAAGGCCGATGAGTTTGAATGATGGACTCTCACTTAGGGTGTTAGAAGCCATGGCAATCAGTGGTTGAAAAGTTTCTTATAATTGTTAAAGGAAAAAAGCTGTTACCATCCATTTATGTTCCAATTCCACTACAGACTAGGTCATTTTCTAAGGACTTGGCAATTGCCTTAATCTAATGCGCGCTCAATGGATGACCCAATAGGGCACATTGTTGTTTAGGATATATATATATATATATATATATGTATATACTATATATATATATATACTATTGCAATAATTGTCTATAACATGAAATATTGGTATACATCAAGAGTAGATTATTCTGTATTTGTTTAAAGAGTACTCGGTACAGGGTAGAGCTTTATAATATTACTTTATTATTATTTTAGTGGCTACACAATTGCAAACATACTTCGATTCCAAATCTCATCAATTGAACACACTGTGTTATTTTACCAAAAGCTAGGGTAAAACTCGTGGGTTCATACCTTTCTGAAAGAGAAATAGTGCGTAATTCAATCACAATAGTTCCGAGAGTATTTGAACTCGGTACCGCCGATCCGTATCCCTCATCAAGCTTTAAATGAACGATGACCAGTCATTGGTTTTGATGAATTGTTTGAGCTATTGTTTTTATCTTCATCTTACTATTCCCCCATACACACAAACCCGACCAGTTTCCAAAGAAATTTTGAATGTCTGGCAATTGTGTTCGTGTATCTCCAAAGATGTTTCGTTTAAAGACCCCGACGATTCTACAAAGTTAATCGCCCCCTCTCCTCCTCTACGCACACGCCCCCCCCCCCCGCCCGAGCTGAACACCACACGTCGTCTCATAAAACTTTAATGAAACGCCCGCCATTATTATATCAATATCTTAGTTATTCACAAACAGATTTGATTAACGCGGCTAAAAAAGAGGCGCCAATTATTAAGTGTTTTCCAAAAAGGGGAGGCAACTCGGCAAAAATGACGGATGTCTTGTAAAGTAGGTCATCGCCTCGGTTTTTCTGCCTGGAAGCGCAAATCATCATCGCAATGTTGAGATTATCTCGATGGCTGAACGTAATTCGAGTGAATTTAATGTCATCATAACAGAGTCGCTTGGACTGAAGACGGCAGCTGGATACCGGTTTTTGGCTACTGGGGGAAAAGCAGGAATAAAAGGGGCTTGCAATATGGAGACGGGGATTTTAGGGGAGCTCCTTTCTTTTCTTTCTTTTTTTGTTCTTTGGCTAAAAGCCCATGTTCATAATTCTCCCTTCGTTTAAATTCTGGTCAGACAAAGAGACAAGGATGGCCTCGATGATAATTCAATCAGCTGTCCCCCATCTGGTGCTGTAGTTTCGATTTTTACAGCCAACGCCTCTTCATCTCCGCCTCCTCTTTTTTCGTGATCATCTTCCTTTCGTTCTTTTTTTCTGGACAGCTTCATGGCGTTGAAGTATTTTAATTTATAACATATTGATATCAAACAATAGAATCTGTTTTTATGTACTTATTTTCACATAGACGTCGATACTATATTTGTAGTGTTTCTGTCTAGGGATACAATTAAAAACAAAGCCCTATACTAAGATAAAACAACACACCTTTTTAGGAGGAATCCAATGTGGTATTAATTTGTATTAGAAGATTTTACAATAATAACGTGGGGACTGCGTTCATGTCGAACATCCATAAACAGAAAAGACGACGTTTTACTTTGTTTTATTTATAATTTGAAAATTATAGAAATGAAAAGTAATCATCACCATCAGGGTTATTGAAGAACCCTTCTCTGGTTTCCGACACCTTATTAGTGAATGTCATTCAGTTTTTTTTTTGTTTTTGCCGTAGTTACCACGCTAGGCACTGCGGGTTGGCGACGCTATTTTCTCATAGCTAGCTGCTATACATTGCCTGGTATTCCGAAATGGTCACCCATCTAGTAATGACTAGGCTCAACGTCATTTAACTTAGATGATCTAACGGAAAACGGTGTGTCAACGTGACTATGTCAGAAAGTAATAATAGTGAAGGTAATATGGGATTCAGGGCTAGGAGCAGGAGTACACTGGGTTCGTCGTTCATTACCGGAAAACGTCGAATGTGCCTGCCACTATATATGGTTTCTATTGGCGACACAAAAGATTTTAAAGAGAATATAGGTGGTAAATTAGTCCCAAAGAATTTATTTCGGTTTAACTACTGATGTGTGACCTATTTCCGTTAATTTCAATTTAATAGAATATAAACATCTAAAATTATCGTTAGGATGTGGTTGGATTACTGAAAGGGCACCAATATAGAGTTTACCTCCGGAAGAAAACACATCCGACGGACGTCTAACTACTACTAACAGTAAATATACATGCTTATAGTTTCTATTTTCTATTAAATTGGGTTTTTTTACAGCATGAGGAAGCAAACTAAAATAGTTACGTTTACCTTATATAAATATAGTTATGAAAATATATTTATGACAATTAAGCTACATAGAAGCTTCCGCGTTTCATTCCCGTAGGAATCGTCAGGCTAAAATGCATGGAGTTTGTATTGCCGGTTGTTTTTATATGTACACGTAGTGTTAAGTCTAGCTTATTAACAAATCAGATTCTTTTTTATGCTCTGTGTAGCTTAATTGCCATAAATATATTTTCATAACTTACTACCTAGCACTTTTGAAGTAAATACTGAAAATTGATACTTAAAAGATTATATATTCTTATAACATTTTCTGTTGATACATGAAATAATATATATATATATCGGGGAAAACAATGGAAGTGGTCCCGAATTTCTAAGTGCCCCGCCCCTAATCTAAGTAAGCTATGGGGGCAGAATCTCCTTTAAAACTTCAAAAATATCTTATTTTGGGTGAATTTATATCATAATGTCCCGGTGTTGCCCATGTAAAATATGAAAGGATGATTTAATTTTTTTTTTAACTATTAGAGTATCATTTACGTGACTCAAATAGGATTCAAATTTCTGCAAAGCGTGACCATATTGGAATTCTATATATCCTTTGTATTTAAAGACTTAGTGTGTCTGGAAGCAGACCAGGAAAAGTTATTATATAAAAGATGTACAAAATTCTCCGTGAAGACAATGGAAGTGATCCTGAATCTCTACGTTAATATCTATGTGCCGAATATCTACATGCCCCCACCTCCAAGTGACCCATAAGAACAGAACCCCCTTAAATCTTCAAATAAATACATACGATTTTAATGAAATTTAAACCATATGAATAAGACACTAATTGAGAGAGTTTTCCAACATTTTAGCTCTTTCCGACTATATTAGGGGCCGAAACGGGGGTAACAGAGCAGTACGATCAAAGAAAGTAATATGGTATTATGAGCATAGTGAAAAAGTACATAGTAGTGACCCTCATTTAATCCCGAGCAACGTCTGGTCTTCTTGCTAATATATTATAATTAAGTAAAATACATTTAAATTTTAATCAGCCATGACCACTGGTTATACGTTATGTACGATTCGTCAGATGACCCTAACACGTTTTAGTATCCAAAACATGTTAGTCTTCTGACGCATCTGTATCTCTAAATATGTACCTTGTATTGCATATCCGGGGTATGTTGGTGAGTGGCATAATAGCTATGACAAAGAGTAATGGAGATAGGAAGTCTCTCTGGAAAATGCCTTTTTGTATTCTTATCTCTGGAAGATGTTGCTCTTCAGCTGTCAATTACTTTCTCTATGAAATTGACAATTTTTGCTGGTATTTATAACAGCTTTTAGCATTAAATTATCCATCTTTGGAGCACTGCGTTGTAGGATTTCTAATCGTTCCATTGCTATGGTCTTTTTTTTCTTACTTTTTATTCTTTTAGTTTCGTTTTCTTCTTTTAGTGTCGTTTTCTTCTTATTAATATTCTTCTTCTTAGTAGTAGTATTAGCATTAGTATTATAATTATTATTGTTAGTAGTAGTAGTAGTTATATTAATATTATTATTTATTCTCTAGGAGTTCTCACACGAGTCATTATTAGTGATCACTGGCAACAACCTATTTTATTCCATTGAATCAGACTTCTATTCTTCTCTGCTTTTTTTGAATAAGTGTTCTCGCAACAGCCGCTTGCATTTGATTTCTAACTGATAGCGACTGATAGTTTTCTTTGGAATTTCAATCACAATAAGACCCACCAGTATTTCAGTAGTCTCTGTTCTCTTCCAACGAAGATCTGAATGATACTATCCCCTTCCCTCGATACTTTCTTGAGCCTGTATGACCATTTTTGTGGCACCAACAAATGCTGGTGCAACCACATGTGTGTTACGGGAGTCAGATTATGCAAAAAACTTTCTTAGCTACTCTGATAGTTTCAGGTTTCTTGGTTTCGTGTAAGTTTTCTTCCGTACTTCCTGTTGTGTTAGTTTCCTAGTTTTTTTGCAATTGTCCTGTATGTTTTTTTTTAACTTGTGTCTACACGGTGTTATTCTATTTAAGCTTATCTGATTGGTCAGCATTATCTGGTTATGTGAGTTGGTTTCCGCACCCCAGGACTTTTATTGATATTTCAGCTCTTTTCGTCATTGCCATGCTTTGTATGGTCTCTATCCTCCCTTAGATTCCAATTTCTTTTTTTTCAGTTTTTTCGGTACTGTTCCTACTGCTCTTACTATTATTGGTATTACAGTGTTCTTCATGTTCCATATTTCCTTCAGTTCTTTGGCAAGTTAAAAATATTTTCTCAGTTTCTCTGCTTCTGTAGTCTTCACCCTGTTCTCTATTGGAACAGCGAAATCTTCTACTTGGCATGTTTTCTCCTTGTTAACTATTATCACGTCCGGTCTTCTTACTTGATGAGGTTTTCAGTTTGTATTTCCATGTCCCGTAGGATATTATGCCTTTCAGTTTCCAATACTTACCTCGGTTTATGCTTTTTACCATTTGTCTAGACGTTCAAAGTGCATTCTAGCTATGTACGATAGCTTATCTGAAATGCGGACAGAAGGCAAGTGTAGTTTCTTCATCTTTTTATTCATCATCCCTAAAGATGATGGCAGCAGGCTTCATAAGAAAACAATACAAATAGGGCACATATTACTCATTCATTCATGCATACACATACATGGACATATTATATGAGATTACAATGGTTATCCATAACATACATCAATGGACAGTTTTTTCAAATGGAGAAAAAACTTGGTTGGGTTAGTCTTATAATGCTTAGTATTTCTTATCAAATGAATAATTTAAGAGTGTAAAGCGTTCAGAGACTCAAAACTTTCTGGCTTGTTTGTTGGCATCGTTCTACTCAATGCCAAACGTAACCCTTTTACTAGTGGTTGTTTCAAGTGATTTAGTTTTGTTTGGGGTTGCTGTCTTATGCGGTGTTCTTTTTGTTGAAATGTTTGTTTCTGGGTCGTTTATTTCTGGTTGTGGTTCATACGCAGGAGTACATATTTCTATTAATGGTTCCCTTATTCTTGGTTGTGTGTGTCCTTAGAAGGGTTAATCAGCATTGTAGGTGTTTTGGTGTTGATCCATTCTCTGAACACTACTGGTGTATTTTTCTTTTGTTTTAAAATGAGGTAAAATTTTGGAGGTATCTTTTATTTGTTAAAGTGATTCCTCCTGTGCCATCTATTTTGATTGTATGTTCTTGAATTTTTTTATTTCAACCAGTTTCCCAGTTTTTTCTCATCTCAGAGGGTTGTCTCGTGTAAGGTTTTAGAGATATGTTTATCTACAGAGGTTTGAGTTCTTTGATGTGCTCTTCCCACTTTTCTCGCTCTTTTGTGCCTTTTTGTGAGGGCTTTTTTCCTGTTAATGGTAATTTCTTGCCAAGTTGGGTGGAGACAGTATCTTCCTATTGGTGTAGGGATTGGATCTTTGATTTGGGCGTCCGAATAGTGTCATTGCTGGTGAGTTTTTTTGTTTGTGGATTAATGCTATTCTTGTAAATTAGCATTGCCCTTTGGAATTCTCTATATTTACGGATCCTGTAGAACTTGTTTAACACTTTTCATTGCAATCTCTGCTCTTGTGTTTACATCAGGATCACTTACTGAAGTTAGTCTGTGATGTATTCCCCATGATTTTAGTAATCCCTGTGTTGTCTGCTGTGAAATGGGGACCTCCATCTGAAATTCGCTATTCTGGTGCACGAAATGTGGTGAATACTTCTCTGCGACGTTTTATCAGGTTGTTTGATGTTCGATTTTCCTTAAATACAACGAGTATTAGAATATCTGTCAACAATTACCAAATAATTTGCATTGATATACGAGAAGTAGTCTGAGCACATTTGCCAGAATGAATAATTTTTTCAATATTATAAGTCTTCAAATTCAGTTCGTGTCATTCCAGGTCAGAATATTTTATCTACTGTTCGTTAATTCACCATCATGATGTTAGGCGTGTAATGCCTTCAATATTTGGTTGCAAAGTGTACTCGGAATGATGATCTTATGTCCTAGCATTACAACTCCATCAGCAACATGTGATTACCATATTCATAGTATAGTTTTAAAGCCTGAGCAAGATCTTGGAGGACGGGCATGCCACTTTGAAGGGTTTGTTTAAGGTTTTTCAAAGTTTCATCACTTTCTGTGGCAGTTTTAACCATTTCCCATGAAACTACATTGGAAGTAACATAAAGTGTACAAACAACTTCCATATTCACGCCAATGTCGTCTGCTAGGCCAAGTTGAGTAGACTGTATCTGGGAAGTGCGTCTGTTACATGCTGGATGGTAGAATTATATGGCAGTTTTTTTTTTGGGGGGGGGGGGTTCAGGTTGAAAATTCTGCGGTTTGTGATATCATTCAGTGATCTATCATTGAGGATTTGTACAAGTGGTTTGTGATCTGTAGCGATCCGTACGTTATGGCATCCAAGGATATAGTACCGAGTTTGGCGAAGGGCATAGGCAACTGCTAGTAATTCCCCTTCAATTAGTGCATACCTACTCTCAGTTGGTGTTGTGACTCGACTGCCAACGAGGCAGAGGTGCCAACCTGTTGTATATGATGCAGATATCTTCTGACATTGGCAGTACTTTTGTCTGAGAGTGAATCCAATGCTATCGTTAGACCAATCTGTTTATAGGCAGGTTGTGCTTGATGGTTCAAACAGTTTCACTCCTTCTTTTATGGCATTCACTATTGTTAGTTTTGACTGCTCGAATGATTTGTTCAGTTCATTAGTCCATTCAAACTTGATGCTTGTTTTTAGTCCCTGAATGGTCTCATGCCTTTTGCCATTGAGAAGGAATATGCACTTTAATTAACAAGGCCAAACCATGTCCTTGCTCCAGACATATCTTTTGGTGTGGAAAAGTCTTCAATTGCATTCAAGAATTTCTGTCTGGGATTTATCACTGTTAATCCAGCAAACTCAACTGTATCATTTCTGGGGGTTGAGGATGGTGTCATTCCTTGCACAAAAATCCAACCAGTCACATGCTTGGAAGAATGCATCTTCATCTGAGCCAGACCACATTTTACTTTATTCTTAGATTCTGTGATAATCGAATCAAATCTCTGCATAATCTCATAACCACATGATAAAAATCCTTGTGATGCCACTTTGTAGTGATATCTCCCCCCCTCCCCAATGCAGTGATAAACGTTGTAATGTGCCTGTCCTCTTCATTTAATAGAACTGAATAATAGCTGCGACAGTTTTTTTCTTTCGAGGAATTTGTTCTGCGAGCAAAAAGGAATTGATGTCGATGTGTTTGTCTTACAGAATGTTTGTTTTGTAGCTGGAAATCAACTGTGTGTCTGTCCCATCTAACACTTTACATCATTCTTGAGCTCTATGTTACTGGTATATTAAGGGCCACCTTTTCGAGTATCCCGATTGTGATATCCCTTTCAAGGTCTACCAGTACTTTTTCTTGCCAGTGTATAGGGACTACTGCTGGTGTGAGAGCTGCTATGGGGTTTGCATTTGGGTCAATCTTAAGTATTCACCGATCATCATTGGTAGGGGTTTATGTTAACTCGTGTTGAAAGTAGGCCTTTCATAGTATTTGAAGATACAGTTTTTCAATTTGAGGATATCTGCATCAGTGCCCTTCATTCCAGTTGGAAGGGGGTTGGGAATTAGTGGGGGATCTTGGGTTCTTTTAGGATAGCTGCATGTCGGTGTTGATTCTGCTGACATATTCATGGATGGTTGCATTTTTATTTTAGGGAAGTCCTTGGGGGTTATACCTAATTGCTCAAGAGCTTCCCTGCATGAGAACGCCTTGAACATTTGTTCCGGAGGTAGGCGATTTGTTTGCCCTTTTTTGCCTTTAACTGAAATGTCAATGATGATCCCATCTTCTACCCCTAAATCTTCCTGTAGGACTCCTCTCATTAATAACTTGACTGATGTTATGTCTTGGTTTGGAACGAGGAGTGACTAGTGGTATAACACAGCTCTGACAGTCAGTCAGCGATCATGGGTATTGTTGTTGTGTTTAGGAGTGTCTTGGTATGTTATTATCAAATTACACATATTCATCGGGTAGTGGAATTAGTTTTGCCATGACAGTTGGGTGTGGTTTTGAAGGGCTGATACTCCACGTTTCTCTGTAAATATGATCTGTTTCTATGGAGTGATAATTCCTAACTGGTCAGAGAATAACATTTCGTCTTCTACTTGATAATTTCTTTGTCTGGATGCTCTTGAATTTTCCTGACGTCTGCAGACACTTACTGAAACTGTCTCTGTTTCCCTAATCTCCACATGTGTGGCAACGACTACAATTTCAGTTGTAGTGACCTTTAATGTTGCACTTGTTGCATGTGGCTGACCATGATGTGCAACTCTTGCTTCTGGCGACCATGTCAGTTTTTAGCCGTGGCTGGGTCAAGCACATGCCCAATATTTTTCTTGTCACATGTTTGATTTTGGTTGGGTGTATTGATCTTGGTTTTACTCTTGCTTACCATGGTTCTAGATGATAGCTGCTGGCCAGTCTCCGATCACATTTCTGATTGCTGTATCATGTTTTTTTACACAAGGAATGATATAAATTCTTCGATATTACGATCAGTTTTTACATCACCAAAGAAGTCTGCTAGTATTTCTGTATAAGTGCAGCCTGTTTCGATACACTTAATTGTGAAATTGTACATTGATGCTTGGCCGCGATGGTTAGCAATGAATCTTCTTATACCCATACCAGTAGTCTGTGTCATCTTAGCGTCTTATGCACCGAATGAAACTAGCTTCCTTACTTCACCGTTAAACGTTTGATTTCAACAAATAGGTCGGTTTCAGGCATTATCGCAATGTTTGTCTGGGGGTCTCTCATTACGTCTTGTTTTAGTTCTTCACTACATCAATGGAAGAGTACAAACTCTGCTTGAGCCTCTGCTATGTGTGTACTAGTTTTGAACATGTCCCATCGTCTTCGGAAGGATTTTCATTCTTCCGGTGAGGAACCTACACCTATTTTAGGTGGGTCTAGTTTTAGTTTATGTAATTTTACCAGTGATGTGAAGTTCGTATGCACTGCTTTGTCATGTATTTGTAGTTGCTGACCTAATGTGGCTGCGAGAGCATTTGGAAGGTCGTTTGACTGTCATTGACAGTTGTCAATGGGGAACCTAATTATAGTCATCTTTGTGTTTTTAACTTTGATATTGAGCAATTTCTGAATAAATTGTTGCTGTTGGCTACTGCTATGGACTAGTCTCTTCAGATTTGTTGCTTGCTTTCATCATAGCTATGTACGATAACGTCTCTGGAATGAGGACAGAAGGCAAGTGTAGTTTCTTCATCTTTTATTCATTATCTCTAAAGATGATGGAAACAGGCAAGCAACAATACAAGTAAGACACGTATTATACATTAATTCATATTACACCAGATTACACTGGTTGTCCTTAGCATACATCAACGGTCATATTGATACCTAATAACCTTTAATTAAATAACGACTCACAAACCTATAGGAAGCCTAACAATACCCCACTAAACCTAGATCAATCCTCAAAACATTCACGAACAGTTTTTAAGAAAATGTCTATTTCTTTAGGCTACAGAATATTCAACAACTGGAGTAGCATTAATATATTAAACCAACACAAAAAAGAATACCAAACTGTCCTGCAAAAAAGTGGAGTTAAACATAATGTAACATAAAACGAAAACGCAAATACAGATAGAATAGAAAACGCAATATTATTTGGTTTTATCCACCCTATATTAGCGAAGTAATAGAACTAATGGACAAGACATTTTTCAAAATAAAGATAAGCATTTTTCTAAATGCAGTGTACTTGAATTTTAAATAGGAACTACATTAAGATTGGTTACTGCTGTATGGATAATATATAATCCATCATGAGGAAACTCAAAATAAAACTATTTTCTTATTCTAAGATAAGCAGCAGTACTGATAATAGCAGAGATAGAACCATCAACAATAGCGCAAATACACCGACAGAGGAAATACCAGTAACAGCACCAGCAATAATATCAACTTATCCAATTGAAGAATTTGAGTCAACAGCTCCCCTGGTGAATAAGTACCTGATAACTAATGTTGAATATAAAGCTAACACAACACCAACAACTAAGAAAAGACTCACATAGGAGCTACTGAAAACACTTCAAGGTCAGAAACACATACCACATGATAACCCTTAGCAATGCAGTATACAGAAATAGTACAACGATCCAAATATTTATAGGAACAAAAAAGCAAACGTATCCAAACTTGCAAAAAATGGGAGATCATCTGTCTAGCATCCGCTTGAAACATATAAATAGTAGAAATTATAGACTGTGCAAGGAGGAAAATACGCGAAACAAAATATCAAACTACTAAATAAAAATAAAAATTATAGCAGAATGCATACACCTAAACAAGTACTTCCTTTGCCATCTTAGCGTTGATTAGAAAAAAGATCAGGTAAAGATCACATGCACAGACATGAACTATAATCTACCGCATACACTCGCAAAGTAAAATACGATAATATAAATAGAAACTCACATAATGACAGAAGTTGCCTCTCTTTATTAGTAAAAATCATATACAAATTAATTTGTATCAAATAAATACCGGCTGATACAATGGGCATAACTCAAAAATATAGTTATCTACGCATAAATAAAACAGAACATCACATTAATTCATTATTATTAATTATTACTAAACCCACAGCACAAAAGAATAATAAATCGAATAAATGAAAAAAAATGCAAGCAGAATTATTTTTTAAATAATTTAAGAAAAATCAGAAAAATAAAATTTTGACTGAAAAAATTGAGTCCTTAAACGATCAATGTTATGCCGTCCTCTTATGTAAAAACTGGAAGTAATGGAAATTATAATCCTAAATATTTTTACATTCACGTTATCGTCTGCCGAAAGTATTCCGTTCTTTTTCGAAGAGCTATTTGTCGTGATCATGATTGTCGGGATTACTTTCATACCTTACGAAATATGTTATCTTTATTTGTTCGTTGTTTCGTTAAATGAGAATTGAGAAAGAGAATGAAATAAAATTTAATTGCCGTGGCTTTAAATTAATTAGTGCGTTTATCCCATTTTCTTTTCGTCCCGTCATCCATTCATTAAACGCTGCGGTTTCAGACGCAAAAAGGCGGGAACATTAATTAGGAAAAGAAAGAAGACGAAAAAAAGCTTTTTTGTTATTGAAATGATATCATTGTCTTCAAAAGGAGAATCGGACCATTGTAATAACGATAATAATAATTATATTTTATTATTATTATTATAATTATTATTATTACTAGATTTCTGGTTTTGAATTAACGAACGAAATTCAAACAGCAGAAATTAGTATCTCTGAAGTGCTGTATTGCCTAGTTTATAGTTCAATCGATAATAAGAGAAAATTATTAGATAGGCGTTAAGATAAGGTAATATTATCAAATCGTGATTGACAAGCTAAACATTTTATTTATATATATATATATATATATATATATATATAAGTATACATTTTTATTTATACAAACATTATTGGTTACATATGTGCATACATGTTTCGGTTGCACTTTTCCCAGAAAGTCAAACTCATCAGACCAAGAATTTCAGAGAAATGGATGGATTTGAAGAATTTTCTCTCCTAAATCAAACTTTTTGGGGTTTAGTCATTTTCTATTTCTTATGAATTAGTATCGGATTACCTATTCCACTTGCTGACCTTTTTTGTTAGTGGTTGTCATTTTTATTACTTTTTATGACGTCTCCATCACCTTTTCCTTTCCTTATTTTATTGCCCACTTCTTTCTGGGTTTCTTTAAACTCTTTAACCTACCATACATGTGTGTATATGTACATGTGTACATGTGTATATGTGTGTATGTATGTATGTGCGTAGGCATGTGTAGAATTAACTGTAATTACATACACTGTATTTTATTAGTTTGCCTGTATCTAGGGTATTTATCTTCATATTAACACAATAGCAGGTATAAATGCAAGTAATTTGAAATTTGAGATAGATTGAAGCAATAATGAATAGTTTTGATTATTAAAATATGGATGTTTGTATACATGTTAATTTATTTTGATAGCATGCATGTGGGTATTTGTATGCACATACACACATGTTTGTACGTGGTCTGTGTACGTATATATAATGACATTATATATTTGTTATACGGGTATGACAGTATACTTGTATCTGTAATGATGTATACATTTGGAATCGTATGGTTTAGGTATTTATGTATATATATTGGTGAGCATAAGTGTGTGTGTATGTGTGCATACGTGGGTGTGTATAATTGGACTGAAATATATATGTATGTATGGGTATAGGTACTTCGACTGATATTTTATATCGCAGCAACAGGTGTATTTTCATGTCATTTTATTTTTATTTCGGTTTTGATATTCATTTCTTGTGTTCGTATACGTTGATGAATGCACATATTTATATGCCTAGGTGTGTACTTTATATATGTGCATGTATATGTGTGTGTATGTGTACATATATATATATATATATATATATATTTATATATGTATATATATGCATGTATGTGGACTTGTGCGTGTGTATGTTTGTGTATGTGTACGTTGTGTGTGTGTACGTTGTGTGTGTGTGGTGTGTATATCTGACTATGAATATACACGTATACATTTGTGGGTAGTTTTTATATTTGCATAGTCTAGTTTATATATATTCTAGGTATGTGCTTGTATATATTAATTTGTGTGCACTTTGTATAAGTATAGGTGTGTATGTATGTATTTGTATTCGCATATATGTATAGGTGTGAACTGTCGGCGCCTGTGTATATGTGTGTGTATGTATGTATGTATATGTGTGTGTATGTGTATATGTGTATGTATGTATGTGTATGTGTATATGTGTGTGTATGTATGTATGTGTATATGTATATGTATATATATATATATATGTGTATATATATGTCAGTGTGTGTGTATGTATATATATATATATGCATATATGTACGTATTTTTAGGAACTATTTATACTAAAATTGTATGTGTGTGTGTACGCGTGTATATCTATATTACTAATATGCGCATATATGATTTATATATGTATATGTATAGGAATATATATATATATGTGTATGTATATATGTGCATATATATGTGTGTGTGTGTGTGGATATATATGTATATATATGTGTGTATATATATGTGTGTGTGTATAGATATGCGTGTGTAGGTGCATATAGTTGTATATATGTGTGTTTGTGTAGACGTATGAATTTTTGTATTGAATTTTTTTTATACATCTAGAATATATTCATAAGCACGTATGTATTTTGAATATATGCTTGATTGATTGTGGATCTGTGTGTGTCCATGTTTAGATGTGTATGTATATCAATGTCTGTTTATTTATTTGTACTTGCTTATCTATTAGAGTTTGTTTATATATGTGTGATTCTTGATATATAGATAAGATATTTATACTGATGTGAGTTTGTAAAACTTGGTAGGTTAAAGAGTTTAAAGAAACCCAGAAATTTGTGCAATATTCATTATTGATGTTTAATACAAAAATCGGGGGTATCTGAATTTTTACTAAGAGTTTCGACTTCTCTTTTTACCCTGTTTGCATGAAACTAAATTAAACTAAATATAATCCACATTTTGCCCCCATAAGCACAACAGATGTTTTTCAAAATTCAAAATGATCAGTTAACTAATTTCGTAGTGAATCCTGTGCATACACATATATAAACATATACACATGACTTCATATAGATATAAACATGTAGATATAGATATATTAAAATGAATGCTCACGAATATTTCCGTCGTAAGGTCTTAATGTAGAAAAAAAATAACGTAATCAAGTTAATTACAGATCATTGTAACTCACCGTTTTTTTTAATTAAATCCGCCCAGTAGTTTAAGACTGTTTTAGAACTATGGTTTACATATTGTGAAATATATAATTTTCTTTTCATTTTCCCACTAGTAAATGTTCTCTGGCAAGTTCCGTATATTTACTTCGTTTCTCTGCCTCCTTGATCTTCAACCTGCGATTCCTAGTACGGCTTGTACGATTTGGCATTTTTTTCGTTCTTGTTGGCTATTATCACGTTAGGTCTCCTTGCTTGAATAAGTTTGTCCGTTTTACCTCAACGTTCCACAAGATTTTGAGCTTTTATATTTCCAGTATTGTCTCCAGATTGTGTCCGTATGATTTTTCTGTGTACGTAGATAGGTATCAATATGTCCATTGATGTATGTTAGGGACAACCATTGTAATCTGTAGTAATATGTCCATGCAGATACATCGACAAGAAACATTTTAAAATGATCTCCCTTGCTTTTTAACACTCTATTGCAACGTATGGCATTTTATACTCGACGTCAACTGGGCCCATGTTTGAATTGGTCAGTCTTAATTGAAGTTTTATCGTACTGAGAAAAAAACATTGTAATTATTTAAAGTTGTAAATAATTGGAAGCCTGCTTCCGTCATAGCTATGTACGATAACTTCTCCTGAATTGGGGCATACAGCAAGTGTAGTTTCTTTATCTTTAATTCATCATCCTTAAATATAATGGACACAGGTTTTCTAAGGAAACAATACAAATAGGACACATATTACTCGTTCATTCATACATGCACATATTACAAGAGATTTGAATGGTTGTCCCTAACATACATCAATGGTCAAATTGATACCTATCTAGTATCAATGGGATCATTGCTACGATAAACAATAGTAGTGAATGTCTCCCTGGAAAATGCCTCTCTGTATTCTCATCACCGTCAGATGTTGTCCTCCAGCTGTTAGTTTCAGTCTTCGTTTTCATTTCTTTCTTAATCGGAGTGATAATTTTGTTAGATATTTTGTATATCCTTAAGCATTTTATTATCCATGCTTGGGGGATTCAGTCGTAGGCTTTATTATAATCGATCGATATCATGGCTATGTTCGTTTTTCTGGGTTTTTTTCCTCCTTCGGGGCCTTTGATCTATGTATATATGGTCACGTGCCCATCTTTTCGTTTTCACCATCCTTTCTGTGTCCCGGGGAGAATTCGACGATTATTAAAAAAGTGTTGAATCGGTTTTCCTAGTTGTACCGTTGGTAGGCAGGTTATTGGTCTCTAGATTTTCTGATCGTTTCCTCTTCACTGTCTTTTTTGTATCAATGTAGTTTTTCCTTTAGTTATCCATCATGGTATGTCCGTTTCGTGTATACACCCTATAAGGTTTTGGGTTGGCTTTTCCTGTAAGGTCATGGATTTTTAAAACCCGTATGAATGGATTCTGTTGTGGCCTACTGCTTTTCGTTTTGCCATTTTTTTAGTCACCTTCAGCGTTTCTTCATTAATTTTGGTTTTCGTTTCTTTTCTTTACTAAAAATGTATCACCACTTATTAAGGTCAGAAGCCACTCGAGGATAAAGGCTAATGAAATGAAATGATTGTCAGGACCATGTCCGAATATTTGTGAGGACGGTTCTAGATAGGAATCTGTTGACATTGGCTTTGAATACAATCAAGTTGTAATCTGTGGGGAAGCAGTCCCTTGCAAAGAAGCTCCGTTCGTGGGAATTTCACCTGACACAAGCGACATTGGTAAAGAAAGGAAAGGTTTTCTTTGTTGTAGTAGGAAGACAAGTTCTTGATGTGAATGTCTTACAAGGCAGAACGAGAGATTAGAGCTTAGTCATGCACTTTCCATGGAAATAACGATATAGTAGAAAGAAACTAACAACAGAAGAGACCATCCCCTTCTAGTAGATTCTGAATTCTGTCAAGGCAACAAAGAGTGCTCTGAGCGGTACCTCTCCAGATATGGCAGCAGTATCCTATCTTCGGACAGATCTGGCTCTTATATAGGTAGAGCATATCATCAGAAGTCAGGTACTTCCTGGAGCCGTCAAATCAGCCAACAGTTTTTTCAGTGGTCATAGCAACAGATTGGATGTAATCCTTACAGTGTATGTCTAGAATGAAAGTCAGTCAACGAAGTTTATCAAAGTAAGGAGCTTCCTCAAAGGGAGAGTCATTCATTTCAACTAGGGCAAAACAAGGACCCAGGTGTTGGTGATGGTGTAAGACCTCGTGCGTCCTCATCGATGACCGCCGATCTTAACGCTGAATGTGCCGTGGTTTTCTACTTCTTCATCGTCGTTATTGTTCTTGTTCTGGCCATGTCGTCTATTCCACTGAAGAAGTGTCGAGGGCACAAGCACTGGTTTACATGTGGGAAAAAATAAATAACGCAGACTCACAAGAAAAAATCCCACAAAATCAGGACTATTGAATTTAGTAGTCAATACTCGGTCGTCTGACCAGTTGAGCTCAACTAAATAAACACAGAAGCCCAAAAGGCTGGTTTATAAGAAGGCTGAAACATTCCATTGTGTTTAGATGGGTGTGACCATTCTATTAGTTCTGATTGGTAGCTAGTCCATGAGGGGATACTATTTTAAAGAGTTTTTCCGTCAGTAACTATCAATTTGATTTTACAAGGATTAAGTATTTTCTGGGAGGAATTAAATTGAATTACATTTTATTCGTAAAAACATGCTTCCACGATCCACAAAAAAACCCTCATGAACGGGAATCAAATATTGAGTTTTGCAGAAAAGAAAGCTATAAATAACAAATAAACGATAAAAACGACTGACTTTACATATTAAATGTGTTCAAACATCTTTATATGAAGTGTCCGTTAGTCGGATTGTCACACTTAAGTATGAAATATCATTTTCGTCGGGATGTCACGTTTTAGTCTGGAGTAGCATTTTCTTTGGCCTCTGACGCTTACTGTTGAAACAGCATTTTCATCGATAAACGCGCAGATTGAATGGACGCATCCTTAAAAAATATCCGTTTCTGTGCGTGTTTATTTGAAGAAACAAGTCAAATTGACGATTCTCTCGTCCACTTCGAGTGTTTTTGTTTTCAATGAAAGATTAAGCTTTATTATGAAAAAGAAAACGCTAATCATTTAATTTGGGAACCATTAGTTAAATGGACGACTGACGCAGAGCTTGGCTTTCTCGCATTTTGCCCCCCTTGGGTTTTTATAGATCCACTTCGTTTGGTAATCTGTGAATGAAATATCGGATGTTTCGTCAAAGATTGACTTAACACTTCCGGCCAGGTCAGGTCGGTAGGCGAATTGACCGATTGAATGACAGTTGCTATGAGAGCTCTCTAGCCATACGAAACGGAAATGGCTAAGATGCACAATAGATAGAAGATGGAGTCGGACCCCCAATAGGCACGGCGTAATTATTATCGGGTGATGGTGGTCGGGGTATAAATGAATTGAAGAAGGGGTTTTTGGTGAAAGTAGAACAGCGTATTGAAGATGGAAAGGAGAGAAGGGGAAAGAGAAACATGAGGATGGATGTTAACAGAGAGGAATAAACTCGCAAAAAATATGCGCCCGGGGTGGAATATATTTGCTAATATTAGAATGTTCTCAATATTAAGAAAAGATAAATGTGAGGAGGTAAGTAAATGGTATTGGGGGAGCATTTATTTTTATTTGTGCGAGTTATACTTTAGTAAAAAAAAAAAAAAGTCCCCCCCCCCCTCGTGAGGAAGTAAGTAATTAATATTGGAGGAGTCATTCCCCATGAGTGGCATTCTTGGGGATATTTACTAGAAGGAAAACAAGTTACCTCCGTGAGGAGGTAAATAATTATCATTAAAGGAGTGACTCCCTAAAGGGAGTATATTGCTTCAGTTGTGCGATTGATACTTCAGATTATGCGAAAAAGGCCCCTTCGTGAATATCTACATAAACAACAACAATAACAACAAAGAAATTGGTATGCTGCCGTTAAAAACGGGTTCAGCTGAGTTGTAATTAATTTATTTCAAGAAACTACTTTTTAATCTAAATTGGATTCAGAAAAATGCTGTCCTCCAAAAATACATTGGAAATATTTTTTTATTTATTAAAATGACAGCATTATAGACCCACCAATAAGAAAGTCTTATTTCGTTTACTATGGAATCAGCAACGTGACACTAAGCGGACATTTTGAAAAAATGTTTCTGTGACAATAAATTTGAAATAACATGTCTTAATAACTTTTTTGTGTTTTTATTAATGAATTTTAAAAAAACAACACAGTAGGGAAGAATATGGGAAATAATGAGAATATGCCATGTAAAAGCAACACAATATACAGTGATTATAGCTGATAACGACAGTAAGAGAAAGGAAAGTACAAGAATATACGAGTTATTTATCTTCCTCCCACAAGGTAAGATGTGACACAAGGTCGGGAAAGTGGGATTTGAAAAGCCAGCGCCCGAGAATGTGAGCACTCTGGCCTACAAAAAATACCTGGGCAGCTTCGTCGGCATTCCCCGGTAGGGGCGCCTCAGGCAGTAAGCAATAAACTTACTCCTCCCCAAAGAGGGGAGGAAAAGCCTGGGAGGGTGGACCTCTTAGAACTGCACAGGACAAACCCACAGACCGGCGTAATTCAAGCCCCAAAGGTCAAGACAATACCGGTCTATAGGGTGTAGTATCCATCGAAACAGATACTACACTTTGTTCCTGGCCAAGGCCGAGTGTGACGATAATAATAAATTAAAACAATATAGAGAACTAGCGGGAAGACCCGACGTTGCTCGGGATTAACTACTATGTACTTTTTCACTACGCTCATAACACCATATTACTTTGTTTTTACTGTCGTGTCGCCCCCTAATATAGTCCAAAGAAGCTGAAATGTTGGAAAACTCTCTGAATTAGTATCTTATTCAGATGGTTTAAATTTCATTCAAATCTGAGATACATGTTTAAAGTGGGTCACTAGAGGTGGAGGCACGTAGAGATTCGGCACATAAGGTAAGGTAGAAATTCGGGACCACTTACATTGTCTTACTCGGAGAATTTTATACATATGATATAAATTTCATCACACTAGGATGTATCTGAAGTTATAAAGAAGGTTCGGTCTCAATTGCTTTCTTTGGTTAGTAGGGCACTAAGAGATTCGAGACCACTTCCTCTGCTTCCCCCAGAAAATATTGTATACATATGATTTAAATTTCATAATATTATGATATATTTGAAGATTTAAGGTGGTTATTCCCGCATAGCCTGATTAGAGGTGCACTTAGATATTCGGGAACACTGTTATTGTCTTTCCTGGTGAAGTTTACATAAAAATACACTTTTATATTTTATAGAGATTTTTTACTCATTCCTTCTATAGGGAACGCACAAACATCGCACGCACATACACACAGACATTGGGTTTTATATATAGATATATATAGCATGTGATGGTCATAAGAAAAAAGAGGTTATAGCATGTGGATTTAATAACGAAATAATAAATAAGTTAATAAGAAATAAACAGAATATAATTTTTGGTCGTTTATTAGTTCTAACCACTTTAAAAACGAAATACATGGAAAGATAGATTTCACTTACTTTTAAATTTGTAAGGGGGTAAAAGGCGATACTAGCTCAGTAGGTGTATAAGTGAAAAAGAAAATAAATAAATATATAAAAAGAAGAATAAGAAACAAAGAAAAATGTGTCACTCACTTGTCATATTTCAACGTCACTTAAAGTCTTCTCATATGGTTCAATCGGGTCATCCTTTCTTCATCCCATGTGTGTGCCTTCAAAATAAAATTATTTCTAAATCTTCACTTTTTCTGAAGACGTTCGCCAACATGAACGAAACCGGTCAAATCTCTTGTTTTTGTTTTTCTCCTGCACTTTAACCTGTTTTCCGTTTGTCATTTTTCACACACATATATATATATATATATATATATATATATATATATATATATATATATATATGAATAAAAGTTGTGTATGTGATTATGCTTAGTCAGGGTAATGTGTGAGTGGGGTTACGTGTGTGCGTGCTCATAGGATGTGTGCGTATTTAGGTTTGTGTATGCGCGTGAGTAAAGTTGTCTATATGTATGATATCGTCAAGCATGGAGTATTGTTGCCACATCTGTGTTGAAGCATCAACAACTAGTCTCTCCCTATTAGACAGGGTCCAAAACAGAGTCTCTAATTTAATAGGTCTCTGACTGTTAACCAAGCTCCACCCCCATGTCCCATCGCCGCAATGTTGCATCCTTGTGCTTGTTTTAAAAGTACTTCAATGGAATTTGCTCCGACGAACTATCGGCACTGCTGCTCCCTCGACGTAAATACTCCCGACCAATCCGACGAGCAGCAAAATCACACCCCTTCACTTTAGAAGTCCTCAGATGCCGGAAAGCTTTCTACTCTAATAGTTTATTCCATCGAACTGCTAGCCCTTGGAAGTCTCTCCCTGTTCCCTTCTCTGACTGTACTAACATGCAGAAATTTGAATGCAATGTTCAACTCTCTAAAGATATTCCGAATTCACAGTAGCCCCTTACGTCTCATTGGCAATCTGCCTTGTTTCGGGTGAATAAAGATAAAAGTAAAACGAGATAAATAAATATACCAAGTATATAATTAAGTTTGTTTTGATATAAAAGATCTCATCTTCCTTCGATTATGTTCCTTAAACAATTAATTCCGATGCATTTTATTGATTTATACATTTTATCCAATAGATATTTTATTTTGGGAGCGAAATCTTTGTATGCGCTGTGTCGGGCCACATAAAATAGTGTCGACTTCACAAGGATTAGAAAAAGGATTTTGTTATTTATTTTTAATATAATGTGTCATTATTGTTATCAATATACAGGTCGTTCCAAAAGATCAATTCCGTATTCTTGCTTTCTGCTCGGCATTTTGAGTCTGCTCTCCGCATGTGAAACCAGTCAAAATAAAACCAACATTCTCGTCACAAAAAGCAGAAAACGTCGTTCGAAAGAAGATTGATTATGAAACAAAAGTAAGCTTTATTTTTATTATTTTTTTACAGTATGGTGGCGCGTCCGAATAATGATTACTGAGAGAGAGAGAGCGAGAGAGCGAGAGCGAGCGTATCGTTATTTGACTTATAAGAAGCAACCGCAAATGCATGCTTAGAATTATAAGACATATATATATATATATATATATATATATATATATATATATATATATATATATATATAATAATGGTAATAATCCAGGTGAAAAATATCCACAGGGTGGTAATCCAGAGAATTTTAACCGGGTTTATAAAAAGTGCTCAATATCAAAATAGAGCTTGTATTAGTTTCTGTAAATGTAAATCTGTAGAAACTCAAGTGTTTATAAAAAGTGCTCAATAACAAGTACAGCTGTTTATAAGTATTAATTTTTATTTATACAAACATTATTGGTTACATATGTGCATACATGTTTCGGTTGCACTTTTCTCAGAAAGTCAACGTCATCAGACCAATAATTTTCTCGAAAATTCTTGGTCTGATGAGGTTGACTTTCTGAGAAAAGTGCAACCGAAACATGTATGCACATATGTAACCAATAATGTTTGTATAAATAAAAAATTATACTTATATATATTACTAAAATAATACTCGTCCCAGAAAGAGTAAAATTATTTCCCGAACAGGTTTAAAATCAAAATATGTTACTAAACCATTATGTTTATAGTCTGATTGTAATTTGTATCAAAATTGATTACATGATGTGATTCTAGAAAATGTCTAAGATTTAAGCATAAGGTCTTAAGAAGAAATTGAAATTCAGGAAATCTTGCTTGATTGGTGTCTCATGACTATGAATCAAATTCAATGAAAATCTGATATATTTGAATTTTCAAAATGGGAGGTTGCCCCAATTAAATTAAATATAGCCCATATTACAATCTCTTACGCCTAGCAGCTGTGTTCCCAAATTAATCATAATCGGTTAATTAGTTTAGGAGTAAATCATATGCACACAAATATGTAACCATATGGATATACCTAACTTATATATAATCTGTTATATTTTCATTGGTCGGTGTCGTCGTTGGAAACCCAGGTTCTTGCTTGTCTGTAGATACAATCAATCAAACGTCGATGTTTAGTTCTTAATCAATGTTTTATTACAAAGAAGAACAGTCACCTTTGACGCTTAACGTATCACTCAAACTGTTTTATTCAAACAATGGCTCATCGTTATGTAACATGTCGAGGTTCGCCTTGGCGTCACTCTGACAACTTACGGGCTGCCCTAAACCTTTATCGGGATGAGATATGGCCCGGCTCGATCCTAGGAGATGAACTCTCTCTGTGGATGGAACCTACCTTCTCAACAAGGAGTACAGTCATCCAACTGTAGGAACCCATGCCAATGTCTTACCGTAAAATTTATATACTATCTGTGGTGTCATCCAACCACGTATACCAGTAGCACCAGACCATAGAATAAGAATGTGAGTGAATAGTATTTATTTCCAAAATCAGACAAACAACGCAGTTACCGCAGCTGTGTTGTTTGTCTAAGATGAATATTAATAAGTATATAGGTATCAACATATCCATTGATGTATGTTAGGAGAAACCATTGTAATCTGTTGTAATGTGTCCATGTATGTGTATATATAAATAAATGAGTAATATGTGTCCTATATGTAGTGTTTCCTTAGGAAACCTACTTCATCATTTTTAAGGATGAGAAATGAGGAACAGATTCGAGCCGGTCAACAAAGTTGGACCACATTGATTCACACAAATTTACTTACTTTTAAGTATATGCTCGAAAAGTTTGACGTCATGATAGGTATCAATATGTCCATTGATGTATGTTAGGGGCAACCATTGTAATCTCTTGTAATATGCCCATGTATGAATGAATGAGTAATACGTGTCCTATTTGTATTATTTCTTTAGGAAGGCTGCTTCCATCATCTTTAAGAAGATGAGTTATTGTACATAGCCATGTATCATAACTTCTACGAAATGGCGACAGGTGTAGTTTCTTCATCCTTTATTCATCATCCTTAAAGACGATGTAAGCAAACGTCTTTAGAAAACAATACAAATAGGACACATATTACGCATGCATTCATACATAGACATATATGGACATATTACAACAGAATACAATGGTTGTCCCACACATACATCAAGATATATTGATGCCTATCTAATAAGAATTGATAATTTGAATTATTTAGAAAAAAAGAAAACAAGACAGAAAGTTTTAAAAATTTAAAACTAGAAGATATCGCGTGCGTCAACCTAACAATTAATTATATTTTTTCCTGACTGAAACTTTCATATTTATACAACATACATGTAAACTTTTTTATATCCAATCCCTCCTCACCGTGGTGGTGGTGGTGGTGGTGGAGGTGGGAAGGGGACGAACGAGTAGTGTCAGAGCTATGCTGTTTGGAACTTAAGTTCCTGGTAGGGCCCCTCAAGACAGCGATATAAGGACCGCAACCCGGCTAATCGGGGCTCTGGTGGAAACCAAGAAGCGTCTGATCCGGTAACCGGTGCCTTCAAACTGTCTTGTCTCTGGTATAACGTCCGCAAAAAACTAACACGCTCGCTATCCGAGTGATGCGAGTATCAAATCAGAAAACTAGAATGATCATGAAACATAGAAAGTACTATGTTTTGGCTATTAGAACGTCAGAACGTTGATGCATGAAGAACCCCAAGCCCTAACAATGTATCCCCACTCGGATGAATTCTGGCAAGAATTTTTTTAAAAAACTGAATCGGAGATTTATTTGAGGCAAAAGTCCGTTTGCAATGACTAAGATATTATATTTTTATTATTATCGCAGGTGTGTGCGTAATGTCCCATAACCTTTTGTTTATAATATTTAACCTCTCCATCATTTTTTTCGTTGACAGTCTGGGGCAAAGGGTAAACTATAGGATACTTCTCCAAATAAATTATTGAAACAAAGAGTCCCCCCCACCAAAAACAGCATCAATTGAAGAATTAAAATAGAATTATGGGGTCGGGATGGGAGCAGGAATTTCTTGGGTCCTTTACTTTTTCCCGGGAAACGCCGAGTATCCTACGGGTCCCGACAGTATATATAAAAATTCTTGATCCACCGTGACCCCATATTTATATTTTTATAATTGTGTGCACGTGTATATATATATATATATATATATATATATATATATATATATATATATCACTTAGGAAGTGAAAAAAGGTTATGAAAATACATTTATGGCAATTAATCTACACAGAGCCGTCCGCGTTTCATCCTCGTTATGTATTTGTCCGGCTAAGTGTATGGAATTCGTGTTATTTATATACACTTTTTCCTACTCTTTATCTTTACGATTTCACTTTTCTCTCTCTCTCTCTCTCTCTCTCTCTCTCTCTATTTACCTATCTATCTATCCCTCACTCGCATTCAAAAGCTATACACACTCTCCACTTTTGGATCGAGGGATGATGTGAAGAGATAAGAAGAATCCTGCCAGTGTTTTATTTTGTTAGTTTTGTTTTATCTTGCGGCCTCCCACCTTCAATTCGAATGTGAAACCGGAATCTCCCGTCGTATCCATCTGGCCGAAACGAACGGACGAACCCCCTTCTCTTTTCTCCCCACACCGCGTCTTTTTATCTCCACCCGCTACCCTGCCCTACCAACATTTTTTCCTTTGTCGGGGAGTCTTTGAAAATCCACTTCATCCGTCAAGTGCGCACCGCCGCGTTTTGCGCCGAAGAAAACGGGAAGAGTAACAAAACAAATAAAGAAAACGAAGAAAAAATCTGCATTTCCCATCCATTTACTGGTTTTGATCAAGGAATAGGATAACAGTGTAGTATCTGTTCTGTCTCCGGTCGAAGGGGGAGAGCTTCTTTTTGACGGGAGCAATTTTTATTTTTGTCTATTTTGGGGAGCTAGATTTCCCTCCTATAAAAAAATGAACAAGGTGTCTTACTTTGCCATCGTAGGGAAAAAACACACAAACAAAAGTGAGATCGCCAGTTGCATTAGCGATAATACACAACTCTTTGTAAAATAATAGAACACTCTCGGTTGCTGATAATGTTTAATTCATTTTAAGATTTGACTTCGTAGACTGTACCAATCAAAGGACTTTGGTAGTGTTTGGCACAAAGGTCTGCTTCACAAGCTTGCTAGTTATGGAAATGTCTTCTCAACCATCAAATCCTTTCTCTCTGATAGTTTCATAAAAGTAGATGTTGATGATTAGAAGTCTGAAACACATTGAATCAACGCTGGCCTGCTTCAGTGATCCATTCTGGGCCCAACCTTCTTACTGATGATCTCTAAAATCACATTCTACGGTCATTCGTTGATATCTATGCAGATGACACAACCATCTATGGCAGCAGTTCCAAGAGCTTTAATGATAAATATCTTTTTAATTCTCACTCTTCTTACATGGGGTACGTTGTGCAATGGGGGAAAAGTGGCTGGTTACTTTTAATACACCTAAAATCAAACTTCCCTTCTTTTTATAATCAACGCTCGAATCCTCACTTTGCTCCAGTCGAAATTGATGATGCCCCCTGGTTTGATAAGCTTCTAGGACTGACTTTAACCCCAGATCTGAAGTGGAAGACTTACATTAGATCTGATGCTAAAGTCTTTGGAAAAAATGGTTGGATCATTCCACCGCTCCAGAAAGTATCTCATTCCTGATGCAGTCTTCTACCTGTATAAGAACCAGATACGGCATAAGATGGCGAGGTACTGTTGCCACATCTGGAGAAGTACCGCTCAGAACACTCTCTCTTACTTTGATAGAGTACAAAATCGACTTCGAAATCTAGTTGGGGATGTCTACTTCCTTCCTTGTGGCTTCTTTCTCACATCAGGGAGGTTGCTAGCTTTTCTTAACTCTATCGGTATTGTCATGGTAGATGCTCGAGTGAGCGTCAATCTATGGTTTCCCCGGTAAAACATTTACAGCAAGAACTCGTCTAGCTCCTATTGGATCGATGCTTAGGGCTCAACTGTACGACCAGTTGAGCAGCAAGATAAGTCAAACTGCCAAGCACATCAAAATGCCGGTTTATAATAAGGCTAGAATGTTCCGTTATGCTCAGATGGGCAAGTCCATTCTCTGTGTTCTGATTGGCTGAGATTCATAAGTGACCATTCTAGTGTATAAATGTTCATTCATTCGAATAAGTATTCTTCTGAGATGGATGCTAGTTGAGGCCTTTATGCCGGTAAGCGTTAGTCTGATTCTATAGCTCCAACCACTGTGAGAAATGTTCTTTTCTTCATCTGTGTACCTAGAGCTAAACGAAACTTCTATGATTAGAGTTTCTTTCCACGAATTGTCCGTTTGTGGAGCACAATACCACGGGACTGCTTTCCAGTTTACTACAGTATGGTCGTTTTCAAGTCGTCGTTGTTGAGCCGTCCCATTACGCAATCGATTTCAGCCGAGATTCAACCATGGTCATCAATCCTCAAGATGTTCCTTTCACCATTCACCTGACATAAACCATGTCCTTGAGTAGTCTTTGGGTCTTGATGATTGGTGGCTCGTTAGTAAAGAAAAAACGTAATTGCTAAGAAGAGCGACTGTTAAAAAACCGGTTTAGTTTAGATCTTCGTTTGAAGTTTCTGCTTGTCTAGCCACACCGAAGAGCTATGATACTACGAAACAATGTGTGGATATCTAAGAAAGTATAATAGTAACAAATGAAAGTTATTGAATAAACGTTTTATTGAAGCCGTTATGACGGTAGTTGATGGGATTTGAAACAGAAACCAGTTTCGCAACGATTATTAGATATTAATTAGATTAGTTGTGGTCTAGTAGCTGTGTGTTTGTTTAAAATGTATTAACTGGAATGAGAATTACAGACAACATAAATCAGGAAGATCGTACACAACAAGATAAGAAATAATTTATCTACTTTCGTTTACAAGAAGTGATTTAGATGATTCACATGGTTTTAATATGATCGCCATTTCGAAAAGCCTACTGGTGGCCGGGGGTGATACACGGACAATTGTCAAAGGGACTAACTCTACTCAATTAGTGTTGAATAGTTATTGATCTTTGATCATTTGTTATGAAATTTAACCCCAATAAATAAAAGTAAACGATAAAAGCAATATATATACTATACGAACTGGCACATCGGTGTTGCTCGGGAATGAATGGGGAATCCTGTGTACTTTTATCGAAGCCTCAAACGACGTCGTTCTTATTTTAAAAAAATTCTATAATATTTGAGTTATAAATGAAATAAGAAAAAGTAAAAAGTCATTTTTTCTATTTTTTATGACGCCAAGAGAGAAAAATTGAGAATAGTGTGGATGCAAGGGCGCATTTTACGAACAATCCGATGGTTGTATTACAGTTTTTTTAATACAACCATCGGATTGTTCAGAAAATGCGCCCTTGCATCCACACTATTCTCAATTTCTCTCTCTATGATCTTATCTTATGTCTTCACTTATTCCTCCATAGAGTGTGATGCAGAGTAGTGGTCTGACCTGTTCAATGTCAGATAATTTCAATCTGCAAAACATATCATAAGTGTCGTGGTGCGCGAGCTTATGTTCGCTGACGATACTGCCTTCGCGACACACAATCATCAGGACGCGCAGAGAAATAATCACACGATTCTCAAAAACTTCAAAGTAAAAATCAATGTAAAAAAATCGAAGTAATGTACCAGTCCACATCCGGAATCTAATTAAACTGGCCAAGATATAATCATAGAGGGCCAGATCTTAGCTCATGTAAACCCCTTCACATACTTAGGTTCAACAGTCACTAAAAAGATGAAACTCGAGACAGAACTTCATAATGTCAAATGCTTCAAGGCCTTCAACAGACTAAGGAAACGAGTCCAGTCGTGACCGTCGTAAAGTAAACAAAGGTCACGCTCCAGTTCAACAATAATCTCAACATACAAAATAAATGTGCAGATTGCAGCGCCATAGTTCTCCCAACCCTCATATATGGAGTGGACACTGTGACAGTACACCAAGCAGACGTACAAAAGCTACACGTCAATCTTATGAATCACTCGCGGAGAATATTGAATGTCAAGAGGTGGAAATCCACACTCGAGAGAAGAAAAATCCCTGGCATGTACGACATACTTGCCCAACGTAACCTAAGATGAACTGGCACCTTGAACTGACTAAACTCTTTGGCTCGGCCTTTTGGTCGAGATCAAAGTGTAGTATCTGTTCCGATGGATACTACACCCCATGGACTGGTATTGTCTTGGCCTTCGGGGCTTGATTTACGCCGGTCTATGGGTCTGTCCTGTGCAGTTCTAGGAGGTCCACCCTCCCAGGCTTCGCCTCCCCTCTTTGGGGAGGAGTAAGTTTATTGCTTACTGCCTGAGGCGCCCCTACCGGGGAATGCCGACGGGGCTGCCCAGGCAATTTTTGATGGTCAGAGTGCTCACCTCTTGGCGCTGGCTTTTCAACCCCCACTTCCCGACCCGACCTTGGGTCACATCTTACTTGTGGGAGTAGGATAAAACTGGCCGTGTGCCTAACTCCTGGAGAGGAGTAAATAATACTGACTTGAGGAACGACTTAGACCAGAGTCACGTGGAACCAGTAGATCAATACTCAAACATAATGACATCATCAAACGAAACCTGGGGAATCTGAACGTCTTGTTATATGATGATATTAACATTAGTTTGATTAGAAATGTGGAGAAAGTTCTCGGCCCATTTTTTTTTCAATCCTGCATGGCTGACGGAGAAGGGGTCCTAGGGCCAGCTAGGACTCCATATGAAAAGAAGATAGTTAATTGCTTAGCTTAACCAGTTGACGTACGAAATATTTGAAGATTGAAATATAATTAAGTTGCTGCTAGAATTTTAGTAAAGTCACGCGTAATGTAAGATGCTGATAAATATGGATGTCAAGTGAATACGAAGCCCTCGCTATAATGATATGGTGATCGTCTCATCAGTAGCAGGTGATAAATAGGCTCCACACTCACCGGACCTTAACCGCCAGACTCTTATTTATCGGGTTATCTCAAAGATAATGTCGATCAAAACAATCTCCAGACTATGCCTAAACTTAAGAGGGCCATCACAGTCAAAATAAGGGCAGTGTCAAGAGAGGAGTGTGTCAGAGGTATTGACAATTTTGTGCGTCGTATTCAGGTGTGATTATCATTGATCGGCAATAAATGAAAGACTGTTGGATATTCATGACTGAAACTTGGTGGGCAAGTCAGGCATAAACTGAGGTTAATTTCTACCTGTGAATTTTATTAATGATTCCATGAGTGACATTTTTGGGGGGTCACCCTATATAATAAATAATAAATAATTCAGCCTTAGCAAAAACATATCAAAGTATAAATGACAAAATTACCGTAATTTCGACAAAGTCCACTGTCAATTTGATGCTAAAGAAGATTTTTCCTCTTTTTTTTTAATGAAGGGGTGCACTAAATGGATTTCAGGTCGTTAATGTTAAATACAGTTTAATTTCCACTAGTTCAGCTAGTATTTTTGGAATATATATTAACATTTAACTGTCTACGTGTATCTAGATACTATTTGCCTTTTTCTAATTATTATTATTATTATTATTATTATTATTATTATTGTTATTGTTTTTTATTACTATTATTCTTTTTATCAATTTGTTCTTATTATATATTTTTCTAATTATTACTATTTTTTATTTTTTTAAATAACTTTTCTCATTTAAATTGAATTACTCTCTATATAATATTTCCTTTTATTTTTGTTTTATTATATTTCTCTTAATTTTACTTAAATAATTTTCTTCTATTTGCATAATTTGGATTATTCAGATTACTGTTCTCATCTTGAGTGTTATCCTCACAACATAATTTTCTTCTACTCTGTATCTTTCGAATCGTTATTTTTTCGATCTCCCTTTTTCCTTTTTGAATTTGAAATTTGTAAAAAGTATCTTATTCTTCTTTGGTATTCTTTATATATGAGTATATTCTGCCACCCAGCAGCATTATTATTATTTTACGTTTACCTAATTATTATACATTTATTTTTTTAAAATACAATTATATTTTCGAGATATATCTTTACTTCTAGATATATCCCTATTTACTTTCTTATATACTTTTTTGTCTTCTAATTATTCTAATTTTTATTAGACTCTATACTCTATCTTATTTTCTATTCAAGATTTTAAAAATAGAATTAATTCTTCTTTTGTTTATTTATTTAGTTTTTATTTAGTTTTCTTATCTATTAATTTTATTTTATTTCATTTATCCGTTATTAATATTTTATTTCTCAATTTGACTTTCTTATATAGCTTATCTAATTTTATTTTATTTCATTTTATTGTATTCTAACTATTGTTATTTAGTAGAATGTCGAGTTAGTCTAGTGAATTTACGTCGAGGGGGCACCAGAGTAGCCAACTAATCGGAGCATAATTCATTGAAGTATTTGTAAAACAAACATAAGGATGCTATATTGCGGCGATGGGATAGGGGCTGGAGCTTAGCTGACAGTGAGGGACCTATTAGGTTGACGACTCTTTTTTGGACTTTGTCAAGGAGGGAGAGACTAGTAGATGATGCACCAGCCCAGATGTGGCAACAATACTCCATGCATGGGCGAATGTTGGCTTTGTAGAGATACAGGATAATGTCAGGTGTAAGGAGTTTACTAGCACGGTAGAGGGAGCCAACCTTCTTTGCGGCAGCCTTGGCAATGTCTTCAATGTATGTGTTCCAATTCATGTTACCTGTGAAGGTTAGGCCGAGGAGTTTGAATGATGAACTCTCAGGTAGGGTGTTATTTGCCATGACAATCGGTGGTTGGAGAGGCTTCTTGTAGTTGTTGAAGGAAAGGAGCTTAGTCTTTGCGGCATTAAAAGTTACCAACCATTTATGGTCCCAATCCACTTCAGCCATTGCCTCAGATATGATCGCGTCTGTTTTGCCAACATGGCGAGAGTAAAGCGGGGTGTCGTCAGCAAATAAACCAATCTCAGACACTATGTCATCAGGGAGATCGTTTATATAGATCAGAAACAACAAAGGTCCAAGAATAGATCCCTGGGGCACAGCAGCATTTATGTCATGTGGCTTAGATGAACGGCCATCGAGGACAACCTAGATTTTTCTTTTGTTTAGGAAGGATCTAATATATATATATATATATATATATATATATATAAGGTTAGTGGGAGAGAACCCCAGCAGAGTGCTCGATTATTAAAAAAATTCCAAAATATGACTTTTTTCTGCCCACCCCTCGTACTGCCCACTAACATAATAAAAAAAACTGAAATTTTAGAAAACTATTTAAATTAGTGTCTTACACATATGGTTTAAATTTCATTAAAATCAGATATACGTATTTGAAGTTTTAAGTGGTTTCTGTGCTCATTACATTCTCAGGGAGACGTGTAGAGATTCGTGAGCACTTCCATTGTCTTCTTCAGATAATTTTAGGATTTAAACTTCATCAAAATATATTGTTTTAAATCTTAAGGGAGGTTCTATCCCCATAGCTCCCGGAGCCGTACACTTACAGACGCACGGCACTTAGGGATAACTTCTATTGTCTTCCCCGGAAAATATTACATATCTATACACTTTTAGTTTTGATGTAGATTCGTTAACCTTTTTTTGTATAGGGAACACGCGCATAGACATTAACATTTATATATTAAATTATATATTTTATGTTATATCTTATCAAATGTCTCATGTTGTATTTTTTTCTTATTGATAATAAAAACTATTTTCCGGCATATTATATTATGCTAAGCAATATATTCTATGTTATTTTTTTTTTGTTTTCTTAAGTTACGTAAACTTACAGCAGCTGTTTCGTCACAGGTTAAAACTCACACTCCCCTTTTATTCTGTTTGTCAAACTCGCACAGACCCCACATCCACCTCAACCGGCACATTACCCAGAACATTTGTCTGTTTTTACAGTCTTACCAAATCTGACGGATAGATCGATTAGTTATGTCTGCACAGCTGCTTCACTCAGGCTTCGCACTGTTAAGAAAAGGAGATCCAATATTTTGATAATTATAATTATTATTATTTCCATGGAAAAACAAATCCGCGTTATTCTGATGGGGATGATAGAAAGTGTCAGCTGTCCACAACCAACCGACTCAGATAACAACAATATTATTATTATTATTATTATTATTATTATTATTATTATTATTATTATTATTATTATTATTTATTTCACGAGTGATAAGTTTGTGAGTGTATCCTTGTCATTTTGGGCCGGCTTTGTGAAGGACGAAACCCGATCGCGAGATTATTGTCGAGCTTAGTGTAAATATTAAGTTAATTGTGACGGGTCTTGTTCGGTCGACGCGTGCTGGTAAATGGTCAACACTGACCGCTTATGGCTGCCATTTGCATGGCTCCCAAATACAAAGTGATTTCTGAATTAATTTTGTTTGTAGATCGAAGAAGAAGAAAATATAGACGAGACAGAAATAAAGGTTCGCGGGGGGGAGGAGCAGAATAAAAGGCGCGAAACGTTCTAATAATAATACGTCCACTGGATCATTGCTTTTATTTTACATTTGGTTCATGGGGGAGTGGTTAGAAGAGTCTGTTTATATTAACAACACGTATTCTTAAGATGCGTCCATTCAATCTACATATTTAGTCATGAAAATGCTCTTTTGAACCTGACTGTGACAGACATACGGTATGCTATTTTTAACTTCGTGACAGAACTTCTTATAAAGAATGTTGGGCGCATTAATAAGATGCGTCCATTGAATCTGCGGATTTAGATAAAAATTCTATTTTAAACGTAATCGGGAGAGACCGTAACAAACTTGAGCGTGACAGATCGACCGATCAACATAACCCTTTATAGAGATTCTTTGCCAAATCTAAAATAATATGTTCATTAAATCGTTGGTCATTTAGTGATGAAAATGTTACTTCGAACTTAAGCGTGACAGACCTGCGAACATGCTAATTCATATTAAAGCCTGACAGACCAGCGGACATGCTATTTCATACTAAATTAAGACAGACAGACCGACAAACATGCTATTTCAAACCAAAGCGTGACAAACCGACGTACATACTATTTCAAGCTAACGCGTGACAGACCGACCGACGAACAGAGACTCTCATAGAGCTGCCTTAAATAAGATGCGTCTATGTAATCTGTATACTTAGTGATGAACATACTATTTCAAACTTTAGCGTGACAAACAAACCGATGCATCGATCGACCGATTGACGGACAGAGAGGCTCATTGAAATACTTAGATGCATCTAAAAAATGTAACCGATAGATAAATATTGGCGGGAGCAGAGGAAACAGGACGAAGCATGGTGATAATAAACGGTGGAGTGGTTGGGAGGAATATTTTTACCCCTTTCTTTTATTTGCCCCGTTTTTACATCTGTATTCTGTCAATGGCTGATCTGAACTGCATTCAACGCGCCAATGTCTCATCTTAAAGCAAACCTGCCCAGTAAGACTTCCGCGCAATGCATGCTGGTCCTTAGGTCAAAGTTCGACGCCGCGTATAAACAAGACGGCGTGTCGAAATGCTGTGGCCTGTGATTATCCGTGAAAAACAATCCAAGAATCAGGCACGAACCGAAACCCCAACGCCAAACCTAAACCAATATCCGTAACGGACAGCAAGGCTTTTCATAATTGGTGATCTCGCAAAGGTTTCGTGTTTGAAGACATAATATTGACCGACTATTATTCCAACACTTTTTACCACCTTTCGACATTGTTTTATGTTTATTGCTATTCATTTTAAATATGTCCACATATCTTTATAATGAAGCTCTGTCGGTCGGACTATTCCTAAACCGAAGATGGCAATTCAATCAAAACAGCACAGTCCCACGTTAGATGCATTGACAATTTTGCACATCGTATCCAGGTGTCTTCATCATTGGACGACGATCAAACAAAGACTGTTGGACATTCATGGCTGAAACCTGGTGGACAAGTAAGGCATAGACTGAAGTTCATTTGTACCAAATATAGTTTGATTGTAGAAAGGATTGCGAATTTTATTAACCATTCCATGGGTTGCATTTGGGGGTCACCTTGTATTTGTGCATAAACCTGTGTTGTGTTTGTCTCTCTGATATTTAAACATATAGAAAACTTGTCACAATTTAGAGTGAGAGCTATTGTTATTTTTGTTTTTTATTACCAAATGTTGGTTCGATTTTTAGTCTCAGCGGTTCTTACATTTATGGAGATATATATATATATATATATATATATATATATATACATACGAGGTCTGTCTAAAAAGTATCTGACCTTGGGGCAGAAAAAATATTTCAAATACCTGACGGGGTTGGGACCCTAATCCTCTTCAAAGTAGGTCCCTTGTGCTTGAAAACATTTGGCCCACCGATCCATTCACTGCCGGAAACACCCCTGGAAGTCTTTTTGGGGAATAGTGTTCATCTCTGCCGTCGCGTTCTGAATTATCTCTTCTCTAATCTCAAAACGGGAACCTTTCCGTGGCGTCTTCAATTTTTGAAACAACCAGAAGTCACAGGGAGTCATGTCTGGAGAGTAGGGAGGTTGGCAAACGACTGGAATTCCATGTTTGGCCAGAAATGTTGGATCAATTGGAATGAATGTGCGGGGGCGTTGTCGTGATGCAGTTGCCAGTTTTTCGGCGTCCACATGTCTGATCTTTTGCATCGAGGTGCGTCATGGAGAAACCGGTAATGTACAATTACACGGATATCAAATCAGACAGTCACCATCACCTTGATTTTGCTTCGAACCTGTCGCACTTTTTGGCCTTGGAGACTCGGGATGCTTCCATTGCGACGACTGTCTTTTTCTTTCTGGGTCGTACTCGTACACCCATGACTCATCTTCAGTTATCACGGTGTTTAAGAAACCCAGGATCAGTGTTGGCGGTTTTTAGAAGGTCCTGTGCAACTTGAAAACGGAGGTCATATTGTTCCTGCGACAACAACTTGGGCACAAATTTCTCAGCTACTCTGTGTATGTTCAAATTATCACGCAAAATTGCATGCGCGGAATCTTGGGCGATCTTCCGCACTGTTGAACGAAGATCTTTTATCACTAAATTTCGCACCCTCTCAACAACAGCTGCACTCCGAGCAGGTTGAGGCCTGTCAGAACGCTGCTCACTCTCCGCTGATGTGTGGCCATTTTTGACTTGGTTGAACAACTCCTTAATTTGTGTTACACCCATCGCATCTTCTCCAAACACCTGCTGAATCTTACGAATTGTTTTGCTTTGAGAATCACCAAGCTTTTGACAAAATTTGATGCAGTACATTTGCTCAACACGTTCACTCATCTTGAAAGAATCGGTAATCCGACGAACACGTTGTGTAGCACCTCACTCAGCGACCGACAGGCAGCGATTAACGCGCATGAAGGCGGTGATAAAATTCACACATGCGCATGAAGGTGTCTTCTTTCACTGTGTAGAATGGCGCCACCCTATCGTCTCTATTTCGCACGGGAAAATAAAGGTGGAATACTTTTTAGACATGTCTCGCGTATATATATATATATATATATATATATATATATATATATATATAAGTTGTACGATCTATTTGATAGCAGTTTATTGATTGATTTATTATGCCGCTTTTGGGCATCTCTTCTTTTAATCAATAATCCTATGTCAACTTTAAAAGAAAAAAAAGAAAATAGTTTTCCTTTATGAATCATTTCAAATGAATTCCCCTTTTCAGCTTTGCAGTAATATACGATCTTGTCATGTCAGAATTACATGGTATATCTGGTGGATTCAGCAATTACTTACTGAAGAAGGTGGAAACTTCAGGACTTTTGACATGTTATTCTCTACTATGCCTTTTGGCTAAGATCAAAGTGTAGTATCCGTTCCGATGGATACTGCACCCCATAGGCTGGTATTGTCTTGGCCTTCGGGGCTTGATTTACGCCGGTCTATGGGTCTGTCCTGTGCAGTTCTAGGAGGTCCACCCTCCCAGGCTTTGCCTCCCTTCTTGGGGGAGGAGTAAGTTTATTGCTTACTGCCTGAGGCGCCCCTACCCGGGAATGCCGACGAGGCTGCCCAAGCAATTTTTAAACCTCACTTCCCGACCCGACCTTGGGTCACATCTTACTTGTGGGAGTAAGATAAAAACTGGCCTTTTGCCTAACTCCTGGAGAGAAGTAAATCAATACTATGCAAGGGGACTAGTGTGAAAAGTTAGTATTTAGTTCTAAGTGTAGTCATTTTTTAGCTCTTAGAATATTAGTAATTTTTTTAAATTTTCGATTGAAGATCTATATTTTAAGATCAGTTTTACTAACGCTGATTGAATGGATTAGTTTTATTAACTGTAAGCGCCAATTTCACAAATTCCTTGTTGAAGAAACAATATGCATTGTACAGATCGATATTTTAAAATCAGTTCTTCTACTAATGTAGATTGTGGGGCGTCAATTTCACAAATTCTTTTGGGGGAAAATGTCAACTGTGGACTGTCAATTTTAGTTGCAATAACAGACTAAAGAAATTTCATGACTTGAAATTTCTATTGTAAAACATTTTCTTTTTCTCTTTTTGTTTTGTTCATAAATGATGTTAGAATTGCCAAAATGTGTATGAAAGCACAACTTAACGAACTGTGAAGAATTCTGATTCATTTATTCATTCATTAGACCTCTTTAGATTATTTTAATCTATAATCTCATTTCAACATTTTTAAATCGCACATAATAGGAATAAACAGATGAAATTCTTCTAAATAGTTCATAAGATAAATGCCAAAATGTCCTTGTAAATTCATTTTTGACAGTTTTTTTGTGAATTCATTTATTTATTCTTAAAATGATCTACATTTAAGCTATTTTAATGTAGTTAAACACATTACTCTTTTAGAAAAAAATCTAGTTGTGTTTTGGTAGATTTTCTTTTAAAAAAATGTTACCAATAAATATTTCGTGTGAGAAAAGATATGTAACAGATTGTGTTCGCTATTTAGAAATCACATTATTTTACAAATCTCAACTAAGTCAACTCCTCATTTTTCTCTCTAATATAATAGACAAAAAAGTGTGTGTGTGTGTGTGTGTTTATGTGTGTGAAAATAGTTCTGTGTCGGAAGAAGGAAGAAACTTACAATATAACTTTACAAGTTATGTGCCCCCGCCACTCTTTCTCTCTCTCTATATCTCTCTAACACACTCTTCCACTAGCTTTCTTTCTATTTAGTTACTTTCAAGAACCTCGGCATTGTCCAGGAATGTATGAGGGGCCTTGTGTACCCCTACTTCTCTACCCTAAACACAATATTAACATTGTTATTGTTATTTTTTTCATTTTCACGTTATGTATAAAATAGAGTAAATGTAATCGTCACTGAACGCCGACCGCACGCTTTTATTGTAAAATAGAAAACTTTAATACAAAATGATTGCCACCATTAGAGTTTTATTAAAATTTTATTCGAGAAAAGTTTTTTTTTTTATCTTAGTATAAGGATTTTTTGTTCAATTGCATCCCTGATACAGAGACACCAGATTTATGTTATCGATTTATTGTTGTCGTTCAGACGCCATAAGTGCTTTTGCACAACCTATTGTAGTCCTTAACAATACTCTCCCGCGTAATACACACAGGCGCATGAATATTTGATGGGGGGGGGGGGGGCAAGAAATAAATAAAAACAGTAGTGCTGGAGGTAAAGAAATAGCACGACGGTGAGGTGATATTTGATCAAATATGGCGGGGGTAACTATTTGTTTGTATTTGAATCGTCTCCGAGGAAAAAACTAAATAATTTATAGAAGAAGAAGAATCCCGTTTCCATTTATTAGATTCGACTACGCATATCCTTCAGGGTCTTTCTCCGCCGGTCGTTAGTCTGTCACGCTTCAGTGTTAATTCCTCAAAATTTAACTTATTTTACATGCTCCTAAGTATTTCAATAAAAAGAATTTGTCCGTCGTTCGATCTGATAAGTTTACGTTTCCCTGGTCTGTCACATTTACGTTTGAAATAGTATTTTTGTTGGTCTGTCAAGTTTAAGTTGAAATAGCATCTCCGTCGGTCTGTATGTTTGAAATAGCATTTACGTTGGTCTCTCAGACTTATATTTGGCATTGTATTTTTGTCGGTCTGTTACGCTTAAGTTAAACTAGCATTCCCTTATGTCTGCCACACTTAAGTATTAAATAGTATTTTCGTCATTGTGTGATGCGTAAGTTTCAAATAGCATTTTCGTCGATATGTGACACACAAATTTGAAATAGCGTTTTCGTCGGTTTGTCAAGCTTAAGTTTAAAATAGCATTTAAGTCCGTCCGGTTTCAGCTGAAAATAGCATTTTGTCGTTATGTTGAGCCATAATTTTAAATAGCATTTATGTCGATCTGACACGCTTATGCTTGAAATGATATTTTCTTTCGTTTGTCACGCGTAAGATCGAAACGTGCAGATAGCGTGGACGCATCTGGATAACACGTGTTTCTTTAAATACCCCTCTCTACTGTTTTTTCTTTTTTTCCGATGAGAAAAACTTTTTTTTTA